>CM038675.1:713285520-713885520 GCA_021605145.1 Aegilops bicornis
CACGAATCGAAACTGGAATTTGTCACTCCGTATGACGGAGAGCTATCTCTGGGCCCACCCAGTAATGCATCATCATAATGAGCTCAATGTGACTAAGGAGTTAGCCACGGGATCATGCGTTATGGAACGAGTAAAGAGACTTGCTGGTAACGAGATTGAACGAGGTATGGGGATACCGATGATCGAATCTCGGGCAAGTAACATACCGATGGACAAAGGGAATTGTATACGGATGAGGGAGTTCCGGCCTAGGGGGTGTCCGGATAGCCGAACTATCATCATCGGCCGGACTCCAAGACTATGAAGATACAAGATTGAAGACTTCGTCCCGTGTCCGGATGGGACTTTCCTTGGCGTGGAAGGCAAGCTTGGCGATACGGATATGTAGATCTCCTACCATTGTAACCGACTCTGTGTAACCCTAACCCTATCCGGTGTCTATATAAACCGGAGGGTTTTAGTCCGTAGGACGAACAACAATTATACCATGGGCTAGCTTCTAGGGTTTAGCCTCTTTGATCTCGTGGTAGATCTACTCTTGTAACACACATCATCAATATTAATCAAGCAGGACGTAGGGTTTTACCTCCATCAAGAGGGCCCGAACCTGGGTAAAACATCGTGTCCCTTGTCTCCTGTTACCATCCGCCTAGACGCGATTCGGGGACGCCCTACCCGAGATCCGCCGGTTTTGACACCGACATTGGTGCTTTCATTGAGAGTTCCTCGTATGCGTCACCGATAGGCCCGATGGCTCCTTCGATCATCAACAACGACGCAGTCCAGGGTGAGACCTTTCTCCCCGGACAGATCTTCGTATTCAGCGGCTTTGCACTGCGGGCCAATTCGCTTGGCCGTCTGGAGCAGATCGAAAGCTACGCCCCTGGCCATCAGGTCAGATTTGGAAGTTTGAATTATACGGCCGATATCCGCGGGGACTTGATCTTCGACGGATTCGAGCCAGAGCTAAGCCGCCAGACCGTCTCGATGGGCATGATCTAGCTCTGCGGCCGAGCGATTGCCACGAGGCCGCACTGAGTCCGCTCCGACCCTTAATACGGAGCCGGATTCCCCGATCGAGGACGAGTGGTTGGAAACCGCCTCGGGGGCTTTAACCTCTACGGCAATCGAGCTGAACTCCATCCCTGTCCTTTGCCAAGACCTCGACTCCAGGGTGCCGGACTCCTCTCCGGACTCCGAACCCTCCGCGCCCTTGCCAATCGAATCCGATTGGGCGCCCATCATGGAGTTCACTGCCGCGGACATCTTTCAGCACTCGCCCTTTGGCGACATCCTGAATTCACTAAAGTCTCTCTCTTTATCCGGAGAGCCCTGGCCGGATTACGGTCAGGAAGGTTGGGATGCGGATGACAAAGAAATTCAATGCCCACCCACCACCCACTTGGTAGCCGCTGTCGACGATCTAACCGACCTGCTAGACTACGACTCCGAAGACATCGACGGCATGGACGACGGTGCCGGAGACGACCAAGACCCAGCGCCTACAGGGCACTGGAAGGCACCTCGTCATACGACATATACATGGTGGACATCCCAAAAGATGGGAACGGCGATGGAACAGAGGAGGATGACACCTCCAAGAAACAGCCCAAGCGTCGGCGTCAGCGGCGCCGCTCTAAATCCCGCCACAGCAAGAATGAAGATTCCGGCACCAGAGACAACAATACACCGGACAATGCCGAAGACAATCCACTCCAGCAAGATCCAGCACAGGAAGATGGAGACGCCAGCCCTCACGAGAGAGCGGCGGAAGAAGAGGTAGAGGATTACATGCCTCCCTCCGAAGACGAAGCAAGCCTCGACGATGATGAATTCGTCGTGCCTGAGAATCCCGTCGGACAAGAGCGTTTTACACGCAGGCATATGGCCACGGCGAACAGCCTCAACAAAAAGCAGCAACAGCTTAGAGCTGATCAGGATCTGCTAGCCGACAGATGGACTGAAGTCCTCGCGGCCGAAGAGCATGAGCTCGAACGCCCCTCCAAAAGCTACCCTAAACGCAAGCTGCTCCCCCGATTAGAGGAGGAGGCTTACGAACCCGCATCACCAGGAGACAATACGGCTGACCGACCACCCCGTGGTCACGACAGAGAGGCCTCTAGGCCCTTCACTAGAACCGTACCCCGGCATCGCTCAAAAAGCACACGGCCACAGGGGAACGCTCCGGACCTGCGAGATATATTGGAGGACAAGGCAAGACAATCAAGATCGATCTATGGATCGGCGTGGGCGCCCAGTGCGTGGCGACAACCGTCGCGCGGACCTGATAAGTCCGGCCGGGCCGATCAAAACAGACTAAGCTCTTTTGAGCTCCGTCGTGATATCGCCCTGTACTGAGGTGCCGCACACCCACTATGCGTCACAGACGAAGTAATGGATCATCAAATCCCCGAAGGGTTTAAACCCGTCAATATTGAATCCTATGATGGCACAACAGACCCCGCGGTTTGGATCGAAGACTATCTGCTTCACATCCACATGGACCGCGGTGACGATCTTTACGCCATCAAATACCTCCGCCTCAAGCTTAAAGGACCAACCCGACATTGGCTCAACAGCTTGCCAGCAGAGTCAATTGGGAGCTGGGAGGACCTGGAAGCCGCATTCCTCGATAACTTCCATGGCACTTATGTGCGACCACCAGACGCTGATGACCTAAGCCACATAATTCAGCAGCCAGACGAATCGGCCAGACAATTCTGGACACGGTTCTTAACCAAGAAAAACCAAATCGTCGATTGTCCGGATGCGGAGGCCCTCGCGGCCTTCAAGCATAACATCCGTGACGAGTGGCTTTCCCGGCACCTAGGACAGGAAAAGCCGAAATCCATGGCAGCCCTCACATCACTCATGACCCGCTTCTGCGCGGTGAGGACAGCTGGCTAGCACGCAGCAACAAGCTCAGCATAAATTCTGGCAGTAGGGACTTCAAGGACCGAAATGGAAGGCCGCGTCGTAACAAAAACAAACGCCGCATTAACAGCGACAATATTGAGGATACGGCATTCAATGCCGGATTCAGAGGCTCTAAACCCGGTTAGCGGAAAAAGCCATTCAAAAGAACTACTCCGGGTCCGTCCAGTTTGGACCGAATACTCGACCGCTTGTGCCAGATACACGGCACTCCCGAAAAGCCAGCTAACCACACCAACAGGGACTGTTGGGTATTCAAGCAGGCAGGCAAGTTAATTGCGAAAACAATGACAAGGGGCTGCATAGCGATGGCGAGGACGAGACCCAACCGCCCGAACAATAGAGGATGTAAGGGTTTCCCCCACAGTGCGGACGGTGAACATGATATACGCAACGCACATACCCAAATGGGAGCGGAAGCGTGCACTCGAGGATGTCTACGCGATGGAGCCAGTTGCCCAAGTTCAATCCATGGTCCTCCTTCCCGATCACTTTTGACCGAAGGACCACCCATCAAAGATCCGCCACGGCGGATTCGCGCCAGACCGGTCTTAGACCCAATCGTCGATGGATTTCACCTAACCGTAGTCCCGATGGACGGCGGCAAAGCCTGAATCTGCTTTACCAGGATACAGGCGCCAAAATGGGCATAGACCCCTCAAGGATTAAACCTACCAAAACGACCTTTAAAGGCGTCATACCAGGTGTAGAAGCCAACTGTACGGGCTCAATTACACTGGAAGTGGTCTTCGGATCCCCGGATAACTTCCGAAGCGAGGAGTTAATCTTCGACGTAGTCCCGTTCTGCAGCGGCTATCATGCCTTGCTCGGACATACCGCGTTTGCAAAGTTCAATCCGGTGCCGCACTATGCATACCTCAAGCTCAAGATGCCAGGCCCTCGAGGAGTCATCACGGTCAACGGAAACACTGAACGTTCTCTCCGCACGGAGGAACACACAGCGGCTCTCGCGGCAGAAGTGCAATGCAACCTCTTAAGGCAATTCTCGAGTCCGGCCGTTAAGCGGCCGAACATAGCCAAGCGCGCCCGGAGTAACTTACAACAAGACCACACAGCACGTTACGAGCACGCCAGCGTGGCGATGCGGCCCCAACCCCAGCTCCTGCAAAACGTCAAAGCAGGTCCTTCGCGTACACCATTACGCTCTGAAGACACCATGGGCATGGGGAGAGGGGCACGACCACGATAAATCCAGACTGCGGCTCAACCACACCAGGGGCTCTCAAGTGTGTCGTTCCTTTTTCTTTTCTTTTTACCTTTTACTTTTTACCCACAGGAGTCCGTTTGTCAGAAGCCCTGTCCGGTAGCAGATCTGCCGAGCTCACGATGCAACAGCCAGGGAAGGATAAAGGCTACAACGAATATACAGGTGGTCTCCATTACAAGCATTTTTCATACACCAATCTGCAGCCTACCCCTGGAGGGGGACATGTTTAACAGTCTCATGCCTTGCTTATCGCACTATTTGTATCATTCTGCATTCGTAGCAGCACTTATTGAATAAAACAATGCAGCACCTTTTTGCTTATAATTGCATTTCTTTTTCATACATATGTTCATTCACAGCATGTTGCATCCGTACACTTTGGTACGGCTAATATACACCAGGGGCTTATGTTCCCAGAATTACGGTCTGTTGAGTCCGAAGACTTTCACATGTGCGGCACCCGAACTTATAGCACTATATGCATCGGCTCCGAATCATGTCTTGGGTCAATAGTTGGGTTTCCCCGGCTCCCGTGTTTTGGTACCTTATGTTCCGTTATATCGGCTAAGGTAGCACCGGGAGAACCACTGCAATTCCGCCCCAGTTCGGCTGGCTAAAACTGACCGTCATGATGAGGCGAGAGTCGGTCGCTGTTCGAGAGGTTTTTTGCGAGTCCTTAAAGACTTATGCCGCTTAGAGCGAGGAGCCGGATACTGTCCGGCCAAGGCGTGGATAGCGCCCCAAATTCGGCCTTCCGAAGACTAGGGGCTTCATCGAAATTTAAAATTATAGAATTCTATGGCTAAGTGAGAGTGTTCAAGCATTATAAGTCCGGTTGCCTTGTTCGTTGGGTTGAGCGCCTCCCTAGATGGACCCAAAAATGGGAACAAGAGCGCTCAAGTTTATCCCGAACACCCAAAGACTTTCGTGGCATGGGGGCTGAAGCCGACGACTTGCCATCTCTCAGATTTGATAAACAGCCGCACAGAAGGTAATATCTAAAATTAACAATCGTTGCTTAGCGCATATGAACTAAGTTTTCAGCGCACAGGATAACAAAATGCGAGTTTACTCAAATATTACATCTTTGGAGCACTCACCCGCAATAGTGCGGGTGCCCTTCAGCACACTCTTATAATACATCTCGGGCGTGCGATGCTCCTTGCCCTCTGGTGGCGGGTCCGTCACGAGCTTCTGGGCATCCATCTTAACCCAGTGAACCTTTGCGCAGGCAAGGGCCCGACGGGCACCCTCCATACAAGCAGAATGCTTGATGACTTCTACCCACGGGCACGCATCCATCAGCCGCCGCCACCAGGCCGAAGTATCTCCCAGGCATGGCCTCCTTCGGCCACAGCCGAACTATGAGGTCCTTCATGGCCTGTTCGGATGCCTTGTGGAGCTCGACCAGCTGCTTCAGCTGGTCGCTAAGGGGCACCGGATGTCCGGACTCAGCATACTGAGACCAGAAGACCTTCTCCGTCGAGCTCCCCTCCTCGGCCCGGTAGAATGCCGCAGCATCGGACACGCTGCGAGGAAGATCTGCGAACGCATACAGAGCTCCATTCGGGTAAGCAACAGGTAATTAACACTCACATGCTTACTTTACATGAAAAATGCCTTACCCGCTGCTATTTTCTTCACCGCCTCAACCTCCTGGAGGGCCTTGTAGGCTTTGTCCTTAGCGGCTTTGGCACTCTCAAGAGCTGTTGCAAGCTCAGAATCTCGAGTCTTCGAGTCACGCTCCAAGCTCTCATGTTTTTTCACGAGATCCTGGAGCTCTTGTTGTACCTCCGCCACCCGCGCCTCCTGCTTCTCTCGCTCGGTGCGCTCTGCGGCCGCATTGCGTTCGGCCGCAGCCACCGCCTCCTTCAGGGTCGCCACCTCGTTAGTGGCCCCTACAGTACCCATGTTATCCTTGTCATTTTTCTTGCAACCAAATCCTTTTCTGTAAGGTACAATTTTCATAAGGTATTACTCACCTTCTTTTTCCTCGAGCTGCTTCTTGGCATGGCCGAGCATGTTCTCGGACCGCCGAGGTTTTCCTTCAAAGTATTGACCTCCGAGCGGTCTTGGCGGAGGTCGGCAACCTGACAGCCTGCAATCCCATATTGACATATTTTTTATATGAATCCTGCGTTTATCTTTCTAAAGATCCTCAGTCCGGCTTTTCTTTCCGAACACCGAACCGAGCATCAGGGGCTACTGTCTATGCGGTACCATTTTACATATATTGAAATTTCTTACCTCAAAGCCTGTTAAAAAGACTGAGTACAGGCTTGGTCAGCCGCTCTTGGCGGTCGATTGTCGGATCACCGCACTCATAGCAGGCGGTGCTCCTCCTGATGGAGGCGCCGTTGAGCGCCTCGATGCTATCCGGTGCCTCCGGTTGGGCCGAAGGACACCGGCGTCTTACCCTTCTTGCGAAGGGATCGCCTGTCGGACTCGGAACCATCAAGGTTCCGGCATGGAGTCCGGACAAGGGTCGGGCTTAGAGCCCCTGGGGGTCTTGCCCCCCACGCGCCTGGAGTCCGGGAGGTTGCCTTGTGGCACCTCCTGCGCCACCTCCGCATGAGGCGAGGAGGCGGACGGAAGCGAGGTACTCTCCATTTTCGACGAGCCCAGGGACCCGCTCGATGAATCGACGAACTCGCCTTTGGGCGGGCTGCACGATTGTTCGACATTAGAGAACACTCTGCAATAATAAAAAGCCATGGGTATCCAGACACTTACGATCCCGCAAGGGGCTTGGCCCCCGTAGGCCAATCCCCCTCATCGTCGTCGACGTTGGTGGAGAAGTCCGGAGGAAGGGTTCTTCCCTTCTTGGACCCTCCGGCCTCCCAAGTTGGGGCGGCCTTCCTTTTCCTCTCCTCCCCCGCTGGGGGAGAAGCTTCTTCTTCTTCCTCCTCGTGTTCAGGAGAAGATTCTACTTCAGAATCCGACAGCACCTGGCGTCGGGAGCTCCTTCGAGTTCCCGTGGCCTCCTTCTTGGCCTTATTGTCCGGCACCACATGGGGTGCCGGAGCCAGCAGCCCCATCAATCGGGCGTCCGCTGGGTCTTCTGGCAAAGGAGCCGGACAGTTAATCTGTCCGGACGTCTTCAGCCAGACCTGTTGAAGAATAGGGAGTTTTTAGATCCCACGTAGAGTCAATCTATGAAGGAAGAGTCCCGTAAAGGGTAAAATAACTTACCTCGCCGGCTTGACGCCGCGAGCTGTATCCGCGATCTTTGTTACCGGATGCGGGGGCTTCGGTGCCCTTGAACAGTACCTTCCAGGCATCTTCGTACGTGGTATCGAAGAGCCGGCTCAAGGTTCGGTGTTGTGCCGGATCTAACTCCCACAAATTGAAGTCCCGTTGTTGGCATGGGAGAATCCGGCGGAGGAGCATCACTTGGATTACGTCGACAAGCCTGCGATTCTTGTCCACCAGGTTCTAGATGCGTGTTTGGAGTCCGGATAGCTCGTCCGAATCCCCCCACTTCAGGCCCGTCTCTTTCCATGAAGAGAGCCGTGTGGGGAATCCAGATCTGAATTCGGGGGCCGCCACCCATTCAGGGTCGCGTGGCTCGGTGATGTAGAACCACCCTGATTGCCACCCCTTTATTGTCTCCACAAAGGAGCCCTCGAGCCATAGGACTTTGGCCATCTTGCCGACCATGGCGCCTCCGCACTCCGCTTGGCTGCCCTTCACAACCTTCGGCTTGACACTGAAGGTCTTGAGCCACAAGCCGAAGTGGGGCTGGATGCAGAGGAAGGCCTCGCACACGACGATAAACGCCGAGACGTTGAGAACGAAATTCGGGGCCAGGTCGTGGAAGTCCAGGCCATAGTAGAACATGAGCCCCCGGACAAATGGGTGAAGTGGAAAACCTAGTCCGCGGAGGAAGTGGGGGAGAAATACCACCCTCTCATGGGGAATGGGGGCTGGAATAAGCTGCCCCGTGTCGGGCAGCCTGTGCGCGATATCGCCGGACAAGTATCCGGCCTCCCGCAGTCTTGTGATGTGCCCCTCAGTGACGGAGGAGGCCATCCATCTGCCTCCGCTCCTGACATAGTTGGAGAAGGTTGAGGAGGAAAGTGCGGACTTGGGTGCTAGAGATCGAGTGCACGGGAATGGATGAGCAAAGGAGGAAGAAGGCGCAGGTAAAAGGGTTGGATCTTTATCCCCTTATATGGGCGGACAAAAACATGTGTCCCCACCGGCCTGGTAAAACTCACTTATCTCCCAAGCGTCACAATCAATGGCGCGGTTGGGTTACCCACGTCCGTATTGATGGAAATCCCGGAATAAGGGGAACACGATCTCAGCTTCGACAAGACGTGCCAAGGAAACCGCTTCGCTAAACGCTACCGAGGTGGAACAATAAAAACAATTTGAGTGAAGGCTTGGTAGTGGTGCGATGTCACGCCACAAAATACGTCAGCAGATTGATCTTGTGTAATATTATTCTCTCTACGGTGGTATGTGGAATTTATTTTTGCAGAGCCGGACACTATCCTGGTGTTCACAATCTTCTATAAATTATTCGGAGGGAGAACACGCCTTGCAATGCCGAAGACAACATGCGCGCCGGACTCATCTTCATTGAAGCCTGGTTCAGGGGGCTCTTGAGGGAGTTCCGGACTAGGGGTGTCCGGATAGCCGAACTATCATCATCGGCGGACTCCAAGACTATGAAGATACAAGATTGAAGACTTCGTCCCGTGTCCGGATGGGACTTTCCTTGGCGTGGAAGGCAAGCTTGGCGATACGGATATGTAGATCTCCTACCATTGTAACCGACTCTGTGTAACCCTAACCCTATCCGGTGTCTATATAAACCGGAGGGTTTTAGTCCGTAGGACAAACAACAATCATACCATGGGCTAGCTTCTAGGGTTTAGCCTCTTTGATCTCGTGGTAGATCTACTCTTGTAACACACATCATCAATATTAATCAAGCAGGACGTAGGGTTTTGCCTCCATATAGAGGGCCCGAACCTGGGTAAAACATCGTGTCCCTTGTCTCCTGTTACCATCCGCCTAGACGCACAGTTCGGGACCCCCTACCCGAGATCCGCCGGTTTTAACACCGACAACGGGATTGATTGAATCCCCGACATCGTGGTTCATCCGATGAGATCATCGTGGAACATGTGGGAGCCAACATGAGTATCCAGATCCCGCTGTTGTTTATTGGCCGGAGAGGTGTCTCGGTCATGTCTGCATGGTTCCCGAACCCGTAGGGTCTACACACTTAAGTTTCGGTGATGCTAGAGTTGTAATGGGAAATTGTATGTGGTTACCGAAGGTTGTTCGGAGTCTCGGATGAGATCTTGGATGTCACGAGGAGTTCCGGAATGGTCAGGAGGTAAAGATTTATATATAGGAAGTCCAGTTGCAGTCGCCGGAAAGTTTTGGGGGTTATCCGTATTGTACCGAGACCACCGAAAGGTGTCCGGGGTCCACCGGGTAGGGCCACCTGCCCTGGAGGGCTTAGTGGGCTGAATCTGGGTGGAGACCAGCCCCTTGGTGGGCTGGTGCGCCCCCCCCCAAGGGCCCAAGGTGCCTAGGGTTGGAAACCCTAGGGGGTGGGGGCGCCTCCCACCTACTTGGGAGGCAAGGTCCCCCCCAGCCCCCCAACAATCTAGATGGATCTAGGGGGCCAGTCTCCTCTCCCCTTCCCCTATATATAGTGAGGGGGTGGGAGGGAAGCCGCACCCTTCCCCTGGCGCAGCCCTTCCCCCCTCCAACTCCTCCTCCTCTTCCTCTATAGTGCTTGGCGAAGCTCTGGCGGAGAACCACGAGCTCCACCACCACACCATCATGCTTCCGGAGTTCTCCCTCAACTTCTCCTCTCCCCTTGCTGGATCAAGAAGGAGGAGACGTCCCCGGTTGTACGTGTGATGAACGCGGAGGCGTCGTCCGTTCGGCGCTTGGATCGGATCTTCTGCGATTTGAATCGCCGCGAGTACGACTCCATCAACCGCATTCTTGTAACGCTTCCGCTTAGCGATCTTCAAGGGTATGAAGATACTCTCTCTCTCTCTCTCTCTCTCTCTCTCTCTCTCGTTGCTAGCATCTCCTAGATTGATCTTGGTGACACGTAGGAAAATTTTGAATTATTACTACATTACCCAACAGTGGCATCATGAGCTAGGTCTATGCGTAGATTCTATGCATGAGTAGAACACAAGTAGTTGTGGGCGACGATTTGGTTAATTTGCTTACCATTATTAGTCCTATCTTGATTCGACAGCATTGTGGGATGAAGCGGCCCGGACCGACCTTACACGTATTCTTACGTGAGACAAGTTCCACCGGCTGACATGCACTTGTTGCATAAGGTGGCTAGCGGGTTTCTGTCTCTCCCACTTTAGTCGGATCGGATTTGATGAAGAGGGTCCTTATGAAGGGTAAATAGCAATTGGCATATCATCGTTCTGGCTTTTCGTAGGTCAGAAACGTTCTTCCTAGAAACCCATAGTATCCACGTAAACCATGCAACAACAATTAGAGGACGTCTAACTTGTTTTTGCAGGGTATGCTATGTGATGTGATATGGCCAAAAGGATGTGATGAATTATATATATGATGTATGAGATTGATCATGTTCTTGTAATAGGAATCACGACTTGCATGTCGATGAGTATGACAACCGGCAGGAGCCATAGGAGTTGTCTTAATTTATTGTATGACCTGCGAGTCAATATAAACGCCATGTAATTACTTTACTTTACTGCTAACCGTTAGCCATAGTAGTAGAAGTGATAGTTAGCGAGACAACTTCATGAAGACACAATGATGGAGATCATGGTGTCATGCCGGTGACGATGGTGATCATGCCGCGCCTCGAAGATGGAGATCAAAGGCGCAAGATGATATTGGCCATATCATGTCACTTTATGATTTGCATGTGATGTTTATCATGTTTAAATCTTATTTGCTTAGAATGACGGTAGCATAAATAAGATGATCCCTCACTAAAATATCAAGAAATGTGTTCCCCCTAAAGTGTGCAACGTTGCGAAAACGTTCGTTGTTTCGAAGCACCACGTGATGATCGGGTGTGATAGATTCGAACGTTCCCATACAACGGGTGTAAGCCAGATTTACACATGCGAAACATTTAGGTTGACTTGACGAGCCTAGCATGTACAGACATGGCCTTGGAACACGAGAGACCGAAAGGTCGAACATGAGTCGTATAGTAGATGCGATCAACATGGAGATGTTCATCATTGATGACTAGTCTGTCTCACTTGATGATCGGACACGCCCTAGTCGATTTGGATCATGTATCACTCAGATGACCAGAGGGATGTCTATCTGAGTGAGAGTTCATTAAATAATTTGATCATATGAAGTTAATTATCATGAACTTAGTCTAAAAATTGTCTTTACAATCTATCTTGTAGATCCAATGGCCCAAACTAATGTTACCCTCAACTTCAACGCGTTCCTAGAGAAAACCAAGCTTAAACATGATGGAAGAAACTATACGGACTGGGCTCGTAACTTGAGGATCATCCTCATAGCTTCTAAGAAAGCATATGTCCTTGAAGCACCGCTAGGTGACGCACCCATTTTCCCAGCAACTTAAGACGTTATGAACGCCTGGCGGTCACGCAGTGATGATTACTCCCTGGTTCAGTGTGGCATGCTTTATGGCTTAGAATCGGGGATCCAAAAGTGTTTTGAGCAACATGGAGCGTATGAGATGTTCCAAGAGCTGAAAATGGTTTTCCAAGCTCATGCCCGGGTCGAGAGATACGAAGTCTCCGACAAGTTCTACAGTTGTAAGATGGACGAAAACAGTTCTATGAGCGAGTATATACTCAAAATGTCTGGGTTGCACACCCGCTTGTCTCAGCTAGGAGTTAATCTTCCAGATGACTCGGTTATTGACAGAATCCTCCAGTCGCTTCCACCTAGCTACAAGAGCTTTGTGATGAACTACAATATGCAAGGGATGGAGAAGTCCATTCCTGAGTTATATTCGATGCTGAAATCAGCGGAGGTGGAGATCAAAAAGGAACATCAAGTGTTGATGGTGAATAAGACCACTAGTTTCAAGAAAGTAAAGGGTAAGAAGAACTTCAAGAAGGACGTCAAGGGAGTTGACGCGCCTGGTAAGTCAGTTGCCGGGAAGAAGCCAAAAAATGGACCCAAGCCTGAGACTGATTGCTTTTATTGCAAGGGAAATGGTCACTGGAAGCGGAACCGCCCCAAGTACTCAGCGGATAAGAAGGTCGGCAACGCCAAAGGTATATATGATATACATGTTATTGATGTGTACCTTACCAATGCTCGTAGTAGCTCCTGGGTATTTGATACCGGTGCGGTTTCTCACATTTGTAACTCAAAACAGGAGCTGCAGAATAAGCAGAGACTGGCGAAGGACGAGGTGACGATGCACGTTGGGAATGGTCCCAAGGTCGATGTGATCATCGTCGATACGCTACCTCTACATATACCTTGAGGATTAGTTTTAAACCTCAATAATTGTTATTTAGGATAATTAGATTTATGCCCCTAGTTGTGTCCCACTCGTCTGTTTTACCCCTAATTCCCAAAAGTCACCGGTTCTATCCAAATCACTTTGATCCTCTTATGCTTTTGCCTTTTGACTGTTTGACCGTCAGTTTGAAAACTTCATAACTAATTCATACTAAATCAGAAAAATGCAAATAAGATACCAAAATGTTTAGAAAAACATCACCTATATGTCAGTGTCATTTGCATTCATGAAAAAAGTGTTGGAAAGTGCCCATCCGAGTTTTAGCTCTTATGCTACCACCATGAATAGTAAAATCTAAAAAAGTTCAAAAAAATTCAAAAATAATTTGGTGGCAAAGAATGACAAATGTTTTAAGTGCCTGCCAAGTTTCATCAGGGAATAACATTTGTGGGTGCCGCGGCAAAAAAACAATCAGCACTCCAAAATAGATTATTTTTTCCCACGACTTCCACGAATGTCATTCCCTAATGAAACTTGGCAAGCACTTAGAACACTTGTCGTTCTTTGCCACCATATTTTTCTGAATTTTTTTGTTTTTTTAGAGTTTACTATTCATGGTGGTATCAAAAGAGCTAAAACTCGGATGTGCACTTTCCAACACTTTTTTCATGAATGCAAATGACACTGACATATAGGTGATGTTTTTCTGAACATTTTGGTATCTTATTTACATTTTTTGATTTTGTATGAATTAGTTATGAAATTTTCAAACTGACGGTCAAACGGTCAAAGGGCAAAAGCATAAGAGGATCAAAGTGACTTGGACAGAACCGGTGACTTTTGGGAATTAGGGGTAAAACAGACGAGTGGGACACAACTAGGGGCATAAATCTAATTATGCCTTGTTATTTAGTGCCAGCTTTGAGCATGAACATTGTATCTGGATCTCGTTTAATGCGAGATGGCTACTCATTTAAATCTGAGAATAATGGTTGTTCTATTTATATGAGAGATATGTTTTATGGTCATGCCCCGCTGGTCAATGGTTTATTTTTATTGAATCTCGAACGTGATGTTACACATATTCATAGTGTGAATGCCAAAAGATGTAAGGTTGATAATTATAGTCCCACATACTTGTTGCACTACCGCTGTAACGCCCCGGATTCGATGCGCCAGGTGTCTTCCAGTTATTCGCCGTCTTTGCCATGTCATGTGCTTGCGTGTTGCACTTTGCCACGTCATCATCTGCATTTCATATCATGTCATTATGTGCATCGCATTGGCATACGTTTTCGTCTGATGCATCCGAGCATTTTCCCCGTTGTCCGTTTTGCAATCCGGCCCTCCTATGTCTCCCGGCGCCCCCTTTTGCCTCTTTTTGTGTGCGGGTGTTAAACGGTCTCGGAATGGACCGAGGTTTGTCAAGCGGCCTTGGTATATCACCGGTAGACCGCCTCTCAAGTTTCGTGCCATTTGGAGGTCGTTTGATACTCCAACGGTTAACCGGGTAACCCTAAAAGCCCTCTTTGAGTTGCAGCCCAACACCCCATCCAAAGTGACCCAAAACCCAGCAAACTCCCTCCATGCTCTCGGTCGTTCGATCACGATTGTGTGGGCGAAAACCGTGCCTTATTTGGACTCTCCTAGCTCCCTCTACCTATAAAAACACCTCCCCCTCCGAAATTCCGGATCAATTCACCCCGAAACCCTAGCCCCACTCCTCTCCCCGCCGCCAGACACGTCCGGACGGAGCCGGACGCGTCCGCCGCCGCGCCCATGCCAATCGGGTGCTACCACGTGGCTTCTTGCCTTGCCGCCGCGCCCGCCCGGCCCGCTCGGCCGCTCCCGGCCCCATGAATCCATCCGCCCTCGCCTCCGCCGCCGTCCGTCAGCTGGCCGCCTTCCCCGCCTCCGTGGCGCCCGGCCCGCCGGCCGCCAGCGCCTCCGGTCATGGCGCCTTCCGTCCGCCTCGCCGCCCGGCCTGCCATGCCGCCGCCCGCCTCCGGCCGGATCCGGCCCTCCCCGAGATCCTCTCTGTCGAGAGTCCGGCCTCGCCTCGGTTCCGCGCCCCGATCCAGATCCGATCTCAGCCGGTTGACTTTCTCCCCCCTCGTTTTTCCCCAAGTCCCGAAGTATTTTACATTATCATGCCATTTTCATTGCATCATAACTTGCTGCATACTGCTCCATTTCACGCGTGTAATATGTCAAATTGTTCGCCTCAATGATTAATTTATTTCATTCCATTGCATCATGTTCATTTGAGCTCATCTTGATGCCTGCATCTTCGTCACAAGAGTGCTATATGATGTTAACCTGCTGAAACTGTTATAACTTGATGATTTGTCATTTTTGTTGCATTTGATGTGTGCATTCTATGAGGTTGATGTCTACATGTGTTTTGAACTATGTCATGCCATCTTCATATTGGTGCCATCCATGGATTTTTGTGGGTCTTGTAGTGAGTGCATCGAGCTTGTTAAGTAGGGTATTTCTGTTGCTGTTTTGCTAGGCTGAATCTGTTATATTATGATGCTATTTAAACCTGCTCCTACAAGTCATTCTATGCATAATCTGGAGATGTTCACTAAGGATGTTTTGTTATACATGTCTTGATCTATCCATCCATGCCCTTTTTTGCAATTATAGTCTGCCGTAACTTGTTGTAATCTTGCTCTCAAATTACTAAATAATGTTGCTGTCAGCCTGTTAACATGAAGTTCAGTTTTGCCATGTGATTTCCTAGTGGTCCATGCACTCTATGAACTTTCTCTTGGCATGCTTAGCTTCATAAGCATGTCTTATTGCTATTCGTTGCCTTGCCATGCCATGTATTGCTCTATAGCGAGTGGTTCAATCTCACTAACATGCCTACTTAT
The DNA here is from genome assembly GCA_021605145.1 of Aegilops bicornis. Taxonomy (NCBI): domain Eukaryota; kingdom Viridiplantae; phylum Streptophyta; class Magnoliopsida; order Poales; family Poaceae; genus Aegilops; species Aegilops bicornis. The sequence continues at coordinate 713,301,008 of CM038675.1, forward strand.
TGTTGTTCCTGCCATGTATGAATCTGTAATATAACTTGCCATGTTTACATGGGTGCCATCATATCTTCTGGTCCTTTTTGGATCATGGTCAGTAAAGGACTTTTGTTCTATGCAATTATTAGATTCATGCCATATCTTCTGGTCCTGTAGAATGTTGTTTGATAGCTCTAAACATTGCAACCTGATGTTATTTCTGGAAAGTCTGGAACTGTTGTATTTGCAATCTTGCCATGTCATTTTGAGCATGTTCTGTTGATTTATGGAGATAGCTCAGTGTTCATATTTTGTCATGTTTTACCTGTAATTCATGCCCATGCCTTTTGTTTTCACGTGGAGATGCTGTAGCATAGTGTTTTGATGCTTGCAATATGCCTAATTGCTGTTTTGGACAGATTGTTGTCATGACTTGTATAGGGTGTATGTGTTGCACCGTTGCTCCGTTTTGGGTGTGCTCTATATGAAAATTGCTTATAATTGCATGTAGTTTCATATTATCATGTTGCATCCTTGATTTGAGGTGTTTGCTTGATGTTTGTATGCATTTTGCACCAATGTCATGTTTAACTTGTTTTGCTCATATCTTCTAGGCCGTAGCTCCGAATCTAATGAACTTTATATGTAAATTGACTAGAATTACGTGTAGATCATCTTGGGGCATCTTAACTTGCTGTTTAACAACTTGAACATAAGGTTTATTCAGATCTGGACCAATTTCGAAATTTGCATATGAGGACTTACCGGAATTGTTCTATATTGTTTCCGGCCTCATTTAAACTTGCTTTGATGTGCTGCTCTTGTTTGCATCATCTCTTGCCATGAGTAGCTTCATGTAGTCTTGTCATGCATCATTCTTGTTTGTGCATCATGCCTTGTTCATGTGTGGTGTGTTTACTATGTTGTGTGCTTCTTCTTGTTAGTTCCTGTTTCGTTGCGATCGTGAGGATTCGTTCGTCTACGCTTGGTTCGTCTTCGTGGCTTCCTCTTCTTCATGGACTCGTTCTTCTTCCTAGCGGGATTTCAGGCAAGATGACCGTCACCTTGGATCTCATTACTATCATTGCTATGCTAGTTGCTTCGTTCTTTCGCTATGCTGCGCTACCTATCACTTGCTGCTCAAGCCTCCCAAATTGCCATGAACCTCTAACCTTTGTCACCCTTCCTAGCAAACCGTTGTTTGGCCATGTTACCGCTTTTGCTCAGCCCCTCTTATAGCGTTGCTAGTTGTTGGTGAAGATGAAGATTGCTCCATGTTGGATTATGTTTATGTTTATGTTGGGATATCACAATATCTCTTATATTATTAATGCATCTATATACTTGGTAAAGGGTGGAAGGCTCGGCCTTATGCCTGGTGTTTTGTTCCACTCTTGCCGCCCTAGTTTCCGTCATATCGGTATTATGTTCCCGGATTTTGCGTCCCTAACGCGGTCGGGTGATTTATGGGACCCCCTTGACAGTTCGCTTTGAATAAGACTCCTCCAAAGAAGGCCCAACCTTGGTTTTACCATTTGCCTCACCACCACCTATTTTCCCTTGGGAGTAATTAACCCAAGGGTCATCTTTATTCAGCCCCTCGTGCCAATGCTTGTCTAAGTGTTGGTCCAAACCAGAGCCACTTGCGGCCCCTAGGCAACTTGGGGTATCGTCGGTTGCCGTACGTAGTGTTCATCCGGTGTTGCCCTGAGAACGAGATATGTGCAGCTCCTATCGGGATTGTCGGCGCATCGGGCTGTCTTGCTGGTCTTGTTTTTATTACTCTCGAAATGTCTTGTAGCCGGGATTCCGAGACTGGTCGGGTCTTCCCGGGGAGAAGGAATATCCTTCGTTGATCGCGAGAGCTTATCATGGGCTAAGTTGGGACACCCCTGCAGGGTTTGAACTTTCGAAAGCCGTGCCCGCGGTTATGTGGCGGATCGGAATTTGTTAATATCCGGTTGTAGTAAACTTGAAGTAAACTCTTCTAAAATACACCAACCGTGTGCGTAACCGTGAGTGTCTCTTTTCGGGGTTGATCGAGAGGAGAACACGGTTTCCGGGTTATGTTTGACGTAAGTAGGAGTTCAGGATCACTTCTTGATCATTACTAGTTGACGACCGCTTGCCTTGCTTCTCTTCTCGCTCTCTTTTGCGTAAGTTAGCCACCATACTCAGCTTAGCCGCTGCTGCAACCTCACCACCTTACCCCTTCCTTTCCCATTAAGCTTTGCTAGTCTTGACACCCATGGTAATGGGATTGCTGAGTCCTCGTGGCTCACAGATTACTACAACACCAGTTGCAGGTACAGGTTGCGATGATCATGACACGAGCGATGTTTGCTTGTTTTGGAGTTCGCCTTACGCTTCTTCGATCAGGGATAGGTTCTGTGTCGGCAGCCTGGGCTAGCAGGGTGGATGTTGTTTGAGTTCCTGTTTATGTTACATCCGTAGTCGGATGTTGTTCTTGTATGTTGTATTGTTGTATTCATGTGACTTTGTATGTATTGGATGTATCCCCACTATTATGTAATGTTGATGTAATGATATCCACCTTGCAAAAGCATTTCAATATGCGGTTCTATCCTTGGTGGGACCTTCGAGTCTCTTTAGGATAGTATCGCATATTGGGCGTGACAACCGCCTTGGTCACATTGGTGTCAAACGCATGAAGAAACTCCATGCAGATGGACCTTTGGAGTCTCTTGATTACGAATCATTTGACACGTGTGAACCATGCCTCATGGGAAAAATGACCAAGACTCTGTTCTCCGGAACAATGGAGCGAGCAAACAACTTGTTGGAAATAATACATACTGATGTATGCGGTCCAATGAGTGTTGAGGCTCGCGGTGGCTATCGTTATGTTCTCACCTCACTGATGACTTAAGTAGATATGGGTATGTCTACTTAATGAAATACAAGTCTGAGACCTTTGAAAAGTTCAAGGAATTTAAGAGCGAGGTAGAGAATCAACGTGACAAGAAAATAAAGTTCTTACGATCAGATCGTGGAGGAGAATATTTGAGTCACGAGTTTGGCACGCACTTAAGCAAATGTGGAATTGTTTCACAACTCACGTCGCCTGGAACACCTCAGTGCGATTGGATACCCTAAGGAAACTATTGGGTATACCTTCTACCTCAGATTCTAAGGCAAGATCTTTGTTGCCAAGAATGGATCCTTTCTGGAGAAAGAGTTTCTCTTGAAAGAAGTAAGTGGGAGGAAAGTAGAACTTGATGAGGTACCCCCTCTTGAACCGGAGAGTAGCGCAGCTCAGGAAGATGTTTCTGTGGTGCCTGCACCGACTAGAGAGGAAGTTAATGATGATGATCATGAAACTTCGGGTCAAGTTGCTACTGAACTTCGTAGGTCCATGAAGACACGTTCCGCACCAGAGTGGTACGGCAACCTTGTCCTAGAAACCATGTTGTTAGACAACGGTGAACCTTCGAACAATGAAGAAGCGATGGCGGGCCCAGATTCCAACAAATGGCTTGAGGCCATGAAATCCAAGATAGGATCCATGTATGAAAACAAAGTATGGACTTTGGTGGACTTGCCCGATGATCGGCAAGCCATAGAGAATAAGTGGATCTTTAAGAAGAAGACTGACGTGGACGGTAATGTGACGTCTATAAGGCTCGTCTTGTCGCTAAGGGTTATCGACAAGTTCAAGGGGTTGACTACGATGAGACCTTCTCACCCATAGCGAAGCTAAAGTCCGTCCAAATCATGTTAGCAATTGCCGCATTCTATGATTATGAGATCTGGCAAATGGACGTCAAAATGGCATTCCTTAACGGTTTCCTTAAGGAAGAATTGTACATGATGCAGCCTGAAGGTTTTGTCGATTCTAAGAATGCTGACAAGGTTTGCAAGCTCCAACGCTCCATCTATGCGCTGGTGCAAGCATCTTGGAGTTGGAGCATTCGCTTTGATCAAATGATCAAAGTGTTTGGGTTTATACTGACTTACGGAACAGCCTGTATTTACAATAAAGTGAGTGGGAGCTCTGTAGCATTTCTCATATTATATGTGGATGACATACTATTGATGGCGAATGATATAGATCTTTCTGAAAGCATAAAGGCCTACTTGAATAAGTGTTTTTCAATGAAGGACCTTGGAGAAGCTGCTTACATATTACGCATCACACTACTAGGGAAAAGCCTATACATAGAATCTTACCAGCAGCGCGCTTTAAAACAAGGCGCTGCTGCTACGTAGCAGCAGGGCGCGCAAGCAAAATGCGTTGTTGGTATAGATGTAGCAGTAGTGGGCCCGTAATAAACCGCGCTACTGCTATAATTTCCACGACCCCGCCACCAAGCTAGTTATAGCAGCAGCGCCTTAATACAAAAAGCACTACTACTACAGATCATAGCAGTAGTGCATTTTCACAATACCCGCTACTGCTAAGTTTACTACAAAATTTAGTCCCACCTCGCTCCGCGAATATGGTTTTTACTACCTTAAATATGTTACTTATCAAACTATCACAACCACTTGGTCTTCATTAAACTATATGTGTAGAATTTGTGGCTGCAATATGAGTCCTCTCTGGTTTCTAAAGCGGTGAGACTCATATTGACAATTAAGATTGTACAAAAAAAGATCAATGATGATCAATGTATTTTTTATGTATATTTTTACATGTTTACACATAGTAGTAGCTCGTTTTGTCTGAAAGGCGCCACTGCTAGGTCATTTAGCAGTTATGTGTTTCCCTATAGCGTGCTACTGCTAAGCCATTCTATCTTCCCCAATCGGCCACCCCTCACTCTCCTCTCTCCACTCACACTCATACTCACTCGATCTCCCCCGTCAATCCCCACGCGCCGGTCCTACCCCATCGGCCGCCGTCGCCCCCGCCGGCCACCCTCACCTACCCCTCCTCCCTCTGCGCCGTTGACACCTCCTCCTCCCTGGACTCGGTAATCCTTCGCCGGCCGCCCTCCTCCCCGCCCCTCCTCTTCCGTCCTCCCTCCACTACTCTGTTCGCCGCTGGTCGCCCCTCCTCGCTCCGCCTTCCTCCTCCGTCCTCCGTCCTCCTCCCTCCTCCAGTCACCCCTCCTTCTCCCTCCTCCCTCCTCCATCCACAACCCCTCCTCCCTGCTACATTTTGATTTAGTAGGCTAGTTCATTTGCAACATTTTGATTTAGTTGATTTAGTAGGCTAGTTGATTTAGTTGATTTAGAACATTTTGATTTAGTTGATTTAGTAGGCTAGTTGATTTTGTAGGGTAGATGATTTAGTAGGCTAGTTGATTTAGTAGGCTAGTTGATTTAGTAGGCTAGTTGATTTAGTTGATTTAGAACATTTTGATTTAGTTGATTTAGTAGGCTAGTTGATATGCAACATTTAGAGAGAGAGAGAGAGAGATGATAGTTGATAGTTTTTAGTTGATATGATTAACTGATTAGTAAAAATTTAGACATAGTTGATAGTTTTTAGTTGATATAAGCCTCTGGTCAAATATAACACTTTGTTATAGGATAGTTTCTAGGGTTTAGAATAGTCTATGCTAGTTTGCTATGTTGGTTTGGATGTTGAGCTTCATGGTCATCCCATGCTAAGTTGTTTTTTATGCTATATTGAAGTTGGTGTACCACTGCTTTTTGATTGGGTTAATGAAAGTGCTAGTTATCGACTAGAGGTGGGGTGAATAGGCGATTTTTATGGAAGTCTTCAAAACATGAGAGTTTCGAAGACAAACAATAGAAATGAACCTATAGATATGCAGCGGAAGGTAGACTATACTAAGCAAGCCATAGTCAAGTATGCAATGAAGTGAAAGCACGAAGACTAATAGCAGCTAGGTAGTAAAGATCAGGATGGAAGATAGTATGAAGCCAAACAATGATGGTAGTCACAGAGTGAAGTCAAACAAGTAGTGCAAGCAGGCAATGACTTCAGGAAGACAAACTGTAAGTAAAGAGAGGGAGAGGATAGAACCAGTCACTTGATGAGGACACATGATTTGTTGGACCAGTTCCAGTTGCTGTGACAACTGTACGTCTGGTTAGGGAGGCTGAGATTCAACTCAGAAGACCACGTCTTCACCTTATTCACCTTGAGCTAAGGACACCCAGTCCTCGCCCAATTACTCCAGTAAGTCTTCAAGGTAGACTTCCAAACCTTCATAGACTTTGTTCACCGGCAATCCATAATGACTCTTGGATGCTCAGAACGCGACGCCTAACCGGCTGGAGGATTCACAGTCCTCAAGTGTAGCAAGTCTTCAGGTCACGCGATGTAAAGACTTCAGTGATGCCTAACACTCTTTGGCTCTGGGTGTTTGGGCTTTGTCCTCGCAAGGATTTCTCTCTCTCAAAAGCTTCGGAGGTGGGTTGCTCTCAAACTACAAAAGTCGTGCACTAACTCTGAGCAGCCACCAATTTATGGTGTAGGGGGCGGGCTATTTATAGCCACTAGGCAACCCGACCTGATTTGTCCGAATGACCCTGGGTCAGTAAGGAACTGACACGTGTTCCAACGGTCAGATTTCAAACACACGCTCCAACTTTACTTGGGCTACAAGTAAAGCTGGCTCGTCCAGCTCTGGATAAGATTTGCTCTCATTGTCTTCGCTCGAAGACATAGGATTTGGTTGAGCATCACTTCAGTCACTCTGACTTTGTTCACTGGGACCTCACTTAACAGTACGGTGGTTCCTATGACTCAATAAACAAGAAAAGGAAACAACGAAACAACTAAGTCTTCGCGCTCCATAGTCTTCACGCAATGTCTTCTCTAGTCATAGTCTTCAATGTGAATATCTTCACATACCACCATTGCCTTCAATGTCTTCATACATTTTTAGGGGTCATCTCCGGTAGGTAAACCGAATCATTGAGGGACTATTACATGTGTTATCCTGCAATTCTCACGAACACATTAGTCCCTCAACCAGGTTTGTCTTCAATACTCCAAAACCAACTAGGGGTGGCACTAGATGCACTTACAATCTCCCCCTTTTTGGTGATTGATGACAAACTGGTTGAAGTTTTCAACGGGGATAAAAGTATGTGAAATTGTAAAGGATAAAGGTATTGTCTTCATAAGTAGCAAAAGGCTCCCCCTGAAAATGTGCATATAAGTAATTTGCTTTTGGTATGCAAATGCACATGGCAGGTTGTACTTGTGGAGATCCTCTTCAACTTATGAAGACAATTCATCATGCATGATTTGATCTAACTAAGATAATGACATGCATAATGAAAAATGGACGTCCGTAATATGACTTCATGCGGGATTTATCATCGCACATGCGGAATTTATCATCGCATCACAGAATAGCAAACAAGTAGCAGACGACCATCAAGTTTAAGTGTTACAACTCAAAGAACCAAATGTATCAAAAGCGAGAGTTGTAAACACTAGGCAAAATATAAAGCAACTGCCCATATGGACCCTCTTGAAGACTATCAACTCATATGCTTCTCCCCCTTTTGTCAGTAAGGACCAAAAAGGTTTGAAGACATAGAGCCTCTACTTGTTCCCAGAAGGAGTAGGAGAGGATGCAGGGTCGGCGTTGGGGTTTGGCAGTGCAGACGAACTTGGTGCAGTGTTGATACGCGCTGAAGTTGGAGGAGGTGAAGTACCATCATCTTGATCATCGATTACTCTGGCATTCACCGTTGCAGCGGAGGAGGAATAATCAGAGTCTTCAAGAGACGGAGTTTGATGCAAGACATCATTCCTTGGAGGAGTGGAGTCAAACTTGAATCTTTCAGTGAAGCCATCGTCTTGAAGATCTGCTTGACCGAAAGCAATGTCAAACTCTTCCATGACCTCCGACAGGTTTCATGTGTAACAAAGGCATTCTTGGTGGCAAGATTGCGAATGCGATTGACGTCCACCAAGAGGCTTTGCATCTGCCGCTTCAACCAGTAGTTATGCTTATCCTGTTTTTGATGTAGAGCAACGAGAAGCTCTCGGTCATTGAGAACACGAGATCGCTTCCGAGGCCTTTGAGCAATAGTACTTTCAGTGGCTTCAGTTTGGGCACGGTGAGGTAAGCGTGTATTGTCAGCCAAAGGATAAACACGAGTGACTGCCTGGACTCCTTCAATGGTTTGAGTGAAGCTTTGGTGATCAGCATTGTGAAGACAAACAGGCTCCTTGGCAGGCTCTGGGTATATGGCTTCAACTGACATATCAACCTCTGGCAGAAAGATCAGATGGTTGTGAAAAGAGGGCTGATAGTTGACAGCTGAGTGTAGCTTGATGAGGCGCATGACCCACGGAGCGTAGAACTTCAGTCCAAAGAGACCAGAGCCTGATGCAGCCAACTGACTGATAAAGAAGTCTTGAGCATTGAAGCTGATGCCGTTGAAGATATAAAAGACCAAAGTCTTCATTGCTCCTTCAAGTTTTGCTGCTGAAGAATGTCCATTGACAGGCCATAGAGTTCGCCTGATGATGTGATAAATAGTGCGGGGCAGATACTCTAGGTCTTCGACAAAGAACTCCTTTGGGTAATCAGTGTCATGTGGCAGAGGCTTCATCATGCTCAGCATTTGGCTCGTGTTGGGCTCTGGCTTATGGAAGATACTCTCCAAAGAATTGCGGTGAAGCTGACAACCAGGTTCATATAATTCTCCTGGAGTGGGCAGGTCGGTTAGCTCAATGATGTCAAAAGCTTTGGCTTCATGATGGACATTGCCTGTCATCCACTCAAGGACCCAAGTCTTCGGATCCTTGTTGTATCCGCGAATGTGGAGGGTAGCATAAAATTGAAGCAGAAGTTCTTCATTCCAATGCTCCTTATCACCACAAAGTTTAGCAAGCCAAAGATCACGGAAGCAGTCAAGGGCTTGTTCAAGGCATGGCAATCTAGCAATGGCTTCACAGTCAAGACGCATATGAGGGAAGATGCGCCCTTGATCATAAAGAACACATGAATAATAACTGCGTTGTTGATAGCTCCAGAACCGATCTGATGAAATCCTTGGCTTGGAATAAGGGTTCTTGGCGCTATCAAAGAAAGTGTTGTGCGCAATGAAGCCATTTGCATTGAAGGACCCTGGTGAAGTGGCAGTACCTGGAAACCTGGGCAGTCTTGGCTTTGGCTTCTGGACCTGTGGCCTGTGCTCGACATGATAGTCAAATTGCGGACCAGCAGCAGGAGGAGGAACCAGAATAGGCCATCTGACAGTGACCAGCTGACCATAGTTGTATGCTTGCTCAATAGTATGTGGCCTGGGAGGCGGTACAGGAGCAGTGGCAGTGGCAGTGGCAGTGACTTCAGGCTGCAGATTGGCATCAGGTGCAGCATTGACTTCAGGTGCTATCACTTCAGGCACCACATTGACTTCAGGCGCCACATTAGCTTCAGCCATGACAACGTCATAGGCTTCAGTATTGGTGTTGGTGGCTGCCTCAATGTTGTTAACCTCCACTTGAGTAGCTGGAGGGTCAGACACGTTCTCCTCGAGAAAAACTTGGTTGGTAGGGGGTGTAGCAACATGTGCTTCTTCTCTTGGTTCTTCTTGTTCATCGGCTGATGCAGCCGGAATATCTTCAGCCATATTGGCTTCAGTCTCGTGGTTGTTCACAGTTGGAGAGGCTTTAGGAAAGACTTGGCGTGAAACAGATTGGCGCTCTTCTCCTTCTGGAACACTTGACAGAGAGACATGTGGCCTTGGTCCTTTGTGAAGCCTGCGGAACGCTCGCGACGCTTGTGGAGATGGAGTTGGTTGGGCCACAAAGTCTTCATCTTCAATCACGGGAGTGGTGACTTGAGTTGGGGGAGTAACAGGTGTTTCTGCTTGATGGGGGGAGTCTTGTGGGTGATCAGCCCATGAGTCATCCTAAGCAATTGGCGTCAATGGACGACCAATGCTGATGAGTTCGTTGTTCGTAAGAACAGGCGATGATAACACATTGTGCTCGATCTGAGGAAGGACTTCATCATCTTCAACATTGTCATGAAGACCAATGTCTTTAGCTGCGATGGGGTCAACAGCTGGAATGTCTTCAGCTTCAGGAGCCTCTGTGGAAGCAGGCTCATGAACTATCATTCGACGTTCTTGGTGTGCAGATTCAGGACGAGCAACAGAAATCGGCTCGACTACAAGGGGCTCTGTGGGAGCAGCCCAATCTCTCTTCTTGGTCTTGCGCTTCTTGGTGGGTGGAGCATCATCAGAGGTGTTCTTGGTCTTTCCCTTTCTGGCCTTGGCTTCAGTTGCCCTTGTCTTCTGAAGTTCTGAAGCCACTGTGGGGACCTTAGACTTTACGCCTGTCATACTGGCTGGGAAGACAACGTGAGGTTCTTCCCGCCTGGATGGTTCAGTTTGGTCCACAGATGGCTTCTTCTTCTGCTTGGTTGCCATCTTAGGGTCGATGCCAGGACGCCCAAGTGCCTTGCGTTTCTCAGATTCATTGTAAGCTTGAACACACTTGGCAGCAAGAATCTTCATGCGCTCACGAGAACCTTTGGCTTCATCGTGTTTCTTGTGAAACGCTTCTTTGAGCTCATGCAGCATGACCTTGAAGTTCTGGACGTCTGCCACGCTGAGCTTGGCCATGTGCTTCTTGAACTGAGCCTTTTCATAATCGATCTTGTGCTTCATCTCAACAATTTTCTGAGCAAGAGCCATCTCAGGAGCAATGGCGCCATGGAAGGAGACACTCAGGCCAATGGGTAGTTGCAGATCATCAAAGCTGAGATTGGGGGTGTCAAACCACTCATCAATGAGGTTTTTCAATACTTCCACATCAAAGAGAGGCAAATCATTGAAGATTTCCGCCTCTTGCTTGCTCTTTATCAACTGCTCAAGAGCGTCATCAGCAAGATCGCTGCCACTTGACGGATCAATGGCGTCATTCTCGCTTCCTCAAAACAAGAAGTAGGGTCGAGCTGGACCAGTGGAGTGCATAGGCTTCTTTTTCTTCTTCTCAGACTTGGAGATGCGTGAGAGATCTTTAGACAGCACACTTGGTGCAGGAGGAGCAGGCGATGTGAGGCTTCACTCGTGAAGCTTTTGGTGCAGGGGAAGGCTTCAAAGCTTTAGGTTTCTTCAGCTTCTTTGGCTTCGGTGGTGCAGGCGCTTCGTCAGAATCAGCGTCGTCTGTAGGCTCATCCACGGCTGTCCCTTAAACCATAATATGAGTGATGAGACCTTCTAGGTTGTAGAAGAGCCCAACAAGATGGGGTTCAGCTTCGCGTGTGCCATCGGCACGAGGAGCAGAGGGGCCTGGATTGAAGTCTAATCCCCGTGACTTCTTGTTTTCTTTGGCCGAGTTCTTGGAAAACTGGAAGTTACGCTTGAAGAAATTGTCGTCACGACACCATAGCAATGAAGATGGGTCAGCATCTGCAGGTTGTGGTCCACGGACCATGCAAGGGTAGAAGCCTTGTTCAATGGCTTCAGCTCTGGACCTGGGTGGAGGATTTTTGTACAAAATGTCTCCCCATGGTCGCTTGATGGCATTCTTCTCAGCGTATTCCTGGGTTACGAACCTGTACTTGTACCATTGTTCTGCCCAATATCTCCGACTCCATTGGATTCGGGTTTTTCGCTGATTGTAGTCCTCCTCTGGATCTGTCTTGTACAGCTCATAGAGGTCAGGAGGCAAATCTCTTGAGGTGTTCCCACGGCGCTGTCTGCCACCCTTCCTTGCAGACTTCTCTGTTGCCATGAAGTTCAGACTGAATGGCTTCAACACTGTCAAAGGCTTCCGTCTGCTGGTCAGACAGGAACTGGCTTCGGGAGAGTTGATGTGATGCTGTAAGAATTCTGCAAATGAATGCAGACTATGAGAACCAAGGGATTCTCCCACGGACATATACCTGTGACAGCATTAGAGATGCGAGGGAAGGGGAAGAGGTCACATGCATTCTCAGAAGATTTTGAAGATAAATCAGTTTAGAAGACATTGACCTCATAGCGCGAAGACATTCACTGATATGTTGAGAGTTGGTTCTAGATTTGTAAGAATCTAAGAATAAGCACAAGTGAGGAATCTAACTATGTGTGAAGCATAAGTGAATATACTAGGCATTGTATGAGATGCAGACAGGATAGATCCAAATTTGTGGAGGCAGAAACCACTTTCAGTAAAAAAGGATGAATCTATAAGATCAAAAAGACGGTAAAAAGAGGTTTTTAATTTACCACACGATGAACTGCTAGACGGAGTAGAAGATGAGGCCGAGCAGTTCGATCTTCCGTGCCCTAACTTGGTGACGGAGGACACCTACGGCGGCGGCGCAGAAGACGATGTCCGTGGCCAACGTGAAGACGGCGTCGGAGAGGTCGCGGCAGCTAAGCGCTTCGCCGCCGGCATTGTCGAGAGCTAGCGGTGGCGCTAGGGTTTGTCAAGGTGGAGAGGTGGAAGAAGGATTTTGACCGCGATTGGACGGGTATTTATAGGGAAAGGGACGGCACGGCGCAATTACGCAGGTGCCCCTGGCGGTTCACATCTGAGGGACACGTGGCGAACATGCAACACATTGGGAGTTGTCCCACGTTCCCACGCCCGCCTGGACTGTCGGATGGTCGTTCCGGCTTCTCCGGGTTTCAGGCAATAAGAATTGAGCATTTAAAACAGATTTAATGTTTGTCTTTGTATCTTCTGCTGACAAGGACGCGGAGAAGATATTCGACAGTTTCAACAGAATGCATATGATTTAGATAGATAGAATTTGAGGTAGGAAGCATAGAGAGGCTATGGTCCAAATCACATTCACTTAGTTCAAAAGATTCAAACAAGAAGACATAGCTATAAGTGAATGCTGTAGAGGACAGAACACTAATATATGTATATATCAGAATGCAACCAAATCAACATAGTGAAGATAATCATGAAGACAAGTTGAAATTGCAGACAAACCAAATGCGAAGACATAGCAAATATAACGCCATGAGAAAAATAGTTCAAACAGAAGAATTTGGTGGTGGCGTTACCCACCGTATAGGAAGTATTAGACCCAGACACGGCGCACAATTATCATGGCGCTCCGAAGTAAAATTCTGCGTTAATGTATTCACATTTAGAATGTAAGTCTTCATTGATTAAACATATACTTTACTTCGTGTGTTGCACATCTAAGTCATCATCATGCATAAGTGTTAGGATGTGTGCCTGATCACAGGACATTTGAGGATTCCAAGATATTTAGCTCACACCGTAACTTGTAAAACCTTTTCTCATCCAAGGGCTTTGTGAAGATATATGCCAGTTGCTCCTCAGTGTTGACGTGTATGATATCAATATCCGCCTTCATGACATGATCTCTGAGAAAGTGATGACGAATTTCAATATGCTTTGTCTTCGAGTGCCGAACTGGGTTGTTGGCAATCTTGATGGCGCTTTCGTTGTCGCAGTAGAGTGGTACTTGTTTCAGATGGATGCCATAGGCCTTGAGTGTTTGCTTCATCCATAGAAGCTGAGCGCAGCAAGATCCAGCAGCAATGTATTCAGATTCAGTAGTGGAGAGTGATACACAGTTCTACTTCTTTGAAGACCAACAGACAAGTGATTGTCCCAGAAAGTGACATGTGCCTGATGTAGACTTCGATCCACCTTGTCACCAGCATAATCAGCATCCGAGAATCCAACTAGATCAAACTCTGAGCCCTTTGGATACCATAATCCTAATTTTGGGGTGTAAGCCAAATATCAAAGAATTTTCTTCACAGCTAAGTGATGCGATTCCTTTGGTGCCGCTTGGAATCGAGCACACATGCAAACACTAAGCATAATATCTGGCCCAGATGCACATAAATAAAGTAAAGAACCAATCATGGAGCGGTATACCTTTTGATCGAACTCTTTACCATTGGCGTTGGGACCCAGATGACTCTTGGTTGGCATTGGCGTTGTGTAACCTGTGCAGTCTTGCATTCCAAACTTCTCCAGACAATCTTTGAGGTATTTCTCTTGAGATATGAAGATGCCATTTCTTTCCTAAAGACTTTGAAGACCAAGGAAGAACTTCAGCTCACCCATCATGGACATCTGATATTGCTCTTGCATCATGTGTCCGAACTCATCACTGTATTTCTGGTTGGTGCAGCCGAAGATAATGTCATCCACATATATTTCGCACACAAACAGTTCACCATCATATGTCTTCGTGAAGAAAGAAATATGCCCTAGAGGCAATAATAAAGTTATTATTTATTTCCTTATATCATCATAAATGTTTATTATTCATGCTAGAATTGTATTAACCGGAAACATAATACATGTGTGAATACACAGACAAACAAAGTGTCACTAGTATGCCTCTACTTGACTAGCTCATTGATCAAATATGGTTATGTTTCCTAACCATAGACATATGTTGTCATTTGATTAACGGGATCACATCATTTGGAGAATGATGTGATTGACATGACCCATTCCATTAGCTTAGCACTCGATCGTTTAGCATGTTGCTATTGCTTTCTTCATGACTTATACATGTTCCTATGACTACGAGATTATGCAACTCCCGTTTGCCGGAGGAACACTTTGTGTGCTACCAAATGTCACAACGTGACTGGGTGATTATAAAGGAGCTCTACAGGTGTCTCCGAAGGTACATGTTGGGTTGACGTATTTCGAGATTAGGATTTGTCACTCCGATTGTCGGAGAGGTATCTCTGGGCCCTCTCGGCAATGCACATCACATAAGCCTTGCAAGCATTGCAACTAATGAGTAAGTTGTGAGATGATGTATTACGGAACGAGTAAAGAGACTTGCCGGTAACGAGATTGAACTAGGTATTAAGATACCGACGATCGAATCTCGGGCAAGTAACATACCGATGACAAAGGGAACAACGTATTTTGTTATGCAGTCTAACCGATAAAGATCTTCGTAGAATATGTGGTAGCCAATATGAGCATCCAGGTTCCGCTATTGGTTATTGACCAGAGACGTGTCTCGGTCATGTCTACATTGTTCTCGAACCCGTAGGGTCTGCACGCTTAACGTTACTATGACAGTTTCATTATGAGTTTATATATTTTGATGTACCGAAGGATGTTCGGAGTCCCGGATGTGATCACGGACATGACGAGGAGTCTCGAAATGGTCGAGACATAAAGATTGATATATTGGAAGCCTATATTTGGATATCGGAATCGTTCCGGGTGAAATCGGGATTTTATCGAGTACCGGGGTTACTGAACCCCCCCTGTGGGGTTAATGGGCCTACATGGGGCCTAAGGGAGAAGAAGAGGGTTGGCCAGGGCAGGCCGCGCGCCCCCTCCCCCCCTAGTCCGAATAGGACAAGGAAGGGGGGGCGGCACCCCCCTTTCCTCTTTCCCCCTTCTCCTTTCCTTCTCCAACAAGGCAAGAGGGGGGAGTCCTACTCCCGGTGGGAGTAGGACTCCTCCAGGTGCACCCCTAGGGGTCGGCCGCACCTCCCCCTCCCTCCTTTATATACAGGGGCAAAGGGGCACCCCAAGACACACAAGTTGATCTTCGTGATCGTTCCTTAGCCGTGTGCGGTGCCCCCTTCCACCATATTCCACCTCGGTCATATCGTAGCGGTGCTTAGGCGAAGCCCTGCGACGGTAGAACATCAAGATCGTCACCATGTCGTCGTGCTGACGGAACTCTTCCCCGACACTTTGCTGGATCGGAGTCCGGGGATCGTCATCGAGCTGAACGTGTGCTAGAACTCGGAGGTGCCATAGTTTCGGTGCTTGATCGGTCGGGCCGTGAAGACGTACGACTACATCAACCGCGTTGTTATAACGCTTCCGCTTTCGGTCTACGAGGGTACGTGGACAACACTCTCCCCTCTCATTGCTATGCATCACCATGATCTTGCGTGTGCGTAGGAATTTTTTTTGAAATTACTACGTTCCCCAACAATGGCATCCGAGCCAGGTTTTATGCACTAATGTTATATGCACGAGTAGAACACAAGTGAGTTGTGGGCGATATAAGTCATACTACTTACCAGCATGTCATACTTTGGTTCGGCGGTATTGGTGGCTGGCGGGTGTCAGTTTCTCCAACTTTAGTTGAACCGAGTGTGGCTACGCCCGGTCCTTGCGAAGGTTAAAACAACACCAACTTGACAAACTATCGTTGTGGTTTTGATGCATAGGTAAGAACGGTTCTTGCTAAGCCCAGTAGCAGCCACGTAAAACTTGCAACAACAAAGTAGAGGACGTCTAACTTGTTTTTGCAGGGCATGTTGTGATGTGATATGGTCAAGATGTGATGAGATATAAGTTGTTGTATGAGATGATCGTGTTTTGTTGAAGTTATCGGCAATTGGCAGAAGCCTTATGGTTGTCTCTTTATTGAATAAGATGCAAGCGCCAAATAATTGCTTTACTTTATCGCTATGCGATAGCAATAGTTGCAAGAGCAAGAGTTGGAGAGACGACCATGTGACGGCACATTGATATAGATCAAGATGATGGAGATCATGGTGTCATGCCGGTGACGATAGAGATCATGACGGTACTTTGGAGATGGAGATCAAAGGCGCAAGATGATCGTGGCCATATCATGTCACATATTTTTGATTGCATGTGATGTTTATCTTTTATACATCTTATTTTGCTCAGTTTGACGGTAGCTTTATAAGATGATCTCTCACTAAATTTCAAGATAAAAGTGTTCTCCCTGAGTATGCACCGTTGCCAAAGTTCGTCGTGCCCAGACACCACGTGATGATCGGGTGTGATAAGCTCTACGTCCATCTACAACGGGTGCAAGCCAGTTTTGCACACACGGAATACTCAGGTTAAACTTGACGAGCCTAGCATATGCAGATATGGCCTCGGAACACTGAGACCGAAAGGTCGAGCATGAATCATATAGTAGATATGATCAACATAGTGATGTTCACCATTGAAAGCTACTCCATTTCACTTGGTGATCAGTTATGGTTTAGTTGATTTGGATCACGTGATCGCTTAGATGATTAGAGGGATGTCTATCTAAGTGGGAGTTCTTAAGTAATATGATTAATTGAACTTTAAATTTATCATGAACTTAGTCCTGATAGTATTTTGCAAATTATGTTGTAGATCAATAGCTCGCGTTGTTGCTTCCCTGTGTTTATTTTGATATGTTCCTAGAGAAAACTAAGTTGAAAGATGTTAGTAGCAATGATGCGGATTGGATCCGTGATCTGAGGTTTATCCTTATTGCTGCACAGAAGAATTATGTGCTTGATGCAATCGCTAGGTGACAGACCTATTGCAGGAGCGGATGCACGAGCGTTATGAACGCTTTGGCTAGCTCAATATGATGACTACTTGATAGTTTAGTGCACCATGCTTAACGGCTTAGAATCGGGACTTCAAAGACGTTTTGAACGTCATGGACCATATGAGATGTTCCAGGAGTTGAAGTTAATATTTCAAGCAAATACCCGAGTTGAGAGATATGAAGTCTCCAACAAGTTGTATAGCTAAAAGATGGAGGAGAATAGCTCAAGCAGTGAGCATGTGCTCAGATTATCTGGGTACTACAATCGCTTGAATCAAGTGGGAGTTAATATTCCAGATAAAATAGTGATTGACAGAATTCTCTAGTCACCATCACCAAGTTAGTAGAACTTCGTGATGAACTATAGTATGCAAGGGATGACGAAAACAATTCCCAAGCTCTTCGCAATGCTAAAATCGGCGAAGGTAGAAATCAAGAAAAACATCAAGTGTTGATGGTTGACAAGACCACTAGTTTCAAAAAAAGGGGCAAAGGGAAGAAGGGGAACTTCAAGAAGAACGGCAAGCAAGTTCCTGCTCAAGTGAAGAAGCCCAAGTCTGGTCCTAAGCCTGAGACTAAGTGCTTCTACTGCAAAGGAACTGGTCACTGGAAGCGGAACTGCCCCAAGTATTTGGTGGATAAGAAGGATGGCAAAGTGAACAAAGGTATATTTGATATACAGATTATTGATGTGTATTTTACTAGTGTTCGTAGCAACCCCTCGGTATTTGATATTGGTTCAGTTGCTAAAAGTAGTAACTCGAAACGGGAGTTACAGAATGAACAGAGACTAGTTAAGGGTTGTCACAGCCCTAGAGCTTGTTTGTAACTAGTGGCATTGCATCCATGCATCAAGTTTAATTTTCATGAAATTTGAAATGGGGATTGCCTAAACCCTAGCATTAAAGGAATTCAAATATGCTCAACCAAAAATATTTTTCAGTGATTTCAAATGGCTTTAGAAAATGTTCATCATTTACGAAAAATGCTTTAAACCGTAACCGTGAGGTGCTGCACATTTTCATGACATATTTGGTCACTTTGGATTAATTCATTAAGTATTTGTATTTGGGCATTTAAATGCTATAAAATATTTTAAATGCTCAAATAATAATAAACTTAAATGTTTGCTGTTGGATATTTTCCAAACAGTAGGCCCGAGCAAGTTTCATGATTTTTGGGGTAGTATTAGTATTTTTAATAAAGCCTGAAAATTACAGATTAGTAGAAAAATGTAAAATAAAGAGAAAGAGAGAGAATCTCACCGGACTTACCTCGGCGCCCACCAACCGCCCAGCTCCAGCTGCCCAGCCCACCACCGCCTGCTCCTGTCGCCTTCCTCCTCAAGGCCAAGAGAAGGGGCGCGTGCGCTGCAGCGTGGCCACACGCCGCCACCTCCTCCCCGCCTGGCTGCCTCCTCCTCCCCTGACGCCTCCATGCGCCGCCACGCATCACCCCGGCCCTCTCGCCCACTTCCTCGCCCTCGCCCCTCCTCCGCTCCCTCCCTCTCCCATCGAGCCGGAGCTGCGCCGCCGCCGCCACCACCGCGCCACAGGCCCTCCTCGCTCCCCAACTCAGCCCACAAGCTCCGCCACTCCATCCTCGCCCTCCCCGCCGTCACACGCGACCGGAGAAGCCCCGAGGCGCCGCCCCGCCGCTTTTCCCCTCCTCGGACCCGCCGGTCGCCGTCGCCCGATTCGTCGGCTCCGGACCGTCCCCGACCTCGCCGAGCGTCCCGTCGTCTTCGCTGTGAGCCCCCGCACCGAACCTTCCTCTCCCCGATGCCGATTTCTTTCCCTAACCGCGCCAACCGCCGCAACCGAGAGCTCTTCGCCGCCGGCCATGTCGCCGCCGTGGCCACCGTGACCTATAGCTGCAACCGAGCGCTTCACCGCACTCACCATGTTCCCAGGAGGCCGCAGCACCCCTCCGCACCTCCTGCCGTGCCTCCTAGCGACGTGCCCGAGCTCTGGTCGCCGCCAAACACGTCGCCGGCGCCGATTCCGGCCACCCGACCCCGACTAACTCCACCAAGAACTTCGGCTCCTCCCCAGCTCCTCCTAGATGCCCTCCGCGGGCCATTTGGTCGCCGGAGTGGCCAAAACCATTCTCGCCGCCGCGTCGGGCTCGCCGGCGGCTAGACGCCGGCAGCCGATGTTGACTTTGACCACGGTGGGCCCTGGTTGACTCTGCTGAGTCAATGACAGGTGGGGCCCAGCCCTGTTAACTATTTAGGATTAGTTTTAATTAATTTTTAGTTAGGCTAATTATGCTGACACGCAGGACCCACCGTCAGGTTTGACCCGGACCAGCCTCGCTGACCACCGACGTCATGCCAATGTCATGCTGACGCAGTAAACCCCTTTTCTGGATTTAATTTAATTCAGGAAATTTCAGAAAATACCCCAAACTTCAAATATTCATAACTTTTAATTTGTAACTCCAAATTAAATAATTTATATATGAAAAATGATCTGAAAAATATGAAGAATCTGTTTATGGCACTTTCATGCATGATTGAACAAGTTAACCTCACTGAATAGGATGAATCATGATTAGGGCAACTTATGAACTAGCATTTGGAGTTGGAGTTTAACCTTGTTTGAATTCCACTTCAATTAACTTGGCTAGATATTGCATTAGGTGAATTCAGTACCTTAACATGACATGTCATTCATGTGAATGTGCATTGCATTGATTGTGTTCTCTCTTGTTTGTCGGTGTTTGTCCCCTCTCAGTAGACGATGTTTCAACGATGAGTTCGATGACACCGATGAAGAACTATATTATTTTCAGAAGTGCCAGGCAAGCAAAACCCCCTTGTTCATTCCGATATAATCCCACTCTCTCGCGCCTGCTCTATTTTATTTCATTAGGACAACAACGACTCATGTGTTACTTGTCATGCGGTAGCTGAACCCCTTTATCCTCTCGCATGACCTGTCATTCCACAAGAATTAGATGAAACCCACTAGCATGAGTAGGAGTTGTTTGAGCCATGTTGTGCCTACTCATTCATGCTTGTTGTCGTGCTGCCATCGCTTAGAGTTGAGTCAGTCCGATTCATCGGGGATGAATCGGAGGTGTGTGAACATGTCCTCTGCGTCTGTGAGCTAAGTGTGTGAACACGATTTGGTAAAGGTAGCGGTGAGAGGCCATGTAGGAGTACATGGTGGGTTGTCTCATTGCAGCCGTCCTCGTGAACTGAGTTATGTGTTTGTGATCCATGAAACAGCTTACTACCACGCATTGGGATCCTTAATTGACCCTCTCGGCTTCTTAACCACCCTTGTCCTCGGTCCAGGAGTTGCAAGTAGTTTCGGTGTTTGTAGTATCTTTGGGGGCCGCATACGCCGGACCGTAGGGGTGGATTGTGTTGCGGTAGGCACCATGACCTGGTGTACCGATTCGCCTGCTTGGTGTCTCGGGAACCCTGCACACATCGCTCGGGGCTGTATGGGAAACCTCGGCGGGACTCCCTGCGGATGGAACCCGAATAGGCGATAAACCTGGACTTGGGACTTGTGTGTTTAGGTAGGTCGTGGCCGACACCCACGTTGGGCTTCCGCTTGAAGGTTGCCGAGTACATGTCGTGTAAACGGCGGTAAGTGGTGAGAGCGTGTGTGAAGAAGTACACCCCTGCAGGCTTAATATGATCTATTCGAATAGCCGTGTCCGCGGAAAAGGACTTCTGGGTTGCCTATAACAGTTCATAGACAAGTGAAAGTGGATACTCTAAAATGCGCAAGATAAGCGTGAGTGCTATGGATGGCGTTCTCGTAGGGAGACGGGAGCGGGTCCATAGTGGTGTATTGATATGGTGACTATGTGGACTCGTGCGCCACCTCAAAAGAGTTACTTACAAATGTAGTTCAGGATAGCCACCGAAGTCAAAGCTGGCTTTGTAGTTAAACTCCACCACCCCTTTGATAATGATGCATATGTAGTTAGTTCTCGATGTAAGTCTTGCTGAGTACGTTTGTACTCACGCTTGCTTATTTTATGTTTTGCGTAGAGATCATGCGGTCTCGCTTAGTGGTTCCGCTTGGACTTGACGTTTAGCTTGTTACCTCAGCTACGATCTTGTGCCCTCGGCAGGATCTCGTAGATAGTCGTGCTTCCGAGTTTTTTTTCATTTACGATTGTCTATACTCGGACATGTTTAGCTTCCGCTTATGCTTTGACTTGTATGCTTTCGAGTGTTGGGTCATGAGACCCATGTTTGTAATATCTCGCTCCTCGAGCCTAATGAATAAATATTTGAGTCGTAGAGTTATGTTGTGATGCCATGTTGTATCTACACATATTGAGCATATTGTGTGTATGTTTGAAATGCTTGGTATGTGTGGGATCCGACAAACTAGTTGTTTATCCTTGCCAGCCTCTCATATGGGGAAATGTAGTCTCGTGCTTCTGAGCGATAGTAGTCCGCTACAGCCCGGTTCACCGGAGTCCTGCTAGCCCAGCACTACTGCTTGGACACTTGACTGGCCGGCATGTGTTTCACTTCGTTCCTATGTCTGTCCTTCGGGGAAATGTCGCGCGGTGTTATTCGGAGTCCTGCCTAGCCTGCTACAGCCCGGGATACCGGAGTCCTGTTAGCCTATTGCTACAGCCCGAATTTATACGTTGATGACCGACATGCTCGATGTGATTCATGTATGCCTGTTCTCATAGGTTAGCGCCGCTTTGGGTTCACGACTAGCCATGTCGGCCCGGGTTCTTTGTCATATGGATGCTAGCGACACTATCATATATGTGAGCCAAAAGGCGCAAACGGTCTCGGGCCATGGTAAGGCGACACCCGTGGGAATACCGTGCGTGAGGCCGCAAAGTGATATGATGTGTTACATGCTAGATCGGTGTGACTTAGGATCGGGGTCCTGACAGTGTTGGTATCAGAGCCCCATCGCTCAGAGGATTACCAAGCCAAACTGGTCGAAGTTGTGTCTAGAAATGCTTTAGTTATATGTAAGGGAATTGATTGTGGAAGGGAACGTAAGGCTCTTTTTACTTCTTATTCCTCATGGCCTTCTGATCTGAGTCAACCTCTTCTCTTCTACGGGGTTTAAGAACTAGGCTTCTCATCTATTTAATAGGATGACGTGTTACTAATCCACAGACTTTTAAGATTGTTGGTTTTATGACTCAGTTCAGTTCCTACTACTACTGTATGATAATTGTTGATCTCGGAACCTTGGCATTGTGATGTTGAGTGGTTATGCCACCCTTTTTTGCAGGATGTCTCAAATCATTTTGAGCATTTACAACAAGTTATGTCTGTCCGAGTCATCCTGTGTCTCTAAATAGTCTGATGCATTTGCAAATCCTTTCCTTCCATTTCCGATGTCCTTTTGGTCAGAATAAGCACACTAACCGGTGCGTTGAGGTACTTTGTTGCCTCTGCATAGATGTTGGAACCATTATTATGACCCTAGTTGTTTAGGAAGTCATCTAGCAGTTTAGCGATGCTTTTGTATCCCCAGTGTGATGATTCTGGCCATTATTCTTCAAAGCATCACGTGATGTTATTAGTTAGTAGGCATCCTATTCCTGGGTTCTTGAACCCGAGATTCACCCTACTTACCTAATGTTGATAGTGTTTGCTAGCTCCTTTAGGATACTAGTAACTTTGCGATAGTCCTCGAGGTCCGTGGTATTTCCTTCTTCCAAATACTACGAATCGCAGATGGCGTAAGTTCCTTGTTGAACCAAAACATCACAATAAGAGTGCTCTTGAGGAGTTCTCCATTCATAATTGTGAATCTGCCAGTTCTACCTTTCCGCATGGGTTATCCGGAAGAAATGTTGAGCTTCACTCGACACACTAATCTATGCATCCACAACTCAGAAAATTATATGCTCCTCGAGTTGTCCCTCTTTAGTTGTATTCTGACTCTCGCCTATCAATTGATAGTCAGGAGTAGTCGTGCACTCGTGCTCATTGATGCCTATTATCCTTGTGGTCCGTCAAGCCATTACATTGCTCGAATGACTAGGAGAAACAAACTCCAGTACCTTGTCCATTTCGAGGATTGGGTCAAACTAGTTGTATTCCGCAGATTAAAATGCCAAATCAGCTTTTTCTCTACTGTACCTTGGAGTGTTACCATCTTTATGTCAAGTGTGTCATGAGAATTGCACCACTCTCATGAATTCTTGATGCAGTGATACTTCTCGCCATCATTATTCATTCCTAGGTTCCGAGTTGTTGTAACCGGAATGCCGACAAGTGAATTGTGATGTGTGAAATCAATACTCCGAGCAACTCGTTGCTTGGTAGCTAATGGACAATATCCTCATTCTTAGCGTGTTGGTTATTAAATCATCATCCTAAGATTGATCGTGCTACCTAGTCCTTAGTTCTGGTGCATTCTTCGATTGATGAGTTAGGATCTTGTCAAGTCCTCGCTCATTTGATCATATCGTCTTGCCCTCAAAAGCAAGATTGTTTTCGAGCTTAGTAACATACCGGTGGTCCGTGACTTTCCAAATATCTTCTTGGAAGTGTTACCGGGTTGTCTCCTGACTGTTATGTTGAGCTCGTAATCAAGTTGGTTTCCTGTGAACCATCATTTCTCCAAGAATCTGTGTTGGATATCCCTGAGCTAGTTGGTTAAGCTAGACAACAACTTGGAGAGTTGGAAGATAAAAGCTTGCCTAACTTAGTTCGCTCCAAAAGGATATTTTTGTGTAGTGTGTTGAAGAAGGATGACATCTTCATCGATTGGTCCTCGTGATCGCTTGTCGGACCTATTGTCTTATTAATCCTTTGATTTGAGTGTGGGCTATCGTCAAATCAAATCAGTATAACGATGCTCGTAATGTTGTCTTACTCGTGGTTGATCCCTCGAGCATACCCCATTACATCTTTTGGTTCGACCAATGCTATCACGTGTTCACATGATGGTGGAAGTCCAAAGGATATGGAAATTCCGATGAGTTGTTGTTGAGCCCATCAGCAGCATTTTGTCTCCCCCATGAGTCATGTTGAACATCAACCTAGTATTGGAAACTTGTGTAAGCATTTCTTCGTGTTTCATTCATGAAGCATATGTTTGGATGGAAGTAGTGACTTCCTCGAATTCATGTGCTTTAGGTGTAAGTTGCCGCCATGAATTTGAGAAAGGTTTGTTTTGTTTCCTTTGGAATCATCCCAAGTCAGTCATGCACGTGCGAAGTATTCTGTGGTTCGATAGACTGATCATCTTCATTCCATATGAATTCCGTAGCACACCAAGCCACTGGTTGAATTGTTCAAGGAAAAGGAGTTGATGTGTGAATACTAGTTCATGCACACGACTTCGATATCCTTGTTGATGGTGCCCAACCTGAACTCGGTAGTGTTTTATTATAAGACTACTAGGTGGCAATGCTTGTCTAGGACAACGTGTTCACTTGTTAGTAGCAGAACCAGCTCATGTTTTGGAGCTTGCTATCGTAGTTCATTCCGAGAATCTCGCAACATCTTCTCGTCGATTTGTGTTGCAAACTTTCATTTTTCTTCTAGACTCGATGAGTCTGGAATATCCTAACACCAACCAGATCTGAATCTCATGCAGATATGATGGTTGGAACAGTCCCAGCATTTGCATTTTGTTCCCAGCTTGCACCCTATTGTGCCAACTCCCCATGGGCTGCCTTTCTCGGTAGTTGCTGTCCAATATTATCTTCAAAAGTGGACTTACCATGGGTCCCATCCATTTCGGTGATAAGCAAAAGTCATCCATTGCGTTGTCTTCAACAAGGTAGTCCACATCATCCATTCTAGTCTGGGTATGCCATTCCTTTGCACTCCATCAAACGATCATTTGCGAATGCCTTAGGCTGGTATAAAGAGTTTCAATGATGTTATATCAAAAGTAATTCTTTTTGCCACTTAAGGGAATAGTTCCTCGCGTCACCTCCCCTGGGGTGCCCCGTTATTGAATCATGGCAAATATTTCCTCGCCACCTTGACACCATCTACCATCTTTCTAAGCGTGGAATTTTTGCCCACTAATCACACATCGTTAATTGTTCTTCCATCCCTCTCGATGTGTTTTGTGTCTCAACTCGAGATGTTCACCCTCTCATTCCGTGAGTTGATCGTGAGTTGCTCGATCTTCAAGAAGATTAAATCCTGTAGGTTTTCCCCCTTCTTTCTGTTGTCATGTTGAGTGAAGATCTCGAAAGCAAAGACGTTAAGACCAAGATGATGGAATGAATCAACATCTTCGAGAAGGGCAACTGGATCATGAAGATTGTGATAGTTTTGTGACTCCCCTTTTCCTCTTACCTCACGTCTTGAATCTCGGGGCGAGATTCTTGTTTAGTGGGGGTGAGTTGTCACAGCCCTAGAGCTTGTTTGTAACTAGTGGCATTGCATCCATGCATCATGTTTAATTTTCATGAAATTTGAAATGGGGATTGCCTAAACCCTAGCATTAAAGGAATTCAAATAGGCTCAACCAAAAATATTTTTCAGTGATTTCAAATGGCTTTAGAAAATGTTCATCATTTCGGAAAAATGCTTTAAACCGTAACCAGAGGTGCCGCACATTTTCATGACATATTTGGTCACTGGATTAATTCATTAAGTATTTGCATTTGGGCATTTAAATGCTATAAAATATTTTAAATGCTCAAATAATCATAAACTTAAATGTTTGCTGTTGGATATTTTCCAAACAAGTAGGCCTGAAGCAAGTTTCATGATTTTTGGGGTAGCATTAGTATTTTTAATAAAGCCACGAAAATTACAGATTAATCGAAAATGTAAAATAAGGAGAAAGAGAGAGAATCTCACTGGACTTACTCGGGCGCCCACCAACTGCCCAGCTCCAGTGGCCCAGCCCACCACCGCCTGGCTCCCTGTCGCCTTCCTCCTCGCGCCAGTAGGCAGGGGAGCGTGCCCGGCGCGCGTGGCCACACGCCGGCCACCTCCTCCCTGCCTGGCTGCCTCCTCCTCCCCCTGGACGCCTCCATGCGTCGCCACGCATCACCCCGGGCCCTCTCGCCCACTTCCTCGTCCTCGTCCCCTCCTCTGGCTCCCTCCCTCTCCCACCGAGCGGAGCTCGTCGCCGCTTCGCCACCACCGCGCCACAGGCCCTCCTCGCTCCCCAACTAGCCCACAAGCTCCGCCACTCCATCCTCGCCCTCCCGCCACACGCGACCGGAGAAGCCCCGAGGCGCCGCCCGCCGCTTTTCCTCCTCGACCCGCTGTCGCTGCCGCCCGATTTCGTCGGCTCCGGACCGTCCCGACCTCGCTGAAGCGTCCTGTCGTCTTCGCTGTGAGCCCCACCGAACCTTCCTCTCTCCCGATGTCGATTTCTTTCCCTAACCGCGCCAACCGCCAGAACCGAGAGCTCTTCGCCCGGCCATGTCGCCGCCAGGCCACCGTGACCTATAGCTGCAACCGAAGCGCTTCACCGACTTCACCATGTTCCTGTGGAGGCCGCAGCACCCTCCGCACCTCCTGCCGTGCCTCCTAGCGACGTGCCGAAGCTTCGCCCGAAGCTCCGGCCGCCGCCAACACGTCGCCGGTGCCGATTCCGCCACCCTGACCCGACTAACTCCACCAAGAGCTTGGCTCCTCCCAGCTCCTCCTAGATGCCCTCCGCGGGCCATTTGGTCGCCGGAGTGGCCAAAACGACTCTCGCCGCCGCGTCGGGCTCGTCGGCGGCTAGACGCCGGCAGCCGACGTTGACTTTGACCACGGTGGGCCCTGGTTGACTCTGCTGAGTCAATGACAGGTGGGGCCCAGCCCTGTTAACTATTTAGGATTAGTTTTAATTAATTTTTAGTTAGGCTAATTATCTTTGACACGCTGACCCACCGTCGAGTTTGACCGGACCAGCCTCATTGACCTGCCGACGTCATGCCAATGTCATGCCGACGCAGAAACCCCTTTTCTGGATTTAATTTAATTCAGGAAATTTTGAAAATACCCCAAACTTCAAATATTCATAACTTTTAATTTGTAACTCCAAATTAAATAATTTATATATGAAAATGATCTGAAAAATATGAAGAATCTGTTTATGGCACTTTCATGCATGATTGAACAAGTTAACCTCACTGAATAGGATGAATCATGATTAGGGCAACTTATGAACTAGCATTTGGAGTTGGAGTTTAACCTTGTTTGAATTCCACTTCAATTAACTTGGCTAGATATTGCATTAGGTGAATTCAAGATTTTAACATGACATGACATTCATGTGAATGTGCATTGCATTGATTGTGTTCTCTCTTGTTTGTCGGTGTTTGTCCCCTCTCAGTAGACGATGTTTCAACGATGAGTTCGATGACACCGATGAAGAACTATATTAGCTTCAGAAGTGCCAGGCAAGCAAAACCCCCTTGTTCATTCCGATATAATCCCACTCTCTCGCTCCTGCTCTATTTTACTGCATTAGGACAACAACGACTCATGTGTTACTTGCTCATGTAGCTGAACCCCTTTATCCTCTGTGATGACCTGTCATTCCACAAGAATTAGATGAAACCCACTAGCATGAGTAGGAGTTGTTTGAGCCATGTTGTGCCTACTCATTCATGCTTGTTGTCATGCCTGCTCTTTGCTTAGAGTTGAGTCAGGTCCGATTCATCGGGGATGAATCGGAGGTGTGTGAACATGTCCCATCAAGTGTGTGAGCTAAGTGTGTGAACACGATTTGGTAAAGGTAGCGGTGAGAGGCCATGTAGGAGTACATGGTGGGTTGTCTCATTGCAGCCGCCCTCGTGAACTGAGTTACGTGTTTGTGATCCATGAAACAGTTACTACCACGCATTGGGATCCTTAATTGACCCTCTCGGCTTCTTAACCACCCTTGTCCTCGGTCCAGGAGTTGCAAGTAGTTTCATTGTTTGTAGTATCTTTGGGGGCCGCATAACGCTGACCGTAGGGGTGGGTTGTGTTATGTAGGCACCGTGGGTCTGCAAAGTCGCCTGCTTGGTGTCTAGGGAACCCTGCACACATCGTTCGGGGCTGTATGGGAAACCTCGGCCGGACTCCCTGCGGATGGAACCCGAATAGGCGATAAACCTGTACTTGGGACTTGTGTGTTTAGGTAGGTCGTGGCCGACACCCATGTTGGGCTTCCGCTTGAAGGTTGCCGAGTACATGTCGTGTAAATGGCGGTAAGTGGTGAGAGCGTGTGTGAAGAAGTACACCCCTGCAGGGTTAATATGATCTATTCGAATAGCCATGTCCACGGAAAAGGACTTCTGGGTTGCCTATACCAGTTCATAGACAAGTGAAAGTGGATACTCTAAAATGCGCAAGATAAGCGTGAGTGCTATGGATGGCGTTCTCGTAGGGAGACGGGAGCGGGTCCATAGTGGTGTATTGATATGGTGACTATGTGGACTCGTGTGCACCACCTCAAAAGAGTTGCTTACAGTCGTAGTTCAGGATAGCCACCGAGTCAAAGCTGGCTTGCTGCAGTTAAACTCCACCACCCCCTTTGATAATGATGCATATGTAGTTAGTTCTGATGTAAGTCTTGCTGAGTAAGTTTGTACTCACGTTTTCTTATTTTATGTTTTGCAGAGAGACTGCGGTCTCGCTAGTAGTTCCGCTTGGACTTCGACGTTTAGCTTGTTACCTCAGCTACGATCTTGTGCCCTCGGCGGGATCTGGTAGATAGTCAGGCTTCTGAGTTTTTTTCATTTACGGTTATGCGTACTCGGACATGTTTAGCTTCCGCTTGTGCTTTGACTTGTATGCTCGAGTGTTGGGTCATGAGACCCATGTTTGTAATATCTCGCTCCTCGGGCCTAATGAATAAATATTTGAGTCGTAGAGTTATGTTGTGATGCCATGTTGTATCTACACATATTGAGCATATTGTGTGTATGTTTGAAATGCTTGGTATGTGTGGGATCCGACAAACTAGTTGTTTATCCTTGCCAGCCTCTCATATGGGAAATGTAGTCTCGTGCTTACGGCGATAGTAGTCCGCTTCTGACCGGTTCACGAGTCCTGCTAGCCCAGACTACCGCTTGGACACTTGATCGGCCGGGCATGTGTTTCACTTCGTTCCTATGTCCGTTCTTCGGGAAATGTCACGCGGTGTTATTCGAGTCCCGCCTAGCCTGCTACAGCCCGGGATACCGGAGTCCTCATTAGCCAGTGCTACAGCCCGAATTTATATGTTGATGACCGACATGCTCGATGTGATTCATGTATGCCTGTTCCCATAGGTTAAGCGCCGCTTTGGGTTCACGACTAGCCATGTCGGCCCGGGTTCTTTGTCATATGGATGCTAGCGACACTATCATATACGTGAGCCAAAAGGCGCAAACGGTCCCGGGCCATGGTAAGGCGACACCCGTGGGAATACCGTGCGTGAGGCCGCAAAGTGATATGATGTGTTACATGCTAGATCGGTGTGACTTAGGATCGGGGTCCTGACAAGGGTGAAGTGACGATGTGTGTTGGAAGTGGTTCCAAGATTGATATGATCATCATCGCACACTCCCTATACTTTCGGGATTAGTGTTGAACCTAAATAAGTGTTATTTGGTGTTTGCATTGAGCATGAATATGATTTGATCATGTTTATTGCAATACGGTTATTCATTTAAATAAAGGAATAAATTGTTGTTCTGTTTACATGAATAAAACCTTATATGGTTACACACCCAATGAAAATGGTTCATTGGATCTCGATCGTAGTGATACACATATTCATAATATTGAAACCAAAAGATCCAAAGTTAATAATGATAGTGCAACTTATTTGTGGCACTGCCGTTTAGGTCATATTGGTGTAAAGCGCATGAAGAAACTCCATGTTGATGGGCTTTTGGAATCACTTGATTATGAATCACTTGATGCTTGCGAACCATGCCTCATGGGCAAGATGACTAAGACTCCGTTCTCCAGAACAATGGAGCGAGCAACTGACTTATTGGAAATAATACATACTGATGTATGCGATCTGATGAGTGTTAAGGCTCGCGGCGGGTATCATTATTTTCTGACCTTCACAGATGATTTTAGCAGATATGGGTATATCTACTTGATGAAACATAAGTCTGAAACATTTGAAAAGTTCAAATAATTTCAGAGTGAAGTGGAAAAACATCGTGACAAGAAAATAAAGTTTCTATGATATGATCGCAGAGGTAAAATATTTGAGTTACGAGTTTGGCCTTCAGTTAAAACAATGTGAAATAGTTTCACTACTCACGCCACCTGGAACACCACAGCATAATGGTGTGTCTGAACGTCATAACCGTACTTTATTGGATATGGTGCGATCTATGATGTCTCTTACTGATCTACCACTATCGTTTTGGGGTTATGCATTAGAGACAGCTACTTTCACATTAAAAGGGCACCATCTAAGTCCGTTGAGACGACACAATATGAACTGTGGTTTGGCAAGAAACCAAAGTTGTCGTTTCTTAAAATTTGGGGTTGTGATGCTTATATGAAAAAGTTTCAACATGATAAGCTTGAACCCAAATCGGAGAAATGCGTCTTCATAGGATACCCAAAAGTTACTGTTGGGTACACCTTCTATCACAGATCCAAAGACAAGATATTCGTTGCTAAGAATGGATCCTTTCTAGAGAAGGAGTTTCTCTCGAAAGAAGTGAGTGGGAGGAAAGTAGAACTTGATAAGGTAATTGTACCTTCTCCCGAATTGGAAAGTAGTTCATCACAGAAATCTGTTCCTGTGACTCCTACACCAATTAGTGAGGAAGATAATGATGATGATCATGTAACTTCAGATCAAGTTACTACCAAACCTCGTAGGTCAACTAGAGTGAGATCCGCACTAGAGTGGTAAGGTAATCCTATTCTGGAGGTCATGTTACTTGACCATTACGAACCTACGAACTATGAGGAAGCGATGATGAGCCCAGATTCCGCAAAATGGTTTGAGGCCATGAAATCTGAGATAGGATCCATGTATGAGAACAAAGTATGGACTTTGGTTGACTTGCCCGATGATCGGCAAGCCATAGAAAATAAATGGATCTTCAAGAGGAAGACGGACACTGATAGTAGTGTTACTATCTACAAAGCTAGACTTGTCAAAAAAGGTTTTTGACAAAATTCAAGGTGTTGACTACGATGAGATTTTCTCACTCGTAGCGATGCTTAAGTCTGTCTGAATCATGTTAGAACATTGCCACATTTTATGAAATTTGGCAAATGGATGTCAAAACTACATTCCTTAATGGATTTCTTAAAGAAGAGTTGTATATGATGCAACAAGAAGGTTTTGTCAATCCTAAAGGTGCTAACAAAATATGCAAGCTCTAGCGATCCATCTATGGACTGGTGCAAAGCATCTCGGAGTTGGAATATACGCTTTGATAAGTTGATCAAAGCATATAGTTTTATACAGACTTGCGGTGAAGCCTGTATTTACAAGAAAGTGAGTGGGAGCACTACATCATTTCTGATAAGTATATGTGAATGTCATATTGTTGATCGGAAATAATGTAGAATTATTCTGCAAAGCATAAAGGAGTATTTGAAAGGAGTTTTTCAAAGAAAGACCTCAGTGAAGATGCTTACATATTGAGCATCAAGATCTATAGAGATAGATCAAGACGCTTGATAAGTTTTTCAATGAGTACATACCTTGACAAGATTTTGAAGTAGTTCAAAATGGAACAGTCAAAGAAAGAGTTCTTGCATGTGTTACAACGTGTGAAATTGAGTAAGACTCAAAGCCCGACCATGGCAGAAGATAGAAAGAGAATGAAAGTCATTTCCTATGCCTTGGACATAGGTTCTATAAAGTATGCCATGCTGTGTACCAGATCTATTGTATATCCTTCACTGATTTTGGCAAGGGAGTACAATAGTGATCTAGGAGTAGATCACTGGACAGCAGTCAAAATTATCCTTAGTGGAATAAGGAAATATTTCTCGGTTATGAGGTGACAAAAGGTTCGTCATAAAGAGTTATGTCGATGCAAGTTTTGACACAGATCTGGATGACTCTAAGTCTCGATCTAGATACATATTGAAAGTGGGAGCAATTAGCTAGAGTAGCTCCGTGCAGAGCATTGTTGACATAGAAATTTGCAAAATACATACGGATCTGAATGTGGCAGACCCGTTGACTAAAATTATCTCTCAAGCAAAACATGATCACACCTTTGTACTCTTTGGGTGTTAATCACATAGCAATGTGAACTAGATTACTGACTCTAGTAAACCCTTTGGGTGTTGGTCACATGTCGATGTGAACTATGGGTGTTAACCACATAAAGATGTGAACCATTGGTGTTAAATCACATGGTGATGTGAACTAGATTATTGACTCTAGTGCAAGTGGGATACTGAAGGAAATATACCATAGAGGAAATACTAAAGTTATTATTTATTTCCTTATATCATGATAAATGTTTATTATTCATGCTAGAATTGTATTAATCGGAAACATAATACATGTGTGAATACATAGACAAACAGAGTGTCACTAGTATGCCTCTACTTGACTAGCTCGTTGATCAAAGATGGTTATGTTTCCTAACCATAGACATGTGTTGTCATTTGATTAATGGGATCACATCATTAGGAGAATGATGTGATTGACATGACCCATTCCATTAGCTTAGCACCCGATCGTTTAGTATGTTGCTATTGCTTTCTTCATGACTTATACATGTTCCTATGACTATGAGATTATGCAACTCCCGTTTGCCAGAGGAAACCTGTCGGTGTCAAAACCGGCGGATCTCGGGTAGGGGGCCCGAACTGTGCGTCTAGGCGGATGGTAACAGGAGACGAGTGACACGATGTTTTACCCAGGTTCGGGCCCTCTTGATGGAGGTAAAACCCTACGTCCTGCTTGATTGATATTGATATTGTGAATGTTTACAAGAGTGGATCTACCACGAGATCAAGGAGGCTAAACCCTAGAAGCTAGCCTATGGTATGATTGTAAGGGTTGTTCTTCTGTCCTACGGGCTAGAGCCATCCGGTTCATATAGACACCGGAGAGGGCTAGGGTTACATAGAGTCGGTTACAATGGTAGGAGATCTACATATCCGTATCGCCAAGCTTGCCTTCCACGCCAAGGAAAGTCCCATCCGGACACGGGGCGAAGTCTTCAATCTTGTATCTTCATAGTCTTGGAGTCCGGTCGATGATGATAGTCCGCCAATGATAGTTCGGTGATGATGGTAGTCCGCTATCCGGACACCCCTAATCCAGGACTCCTCAAGAGCCTGAACCAGGCTTCAATGACGATAAGTCCGGCGCGTATATTGCTTGGCATTGCAAGGCGGGTTCCTCCTTCGAATGATAGAAGATTATGAACACCAGGATAGTGTCCGGCTCTGCAAAATAAATTCCACATTCCACCGTAGAGAGAATAATATATACGCAAGTTCAATCTGCTGACGTTTTCTGCGGCATGACATCACGCCACTACCAAGCCATTATTTAAATTGTTTTTTACTCTACCACCTCGGTAGCATTTAGCGAAGCGGTTTCCTTGGCACGTCTTGTCGAAGCAGAGATCGTGTTTCCCATTAATCCGGGATTCTCATCAATACGGACGTGGGTAACCCAACCGCGCCATTGATGATGGCGCTTGGGAGATAAGCGAGTTTTACCAGGCTGGTGGGGGACGCGTAGACTTCGCCCACCCATATAAGGGATACGGATTCACCTTCTCACCTACGCCTTCTTCCTCCTTTGCTTATCCATCTCCGCGACTGAGCTCCAAATACCAAGTTCGCGCATCTCGTCTCAACCTTCTCCGACCATGTCCGGAGCGGGAGGTAAATGGTTGGCCTCCACCGTTAAGGAGGAGCACATCGCCAGACTGCGCGGCACCGGATACCTTTCCGGCGACATCGCGCACTGGCTGCCCGACGAGGGGCAACTCATCCCCACCCCCAGGCCCCATGAGAGGGTCGTTTTCCTTCCCCACTTCCTCCACGGACTGGGCTTTCCACTTCACCCCTTTGTCCGGGGGCTCATGTTCTACTACGGCCTGGATTTCCATGATCTGGCACCGAACTTCATCCTCAACATCTCGGTGTTTATCGTCGTGTGCGAGGCCTTCCTCTGCATCCAGCCCCACTTCGGCTTGTGGCTCAAGACCTTCAATGTCAAGCCGAAGGTAGTGAAGGGCACTCAAGCGGAGTGCGGAGGCGCCATGTTGGGCAAGATGCCCAATGTCCTTTGGTTCGAAGGGCCTTCGTGGAATCCGTCAAGGTGGTAATCGGGGTGGTTCTATATCACCGAGCCGCGTGACCCTACATGGGTGGCGGCCCCGAAGTTCAGATCTGGTATCCCCACGCAGCTCACCTCCGGAAAGAGAAGGGCTTGCCGTGGGGTAGTTCGAGGAGCCGACGGACTCCAAGCCCGTATCCGTAAGCTGGTGAAGAAGCTCAGCTGGTTAACGTGGTCCAAGTCATGCTCGTCAGCCGGATTCTCCCATGCCAAGAGCGGGCATTCAATCTGTGGGAGTTCGATCCGAACAGCACCAGCCGAGCGGCTCCTCGACCACGACGCACGGCTACGCTGGAGGGTGTTGTTCAAGGGTGCCGAAGCCCCCGCATCCGCGACTGAAGATCGCGGATTTCGCTCGCAGCGCCAAGCCATTGAGGTAAGTGATTCTACCCCTTTACGGGACACTTGCTTTTCATAGTTTGATTCTATGCGGGTTTTAATTTCCCCTTTTCCTTTGACAGGACTGGATGAGGAAGGCGGAGCAGATTATCTGCCCGGCTCCTATGCCAGAAAATCCAAGAGACGCCCGTCTAGCGAGGTCAGCTGGTTCCGCACCGCACGTGGTGCCGGAGAAGAAGGCCAAGAAGGAGGCCACGGGTGCTCGAAAGAGTTCCCGTTTCAGGTGTCCGACGACTCGGGGTGGACTCCTCCAAAACGAGGAGGAGAAGAGGACTCTCTCCTGCAGGAGGGAGAGAGGAAGAGGAAGGCTTCCCCAACAGGGGAGGCCGAAGGGTCCAAGAGGGGAAGGACTATTCCCCCGCACAGCTCTGCCAACATCGACGTTGGCGAGGAAGAATGGCCTTCAAGGGCCAGGCCTCCGGCGAGATCGTAAGTATCCGGATTCCTGAATGATTTAGAATTTCTTTTTCTGCGTCACATAGTGTCATTCTGATGCCGCATGCTGCCTGTAGTCCAGCCAGTGATGATCTCCCCGCTTCATCGAGCGGGTCGTTGGCTCCGTCGGATGTAGACTCCATCCCGACCGCCTCCACCCCTCGCGACACCGAGGACACCGAGGTAGGATCCCAAGAAGGGACCCATCAGGGGGAGGCTCCGGAGGCGCCACAAGGCGTCCTCCCGGACTTTGCGCCGGACTCCATATCGTGAACTCCGCAGTGGTTTCTGGGGTCCGGCCAGCGGCTCCCTTCGAATGAAGGGCAAGACCGTGGACGCCGCGGCTTCCGGCCCAACCGAGGCGCCGGGCAATTTGTTGGAGGTGCTGCAGAGTGCTTCCATCGAGAGGAAGAACACCGCACTATTATGAGTGCGGTGATTCAGAGGTGCAGCTTCGCCAAGGGCGGGCTGACCGAAGCTTCTGATAGCCTTCTATCGTGCTTTGAGGTAAGAAGTTAAAAATATGCAATGTAATACCGCATAGACAGTAGCCCCTGATGCTTGGTTCGGTGTTCGGGAAGAAAAGCCGGACTGAGGATCTGAAAAAAAAGAAATACGCAGGGTTGCTAAAAAATTATGTCAATATGGGTTGCAGGATGCGCTGCTGACCTCTGCCAGACCGATCATGGAGGTCGGTGCTTTGAAGCAGAGTCGGCGGTCCGAGCAAGAGCTCGGCCGCGCCAGAAGAAGCTCCAGACAAAGAAGGTGAGTAACACCACTTTGAACTTGTACCTTCTGTAAAAGGATTTAGGTTGCAAAAATAACAAGGATAACATGGGTACTGCAGGGCCACGAACGCAGGTGGCGACCACAGAAGGAGGCCGTGTCCGTGGGCCGAACGCAATGCGGCCACGGAACGGGAAGAGCGAGAAAAGCAAGAGGCGCGGGTGGCGGTGGTTCAGCAAGAGCTCCGTGCTCTCATGGAAAAGCATGAGAGTTTGGAGGCGTGACTCAAAGACTTCGAGAGTCCGAGCTTGCCTCGGCTCTCGAAAAGTGCTAAACTGCCAAGGCCGATGCCCATAAGTCCCTTCTGAGGATTGAGTTGGTGAGG
This sequence comes from Aegilops bicornis, assembly GCA_021605145.1. NCBI lineage: Eukaryota > Viridiplantae > Streptophyta > Magnoliopsida > Poales > Poaceae > Aegilops > Aegilops bicornis. The sequence continues at coordinate 713,337,310 of CM038675.1, forward strand.
AAGATAGCGTATGGTAAGGCATTTTTCATGCAAAGCAAGCATGTGAATGTAAATTACGTGTTACTTACCCGAATTCGGAGCTCTGTGGGCGTTTGCAGATCTGCCTCGCAGCGTGTCTCGACATCACCGCATTCTACCGAGCCGAGGAGGGAGCTCAACGGAGAAGGTCTTCTGGTCTCAAGATGTCGAGGCCGGCCATCCGGCAGTGCTCCCTAGCGACCAGCTGAAGCAGCTGGTCGAGCTTCACAAGGTGGCCGAGCAGGCCATGAAGGGCCTCATAGTCCGGCTGTGGCCTGGAGAGGCCATGCCTGGGAGCTACTTCGGCCTCGTGCGACGGCTGGTGGATGCGTGCCCCTGGGTGGAGGTTATCAAGCGCTCCGCCTGTATTGAAGGTGCTCGTCGGGCCCTTGCCCGCGCAAAGGTGCATTGGGGTAAGCTGGATGCGGAGAAGCTAATCACTGACGCGCCACGAGCGGGCAAGGAATATCGTACGCCCGAGATGTACTATAAGACTGTCCTGAAGGGCGCCCGCAAGATTGCGGATGAGTGCACCAGGGATGTAATTATTGAGTAAATTCGCAATGTGTTATCCTGTGCGCTGAAAACTTTTTTCATATGCGCTAAGCAACGCTTGTTAATTTAAAATATTACCTTCTGTGCGGCCGTTTATTAAATCTGAGAGATGGCAAGTCGTCGGCTTTAGCCCCCATGCCACGAGTGCTGGGGTGTTCGGGATAAACTTGAGCACTCTTGTTCCCATTTTTGGGTCCATCTAGGGAGGCGCTCAACACAACGAACAAGGCAACCGGACTTATAGTGCTTGAACACTCTCACTTAGCCATAGAATTCTATAATTTTAAATTTCGGCGAAGCCCCTAGTATTCGGAGGACCGAATTAGGGGCGCTATCCACGCCTTCATCGGACATTATCCGGAACTTCGCTCGAGCGGCGAGGTCTTTAAGGACCCGAAAGGACCTCTCGAACAGCGACCAGCCTCGCCTTATCATGACAGTCAGTTTTAGCTTTCTCCATCGAGGCGTTAACCTGCTCAACCGGGCGCAATCGCAGTGGTTCTCCCAGTGCTACCTTAGCGATAGAACGGAATGTAAGGTGCCAAACATGGGAGCCGGGCAAACCCAACTATTGACCCAAGACATGATTCGGAGCCGATTCATATAATGCTATAAGTTCAGGGTGCCGCACTTGTGAAAGTGTTCGGACTTTATCACACCATAATGCGGAGAACATAAGCCCCTCAGTGTATTTGGCCGTACCAAGATGCACGGGTGCAACATGTCGTAAATGAACATATATATATATATATATATATATATAAGGTAATGCAATTATGGGCAAAAGTGCTGCATTTTATTCGAGAAGATATGCTATGAGTGCGAAATGATACAAATAGTGCGGAAAGCAAGGGATTGGACGAATTATAGGCGTCTCCCTCCGTGGTAGGCAGCGGAATGTTGTATTTAACAAATTTAATGCTCGTGATGGAGACCACCTGAGTGTTCGTCATGACCTTTGTCCTTCCCTGGCTGTTGCATCATGAGTTCGGCAGGTTCGGCCGGATGAGTTCTGTATAAAAAGAGAGAAATAAAAGAAAAAGAGCGACACACTTGGGAGCCCCTGGTGTGGTCGAACCGCACTGGGTCTGTTGTGGTTGTGCCTTTTCCCCTATGCCCATGGTATCTCCTGTATGTAATTATGTACGTGGAGAGTTTGTCTTACAATTTTGCGAGGGCTGGGGTTGAGGCCGCATTGCTACGCTGCGTTCTAACGTGCTGTGTGGTCTTGGTTGATGTTGCTCGGCGTGTTTGGCCGTGTCCGGTCGCTTAACGGCGGACTCAAGATTGCCTTTAAAAGGCTGCTCAGACTTCCGCCGCGAGAGTCAGTATGTTCCTCCATTCGGAGGGAGCGCCCGTGTTTCCATTGACCGTGATGACTCCACGAGGGCTGGCATCTTGAGCTTAAGGTATGCATAATGCGGCACCGCTGTTGAATTTTTATGAACACGGTTCGTCCGATCGAGCGTGATAGCCGCCATGAACGGGACTATGTCGAAGATTAACTCCTCGCTTCGTAAATTATCCGGGATCCGAAGACCACTTCCAGTAATCGAGCTCGTACAATTGGCCTCGACACCTGGTATGACGCCTTTGAAGGTTGTCTTTGTAGGTTTAATCTTGAAGGGTCTATGCCCATCTTGCGCCTTTGTATCCCGATAAAGCAGGTTCAGGCTACGCCGCCGCCCATCAGACTCTCGTGAGGTCAAATCCATCGACGATTGGGTCTAAAACCATCGCGCGAATCCGCCATGGCGGATATCGGTCGGATGGTCTCTTCGATCGAAAGTGATCGGGCAAGAGGACCATGGGTTGAATTTTGGGGCGATCGGCTCCATCACGATATCGTCCCTTTAGTGCACGCTTCCTCCCTCTTGGGAATATGCGTTGCATATATCATGTTTACCGTCCAACTTGAGGGGGAATCCTTTTGTCCTCTGTTGTTCGGGCGGTCGGGTCTCTTCCTCGTCATCGCTGTGTAGCCCCTTGTAACTGTTTTGGCGATTAATTTGCTGCTCGCTTGAATACCCAACAATCTCTGTTGGTGTGGTTAGCTGGCTTTTCGGGGTTCCATGTATTTGACAGAGCGGTCGAGTATTCGGTCCAAATTGGACGGGCCCGGAGTGGTTCTTATGAATGGCTTCTTCCGTTGACCGGCTTGGAGCCTCGGAATCCGGCGTTGACCGCCGTATCCTCATTGCCGCCGCCGTTAATGCGGCGTTTGTTTTGTTTCGATGCAACCTGCCATTCCGGTCCTTGGTATCCGGACCGCCATTGCTTTTTGCTGAGGTTGTTGCTGCGAGCTAGCCAGCTATCCTCTCCCGCACAGAAGCGGGTCATGAGTGATGTGAGGGCTGCCATGGATTTCGGCTTCTCCTGTCCTAGGTGCCGGGCCAGCCACTCGTCGTGGATGTTACGTTTGAAGGCCGCGAGGGCCTCTGCATCCGGACAGTCGACGATTTGATTTTTCTTTGTTAAGAACCGTGTCTAGAATTGCCTGGACGATTCGTCTGGCTGCTGGATTATGTGGCTTAGGTCGCTCAAGGCCCCGTGGTCGCATACACGCGTTCTGGAAGTTGTTGAGGAATGCGGCTTCCAGGTCTTCCCAGCATCCAATTGACTCTGCGGGCAGGCTGTTAAGCCAATGCCGAGCTGGTCCTTTAAGCTTGAGCAGGAGATATTTGATGGCGTGAAGATCATCGCCGCGGGCCATATGTATATGGAGGAGATAATCCTCAATCCAAACCGCGGGGTCTGTTGTGCCATCGTAGGATTCGATATTAACGGGTTTAAACCCTTCAGGGATTTGATGATCCATTACTTCATCAGTGAAGCATAGTGGGTGTGCGGCGCCTCTGTATTGAGCAATATCGCGACGTAGCTCGAGAGAGCGTTATGCTGTCATGTTCGGCCCGGCCGGAGTAGTTGTATCCGGCGCGACGGTGTTCGTCGTGGGTCTTTGGGCGCCCACGTGATCCATAGATAGATCTAGATTGTCTTGCCTTGTCCTCCAATATATCTCGCAAGTCCGGCGCGTTCCCCCGTGGCTTCGTGCTTTTTGAGCGATGCCGGGGTACGGTTTTGGTGGAGGGCTTGCACGCCTCTCTGTCGCGGCCACGAGGTGGTCGGTCTGCCGTACAGCGCCTGGTGATGCGGGTTTGTACGCTTCCTCCTCTAATCGGGGAGCAACTTGCGTTTTGGGTAACTTTTGGAGGCGCTCGAGTTCATACTCTTCGGCCGCGAGGACCTCGGTCCATCTGTCGGCCAGTAGGTCTTGATCAGCTTGAAGTTGTTGCTACTTTTTCTTTAGGCTGTTTGTCGTGGCCATTAGCCTGCGTCTGAAACGCTCTTGTTCGACGGGGTCCTCAGGCATGACGAATTCGACGTCGTCGAGGCTTGCCTCGTCTCCGGAGGGAGGTAAGTAATTGTCATCCTCGACCTCTTCGTCTGTCGCCCTTTCGTGAGGGCTTCCTTCTGCCTCCTCCTGCGTTGGATCGTGCTGGAGGGGGTTGTCTTCGGCACTTTCTGGGGTGTTATTATCTCCTGTGCCGGAATCTCCATTCTTGTCGTGGCGGGATTTAGAGCGGCACCGCTGACGTCGGCACTTGGGCTATTTCTTTAAGGAATCGGCCTCAGCTGCTTCTTCGCCGTCCCCATCTTTTGGGGTGTCCATCGTGTATATGTCGTATGACGAGGTGGTCTTCTAGTGTCCTGTAGGCACTGGTTCTTGGTAGTCTCCGGCATCGTCGTCCATACCGTCGATGTCTTCGGAGTCGTAGTCAAGTACGTCGGTTAAATCGTCGACGGTGGCTACGAAGTGGGTGGTGGGTGGGCTCTGAATTTCTTCGTCGTCCGCGTCCCAACCATCCTGGCCGTAGTTCGGCGAGGGCTCTCCAGATAGCGAGAGATGTTTCAGTGAATTTATGAGATCACCGAAGGGCGAGTGCTGAAAGATGTCCGCAGCGGTGAATTCCATGATCGGCGCCCAATCGGATTTGACTGGCAGGGGCGCAGGAGGTTCGGAGTCCGGCAGAGAGTCTGGCACCTCGGAGTCATGAGCTTGATACGGGACAAGGTAAGTGTTCGGCTCCATCGCCGTAGAAGTTGCAGCTCCCGAGGCGGTGTCCAGCCATCCGTCCTCGATCCGAGCGATCGGCTCCGGACTATGGGTCGGAGCGGATTCGTGTGCGGCCTCCAAGGCAACCTTTGTCCGTGGCAGAGTTAGGTTATGCCCGTCGTGACAGCGCGCACGCCGCTGTGGCTCGATCCATCAAAGATCAAGTCCCCGCGGATATCGGGCCGTGAATTTTAGGCTTCAAACCTGACCTTACGGCCAGGGGCGTAGCTTCGATCTGCTCCAGATGGCCAAGTGAGTTGGCCCGCAGCGAAGCCACCGAATCACGAAGATCTGTCCGGGAGAAAAGTCTCACCTGTGACTGCGTCGTTGTCGATTGAAGAGGCCATCAAGCCTATCGGTGGCGACGCAGGAACTCTCAATGAAAGCACCAATGTCGGTGTCAAAACCGCGGATTTCGGGTAGGGGGTCCCGAATCTGTGCGTCTAGGCGGATGGTAACAGGAGACGAGGGACACGATGTTTTACCCGGGTTCGGGCCCTCTTGATGGTGGTAAAACCCTACGTCCTGCTTGATTGATATTGATATTGTGGATGTTTACAAGAGTGGATCTACCACGAGATCAAGGAGGCTAAACCCTAGAAGCTAGCCTATGGTATGATTGTAAGGGTTGTTCTTCTGTCCTCGGACTAGAGCCATCCGGTTTATATAGACACCGGAGAGGGCTAGGGTTACATAGAGTCGGTTACAATGGTAGGAGATCTACATATCCGTATCGCCAAGCTTGCCTTCCACGCCAAGGAAAGTCCCATCCGGACACGGGCGAAGTCTTCAATCTTGTATCTTCATAGTCTTGGAGTCCGGTCGATGATGATAGTCCGGCCAATGATAGTTCGGCTGATGATGGTAGTCCGGCTATCCGGACACCCCCTAATCCAGGACTCCCTCAAACACTTTGTGTGCTACCAAACGTCACAACATAACTGGGTGATTATAAAGAAGCTCTACAGGTGTCTCCGAAGGTACATGTTGGGTTGGCGTATTTCGAGATTATGATTTGTCACTCCGATTGTCGAAGAGGTATCTCTGGGCCCTCTCGGTAATACACATCAAATAAGCCTTGCAAGCATTGCAACTAATGAGTTAGTTGTGAGATGATGTATTACGGAACGAGTAAATACACTTGCCGGTAACGAGATTGAACTAGGTATTAAGATACCGACGATAGAATCTCGGGCAAGTAACATACCTATGACAAAGGGAACAACATATTTTGTTATGCGGTCTGACCGATAAAGATCTTCGTAGAATATATGGGAGCCAATATGAGCATCAAGGTTCCGCTATTGGTTATTGACCAGAGACGTGTCTCGGTCATGTCTACATTGTTCTCGAAGCCATAGGGTCCGCACGCTTAATGTTATGATGACGATTTCATTATGAGTTTATATATTTTGATGTACCGAAGGTTGTTCGGAGTCCCGGATGTGATCACGGACATGGCGAGGAGTCTCGAAATGGTCGAGACATAAAGATTGATATATTGGAAGCCTATATTTGGATATCGGAATCGTTCCGGGTGAAATCGGGATTTTATCGGAGTACCGGGGTTACTGAACCCCCCCCTGTGGGGTTAATGGGCCTACATGGGCCCTAAGGGAGAAGAGGAGGGCTGCAGGCAGGCCGCCTCGCCTCCCCTAGTCTCAATAGGACAAGGAAGGGGGGCGGCGCCCCCCTTTCCTGTTTCCCCTTCCCCTTTCCTTCTCCAACAAGGCAAGAGGGGGGATTCCTACTCCCGGTGGGAGTAGGACTCCTCCATGCGCACCCCTAGGGGCCGGCCGCACCTCCCCCCTCCCTCCTTTATATACGGGGGCAAAGGGGCACCCCAAGACACACAAGTTGATCTTCGTGATCGTTTCTTAGCCGTGTGCGGTGCCCCCTTCCACCATATTCCACCTCGGTCATATCGTAGCGGTGCTTAGGCGAAGCCCTACGACGGTAGAACATCAAGATAGTCACCACGCCGTCGTGCTGACGGAACTCTTCCCGGACACTTTGCTGGATCAGAATCCGGGGATCGTCATCAAGCTGAACGTGTGCTAGAAATCGGAGGTGTCGTAGTTTCGGTGCTTGATCGGTCGGGCCGTGAAGACGTACGACTACATCGACCGCGTTGTTATAACGCTTCCGCTTTTGGTCTACGAGGGTACGTGGACAACACTCTCCCCTCTCGTTGCTATGCATCACCATGATCTTGCGTGTGCGTAGGAATTTTTTTGAAATTACTACGTTCCCCAACAGAGTGTGGGATCCAGGGAACCAGGATTGAAGCCTTTGCTCTTCAGGAAGTCTTTGAGCGTGTCATACCAAGCGCGAGGGGTTTGTTTGAGACCATACAGTGCCTTGTTTAGCTTGTACACCATATCAGGATGTTTTGGATCTTCAAAGCCAGGAGGTTGTGCGACATACACTTCTTCTTCAATCTTGCCGTTGAGAAATGCACTCTTCACATCCATTTGATACAGCAAGATGTTGTGAATGTTAGCATAGGCTAGCAGTATGCGAATAGCTTCAAGCCTAGCCACAGGAGAAAATGTTTCATCGAAGTCAATCCCTTCAATTTAAGTGTATCCTTGAGCAACGAGACAAGCTTTGTTTCTGACAACTTGACCATGCTCATCTTGTTTGTTGCGATATATCCATTTTGTGCCTATTATGTTGTGCTTGCGGGGGTCGGGACGCTTGCCAAGTTCCCACACATTGTTCAGCTTGAACTATTGAAGCTCTTCTTGCATAGCTTGAATCCATTCAGGTTCCATGAAGGCTTCAGCAACTTTCTTGGGTTCAGTATTGATAAGAAAGCAAAGTGCCCACAGAAATTTGCTAGTTGTGTTGCTCTTGAATGAGTGAGTGGACCAGGCGCATTGATGCTATCAATTATCTTCTCAATCTGTACTTCATTTGCAACAAGAGGATGAACTGGACGAAGATTTTGCTCTTGCTGATCATTGTCATTGTTGGGAGGATTGTCTTCGGGCTGAGCATTGTCTTCAAAGTTGATTAGGTGCGAAATGATAAGTTCCTCTTCAGTGCTTTGCATTTGCACGATTTCTCTAGTTCCCATTAGCTTGATGGATTCACTGGGTGGAACTTCCTCTAGCACATTTGGCAGGTGCTCTCTTTCCGAGTCGTTAGTCTCATCGAACCGCACATCCACAGTTTCAACCACTTTATAGAGAAAGGGGTTGAAGACTCTGTAGGAGTGCGAGTCCTTTCCGTAACCGAGCATAAAACCTTCATGTGCTTTCGGTGCAAATTTTGAAGTGTGATGTGGATCTTTGATCCAGCACCTAGCACCAAATACTCTGAAGTAACTAATGTTTGGCTTCTTACCAGTGAGGAGTTCATAGGATGTTTTCTTCAGAAGCTTGTGAAGATAAACACGGTTGATGACATGGCATGCAGTATCAATAGCTTCAGGCCAGAACTTTCTGGGTGTCTTGTATTCATCGAGCATCATCCGAGCCATCTCAATGAGTGTTCTGTTCTTGCGCTCCATGATGCCATTTTGCTGAGGGGTGTACGGAGCTGAGAACTCATGAGTGATGCCTAATGTATCCAAGTACAGATCAAGGCCGGTGTTCTTGAACTATGTGCCGTTGTCACTCCTGATATGCTTGATCTTGACGCCATAGTTGTTCATGGCACGGTTGGCGAAGCATGTGAAGACATCCTGCACTTCAGTCTTGTAGAGAATTATGTGAACCCATGTATATCTTGAATAATCATCAACAATGACGAAGCCATAGAGACAAGAAGTTGTGGTGAGAGTAGAGTAGTGAGTAGGGCCAAATAAGTCCATGTGTAGCAGCTCGAAGGGTTGAGATGTCGTCATGATTGTCTTCGAGGGATGCCTGGCCCTAGTCATCTTTCCAGCTTCGCAGGCACCGCACAAGTGATCCTTCTTGAACTTGACGCCCTCGATGCCTATGACATGCTTCTTCTTTGCAATAGTGTGTAAGTTCCTCATGCCAGCATGCCCTAGCCTTTGATGCCAGAGCCAGCACTCTGAAGCTTTTGCAAGAAGGCATACGACAAGCTGTGGCCCTGCTGAGAAATCTACCATGTATAGATCATCTTTTCGGTACCCTTCAAAGACTAGAGACTTGTCAGATTCCATAAGTACAAGGCAACGATATTTTCCAAATATCACAATCATATTCAAGTCACAAAGCATTGAGATAGACATTAAGTTGAAACCAAGGGATTCAACAAGCATCACTTTATCCATGTGCTGATCCTTTGAGATTGCAACTCTACCTAGACCCAATACCTTGCTTTTACCAGTGTCAGCAAATGTGATGTGACTCTTGTCAGATGGACGTAAGGTTGAGTCCATGAGAAGACTTCGATCACCTGTCATATGATTAGTCACTACAAAAAAAATACACTTCCTTGATGATACGTGTTTGTCACAGTAGGTCGCTTTTTTTGTCATGCATGTACATCCATGACAAATTTATGACAAAATCAAGATAGTCATACCCGTCTTTGTCAGAGAAGTGTTCCATGACATTACCAAAATTATCATCATGGAAGTGTCCACTTCCATGACGATAAATCGCGTCCATGTAAGTGCTTTCGTCAAGGGTGACCGACACGTGGCATCCACCGTAACGGAACGCCGTTAAGCTATCGGGTCGGGTTTTGGATCCGATAACCCGTTAACAGCCCCGACCAATGGGAAATTTCCACGTGTAAAATTCTTACTGGCCAGACGAAACACGTGTCAGCTCGTTAGTGGGTCAGATAGGCGCCTATGATACATCGACACATGGCACGGCCCAACAGAGGCCCATACATGTGAAAAGGCCGGCCCGTTTGACTTGGTCAAAAGGTGGCGGGCCGGCTCATGGAAAGCCTGTTAACGGCATGTTCGCATATAGCCCATTTACAGCCTGCTAAGCCAAGGCCCGTTACGCCCTATCCGAATTAGGCCCAGTAGCGTCATCTGGGCCGTCCAATATGATTTCAGCCTGTTTTCACTTTTGGCCCATGTATAGCCCATGACGTCTTTTGGTCCATATGAGGCCCTTTGTAACTCTTGGCCCATTAGCGGCCCGTCTTTAAACTGGCTCAGAATGAATAAAGGTATTACTTTACACCCATTAACGGCCCGTGGTGAAATCGACCCATAATGAACAAAGGTATCACTTTATACCCATTAACGGCCCGTTATTCCGTTGGGCTTCCAGCCCAATTTAACTTTCGCCTTCTGAGGGCCCATTTATTCTTGGGCTCATTTGCAGCATTCGGTTACTTACGGCCCGTTACTGTCATTTTCTGCTTGTGGGCCAAATTCAGCCCGTCGTTACAGTCGGCCCGTTTGTGGACCGTTAGTCTGTTGGGCCAATTTCATAGCATCACCAAATACGACCTATTAACGGCCCGTTATGGTCAGCGCATACAACGTAGGATTTCCATTAAAGGCCCGTCTACGGCCCATTAAAGGCCCGTACAAGACCCATAAATGAGCCGGCGGCCCATGGATCCTACGAGACGTACAAGGCCCATGGATCCTACGAGACGTAGAAGGCCCATGGATCCTACGAGACGTAGAAGGCCCATGGATCCTGTGAGACATAGTAGGCCCATGGATCCGACGGCCCGTGAAGGCCATGGTCGGGCGAATTGGCCCCCGTTTGAACAATATAGCATATTCAAAGAATTATCCTACTCAATACTGTCACCTCTAAAAAGCCTACACTATTACAACAAAGAGATCAAGGCATAGAAAGGTAGAATAATCCTACACTATACAATAAAGAAATTACAGCCGATTCTACCCACTGGGCATTATGGTTCGGCATAGGTGATTATAAAGCATACACAAACAGCAAATTCCATACACTGGGCAAATACAGCTCATACATCATGGACGCACATCAACTTAACTCCATTTGAACTATATTCTCTTCATAAAATAGGATTGGCCGGATTCAGATAGCACAAATTTCAGTCTGCAAAATCTCCAATTCCTTCATGGTTACCTCAGTGTCTTGTTTCATTTTTTTGACTCCTGCATCTAATACCTGCATGTCCAGTCTCAACTTGTTGATTAGACGTTGACAACCATGTACACGTTGTCTTGCCACCTATAGTTGATGATCGAGAACATCAACACATTCCAATTCCAATCCAGAATCATTCGGTAACGGCCATGCCGCACTGCTCGCAGATCTTTGTGTTGATGTCACTTCATCCTGAAATGTTTCTGTAAGTACACATGACTAGGGCAAAAATATAGTTACAAATAAAGGAAGCTTAACAAGACACTATTTTGTACTACATGGCAAAACAGGACTAACAATAATGTTACACGTCACTTTAAAAAATGTTACACGTCATGAAGCATAAGCAGGTTATATTTTAAAAATTATAAAAAGATAGTCTCAGGCAGCCTGCATACAGAAATCCCTCTTAGCTCACCAGAGGAGCATGATGTTGGGGCCCAATCGAAAACACAGACAAGTTACAAATTTAGACAGCACGTTATGATAAGTAAGCAAGCAGTTGGCCATCATGTGCCTCAATTAAAGTCTTAGGGAGCATAATGAACAGCAGAGGGTTTCATACAAACATACTACAGCAGGCAAAACTATGCAATCATTAGCGTAGTATAAACTAGATTGTGAGCCTCATGCAATAATAGTTGGTTAATAGACTTAAAAGCTTCAGGCACACTTCGGCAAAGTAATTAAATGGTAAGGCCTTTAATTATGTCAACTAATAGTGATACAAGTACCCAACATCAAGCATGATTATATGGGCATCTCATTAACTGAGGACAAATAAAGCAATTGAAAAGTGAAAAATAATTATGCCTGAAACAAACAAGGAATTGAACTGTTGAGTTGCATACAGTGACTTACCTTAGCAGGTTCAAGTGGCTCAGCACAGCTCCTACTTCTCTTGCAAGGCTCCTTCCTAACATCTTGTACTTGGAAATCCTCAATCTTATCTTCATTGCACCCCCTCTGCAAGGTGACACAAACTAGTTACTCGTCTCCTTGGAAGATAAATATGCATACTTTCTAGTCTATGAACACAAAAGAATGAGATTATAAGAAAACAACACCACATAATGAAACATGCCGCATCTCATGCACTTGCACACAATGAAATGAGCATTTACTATGTCTGCACTATGTAAAAACTAGGCATACCTTCGAACTGGATCTCCAGGTACTCTTGGAGAGCCTGATGTAGTGTACAGCCATACCTTTACGTTACCTATGAGTTAGACAAGGCCCCACTACAGCAGCCCTTCGTGTTTAAATTGTTGACAAGCTCTATTAGAGTGTTAAGTCAAGAACAGCAAGTAATCAAAGCAAACAGTCCTAGTATGGCTGGCTGATGCAAACAAGCAATTGAACAGAAGTGTGAGCAAATCTTACATATGAAGAAAAGAAGCAAAGAAGGAGGCTTAAAGACCATCACTTGACTGACCAGATTTAAGGGCATTTAAACATCATGTGCAACGTATGAACTAACATAAACATTGCATATTCCAGATTCTACAATGGAATGCACATGTATTAGGTTATGCCATGTATGATGATGCCTAAATGTACAGATAGCAGGCAGGAGTGATTCATCATTGCACGCACAATTGAATTGCAGGTTAAGGGCCGGTTCGATTCCGTCTTTTCAGGGCATATTGTCAAAATAAGCCATAAAAGATGTAAAGAAGTCATTTTTGAGTTATGGGCTTGGGCTTAACTAATTTCGCTTTGGAGGGGGTGTTTGTGCAGAACCTCACTAAAAATTGAAGGGAAGGGAATAGTGAAATGACTCATTGTCCGCCTATAGTGCACTCAAAATGCAACTGCTGACGCCTGTGTCACACCCGACCCTCAAGTAAAACAAACACGCAAGCATTCATTGCCCTGCCCGCTTGCATCTCCTCTCCCTTTCCCTCTACCTCGATCCCCGCCTCAAAGCACTAGGGTTCCTCCAATGAGCTGCCGCCACATCGGGTCCCATCCGGCCTTGTCCTCGGCGATGTTATGTCCAGCTAGGCTACATGGCCGGTGGGTAGGGGCAAATCTCCTTGGCTTCTCCTCCTCTGGCGCGCCGCCTCATTCTCATGGTCTCCAAAGAGTTGCTCCACTATGGTTCGTCTAACGCACTACTTCCAGCGGCGCCGCACAACTACTGGCCGATGCCACATCGCGGCAGAAGGCACCTTATTCCTCCCTCCTCCTGTGCCATGGCCTTGAGGTGTCATTGAAGGATGAGCTCATCCAACAAGGTGAGGATCTCCTCTGATTTTTTGCCAAATTTTCATTCTCGATCCACTATACGATGAACTGCTATGAGCTGCTTCGCTGCCGCTATATGATGCATTGCTATGAGCTGCTCCTCGCCGCTGCTATATGATGAATTGCTATGAGATGCTGCTGCTGTATGATGAGTTGCTATGAGCTGCTGCTGCTATATGATGAATTGATATGAGCTACTGCTGCTATATGATGAGTTGCTACAAGTTGCTCCTGCTGCTGCTATATGATGAGTTGCTACAAGCTGCTCCTGCTGCTGCTATATGATGAATTGCTATGAGCAGCTCCTGCTGCTGCTATATGATGAATTGCTATGAGCTGCTCCTGCTGCTGCTATATGATGAATTGCTATGAGCTGCTGCTGGTATATGATGAATTGCGATCGTCACATCGTATGATGAGTTGCTATGAGCTCTGCTGCTGCTATATGATGCTTTCGTGTGGTGCTGCTATACGATAATAACCAGCCACTTGGACCATCGAATTTCAATAAATAATTGTTCTTCATTTAAATGTGGGTCATGCGTTCTTCGTTTAAATTAGGCAATGGGATCTCTATGGAAAACATTGACCAAAGTAGATTGTGCCAAGTAGATGGTATCTTTGTGTTTGCATTTTGAGCAAATAGTGATGGTCTGCTTTTCCTATCATATTAATTACTGCACCGGGTTCAATTTGTGATGTTTGCAAGTCAAATTAATTTCCATATGGGCAGCAAAATGAAAAAATATAATGCAATCTAGACTTTCCACCGATCATACCAAAGATAAGCTGAAAACGCAATGAAAAGAACTGGTTGGCTTATTACATGGAGCTTATATTCACAGTGCTTATTTTCTTAGGATAACTCATAATAATTGTCCCTAAGAAACTTGGCTAATAGAACTGCATACAAATAACATGTCACGATGATTGCAATGGAGGAGTGACGTACCATAGCACAATCATATAGGCTCACCGCTGCCTCTCCTTTTTTGCGATGTTCCATGAAATTGCCACATACATCTTGTACTTTTTCATTGTGTAACCCTATCTCGCAAGTTGACACGGCTAATTTCATACATCTCTACATGATACTACATTGCATATCCCTTATGCGCATATTTAAACCACCAATTAACGATTGTGTGCGTACTATAAACTAGCCATGACTCAGATGCTAGACTAGTAGGCACTCTAAGGGAGCCTAATGTAGTGCAATCGGAATTCCTACATGCCACCTACAATTTTGTGTAATGTACGCATGTTCCTAAATATATGTGTTTGTAGAGATTCCAGATGGACCACATACAGATGTATATAGATGCATTTTCGAGTGTAGATTCACTCATTTTGCTCCGTATGTAGCCTATAGTGGAATCTCTAGAAAGACTTATATTTAGGAACGGAGGTACGAGGTAGTATCATGTATGACATCTACATATCTAATTTAGCAGCCAATAGTAGAAATCATTGTCTGCACAAAGGGATTACTGGTCGAAAATCCTAGCAAAGCACGCTGGCAGGCACAGAACAATACAAGAGAGAGAGACGCGCTTACAAGATCATAGCAATGCCTCAGTCCAGGATCTTGGTTGGCCAAGCTGTTAGATCAAGAAGAAACATCGTCTTGTAGTTTTTGCCAGCTGCATAACAGGTAACAGCGACCAGTTAGTATATTTGAAGTACATCAGGCAGGTGATGCTGGACGAGTTTAAAGGTGACAAGTACCTAGGCCGTGGCGGGTGCTCGGCATCTCTCCAGACTGTGGGAATCAGGTTAGAAATGTCGAGGGTGATGACGCTGCGCTGGCTGTCGGGGTTCGGTAAGGAGATATAGAACCGTCGAGTAGGGTGTTTGTGGAGCGGCTCCGGTAGGGTGGACTACGGTGTGGGCGAAGCGGATCTATGGCCGTGGACGAGGGCGTAGGTGAAGCTGCTCCGGTGGTTGGGTTAAGGATGGTGTCGACGATGCGGATCTGCGGCCGTGGATAGGGCGTCAGAAGCTGCTCTGGTGGTTGGGTTAAGGGTGGTGTCGACTATGCGGATTTGCGGCCGTGGATGGGGCGTCAGAAGCTGCTCCGGTAGGTTGGATGAGGGTGCGAGGAAGCGGATCTGAGGCCGTGGACTTGTGAGTTGGCAAAGCGGCCCCGGTAGGGTTGAGAATGGTATAGGCGAAGCTACTCCGGTAGGGTTGAGGAAGGTGTCGGCGAAGCGGCTCCGGTAGGGTTGAGGAAGGTGTCGGCGAAGAGGATCAGAGGCCGTCGACGGGGGCGTCGGTGGGGCGGCTCCGGGGGGTGTGGACGAAGCGTCTCCGGTGGGGAGTACGAATGAGCCGCTGCAGATGCGCGGCGGTTGACGAGAGTACTGGCGAAGCAGATCCGGCGCCGTGGACAAGGCCGGCACTGAATGGGCTGTGGTACAGTGGTGGATGAGCAGTCTACTTGTTTCTAGGGGAGGTGGGAGGGGTAGATGCGGCCGCAGAAGCAGATCTGGCGAGGTGGACGCTGCTGGCAGTGAATGGGCTATGGTACGCCGGTGGATGAGCAGTCTAGGGTTTCGAGAGGGGAGGGGAGAAAGGGCGATGAAGTACGGACGGCGTGATGTAAGATGCTCTGGTGCTGTGGAGTTAGTCGTTTTTGCGGGAGGGGGAGAGGAAATGGGGGTGTCGTGTAGTGGGGGGAACCGGAAGTTACCAAAGCAGCCCCGACCTATCATGTAGATGAGGGCGGTATTGTAAATCATGGTCTCCATGCACCAAGGACAAAAGGGGACTTCGCATGCTAAAGACTAAGGTGGCGGAAATTTTAGAAGGAGGCGGAGATTTTGCCGCCCATGATCATTCGTATCCAGTTTCAACTAATTTTGGACCGTAAGCGGGAAGGTCATGCTAGACTGTGTACACGGGCACGCGTCGTGATTAATAACTGGTGTGAAGTCCACCCCAGAAAAAAGACAATAACTTGGGATGATGCGCCGATAACTTGGACGTTCACACGGGCGCGGCCAATCGTAAGGGTGTAGTGGCGCGTTCACAAAAAAAGTGATCAAACGCTCAGCCTATGCATTTCTCGTGTAAATAGATAATTTAGTGCCATTGGTTATTTACTTTAAACATAATGCATTGACGTGTTAGTGTAGAGGCGCACAAAAAGAAATGGATATTGTAGTCAGCTACTTAAAATTGTGTACCCGTTGAATTCATATATGAATATTACATATATTACTTCAAAATAGAAACTTAAATCATCCAAGACTAATGAATTTGAATGCAAGAGTAACAATGGTGCATGTTCATGATAGCTACATTGGTTGTTTGAAGAAACATCACTGTAACTTTGGCATGCACAACTACAAAGGCTTATTTAAATAGAAAAAAATGTGATATGTGAGAGTCCAATCTTTATAGCGTTGAATCGATATTGTACCTATTGCCAAGATATTAAGAATATATTGACTTATGTTCAAGCGATGCACGTCCACGATCGCTAGATAGTGATACGTGAATGAATTGTGCAATCTCTCTCACACGCATACATATCTCATTTCCCTGTGGGCATCGGAATCACACATGTGCACTTCGTGCATTTCTCTCCCTCCGTCAGGGTTAAATTCGTCTTTCTACCCCGTCCTACAAGTCTCTGACACAGAAACACACATGCTCTCTATGTCTAACACGCCCACCCCTTTAATTCACCCCACCCACAGCCACTAATGTCTCTCACACATATGCTATCTACCTATCCCTTAATATAGCTAGATATGTGTCACACAAACTCCTTCTCCCTACTAGCAAGATGCCCATGCGTTGCACGGAACATCAAGATGCATTTGTATGAGAAGTTTATCTTGTGGGAGAAAAGGATGAACGAGGGAATGCCTTATTTGCAAATGCGGAGAGGGGTGTGGGTATCTTTTTGCAAAATTGCCATAGTTTCCTTCCTGTCCGTCGGATATAAATCGGATGGCCTATATTGCAGGATGGCAGGAACACCATCATCACCAACTCTGTTTTTTATAAGAGTAGAGATATGTGAGTGTCACGCCCCCACACACACACACACCCACACTTCCCAACACCGAAGGAGTAGGGTGACACCTCGATCTTGATACTAATCTATCGACTGGCTTCTCTCTCAAACATACACACACACACACACTACCCGGCAGCAAAGGAGTAGGGTGGCACATCGATCTTGATAATAATCTATCTGCTCCTCTTTCAAACACACACACACACACACTCTCTCTCGCTAGTTGTGCCTCTGTTCCTACCGCGCACACTCTCAATACGTCTTTCTCTCCCTCCCCCCCCCCCCCCCCAACTATGACAGCAGAAGGGTGACAACTCGATCTGATCATAATCTATCAATTGGTTTCTCTCTCAAACATTGTGTCTTGGTGCCTCGCTCGGTAGCCCCTCGATATGTAGACTTCTCGGCACAAGACAAATTGTAGTGACAATGACGCTGAACCTAGTGTGCCTTGTTTTTACCGGCCTCATGTGATAGTTTTCACCCTATTTTCTGTTAATTAACAAGGCAACCTTTTCTTTGTTACTACTAGTGAATCTGAAATCATTCAGGCGTATATAAAATATATCACTTCAACCCAATTATCGCAGCAACTATTTTAAAAGAAATTAGCTAGCTGCCCGTGCGTTGCAAGGAACATCAAGATGCATTTGTATGAGTAGTTTATCTTGTGAGAGAAAAGGTTGAACGAGGGAAGGCCTTATTTGCGAACGTGGAGAGACGTGTGGGTATATTTTTGCAAAATTGCCATAGTTTCTTTCCTATCCGTTAGATATAAATCTGACGGCCTATATTGCAGGATGGCACATACACCATCATCACCAACTCTTTATTTTCCGTCCGAAAATACTAGTCATCAAAATGGATAAAAAGAGATGTATATAAAACTAAAATACGTCTAGATACATTTCCTTTTATCCATTTTGATGACAAGTATTTCCGGACGGAGGGAGTATTTGTCTTTTTAGAGATTTCAACAAGTGACTATGACCGGACCTTACCAACATACTCAAAAAAGTAGTCCATAATTTTGATGTTACCCTCTTTTCTTGGCGGTGCAGTGCCATCTGGATACCTCATAAATAAATCAAGGACAAACCTGACCCCTTCCTGAAAAGACATACAGAGCAAAATGAGTGAATCTACACTCTAAAATATGTCTACATACACATCCGTATGTGGTAGTCCATTTGAAATCTAAAAAAGACAAATATTTAGGAACGAATGGAGTATATATAAGAGTGGACATGGAGATATATCTCCAAAGATGGTCTACAACAAAAATGTCTTTGGGCTGGTAAGCGCCGGATGCTCGTAATGCGATGACATGAGTTCGTATTCTGTCTTTTAACTTTATATTTTTATATTATATATTACTCTACTTATTTGATATATACTTCTTTCGCCACTGTACTGATAGTGGAACCCACAGAGTACTTAGAATACAAGATTAGGGATGGACTTGTTTCTTTTTAACTTTCTGTACGGAGCTGTAGCCACCCTGCAAGTCACGTGTACACTGTGCATGGAATTAACTTTTATAGAGGGACAATCATACAGGCAATTAACTCAAATGGATTGGATGTCACTCTATTATTTCCAGCATAAAGAGCATCTCCAAGGCAGGCGGCAAATTTCCTCCCGCTTCCTTAAGCGGAGGACGACATCAAACGCCAGTGGCATACATTTTTACAACTCTAACCAACCAGATGAAATTCGTGCAAACACGGACTGTTTTCATATAAGCATGAAGGATTTTGTATAAAAAAGCCGGATCTTCATATAAACATCATGGATTTCACTACATTTACATGAACTAAGAGGTGCCAATCTGGCTCTCTTGTATAATTAATACTCCCTCCGTCCGGAAATACTTGTCCTAGAAATGGATGTATCTAGACTTATTTTAGTTATAGATACATACAATTTATCCATTCTTAGAACAAAAATTCCCCGCCAGCTGGAGAGGGAGTACATAATCTAAATGGCCGCCCGCGGATCCCTTTGTCTTCCTCATGTCCGTCAGACACTTGCGGGGTCGACGAAGGTCCTCGGAAGAGACGAAGCAGCAAAGAAACCACCTGAATCCGCGGTCGTCGCCTCGGGGGTGGCCTTCATGGGTCCCAAGTGGCGGCGGCTTCCCCTCGATGATGGCGGCGGACATGGAGAAGCTGGCCACCGACTCGTCGCTCTCCATGCACCGGCTGCTTTGCCGCATGGCGCTGCCACAGCACGGGAGGCGCACCCACGTACACGGAGGCACGGCCACCGCAGACACTGGTGGTGTGGTACGACGCGGCAGCGACGGCGCCCGTACCGGCGTGCTCGCCGGCGTGGAGCAACTCGCCACTCCTCATCAAGCTGAACTGGAGTGGCGAGTTGCTGAACCACGTGCCTGCTTGGGGCGGCAACTGGCTCCATCGGGCCAAGCGAGGTTGGTGAAGCACCGAGCGGCCTCGTCCGTATCCGGAGGGCTCGGCGGGCCACCCAGCCGGGTAATATGCCGGAGAACGGCTCATCGGAAGCCATTGGAGGAGTGGAGAAAATGGTGAAGGAGGATGTCGGTGTCAAAACCGGCGGATCTTGGGTAGGGGGTCCCGAACTGTGCGACAAGGCGGATGGTAACAGGAGACAAGGGACAAGAAGTTTTACCCAGGTTCGCCGTTTTTGACACCGACATTGGTGCTTTCATTGAGAGAGGCCAAGTTCTTGACCGGCGAAATTTCGCACAGGCTGCCTGCTCAAGGGCAGGCTAGTCCCAGTCCCCAGCCTGGCGAGAGCGTTGTGTTCGTGTCTCACTTCCTTCGGGGGTTAGGCTTCCCAATGGATCCCTTCGTGAGGGGGCTGATGTTCTATTATGGGCTGGAATTTCACGACCTAGCTCCGGAGTCCATCCTCCATATTTCCTCATTCATTGTCGTGTGTGAAGCATTCCTCCGTGTCACTCCTCACTTCGGATTATGGCTCAAGACTTTTAAAGTAGAGCCGAAGATGATTGAGGGACGGCACGCAGAGTGCGGAGGCGCTGTTATAAGCAAGAACGCTGATGCTCCATGGCCCGAGGGCCTTTTTCAAGAGGAGCTCGGCTTGTGGCAACGACAGTGGTTCTATATCGCCGCTCCCAGGGGCACCAAGTGGGTGGCGCCGCCTGCCTTTCGCTCGGGTCCCCCACAGCAGCTAGGGTCGTGGGTCAATAAAGGCCTAAATTGGGGGCCATCCCAGGACGTGCCTTTGTTGCAGGACCGCATCAGGGATCTCTTAGAAAGAGGTCTTAGCCTGGTCCAAGTGACGCAAGTCATGCTGATCCACCGAACACTGCCCCGCAAACGTCGCTCCCTTCGTCTGTGGGAGTTTAATCCAGAGGGACCATGAGCTCTCCAGCATTTTATGGGCGCAACGCCCGCGGAGATGTATAAACTGCTCTTCGGATCACAAGCAATGTGTCCGGATTTGACCGAGGACGCAGGTCTGAGCTGCAATTGCCCGGATACTCAAGTAAGTTGCCTTGTGCCCGGACTCGCTATCCGTATATTTGTCATAAACTTGCCCCTAAAATAGTTGTCCTTTTAAACAGGAGTGGATAGCGAAAGCAAAGCTGATCAGGTGTCCAGCTCCCCTCCCCGAGACCAGGCCAGATCCCGTGCTAATCAGGATGTTGAAGATTGTGCCTTTGGAAGAAAGCGAGGGAGGGGACAAGGAACCTACGGCCTCCTCGAAGGAGGCTGTTCGGAAGGAAGGAACCGAAAATTCCTCTCCTTAGGGGAAGAAAATGACCGCCTCTGAAGACCCGGAGATCATGGCCTCAAAGCGGGGGGGAAATCCTCGTCAGAGGGTCCTACGCCGGGCGGTACCTCGGCCGAACTATGCCCTCAAGGGGATCAGCTCTCCAGCGAGCCGTAAGTAGAGAAAGATTTTCTTTTTGAAAGATGAGAGAAATCCTTGCTTTATATCTGAGAAGATTAACCGAAATTTTACCTTGTAGCTCGGACCTCAACCCTTCTCAGCAGAGCTCGTCTTCGGGGGACCTTCTTCCGGAGATGATGGAGAGCGGAACGCCTCCCCTTGCCGTACCACCTAGCGAGGCGGGCGACCCTGAGGTGTCGTCGCGGAGGGTTTCTCCGAATCCGGCAGGGGCGGAAGGTAGCCATATGGCCCCCCAAGGTTCTCCGCGTCCGGCCTTCGAAAGAGGCCATAGGACGAGTCCGGCACCGTCCGGTGCTCGGTCGGAGGAGCTGAAGAATCTGCTAGGGCGAGCTTCTATCTCAGAGGAGCACCGTGCATTGATGGGCACGGTGATTGAAAGGATTTCGTCCGCGGAGAGCGGATTGCATGAGGCCGTTAGAAGTTTACTGACAAGTTTTGAGGTACGTGAAATAATGTACACTTTTTGACAGTTGTGCATAAATAAGATGTGCCCTGTGTAGATAGTAGCCCCTGAGACTCTGTGCGTTGTCAAAAGGGACGGCGCGCAGAGGATCATAATCCCAGGTCTAATATGCCTCCTTCATACGTAGGCGGCGAAGTGTCCAGTGGCTAGCCGGACTGAGGAGTTTGCCGAGCTAAAGCGCCAACTTGACGTGGCCGATGCCGACATCGTGCTTGTTAACAAGCGGCTTGACGAGGCACAAGGTATGTAATCCCTCCCATGGCACCTGGTAATAGGAGCTTATGGCTGTGTCTTACAATATGTGCGTTTGATGCAGATGGTGCGGCCGCCGTGGAGAGTCTTCGGGCGGAACTTGCCCGAGCCAAGGAACAAGCCAGAAAGAGTGATGCGGCTGCCGAAAGGGCCCCTGAAGAGCTGAGAGCCAAACAGGCTGCTCACTGCTGAAGCAAGAAAGAGATGGCCGAGATGGCCGTGAAGCTAAGAAGCGCTGCTGACCGTTGCAAGCTTCTTGAAAAATAAGACCGGGCGGAGCAGACGGACTTGAAGAAGGCCGTTGCCGATGCCAAGCATGCTCGCTCTGCGATGAGAGCTGCGAAGGAGGAGCTGCGTCAGGCCGGAGAAATCGCGTTTGGAAAGCCCTATATGCTGCGGAGGAAGTTTTGTGATCCTAAGCATGCTCCGTTGGACCGACTGTGGAGTACGGCGCACACCTATCTGGATTTGGCGGCAAGTGCTGCTGATGCGACCGAACACTTTCGAGATCAGAAAGATTGCGAAGTGGAGAAACTCTTCTGGTCGCAGTTCCACAATCCAGAGCGTCCACTATCGCTGGTCGATCGTTCGCCGAATGGGCCGAGCTGAATAGGTTGTCCGGACTCGCCATGAAGTGCGCCATGAGTCATTTGTGGCGAGAGATCGGAGCCGAAGAGTTATTTCAGCTTGGTGCAGCAATTCCTTGGTGTGGTGTCGCGTATCAATGCAATGAAGAGGTCAGCATGTATAGAGGGTGCGCGGATGGCTCTTGCCCGTGTCAAGACATACTGGGCGGAAATGGAGACCACCGCTGTTGCATCCCGAGATTCGGACGGAAGTCGAGTACCTGCCGAGCACTATTTTCAGGAAGTTATGCAAGGCGCTCGTGTAATTAGACGCAGTGCTCGAAGGATGCTATCTTCAAATAGCATACGTGATTGTAAAACAATATTTCGATAAATTATAGGAACTTTTTATACTTGTGTCTGCAAGTATTTTAACACCTCCTGTGCGGCCGTTTATATAAAATCTGAAA
The DNA here is from genome assembly GCA_021605145.1 of Aegilops bicornis. Taxonomy (NCBI): domain Eukaryota; kingdom Viridiplantae; phylum Streptophyta; class Magnoliopsida; order Poales; family Poaceae; genus Aegilops; species Aegilops bicornis. The sequence goes on from CM038675.1 coordinate 713,359,987, forward strand.
GATGGCAACGCCGCTTCAGCCCCATGCACATAATGCCGGGTGTTCATGTATACGCTTTTTCACACTTAATCCAACGTCTTGTTCCTACAAAGGAGGTGATAGCGCAGCAAACTAGGCAATCGGACTATAATGCTTTATCACTTTCACTTAGCCATAGGAGCTTGACAGTGAGGCTACTTAGATAGCCCCTGGTGGCGATCAAGGCCGCCAATTGGGCGCCAGATGTGCTCGGCCGAAACGGCCCTTCGTTAAAGCGGAGGAATCCTATAGATTCCAAGAGGTCATCGAGTGGTTGACCAGTCTCACGCTATATCATGACAGTTTTCGGCTTTCATCGAGGTGCTCGCCCAAATTAACCGGGCACAATCGCAGAGTTCTCCGGTGCTGCCTTAGCCGATAGAGCGGAACGTAAGGCAGCCGAACACAGGAGCCGGGCAACCCAACATTTGACCAAAGACATGATTCAGAGCTGATGCATATAAGGCCAAACTCGCGACGCCGAACACTCCCTAAGGTATTCGGTCTTTATGAGGGCGGGCGAGACAACTCCCTTGGTTAAAAGCCCCTAGTGTCCATGTACGCGCAAAAATTCTGACGTGGCCACATGCCAAGACGCCAGCCTCCTCCTTGGTTATACCAGAGAAAACCAGGGGATGTATATCAACAAGAGACAGTATAAAAGGTTTACGCAGGTCTTAATCTGAAAAGAATCCTTGGAACGGGTCCTCTTGCATCGCCCCGCTACCGTGTCTTCGTTGTGCCGTATCCTGGACGGGCGCAGCATGATGTTCATCTGTAAAAGAGAGGAACTTAGTTGAAAAGAGGTCGTGCCGAACAGAAGTTATATAAAATAGACAAAGCAGAAATTGAAATGGGTAAAATTGAGCTTGATTGTCTCTTAGTTTACAGGTGCGGAGCCCCTAGAACAGGGGTGTACGGCTATTAAGCCTTTATCAATGATAGTTTCATGCCGGCCTCGTCTAGCCGTGTCCGTGGTCTTAATGACCTGTTTAGACGTCCTGGCTGGTGAAGCCGTTTTATTGTGGGGCTGTTAAGGCGGCCGCACAATCTTCCGTGCGGGGGGGCGCACTCAATGCTTCCTCTGTAATGAAATGATGCCTCGTGGACCATGCATCTTAAGCGTAAGAGACGCATAATGCGGTATTGCGTTAAAGCGGGCGAAAGCTTCGCGTCCAGCAGTGCTTGATAGCGACTTGAGAATGGGACGATGTGGAAAGTTAGCTTTTCGCGGCGGACATATCGGGGAAGCCGAATATAACTTCAAGCCGGAGAAAACCCATGCAATGGGTGTCCGGACCTGGCGTTACCCCTTGAAAGGAAGTTTTGTTGTGGCGAACTCTTGTTGGGTCTATCCCCATGTGGCGGATTGTGTCTTGATATATCAGGTTTAGGCCGCTGCCGCCGTCCATCAAGACATTTGTAAACTGGAGTCCGCCAATTATTGGATTGAGTACCAAGGCGGTCCAGCCTACGTTCCTGGTACTTCTAGAGTAATCCAGATGGTCGAAGATGATTGGTTTTGACAACCAGTGGCGAGACTCCTTTGGGATAGACCGTGTGGCGCGTACCTATATGGGCGCCGCACGTTTTGTTATGTGAAGTAAGTTTACTGTTTTTACTTCTTGTGGAAAATTCTTTTGTTTCCTGGTGCTCTGCTTTTGGGGTTCGTCATCGTCTTCACTTGGTGTGTCGAGCCCATTGTGTTCGGTGCTGATTCTCCGGGTTGTTGAGTTATGTGACTGAGATCGTCTGCATCCGGAGGGCGGACATAGGTCCCTTGAAAATTTGCTCGGAAAGCGTCCTCGAGCTCTTCCCAACTTCCAATGGTGTTTTCAGGAAGGCTTTTAAGCCAATGCCGGGCTGGCCCTTTAAGCTTGAGGGGTAAATATTTTATGGCGTGGAGATCATCTCCTCTGGCCATATGTATGTGGAGGATATAATCCTCGATCCAGACTCCATGGTCTATTGTTCCGTCGTATGCCTCTATGTTTACGGGTTTGAATCCCCCTGGAAATTCGTAATCCAGGACCTCATCGGTGAAACATAGGGGGTGTGCGGCACCCCTGTATTTGGGTGTGCCGTGATGTTTGGATACTGGTTTTGTTGCATTGCTTACAAGAGCTTGCTTTCGTGGCCCATAAATAGATCTGGCTGGGCCATCTTTCTGATGCGAATCCTTGAGTGGGACGCATGCCGGCTTGAGTGCGGCGCCACTTGCCGCTTTATGCTGGCCATGGGGTCGTCTATCTGACCGGGTGGCTTTCTTACTTTTTGAATGCGAGGGCTCTAAGGCCTCTTCGTCGAATTCGGGCAGTAGCTTTCGCTTCGGATAGCTTTTAGTGTGGCGACTGCCGCCGTATTTGTCTCATGTATTGATTACTTTACTCCATATGATTCTGAGTGCATCTTCCGCAGTTTTTAGCTTCCGCTTCTGCTTTTTCAGGCTGCGTGCGGTTGCAACGAGCCTTTTGTGGAGGTTCTTCTACTCCGTGGGCTTATTCGGAGTAAGGTCGTCCGGAATGCCGTTTTTGCCGGGGACGGGTTGTTCGGTTTCTTTATCCGAGTTGCCCTGTTCGGACGGTTGCTCTAAGGCATGCTCGTCGTCTACCGGCTCATCCTGCTCTATGGCTGGGTTTGTATCGGTATGGGCTTGAGCGGCGCCACGCCGCTGCTTTGATTGTTTTTCGAGAGATCGATCCCTCGTTGCCTCCCCGTGTTCCTCGTTGTCGCTTCCTTTAGGTGTATCCACCATGCACACATCATGAGATGAGGTGGCTGTCCAATGCCCTATAGGTGTTGGTTCATATGCATCTCCTGCATTGTCGTCCATACCGTCTATGTCTTCGGAGTCGAAATTGAGCACGTCGTTTAAATTATCGACGGTGGCTACCAAATGGGTGGTGGGTGGGTTTTGAATTTCCTCATCGTCCGTATCCCAACTTGCTGACCATAGTCCGGCCAGGGCTCTCCTGATAAAGAGAGAGACTTTAGTGACTTCAGGATATCGCCAAAGGGCGAGTGCTGAAAGATGTCCGCGGCGGTGAACTCCATGATCGGCGCCCAATCGGATTCGATCGGCAGGCGCGCGGGGGGCTCGGAGTCCGAAGAGGAATCCGGCCCCTCGGAGTCACGGGCCTTGCGGAGTACGGGGCTGGTGTCCGGCTCGATCGCCTTTGAGATCGCAGCCCCCAAGGCGGTGTCCAACCACTCATCCCCGATCGGCGCAGTAGGCTCCGAATTAAGGGTCGGAACTGGCGCGTAGCGGCCTCCGTGGCACTGCTCGCAGCCGAGCTAGATCATGCCCATCGAGAAGGTAACAGCGCTGGCCGTGGCTCGAATCCGTCAAGATCAAGCCCCGCGACGCCAGCCGTGTAGTTTAAACTTCCAAATCTGACCTGATGGCTGGGGCGAAGCTTTCGATCTGCTCCGGTGTGGCTGTTTAATTGGCCCGCAGCGAAGCCACCGAAGATTTAAGATCTGTCCGGGAGAAAAGTCTCACCTCGGACTGCATCGTTGTTGATGATCGAAGGAGCCATCGGGCCTAAAAGCGACGCATACAGAGGAACTCTCAATGAAAGCACCAATGTCGGTGTCAAACCGGCGGATCTCGGGTAGGGGGTCCCGAATCGTCAAGGCCAAGGCGGATGGTAACAGGAGACAAGGGACACGAAGTTTTACCTGTGTTCGGGCCCTCTTGATGGAGGTAAAACCCTCGCCCCTGCTTGATTAATATTGATGATATGGGTAGTACAATAGTAGATCTACCACGAGATCAAAGAGGCTAAACCCTAGAAGCTAGCCTATGGTATGATTGTTGTATGTTGCGTTCTGTTGTCCTACGGACTAAAACCATCTGGTTTATATAGACACCGGAGAGGGTTAGGGTTACACAAAGTCGGTTGCAATGGTAGGAGATCTAAATATCCGCATCGCCAAGCTTGCCTTCCACGGCAAGGAAAGTCCCTTCCGGACACGGGACGAAGTCTTCAGTCTTGTATCTTCATAGTCCAAGAGTCCGGCTGAAGGTATAGTCCGGCCATCCGGACACCCCCTAATCCAGGACTCCCTCAGAGGAGATGGGGGAGCGGCGGAGGGGTGCGATTCTTGCCCGCTGTCTGTCTGGCCTCGTGTAAATAGAGGGCGGACGGTAGGAGCTTGGCCGGCGTCTGGCCTCGCTTAAACCGAGGCGCACGGAGGAGCTCGGCCAGTGTTGCGTTTAATTCCGGCCCGCTCATGAACGAACGTGTGGCCGAGTAGGATTCTCGCTTTGCATGCGGGTTTAACGGAGGGTTTAATGGAGGCGCCAAGGCGGCAGCGTGGCGGCGTAGATTATTCGATTTGACAGCGTAATGAGCCACAAATCACAAAGGCCCTCGCCTCGTGAAACCGACCGAGCTAGATTGCCCCGCCTCTAGCCTTTTAAAAAATGTATATACTCCACTTTTGTACAAGAGTAGTATCGATGGATTGCGCCATGGAGCAAAACTTGAAATTTAAAAAAGGTGGTACATATAGAGAGCGCTCATCACCAAATTATGCATATAGTACTATTAAAAGGCTTGTCACATTAATGGTGTCCAAAGACAAGTGCACAACCCACCCTCAAATAAAACTAAGCACCCCGGAATTCTTTGACAAAACTAAGCACCACAAATTCTTTTGACAACTAAAGCTACTTTGGCTATATGGTGTTGGCCATATATATTGTACGATATAATGTGAAGAAAGCAGTGGTAGTACTGTACCAACTAAAAGATGAAATGTAAGAAATACTTGTATGTACGTGCATTTCAAAGAGTTAAAGTAACAAGAAGAAACATAACATAGTTCTGCTTTGGGGCTCAAAGACAACACACCCTCAAATTAAATTAAGCACACCTGAAATTAAACTTTGCAACTATTCCGGTAGACACTGCATTAGAACCACCATGAGCAACGACACTGCCACCTTACTCGGAGTCCTCATCCACGTCCTCGACTTCGACCTTGTCCCTCTTCCTCTTGGCTGATACTTCTTTGCTTGAATCGCACACTTGGCTGTTTCGCTTCATCCAACCCTTGTAGATATTGAAGCAAAGGTAGCCATCCATTGCAGCATAGTGGATGTGGTCTATGTCTAGTACATTCCGCTGCCATGCATGACGATGAAACGTGTATGGAGGTTTCTCTAGTTTACCGTACGAAGGATGAACCATGGCTCCTGCCAGGGTCAGCATTGAAGGCTGAAGAGAGGACACCAGCCGATTCTTCTGGAGGTCGAAGGTGTTGCCTACAACGAGGCCTACCCGATGCAGGACTTCTTTGTCGTTACCAAAGTCTACAACGTGAATTTGACTAGGTTGCTCCCGAGGAAGTCCTTAAAATCCTCGGCACTCAACGCCGTCATGGCATATGTGGTAGACCAAGCATAAGTCATGCACGCAAAACCTGGATCACGGCGGGCTTCTTCCTCTGCTCATCCTTTAGATCCTTCTCTCGCCCCAGACTGTGGTGTACTCAACATCTAGCCCAGCGACCCACTCATCATCTCGAAGTTTTGAACATGCGCCCTGGCGAGAAAGGCATCCTTTCGCCGTCGCGGAAGAACGGGTGTAGATGACGTCGAACTCATCGCCGGTGATGGTTCTAACCTTGTACTCACCACCGATCGTGGAGATTTGGGACGCCATGGATTTGGGAGGAGGGTTAGAATTAGTGGAACTGCCGTAATGTGAATGGACGGGACGAGTAGGAGTGAACCGCCATAGTATTGAAGGACGTGCGAGGGGGACGAAGTAGGAGCGAACTGCCCGGCGTAACGGGCGGGTAGTGGCTTTCGATTCTCCCATGATACGGGCTTCCGAGAGACCTTGGATCTAAGATCGAACGGTTGCATGGCGTGATTCTAGACCTATGGGTGAATATCCTATCCAGGAGGGTTATTCTGTAAATTTTCAGAATCTTAGCATGCGACCGCTTGATCTCAGATCCAAGGGCTGCCAAGAGCCGTATCGTGGTCGCGCCTACCATGACCGTCACACTGTGCGGTCGCTCTTGGAGATTTAACACGGTGCGTTAGGGCTATCCGATGTTTGGCATGTTATACATAGTCATCACTTAGTCACTCATACTACAACAAGGTTGGCTATAAGTGTATTTTTTACTACTCTCTATCTTTTTCAGATTTTCTCCGTCTCCATAATATAAGAACGCTTTTACACTAGTGTAGTGCCAAAAATGTTCTTATATTATGGGACATAGGGAGTACTAGTATTTATTGCATTTGCCAAGGAGTGACCTCTTCCAATGAAATGGTGTTGCTAAGTTTGCTTCATTTAATTAGCTATAGACTCAAAATTGTCTTTTCACCTAGGTACACGCGCTCAGCACCGTTTCTTCCTTGGGTCACCAAACTAGTCTCTCTCTTCTTGAATAACTTGCCACATCAGACTTTATGCCTATGTGGCAAGCTTAAGCACCTGTAGGAGCAAGTAAAAGTAAGTACAATAGTGCGCTTTACATGGCATTTTTGCATATGTGGAGGAAAGAGAGGCAAGGAAAAAGTGGAGAAGTGGGCTCATGCAAGAGCCAGCCTCTACTACATGGTGGAGCATTGGGAGAGGCACCGGTATGGAGGTGGTCAGGACTCTGGGAGACTCACGCTGGTCGGAGCGCCGCAGTTAAAATGATAATGGCAAGTCAAATCACGGGGCCCCACCTGTCCAACAAGAACTTCATTGTCAAATCACACAGCCCTATGTTTGCAGCAGCCTACTCCCTCGCTCTTCTCAGTCTCTATCGGTTTAACTAAAGCGCTATGTTACAGTAACATATTATGTTACCACAAGCACCTCTTTCCTCATTAAATAGTTGCCACATAAGCAAAATTGTCTTGGGATGTGTTAAGTTACTCCCACTATGGCTAGCCTAAGAAACAACATGAGAGTTAATGCACCACGCCTATGTGTTTACTATTTGGTTTTCGTAAGATGACTTAATACGCACCTAGACGGAGGGAGTATTCGATTTGAAAGAGGGCGGTGCAGTTCCCTATACGGCTTTAATGCAGACGAGGGAGGGAGTAGCGGTTCCCGATATGTTGAACGGCCAATGAATCCTCCTTCAATTAATGCATGAGGGAAGTAATGGGAGGAGTTTTCGGAAAAGAGGCTGCACGATGTGAATCCAACGCAGTTTGCCCTCATTGCCCTCATATATATAAAGGCGCCCTCCAAATTCAATGCATCTACCACATCGCACGCACCTAAGCATTTGCCTAAGCACCTACACTAAGCGCAAAAGAGCTCACCTGCACTCCATGGCGGCGATGCGCGTGAGCGGCCAGCGGCTGCGCCAGATGGTCCACGATGCCGGCCTGCAGCATGGCGCCGAGGATCGTCTCCAGACGGTGTTGGAGACCGGCTAGTGGATGGCCGCCGTCGACGCCAACTACGACTCTCAATTGGACCAGATGATCGTTGACATCAGCAACAAGTTCACCGTCATCAAGAAGCTCGCGGATGACATCGTCGTACTCCTCCAGCCCGCGCGCCCGGGCTCCTCATTGCCTGCCACCCTAATCGGCCTCCATGGTCGGAACGTCTTTCAAGCACTGGTGGCCCTGCGACTGCCCGCCGACGCCCACGAAGAATGTCCACTGAGGTCACGCCGCGAGGCGCCGCCTCGCAAGAATTCATCGACCTACACATCCACGTGTATGAGCAAATCGTGTACATAGGTATCTACAATGCTAGTGAGGACGCTACGAGGTTGGCCTTCCTCAACCGGCTGGAAGCCTTGGATGCCTTTGCTGAGAAGCACCTCGACCTCGCCACAAAAGCCGCCGCTCCTTAGCCGCCGGTCGGTGGCCCGGCGCACTAAGTTGAGGAGGAGGAGGTCGTACATTCGTGGATCCATCTTTCTTCTTGCCTTCTGTAACCACCACTGCGATCGCATCATCGTAGCCTTAATTCTTATTGTGCTATTGCATTCTCGTTCCAGTCAATACCGACATGTGCGATCCCTTTGCTTAATTATATGCATCATTGTATCTAGTACTCCATCGTCAATTTATAAGTTGTGCTTACCTTTTCCATCAACTTCGTGCAACGCGGGCATCTTGCTAGAAACACTAGAATATGTCTATATAATCCGTATGTGATAGTCCATTTGAAATCTCAAAAAAGACAAATATTTAGGTACGGAGGGAGTAATATATTAGGAGTATATCATGCACACAAAGGCAGAGGAGCGGTGGGGCCGAGAGGGATGAGGGGCACGTCGGGGGGATGAGGATCCCCTGACGCGAACGATCCTACCATTATGTCACTGACATGTGGGACCCATAAGCATGGGTCCCACCTGTTGGCGAAGGAAAGGCATGGCAAGGCAGTGATAGCCACATCAGAGGATCCATGTCCACGTCGGGGGACGTCGTGCCGTGGGTTGGAGCGGCGTCGTGGGAATCGTGTGTGGGTGTGGCAGTGGTAGAAACAAGAAACGTGATGGTCGTCGTGGTTCAACTTCCATGGACAAGTTGTCATGTCTGATGAGACATGTATATCAAAACTAGAGTGTTTATATTTCAAGCACGTGAACAAGTATTACTCTACTACTTTGGATCCATTGCAACGCACGGGCCAGCACATTGGTAGTAGTAGTGTCCATCTCTATCTCTAGAGGCCTTCCCTCGTTCATCCTTTTCTCTCACAAGATAAACTACTCATACAAATGCATCTTGATGTTCCGTGGAACGCACGAGGATGTTTCCTTGGGGGTCTCTCCAGCGCGGCGTGGCCGTAGTTGCAAGTTGACGCCCCTTGAGATGCCGATGTTGAGGGGCACTCGGATTTCCTCCGATGAGCAGGTAAGATGAGTTTGATCACGTAGTAAATGCATTCTAAAGACTACTTCCGTGTCCATTTCCTAATTCTCTGCCCACTGTTTCACAGGTTAGGCTCGGTGCGAGTGGAGATTGGCTTGCATATGTACAGGAGGGTACCAACATCAATTTGCACAACATTTACAATGGTGACACCGTTCCCGTAGAACCTTTGTCCAACATTGGGATCAGCCATGCAACGGGCCACCGCATGAATTGGTACGATGGAACCACGATGAGATTGAATAAGATAGCACGAACCTTGCACATGGCGGTCAAAGGCGGACCATGCTGTCTGCGGCCGATTTGTTGCCGTACGAGTAGGAAGACGTTGTGCTCCTTTCTAACCGCATCTTCACGGTGACAAACCAGGGGACTTATTTTGTACGGGACACATCCTACGATATACTCCCTCTCTCCCAGTTTATTTGTTTTGAATCTTTTCGTTTTATAAGTTTCAAATTCAAATTTAGAGCTCCCCATCACATGTTGAGATTACAATGTCCATTAAATCTTTACGTGCATGTATAGTAAAGAAACAAATCTCAAGTTTGGCACGAGTTTGTGTTGCGGGAGCACCACAAGCCCTAGCGCAGGAGTTACATTTCCCTCTCAGGGCCGTCGGGACTGAGCTTCGGCGCCTTACGACACCTGCCTTTGAGTCAATAACATGTGGACCCGATAGGCGACTGGTCCACATGTAATGGTCCCGAAGGCAGAGGGGCTGTGGGGCCGAGAGGGGTGAGCCGCATGTCTGGGGACGTGTGGTGTCATGGGTTCGAGCGGCGTCGTGGGAATCACGTGTGGCTGTGGTAGAAACTTGATGCTCACTGCATTTCAGTTGGCCCACATGTCATGCACACAAAGGCAGAGGGGCGGTGCGGCCGAGAGGGGTGAGGCGCACGTCGGGGGGCGTGGTGCCGTGGGTTGGAGAGGCGTCGTGGGAATCATGAGATGAAACATGATGGTCGCCGTAGTAGAACTTCCATGGACAAGCTGTCATGTCTACGGACACATGCACCGTGACATACCGATCATCGGAAGGAGTAGCAAGAGAAAGCTATATATGCAGATAAATAGTTCCTTATAGTCAAAGCGGACCCACGCTATTACTCTGTTCCAAAGACATGCACACCATCGAAATAGTCCATCTATATCAATATACACCGAGAGGGAATAATTTTTTTACAAGAGAGGAAATAGTTCATCCATCCATAATGCCCTCCTGCTGGTGCAGCCTTTTCTTCTTCTTCTTCTTCTTCTTCTTATTCTTCTTCTTCTTGTTCTCATTCTCTGTGGGAGAAGGCTTCGCAACAAGCTCTTTGGACCTTGCAGCTATCTCGAAACTCACACGGGCATCGAGGGCAGCATATTTTATCCGCCAGACGTCAAGGGATAATTCTCCCATCCAGCGACCTTAATGCCACCGCCTCGTCACCCTTCTCAAGATTTGTACCGAGCACAAAATTTGCTATGTCGAATAGTGATGGTGTCTGTTTATCACAAACTTCTCAGAATTTTGATTCTAGTTTGTAGGTCAGCGATGCTTTTCAAATCAAGGTTGTGCGGCTCCAGCTTCTGTTTGTCCCCTTCGATGGCTGCCCCACGTAAGTATACGTCCTCCCGAGACAAGAAATCGTGAAGCTCACCTGGTATGGAGGGCGAGTGTATGATGTGGTACACCAAAACATCATCTTCGAGGAACAAATTTGAAGGACGGCGGCGCTGGATCTTCCAGTGGGCACGCTCCGTGTATCAGGCGTCGAGACCGATGACCCTCGTCTCTACCTTTTCAAGGGAGTTGGATACATTGTTGATCCACTGCCGAAAAACCCTTGGGTGGACGGTGACGGTGGCAACTATCCGCATCGAGCCTTCGACGAGGACATGTTGGACGCTAAAAACCTGCATCTCGATCTCTTTCGCCATTTGGAACCGCTGGAACGGAGGGCTATGGTTTGGAGAATTAGGATTAGATGGCTAGTCTAACTAAAGTAGTAGATGATTATTTAAAGAGGTTAAAACAATGTGAACGCAGTGGGGTTTGGATGCAAATGAAGACGAAGGGGAGGTGAAGAAGTCGAGGAGAATCGGTTCTCGATGGAGAAGGAGTAAATGGGAGAAGTGGCGTGCAGGCAGTTGATTAGACGGCTAGGTAGACTAAACGAAAAGGCTATGCGGGTAGACTGATGAGTCGCACTGTTCGTGTCGTGTCCATCCTTCCTGATAGGTGGGACCTATGCAAACAGATAAAAAATGTGTCGTAGTTTTTTTTAAGCGCGTGAGTGGGAGACACAACATTCTCTGGTTAAGGAATACTCCCTCCGTTTAGGTGAGTATAAGTCACCTCATGAAAATCAGGTTTTCCCAAAACCTTTAGTCATGGAGCATTAACTTCCTGCTCGATCCCCTCCCAGCCTCGTTAGCCAGCGTTCTCTTCCTCTGCTGCCGCGTTCTACCTTTCCATTTTTCCTCTTCTCAAGTGTGGAACGATCTGCATGTCATCCTTGATGCACCAGAACGACCACTGCATGCATCGCGGCAGAGCGTTGATAGTAGTAGTAGTAGTAGTAGTAGTAGTAGTAGTAGTAGTAGTAGTAGTAGTAGTAGTAGTAGTAGTAGTAGCAGTAGTAGTAGCAGTAGTAATGGCGATAGTAGTAGCGATGGCGATGTGATGTGATGGCGATGGCGATGGCGATGGCGATGTGATGGCGATGTGATGGCGATAGATGGCAGGCGATGTGATGGCGAGCGATAGCGATGGCGATGCAATGACATGTGATGTAGCGAGTGATAGCGATGTAGTAGCGATGATAGCGATGGTAGCGATGGCAGATAGTAGTAGTAGTAGTAGTAGCAGTACAACTGTGGTATTCATCCGGTCCTCACAGTGAAGTGACAACACCCTGCGCCTGACACTAGTCCAGGCGGCGTGTTCGGGTTACCAAAGTCAGCCTCACCCTATGCACAGTGCAGTCTGTCACCACTGTTGTACAGCACATTGGCGCCTCGCCTTGTCTCCCTCTCCGCTCCCATAGCACCACTCCATCTTCATCTCCTTCTCCGTCTCCATCTCACTGTGCCCCCGTGTACCGTCGCCTCACTCGCCTCCCCCAGTACCACTATTCCCTCGCTAGCCGCTCAAAGATCGACATCCTTCTCCCCGTAAATCAAGCCCCTTCCAAACTCCACCATGGCTTAACGCGAACTGCGGCAAAGATCCATATGAGCCGCGATTGGAGCAATCTCCCCAGTGACATCCTCGACCTTTGTTGTCCGTGTATGGATATGTTGAGCGCCCTGCGGCTGGCTGCATGCTCGAGGGACATGCACACGTCCATCGTCGAAGCGAGGCCTAAGCTTTTCAAGACACCCTGCTTGCTGCTATCTGGTCTTGCGAGATTGGCTCACCATGATACGGAGGCGTGCATGATGCCCCTCGACTTCTTTGCAGGTATGTAGTGGGTCGCCGTACATCATTTCCCTCGACATCAATCCGATCACCATCGCCCGAAACTTCTTGGCAGGTATGTACTGGGTCGGCATGAACTCCCACTGGATGGCTGCCTTCAGAGAAGACGGTAAAAAGTTGGTGCTCGTGAACTTCCGCACCTCCCATGAGATTATCCTTCCTCTGTTGGATTATATAGAGTATTACCATCACGGTCCAAGTCATCTAGATTACTACGCCGCTTGACGGACCTTGTTTTGCAGAAGATTGTAATCTGACAAGTGCCCACACGACATGCGAATTACGCAGACTTCAAGCTAATTGCCTTGTTCGACCGCGGACTCGCCTATCTTTACGCCGGTGCCTTCTTTAGCTGGAGACAACTCGGCTCGCAGTGGATCATCGTCAAAGCTGATACACACTTCTGTGATGCTATTGAACACAATGGCATCATCTACGCGATCGACAAAGCAGATGGCACCACGTATTGCTGGGACGGCGTGTGTAAGTTGTTTCCTCTCATGTTAATGATGACGCCATGACACTGTTTGAACTTTTTGTGATGATTGGCATATCTCTATTTGAGCAGAATTTGAGTAGAACTATGGCAATGTATTAGAGACGCTGTAAATCAGCTATATTTGGAATGAGTTAATTCATGCGATTGTGACCATGTCATTACAGCCAATTTGTACCCTGAATAGTCAAACGGTTAGGAATATATGGATAGTATCCTTATTTTACAGTAATATATATACTACTACTAAATATGAGTGTGTATCAATGGCCATGTTAGTTTCCTCATTTTCATGATGTAGAAACATGCACCACACTATTGGTTTCATCTAACCATACATTAGGGAAGTAAATGTGCATATGGAGAACTCTATATTTGGAAGTAGTGAAATCCTGCAATGCTTACCATGTGTACATACCTATATTCGTCCTTCAGCAATCAATGGCTAGAATAAATCCTCACAAAAATTTTGCCCACAAAACACGAGTATATAACAATGCATGGTCTGTTAGTTACCTTGAAGAATTTGTTTGTGAGGACAGAACATGATTACATAACATGCATGACATGGTAGTTTCCTATGAAGAATCGATTACAGATAACATGAGTATAACCATGCATGGCACTTCTATATTTTTGAACCCAGTATACATTTCCCTGTATTTTCCTCCCAATTCCAATAGGGACATATCAATGTTGTTTCTTGCATTATCCTACTCATACTCTGAACAATGCTGATCTTACATTAAAAATGCATGTCCTTTTTGATATGATGCAGTGTCCCTACAGTTACTGCCCTTTGTAATCACACCACCTTTGCCAAAAACAGGGAAGCACAACTGGTTCCTCGCTCGATCAGACGACGGCGAAAGACTGATGATCATTCGGACACATGAGCCAAAAAAGTTATATTGCAAAAACCCAATTGTATACAAGCACCGTGTAATACATGAGTATCCAGACAGTGGTTGTTATGCCTATGAGCAGGATACCAGCTTGTTGGGGCCTTTATGATTTTTTTAGTTGGAGGCGGGTAACAGCCTTGGTTCACACTCTCTGTTTCTCAGACTCAATTATCCGATTAACCAGGCGATCACCGTTGGCAAGGACCTTGATGGCAGAGAGGCTCTGTTTGCTATGGATAACTGTGTCTACACGGCGAGCCCTAGGAGTTTGGGAGCAAACTCCCCTGATTGTCAACGATACAGCCTGCAGCCAAAAGAAGGTGAGAATGACAAAGGCATCTGGATTAACTTTGATCCTTGGATGTCTTAATTACGACAGGCAGTGATGTGGTTCGAGCCTTCAGGTTGATAGGTAATTGGGCTGTTGCATCGAAAGGGTGGAGTACTGGTGTCTCCGGATCACTGGTCGCTGAAGCAGGCTGCAAATTATGATGGTTTTGGATCATATCTTCGAATGACTTTGTTGTCTTTGCTGCTGGTTCTGGATGGGTAGTTCTTTCTTTTGTTATGCATATTCCTTTTCATTTGGTCATCCTCGTCTATGTCACTCTTACTATCTAATAGTTGCTTCTGTTTATAATGTCATTCTCGTCTGGATCACGAGAGTCTGAGCGCTGCAGATGGTGCGTTTTGGTGGTGTAGAAAGACTTCTTATGAACTATCATGTCTTGTTGTTTATGTCAGTAGTAGTCACTGGTCAGTGTTTGAATGTTTATATATCGTTGTTTCGAACTGTTTATTGTCTCGAACTACTGGTGGGCTAAATGAGGGCATCACCATTCTCTAGTGTTCAGACTATATCTCCTTTTTTCAAGTTATATAATTTGAGCTCAGTGTCTTTTCGATGATGTACACTTATTTGGGCCAGTGAGGTGTCGTTGACTATGGGCCAAGTAGTAACGCAATGCCAAACAAGTCAATTATGACTCTCAGGCCGGGCTCTCAAAAGATCCTGAAAGAAAAAGGTTGGGCTCTCCAAAAAAGAAAGAATAAGGACTCTTAGGCCGACATGTGGACGCCACCGGTGTTTTCGTGCGCTTGCGCACCGAGAGCATATTGGCGCGTGCTCGAAATTCATGCTACCTTTTCATCCCCAGTCTCCCGCCCCTCCCCCACCTCTGGAATCTCGATTCCTACTCCAGTTCCCCCAAATCCCCCTCCTATACACCCTATACTCAAGCGCACTATCATGTCGCCGGTCAACGCCGATCTCCGAGCCGGAGATCCTGAGGTCCGTCCTGCCTTCGGTCGCTGCGTGCTGTCGCTCAACAGTGGCATGGCGGCGCTTGACGACCAGTTCGCCGGCAAAGTGCTGATGGTAACCATCAACGGCGACCGGCCTCCCGTCTCGCCAGATGACCTTGTCAAAGCTCTTGGCATTGCGCATGGCATCCAAATAAGTGACTTGCTCGTCGAAGTCTGTCTGCCACCGGCTGATTTCTTCGTCAGGTTCCGGACAACTTTCAACTGCAGTCGTGTGTTCGAATCTTCCCGGCATTTGTTCTGCGATGGCGCGCTAGTGAGCTTTGATTGGTGGCACCCAGGATGGGGCTCGGTGCCCTCTGAGCTTGAATTTTTAACAAAGCTTACCTTCCACGGCATACCTTGACATGCTTGGAACAGCGAGTCCATGAACGAGCTTATCGACGACCTTGGAGGTGAGCTCGTAAGTATGTTTGTTCCTCCAGACAGCTGGGCTCTGATGGTTATGGCATGGATGAAGAAGTCGTCCACCATACCGAAGGTGATTGGTGTTGAGATACCGGTGCAGGAACTGGGGTTGTACTATCCGTCGCCACCAAGGCCGTCGCGGACCACGTTAGGGATGTACCTGTATCGAGTGTTCGTGCATGTCGAAGAAGTTTTCAATCCATCAATCAAAGTCCTGCCGCCGCCGCTGGTGCCAGGGTCCGTCGACGACGTCCATTCCAGGAGTCAACGTCAGACTTTCCCCGTGTTGCTCGGAACGATGGATGGCACAGGGCCTACTCCATCGCTACGCAGCGAGGCCACCGCTTCTTTGGGAGAAGAGGCGAGCTGGCTGCCCGGATGTGCTCTAATTTGAGGTAACAACCGAATCTTGTCGATACTAGTTAAATCCGAGCTATGGGTGTGAAGCACCGATATGCCAAGACATTTGATTGTGACCTGTTCTAATTTTGTACCTGAACTTTTTTTAGAAAGGGATGTACGTCAACTTAATGTGCTAGCAGAACTTATTGTGTTGTCTGTCTGTTTTCTTTGCACAACATTCAAGATATTTCCCCATCATTGATAAAGACGATGAATCGTTATGTACGACTTCGTTGGTTTCAACATAGCCCTTCCCGTAGCGATCCACTGCTTCCACCCTGATTGTGCCACCTGCGTGAAATTTGTGTATGCAAGTTCAATGTGCTATGATGTTCTATATGATTGTGTCAACTATATAAGTTTTTACTGAGCATCAGCAATGCATATGGCTGAAAGATGTATTTACGAGCATCGGCCGATGGGTCTCTCTCTCTCTCTCTCTCTCTCTCTCTCTCTCTCTCTCTCTCTCACACACACACACACACACACACACACACGCACAAGAGGGACCCGTTGAATTATTTATTTGCTCGTGACAGCTTTTAATTAGGTTCCACTATAATCTAACTTTTTTCTTAAGTTATTAATTGAGCTCAGTGACTTCAAAAAGTTGTAGAGAAGCCTTGTTTGGGCCTTTCCAAGATCGCTGAATGTGGGCTGAGTAACCATGTTAGGTTGTAATTGTACTACATGTGCCTTTTTTCGCTATTTTTTAAATAATACATTTTTATTAATTTTCATAAATATTACGCTGGGTAATTTTTTCAAAATAATACACCGTCGGCTGCAGGCCGACTGAGCCTACTCGGCCCACAGCCGCCGATTGATTCTGGGCCTACAGCCTGGCCGACTGCCTCGCTGGCCCACTGTGGGCTGATTAGTTCACGCCCACTGTGGGCCGACTAGAGCTAATTGGCTCGCTGTGGGCTAATTGTTTTTGCAAAATTGTTAATCATGTATTTAAAAAATATGTGTATTGTGACCTCCTCCGCTCGTTGTGGGCCCACTGTTGACTAAAATATATGTTTTAAAAAGTGTTAATCATGTATTTAAAAATTGTTAAATGTGTGTATAAAAAAATTTCCTTATCTATACAAAAAAATTAAATGTGTGTATAAAAAATAGCTTTGTTTCTACATCAGCAATGCAACTGGGCCGACATTTGTACACAATATCCGGGTCAACTTGTTATTCTCCTCATTGGCTGCAAACTTTCCTAGGAGGTATGCATTAGGCTTAACAAGAAAATGAACTTTAAGAAATAATAAATGGGATGTAATTATAATAACTGGACAATTACTATGCACCAAACACGTAATTAGTTTGAAAATATATTATTTTTGGAATTTGAAAATTTTAATTTCCTTACTTGTTGCGCGCACAATATTTCGTTGGATTTTAATGTAATACAACTTTATTTTGAAATTATATTTAACCTGACTAGAAATTTCAGATAAAAATATTTCGGATCCCATAAAAATGTGGGAATTTTTTTTGAATTCTGTTTTGAGCGGTTGTTTGAAATTATTAATCTGTTGTCCTAGCTAAAAGTTGGGCTGTATTTTTAACAAACTGTAAATGGGTTGTAGTAAATTCCATTAGAATTAAAAAATGGGTTGTACATTCTTACAAATCGCAAATGGGCTATATGTTCTCTGCCAAATCCGAGCTGTGGGCCTACTAAGTTGACGCTGCATCAAGGGCTTTGTCAACTTAGTCAATATAAACGATTCTAGCTGCAAAGGATCGTGACGATGTCCATCCAACGGCCGTAGTGCTTCTTCAACCTTCTGGTCTTCTTGCTCCAAATTACCAAAGCAGCGCCGGTCGTGTTATGTGCTCCTGCCTCCCGTGGCGGGTCAGGATGCCGCTGGAGGCCTCACCACCCCAGATTACCCCCACCGCTGGCCAGGCCATCCCTCTACTCACCCACACCTCGTTATTCTCAAGCGACAAAGAGCCTCACACCGCAGCCAAACCAAAGAACCCTCAGATTCTCTCCGCTGGCTTCCACTGCTGCGTCTTCCCCGGCTCTGCGTCGTCCCCTTCCTAGGCCTCGCCGTCGTCCGGAACACCGCCCTGGTGCTCTCGGCGCGGCATGGTCAACGTGGTCAACGACCGCCTTCCATCGGAAGAGTACTGTACGTGGAGAGGTTGACAGCTGGGTCCACGGCAGCCGCAAGGAAGTACCTCCTTGTTACCCGCAAAATAATTATTCCTCCACCTGACAGCGGGGACCCACTGGACGGGCCACCGTATTTCGCAAAAAAATGATTCGCCGACCGCCGGGACCCACGAGCTACATCTTCGCACGCAAGGAAGTGCGCCCGAAAAAACGATTCGCCCCGATCGCTTGGACCCACCAGCCCCGATCGCCGGGACCCACCAGCTACACCTTCGCACACAAGGAAGTGCGTCCGGGCAAAAAAACAAAACGATTCGCCCCCATGACTGTTGGGACCCACCAGCTACATCTTCGCACGCAAGGAAGTGCCTGACAGTCAGGACCGACCTGGTCGAAGCGTACGTAGCGTTGTCATTCTGGTCGCCAATGTGTACGTACATACTGGTCGATGTAGAGGCGCGCACGTGTCATAGTAGAGGCGCGCACGTGTCATAGTAGAGGCGCGCATGTGTCGTAGTAGAGGCGCGCACGTAGCATGTACACATACGTACAGCGGCCAGGATGCAAAAAAGAAAATACGGCCACGTATGTGTACATACGGGCGGGGTCTCGAACGCCTACTCGAGCATACGTACGGCCAGGGCTCGTGTACATGGCTGGGTCGGAACGGAGAAACAGCGTCGTCGTCGTGTTCATGGGGAGGCAACGGAATGCGCGGTCGTGTTCATCGGGAGGGCTTGGACGGAACAGGCGATCGAAACGAGGCCTGGCGTACCGCGGAACGGAGGAAACAGCCTTGTGTTCGACCGGCCACGTTCGAAACGGGATCCTGTTCATCAGGAGGGGTGTGGCGTACCGCAAAACGGAGGAAACGGACCTCCTATGGTCGAAAAGGGGGTCATGTTGATTGGGAGGGGTGTGGTGTACCGCAAAACGGAGGAAACAGACCTCCTACGGTCGAAACGGGGGTCCTTTTGATCGGGAGGGGTGTGGCGTACCGCAAAACGGAGGAAACGGACTTGTGTTGGAGTGCTACGGTCGAAACGGGGGTCCTGTTCATCGGGAGGGGTGTGGCGTACCGCAAAACGGGACTCTACGGGATATTGTTCATCTCCACCGTCGACCTCCTCCAGCCTCCACGGGCTCCTGTTCATCCAGCCTCCACCACGCGCTACTCCACCTACTACTGTTCAACCACCCCTCCACAGTCTACTGTTCATCCATCCCTCCACACCATGGGGTCATGTTCAACCACCCCTCCATGGGCACCCCTCCACCGTCTATTGTTCATCCAGCCCTCCACACCACGGGCTACTGTTCAACCACCCCTCCATCATCTAATGTTCATCCAGCCCTCCACACCACGGGGTCCTGTTCATCCACCCCTCCACGGGCACCCCTCCATCGTCTACTATTCATCCAGCCCTCCACCACACCATGGGGTCCTGTTCATCCCGAGGCAACGCCACCGCTCACTGTTCATCCAAACCCCCCTCCCCCCTCTCAACGCTCACTGTTCATCCCATCGATCGGCTTTAGTTAGCAGCAGTAGCGAAGGAATCGCTCGATCGGGTTCAGTTAACAGCCATTGATTGATCGCCCTAGTTCAATAACGCGTAGCTCGCAGCGTAATCGCCGGGTTCGCCAGAGCCCAATGCCTCGCCGGGTTCGATTAGAGCCAATGCTCGCACACACGCTGCAGTACGCAGTAATGAGAGAACGCGCATCGCCGCCCCGACCTCCCACCGTGAATCGAACTCCCGAAATTTTCCTCCCCTTGCTTCTACCACTGCTTTTTCTGTCATGGACGGCCCAAAGAATGTCATGCACATGCGTCTCGCCCGCCTGTGACGAAAAGCCCATTTTCTGTCATGATTTTTTTGTCATAGAAGTAGGAGCCCACCACATCTATGATGTTACCGGGTTTTGTCACAATTATCGTCATAGAAGTGTCATATGTATGACAGAAAAAAAAATTCATTCGGCCCAAAATGTCACGGATGTGTCTTTTTTTGTAGTGAGTGCATCCGCTGTCCATAATCCATTCTGAAGCATGAGGTGTCATACCCTATAGTACATTTAGGGGGATAGGCTTCACCAAGAGTATTGTGAAGCATAAACATTTGACAGGCAAGAGGATTATCAAAGCTCAGATCAAGATTAGGACTGATAGGATGATTGGCAAACAATTCAGGAACAAAATACATAGTGAGATCATTTGGGCATTTGATCTTGCGCCCTACAAGATATTTTAGGTCCCCAGCAATAGCATCAGACGCCTTTGATTTCTGGCTGGAGACCTTTCCCTGCAAATGAAAGTGAATTCTTCTTAACCACCCACATCTTCAGGGGTGGCTTAGAAGCAATGAGTCTAAGTGCAGCATCTAAGAACTTTGGCTTTGAAGCCCTAGCAAATAGCCTTGCAAGAGGTGAATAGTACTCATATGAATAAGCAGAATAGTTCTTAGTTTTATGAACATAGCGGTTTGAAGAAACACGCTCATATTCATAAGTCTGAGTATGGTTTCCGCAAAACATTGGCGTTAGGGTGACTCTGTGAGTCCTCCGTCTCAGAGTGAAGCCTTTAGACCAAATGAAGCCTTTGGTCTGGGATTTGTCTTCTTCCCAGGTGGTGTCATGATGACATTCACAGGAAGATTCTTGAGACAACTTTTTGGAACCCAGATCTTCTTCATAGGTGGCCCATTCCTGCAGTTAGTACCAATATACCTGGCAAACACTTCACCATTCTGATTCTTAAACAGTTTATAGTTTGCATCAAATGATTCATCAATGATAACAGGGTTAGCACAAGTGAAGCCAGATAAGGTGGATGGATCCACCGAAGGTCCCTTTGCAGCAACCCATGTGGTTTTGGGGTACTGCTCAGGCTTCCCGTAGGAGCCATCAACATTCATTTTCCTCTCGAACCCAACACCCTCTTTCCTAGGGTTCTGGTTCAGGATCTGCTTTTTGAGGACATTCCATAGTGTCTGGTGCCCTTTGAGACTTTTGTACATCCCTGTTTCAAGCAATGTCTTCAACCTAGCATTTTCATCAGCAATAGTAGTGGTATCCTCAGCAGAGGGGTTAGTTACCACATCAGCAGTTGAAGATATTGCAACAGTAGCAGCAATAGAACATTCAGCAACAGAAGTAGCGTATCACACTCAAGGCATTTTAGACAAGGTGGTTCAAATCCTTCCTGAGTGGAACTGATCTATTGAGCACGAAGTGACTCATTCTCTTTTTGAAGATCTTCATGAGCCGCTCTCAATTTCTCAAGCTCTTGCTTCCTTTGAAGATAATCATAGGAGAGCTTTTCATGAGTGGTTGAGAGCGTTTCATGACGACCTTCAAGTTCCTGGTACTTAACATGAAGATTTTTTATGTCTTCAATTAAGGACTGAGAACGGGTCATTTTAGCGTCCAACAGGTCATCGCTTTTGTCTAACAGTTTTTGAGTATGTTCCATAGCTTTACATTGTTCAGTTGCAATTTTAGCAAGTTTTTGTAGTTGGGTTTGGATTCACAATCAGAGTCATCTTCACTAGATGTTTGAAAGTAAGCATCGCGTGATTTTACCTTGGCACCACGTGCCATGAAGCAGTAGGTGGGAGCAGAGTCGTCCTTGTCATTAGCTTCAGCATTGGTGACGGAGCCATTGTCTTCAGTGTTGAAGATGGACTTGGCAACGTAGGCTGTAGTTAGAGCCAGACTTGCAATGCCAGGGTCAGACTCCTCCTCAGACTCCACCACCGCCTCCTCAGAAGCAGACTCCTCCTTTGAATCCATCTCCTTGCCGACAAAAGCACGAGCCTTGCCAGATGAGCTCTTCTTATGAGATGAAGACTTGGATGAGGACTTGGAAGAAGACTTTGAGGATTTCTTCTTCTTCTTGTCATCGTAATCATATTCCTTGCTCTTCTTCTTCTTGTTGTTCTCATTGTCCCACTGTGGACACTCAGAGATGTAGTGTCCAGGTTTCTTGCATTTGTGACATGTTCTCTTCTTGTAGTCGTGAGTGGAAGCTTCATCATTTCTTGAGCTGGATCATGAAGACTTTCTGAAGCCCTTCTTCTTAGTGAACTTTTGGAACTTCTTCACAAGCATAGCAAGTTCCTTTCCAATGTCTTCGTGGATCATCGTAACTGCAATGATTCTTCTTCAGATGAGGAAACAGCTTTTGCCTTCAAAGCACGAGTTCGGCCATAGTTGGGACCATAGATATCTCTTTTCTCAGATAGATGGAACTCATGTGTGTTGAGCCTCTCAAGTATATCATACGGATCAAGTGTCTTGAAATCAGGGCATTCTTGTATCATGAGGGCAAGGGTGTCGAACGAGCTATCAAGTGATCTCACTAGTGTCTTGACGATTTCATGCTTGGTGATCTCAGTGGCGCCGAGAGCACGAAGCTCATTTGTGATGTTAGTGAGGCGATCAAATGTGAGCTGGACGTTCTCATTGTCGTTTCTCTTGAAGAGGTTGAAGAGGTTGCGAAGAACACTGATCCTTTGATCTCTCTGGGTTGAGACGCCTTCGTTGACCTTGGACAGTCCTAGACTAGCTTCCGTTTCCAGAGCACTCACACGGCCATACTGTCCTTTGGTCAAATGACCACAAATGATGTTCTTGGCAGTAGAATCCAGTTGAGCGAACTTCTTCACATCAGCAGGGGTGACACCTTCACCAGTCTTGGGAACGCCATTCTTGACGACATACCAGAGGTCGACATCAATGGCTTCAAGATGCATGCGCATCTTATTCTTCCAGTAGGGATATTCGGCCCATCAAGACGGGGCAAGCAGCGGAGACTTTGATTATCCCTGCAGTCGACATAGCTAAAACTCCAGGTGGTTAAAGCGAATCACACAGAACAAGGGAGTACCTTGCTCTGATACCAATTGAAAGTGCTAGTTATCAACTAGAGGGGGTGAATAGGCGATTTTTATGAAAGCCTTCAAAACATGAGAGTTTCAAAGACAAACAATAGAAATGAACCTATAGATATGCAGCGGAAGGTAGACTACACTAAGCAAGCCATAGTCAAGTATGCAATGAAGTGAAAGCACGAAGACTAATAGCGGCTAGGTAGTAAAGATCGGGATGGAAGATAGTATGAAGCCAAACAATGATAGTAGTCACACAGTGAAGTCAAACAAGTAGTGCAAGCAGGCAATGACTTCACGAAGACAAACTGTAAGTAAAGAGAGGGAGAGGATAGAACCAATCACTTGATGAGGACACAGGATTTGTTGGACCAGTTCCAGTTGCTGTGAAAACTATACGTCTTGTTAGGGAGGCTGAGATTCAACTCAGAAGACCGCATCTTCACCTTATTCCCCTTGAGCTAAGGACACCAAGTCCTCGCCCAATTACTCTGATAAGTCTTCAAGGTAGACTTCCAAACCTTCACAGACTTCGTTCACCGGCAATCCATAATGACTCTTGGATGCTCAGAACGCGACGCCTAACCGTCTGGAGGATTCACAGTCCTCAAGTGTAACAAGTATTCAGGTCACGCGGACAGAAAGACTTCAGTGATGCCTAACACTCTTTGGCTCTAGGTGTTTGGGCTTTGTCCTCGCAAGGATTTCTCTCTCTCAAAAGCTTCGAAGGTGGGTTGCTCTCAAACGACAAAAGCCGTGCACTAACTCTGAGCAGCCACCTATTTATGGTGTTGGGGGTGGGCTATTTATAGCCACTAGGCAATCCGACCTGATTTGTCCGAAATGACCCTGGGTCACTAAGGAACTGACACGTGTTCCAACGGTCAGATTTCAAACACACGCGGCAACTTTACTTGGGCTACAAGTAAAGCTGACTCATCCAGCTCTGGATAAGATTTGCTCTCATTGTCTTTGCTCGAAGACATAGGATTTGGTTGAGCATCACTTCAGTCACTCTGACTTTGTTCACTGGGACCCCACTAAACAGTACGGTGGTTCCTGTGACTCAACAAACAAGAAAAGGAAACAACGAAACAACTAAGTCTTCGCGCTCCATAGTCTTCACGCAATGTCTTCTCTAGTCATAGTCTTCAATGTGAATATCTTCACATACCACCATTGCCTTCAATGTCTTCATACATTTTTAGGGGTCATCTCCGGTAGGTAAACCGAATCAATGAGGGACTACTACCGTGTTATCCTGCAATTCTCACGAACACATTAGTCCCTCAACCAGGTTTGTCGTCAATACTCCAAAACCAACTAGGGGTGGCACTAGATGCACTTACAGTTAATTCCAGCATCTCTAGATCCTATTGTTAGTGTCACATTATGTTGTTGTTTTCCTTTCCTGTGAAGTGGATCATTCATCTTTGCTCATATTCCTTTAGGAAAATGGCGCGACCACCACCACCACCATGTCGACTGTGCAAGTCAAGGTGCGCCAGCAGCCTTGCAACTGGCAAGCTGTTCGGCATCTACTTCAAATGAAGTTTTAGCCATGCGGTAAGAAATTATATGAAATGTAACAACTATTTTGTTTTTAGTGTTGGCATTACTGCATTGTGTCATTTTGCTTTTTTACACAAATCGTCCCATGCAATGTGAGGTTGAAATTCAACAAGCTGACAGGAGACACTGTGACCTTTGAGGCTTCTGGGGGGCCCTACACTGTGGATGTCAAGAAAGGAAGCAATATGTCACAGATTGGAGGAGATGGATGGGCCCGTTTCCTCACCCGCATGCGTATTACTGGTGGTGAGTTGATCAGCTTCTCCTTCAGAGAAGAAAGACCCAAGCTAGCTGTCATTTATATCAACAAGGTGGAAGATGATGAAGATGATGAGGACCCACTCGATGAAGATGATGAGGACCCACTTCATGAAGCCATCGTAGCTCAAAGAATGAGGCTAAGCGAGGAGGAGGTGTGCAACCTATGGGACATAATTCCGCCACGTGATGACTTTGTCGGGGTGCCATTCGTGACCCGCCTGACAAGTACCATAGTCGATCGGCATGATATGGTATGTTATACTAACTGTAGTAATTTGATATGCTTAGTGAATCCAATGATGTGCTTTATTGTTATACTTACAAATGCAAATTATCCGATGATATGCTTAGTGAATCCGATGATATGCTTAGTGTAGAGTCCGATCACATGCTTATTAGTGTAGAATCCAAGGAACTATTAATAGTGTAGATAATCCATATATACTTATTAGTAGAATTTATGCTTAGTAGAAATGTGTAGTACTGTGTCTTTTGATAGTGTAGAAATCTATACTGAGTATAAATATATTTGCAAGTGTACATGTGCGAGGCTACTTATTAATTGATATGTTTTTCTTATTCAGAAATTGCCAAAGAGCCTATCTGTGAGTTGTGGTATCGAGACTGATGAAGAAGGCTCGGCTGGAATACGCCTTACCGCAAGGGGCTCCGTCACCACCTGTACTTATGGCGTGCACACGGACGGTCGCACACACTTAAGCTCGGTTGGGTGGAAGAGATTTCTCGTTGGCAAGAATCTTCGTGTTGGATAGGCCATCCTAATTACTATCAGGAACACCCACCGCCCAGGCTTGAGGATGATGATCATCGTCGATATCATCTAGAACTACATATGTGTGTGTGGTTGTATGACTATATATGCTATATTTATGTGAGGATGCATGTTGACTATATATGAAATTGTTATCTAGTACTACCTAGTACCTATAATGCTTTATGATATTGTATGACTACTGTATGACCATATGGTATTGTGGTTAATGATATTGTTATCTGGTATATGTGAAATTGCAGTTTATTGAAACGGGGTAGGAAGCAGAAAAAAATGGTAAAAGATACAGCAGTAGCGCAGGGTTAGAAAAGCGCTACAGCTACTTAATAGTAGCTCGTTCCAGAGAAGTGTTGCTGATATAATCAATAGTAGTAGCGCGGGTATAGACCGCACTACTACTAACTGTTAGCTATAGCACCGTAGTAGTAGCGCGGCCACCCACGCTGCTGATAGCATCAAAACCCGCGCTACTACTAGGGTTTTCCCTAGTAGTGTCAAGATCTATAGAGATAGATCGAGACGCCTCATTGGTCTTTCACAAAGCACATACCTTGACAAGATATTGAAGAAGTTCAATATGGATCAGTCCAAGAAGGGGTTCTTGCCTGTATTGCAAGGTGTGAGATTGAGCACAGCTCAACGCCCGACCTCGGCAGAAGAAAGAGAAAAGATGAGTGTCATCCCATATGCCTCAGCCATAGGCTCTATTATGTATGCCATGTTGTGTACCAGACCTGATGTGAACCTTGCCACAAGTTTGGTAGGGTGGTACCAAAGTCATCCCGGTATGGAACACTGGACAGCGGTCAAGAATATCCTGAAATACCATAAAAGGACTAAGGATATGTTTCTCGTTTATGGAGGTGCCGAAGAGCTCGTCGTAAAGGGTTACGTCGACGCTAGCTTTGACATAGATCTGGATAACTCCAAGTCACAAACCGGATACGTGTATATTTTGAATGGTGGGGCATGCAGTTAGCTGGTGCAGTTGCAAGCAAAGTGTCGTGGCGGGATCTACATGTGAAGCGGAGTACATAGCTGCTTCAGTAGAAGCGTAGGAAGGAGTCTGGATGAAGGAGTTTATCACCGACCTAGGAGTGATTCCCAATGCGTCGGGCCCGATAACTCTCTTCTGTGACAGCACTAGAGCTATTGCCATTGCCAGGGAGCCCAGGTTTCACAAGAAGACCAAGCACATCAAGCTCCGCTTCAAATCCATTCTTGAATATATTCAAGATGGAGACATAGATATTTGTAAAGTACATATGGATCTGAATGTCACAGATCCGTTGACTAAACCTCTTCCACGAGCAAAACATGATCAGCACCAGAACTCTATGGGTGTTCGATTCATCACAATGTAACTAGATTATTGACTCTAGTGCAAGTGGGAGACTGTTGGAAATATGCCCTAGAGGCAATAATAAAATGGTTATTATTATATTTCCTTGTTCATGATAATTGTCATTGTTCATGCTATAATTGTATTAACCGGAAACCGTAATACATGTGTGAATACATAGACCACAACATGTCCCTAGTGAGCCTCTAGTTGACTAGCTCGTTGATCAAAAGATGGTTGTGGTTACCTGACCATGGACACTGGATGTCGTTGATAACGGGATCACATCATCAGGAGAATGATGTGATGGACAAGACCCAATCCTAAGCATAGCACAAGATCGTGTAGTTCGTTTGCTAGAGCTTTTCTAATGTCAAGTATCATTTCCTTAGACCATGAGATTGTGCAACTCCTGGATGCCGTAGGAATGCTTTTGGTTTATCAAACGTCACAACGTAACTGGGTGACCATAAAGGTGCACTACAGGTATCTCCGAAAGTGTCTGTTGGGTTAGCACAAATCGAGACTGGGATTTGTCACTCCGTATGACGGAGAGGTATCTCTGGGCCCACCCTGTAATGCATCATCATAATGAGCTCAGTGTTACTAAGGAGTTAGCCACGGGATCATGTGTTACGGAACGAGTAAAGAGACTTGTCGGTAACGAGATTGAACGAGGTATGGGGATACCAACGATCGAATATCGGGCAAGTAACATACCGATGGACAAAGGGAATTGTATACGGGATTGATTGAATCCCCGATATCGTGCTTCATCCGATGAGATCATCGTGGAACATGTGGGAGCCAATATGGGTATCCAGATCCTGCTATGGGAAATTGTATGTGGTTACCGAAGGTTGTTTGGAGTCCCGGATGAGATCTCGGACGTCACGAGGAGTTCCGAAATGGTCCAGAGGTAAAGATTTATATATGGGAAGTCCAGTTTCAGTCGCCGAAAAGTTTCGGAGGTTATCGATATTGTACCGGGACCATAGAAAGGTGTCCGGGGGTCCACCGGGTAGGGCCACCTGCCCCGGAGGGTAGTGGGCTGAATATGGGTGGGGACCAGCCCCTTAGTGGGCTGGTGCGCCCCCCCCCCCAAGGGCCCATGGCGCCTAGGGTTGGAAACCCTAGGGGGTGGGGGCGTCCCACCTACTTGGGGGGCAAGTTCCCCCCCCCCCTCCCCATCTAGATGGATCTAGGGGGCCGGGCCCCTCTCCCCTTCCCCCTATATATAGTGAGGGGGTGGGAGGGCAGCCGCACCCTTCCCCTGGCGCAGCCCTTCCCCCTCCAACTCCTCCTCCTCCGTAGTGCTTGGCGAAGTTCACCGAGAACCACGAGCTCCACCACCACGCCGTCAGGTCGCCAGAGTTCTCCCTCAACTTCTCCTCTCCCCTTGCTGGATCAAGAAGGAGGAGATGTCCCCGGGCTGTACGTGTGTTGAACGCGGAGGCGCCGTCCGTTCGGCGCTTGGATTGGATCTTCCGCAATTTGAATCGCCGCGAGTACGACTCCATCAATCGCGTTCTTATAACGCTTCCACTTACCGATCTTCAAGGGTATGAACATACACTCTCTCTCTCTCTCTCTCTCTCTCTCTCTCTCTATCTATCTATCTATCTCTCTCTCTCTCTCGTTGCTAGCATCTCCTAGATTGATCTTGGTGACACGTAGGAAAATTTTGAATTATTACTAAGTTACCCAACACCAAGCTCTTCAACATTCTCAAAAGCTTTAGTTCTAGCAAGTTGTTCATCAAGAAATTCACCTAGTGGAACATTATCATCAAGCAAGGTACTAGCATCATCATAAATATCATTCATAGCAGAAGTGGCATCATCAATAACTTGCAACATATCAGGATTAATAGCATGTGGTGGTGTTGCAAGTTTACTTATAACAGAAGGTGAATCAAGTGCGGAGCTAGATGGTAGTTCCTTACCTCCCCTCATCTTAGAGGGAAAAATCTTAGTCTTAGCATCCTTTAGATTATTCATAGTGACAATTGATAATAATCCCAAGTGATCAACAAATATAGCTATGCTCCCCGGCAACGGCGCCAGAAAAAGGTCTTGATAACCCACAAGTATAGGGGATCGCAACGGTTTTCGAGGGTAGAATATTCAACCCAAATTTATAGATTCGACACAAGGGGAGCCAAAGAATATTTGCAAGTATTAGCAATTGAGTTGTCAATTCAATCACACCTGGAGATTAATTATCTGCAGCAAAGTGATCAGTAGCATAGTAATATGACAGCTTTGATAGTAGTGGTAGCAGCGATAAAGATAAATGATAGTAATAGTTTTGTAGCAGTGAAAATAGTAATAGCAGTAGTAGTAACTTAGCAAGATCAATATGTAGGAAAATCATAGGCATTGGATCGGCGATTTGTTGGATGGTATTCATCATGTGACAGTTACAACCTAGGGCGATACGACACTAGCTCTAGTTCATAAATATAATGTAGGCATGCATTCCGTAAATAGTCATACGTGCTTATGGAAAGAACTTGCATGACATCATTTGTCCTACCCTCCCATGGCAGTGGGGTCATATTGGAAATTAAGGGATATTAAGGCCACCTTTTAATCGAGAACCGGAACAAAGCATTAACACACTGTGAATACATGAACTCCTCAAACTACGGTCATCACTGGGAAGTGTCCCGACTATTGTCACTCCGGGGTTGCCGGATCATAACACGTAGTAGGTGACTATAACTTGCAAGATCGGATTTAGAACATAGATATAATGGTGATAACATAAATGGTTCAGATCTGAAATCATGGCACCCGGGCCCAATGTGACAAGCATTAAGCATGGTAAAGTCATAGCAACATCAATCTCAGAACATAATGGATACTAGGGATCAAGCCCTAACAAAACTAACTCGATTACATGATGTTGCATCCAAATCCTCACCGACCAGCGAGCCTACGATGGAATTACTCACTCGCAGTGGGGAGCATCATGGAATTGGCGATGGAGAAGGGTTGATGATGACGAAGATTGAAGATCCCCCTCTCCGGAGCCCCAAACGGACTCCAGATCTGGCCTCCCGATGAAGAACACGAGGTGGCGGCGGCTCCGTCTCGTGAAATGCAATAATTCTTCCTCCCTTATTTTTTGGAAATATGTGATTTTATAGCGTCGGTTTCAGGGTCTACGGGGCCACCAGGTGGGGACAACCCACCTGGGCGCACCTGGAGGGGTCGCCCTGGTGGGTTGTGCCCACCCAGTTGCCCCCCTCCGGTGGTTCTTAGCTCCAGAAATACTCTTCTATTGAATAAAAAAATCCTCGCAAAGTTTCGTTCCAATCCGAGAACTTCTACTTCTGCACAAAAACAACACCATGGTAGTTCTGCTGAAAACAGCGTCAGTCCGGGTTAGTTTCATTCAAATCATGCAAATTAGAGTCCAAAACAAGAGAAAAAGTGCTAGGAAAAGTAGATACGACGGAGACGTATCAACTCGCAACTGAGGTCCGACCTTTTTTGTCCCTGTTGGAAGTCCACCCTTGATTCGGGCCCAACATTTGTTGTCCTAGTTTCAGGTCCACTCTCGACTCACAAATAGGACGAGACTTTTATTTTTTCCAAGTTGCAAGTTCACCCTCGACTCGCAACTCGGGTCCAACATGTTTTGTCCAAGTTGCAATTCCACCCTCGAGTTGCAACTGGGGGCAAACTTTTTTTTGTCCGAGTTGCAAGTCCACCCTTAACTCGCAACTAGGGTCCAACCTTTTTTGCCCGAGTTCAAGTCCACCCTCGATTCGCAGCTACGGCCCGAGTTTTTTATTCCCAATTGCAAGTCCACTCTCGATTCACAACTGGGGCCCGACATTTTTGTGTCCCAGTTGCAAGTCCATCATCGACTCGCAACGGGGGCTCAAACTTTTCTTGTCCTAGTTGCAAGTCCACCTTCGACTCGCAACTAGGACCCAACCTTTTTTGTCTCAGTTGCAAGTCTAAACACAACTCGCAACTAGGGCATGCCCTTTTTTAGTCCCAATTGCGAGTCCACCCTCGACTTGCCACTGGAGGTTCGACATTTTTTTTGTCCCAGTTGCAAATCCACCTCGACAGCGAACAACCATCGGATGAGCCGGCCCAAGTATCTAGGATATGCTTTTTGTTTTGTTTTGTTCATGTTTTCTGTTTTTAATCATTTTCTTTATTGGTTTTTCTCTCCTTTTAATTTTTCTTTTTTTGAAAGTTGATCTTTTTCTTATGATTATTTTTTCTTTTTTTCATAAATTCACAAGATCCAATAAATGTTCCAAAATTCGTAAAATTGTTCATTGTTCTAAAATTGTTCGTGTTTATCAAAATAATTAACAAAAATCAAAATGTGTTCATCTCCCACATGTTTATTTGAAAGAAGACTAATGTACCAGAGAGATTATCTCCGTCATAAGAAGAGAAGGACGCGAGCTATCTATAGTGTAGCATTGTAGTACAACTAGCAACAACAGCAGAAAGGGATGTGAGTTGCTGTGTAGTGTAGTATACCCAAGTCTCTATTCCAGGTCAAATTTTTGCGCTCACGTTTGCCCACTTGGATGAAAAAGACTTCTAGTGAATTATGCATGTGCCACGTGCTATTAATTTGGTACCTGGCGGTGTACAAATCTGTTGTGTGTTCAGTTTTTTGATTCAAATTTTTTGAACGGGCGTGACGATCGTCTTGGTTGGTTTAGCATTTTTGGCGTGGTCGTTCTGCTTACACTCTTCCTTTGATTTCTATTGGTCGTTGGGTTCCATGTATGTCGCTGTCGGTCGATCTGTGTCGCTGTTGGTGCAGTTCTCGCATCGCTTTCTGTTGGTATTTGGCGCTAGCTTCCGCT
Source organism: Aegilops bicornis (assembly GCA_021605145.1). NCBI lineage: Eukaryota > Viridiplantae > Streptophyta > Magnoliopsida > Poales > Poaceae > Aegilops > Aegilops bicornis. The sequence goes on from CM038675.1 coordinate 713,391,711, forward strand.
TGTGTCGCTGTCGGGCGGTGTGCTCATGCCGCAGTTGGTCCTTTGTCCGGTCGCTTTCCGTTTCCCATTGGGTCTTGTGCGTGTAATTAGGAAGTGCCGCTTTGGTTCTCTCGTGAAGCATCCCGTACATGCTCGGCCGCTTTAAACTCCAATGACGTGCACGACTCAAGGACCGATTCGCCGCCCTACGGGCCTATAAATTGGTCTCTTCCTTCACCTCTTACCACGTCCTCGCTCAAGCTCCGGCCCATCGCGCACGTCTCCCGAATTCTTGCGCCCAAATCGTCTTCCTCAGTTCCTCGGCGAACGCCTCGCCGGAGACGTCACCGCCGACCACATGCATCTCCCCTATGCGCCGGTGTTCTTGAGCCCGCCAATCAGCCGGAGCTTCGAGCTCGGGCCTGCCCAGGCCGTGGCAGCCCTGCCGTCCCGGCGTCCCGCGCTACCAGAGGCCTCCATCGGTCAGCCACGCAGCTTCCGGCAGTCCGGTGCCGCCTGTTCCTCGACCTCGCTCTGCCCAGGCCTTTGGTGCTATCCTTTCTCGCGGCTTCCAGCTTCCCGGCGCCGCCAGCTCCTGGGCCTCGTGCCCGCCCCGCCATCCCAAGAGCGGTCAAGATCGGTTTCCGCTTCACGGTCGGCCACCCGCCCAAGAGACGCGACAGAGTTCTTCCCAATGGCGTGGCAGCGATATACCTACACCATCGCCTCGATCTCTCCGATGCCTGCGACTTCGTGGGCATCCATTGCAGCGTCCGTCGTAGTGCTCCTGTCCTTCGTGTGGGCGTGTGTGCCGGAGCGGCGGACCAGGTTTTTCATCTCGCTCAAGTGTAGGCGGCCGCCGCCGATGGCGAGTCTAGAGGTTCACGCCATGCGCCTTCGTGTGGACGGGTTAGCCCACGAGCCCATCCACGCCGATGCCGGCAAGGAGGTCGAGAAGAAGGCTTCAAGAACCACACCAAGGTCTGGAACATCCTCAACGCGTTCCGCAGCCACTGTGTCAGCCTCCACGTCGAAGACGGCAGTGATCATAGGCGGCACGTACGTCTGACGAGCATCATTGCGTTCCTGCAAACTCTCTGCCTTGGCGCTCCTCTCATATGTGTAAGATGCGAAAAATGAAGTGCATACATCTGAGTGCTTTGATTGGAACATGTTGTTCGGTGTTGTCTTCCTGTTGTGCTCTCTGCTTTCAGCTAGCTTAATATCAAGATCATTGCTGAAACTTTTAACTTGTATCTAAACAGAGATAACTTTGCAGTGTTTCTGAATCAGATTTCAGGAAGGTTAAAACGAGGGTGGTGCCGTTGAATACTCCGCTGCAGCAGCAGTTCCCGGTGGGGGATGGCATGCTGGATCTGGTGATGACGGACAACTTATATGTTCAGAAACTTTATTTGTTCGTTGCATCAGAAATCAATGTAGCTAACTAACGCGTTTCAAATCCACATTAAATATCCAAATATTGTTATGCTAGCAGAAAACATAGGACATTATTTGTACACCAATGCAACTATCTAACATGAGAGTTTCATATTCCTTGTGCAGATTAAATCGTCGTATGGTTATGCCGATAAAAGAATCGGAACAGGAGCTTCATGAGGAGCTGAAGGAAATCAGGTTTAGAGTCATTATTATTTAGTTTGAGTTTCCACTTGAAACCACTTAGAAACGGCTAGACAAGATTCTGTTGATAACTCAAATAGCTGCTAATTAGTAACTTGAACCCGTCCTTTTTGGGCTTCCTATTCGGAAATAAAGTAAGCATGCTGGCTGGAGTCATGGAAAGGAAATTCTGTACATCATAGGGAAGCAGTTTGTAGAAAGGCAGACAACAGAATGTCGCTTCCTTATCTTTGTGATATTTTTTTCTTTTTTGTTTGATCATAGTCTTGCAGAGAAGAAATGAATGAGCTGCATAAAAGTGTACTCATCAAAGATACCAACCTTTGATGAAGAAACGGACAATGTTCGAACGACGCGATCAACAAAGTTACCATGAGGTAGAGCAAGAGTAGGCATAGGGTAGGCATCCCCTTGCAGCATCCTTCCTAGCTCCCTGCTTAACTATCTTGTATGTTCCGTACAACACTTAACTCTTGCAAGGTCGGTTCATATCGAGAGATCAGCAAGACTCTGGTCTCAGTTTATCTAAATTCAGCTATATATTCAATTAGTTGGATATATATAGTAAATTCTTGGATATATGTGTGTATGTTATTCTTTTATCTGTTGTTTGACATGATTCAGTACTTCTAAGCTGGGAATTAAACATGTGTCATGATTTTTAGCCTAGATATAATATGTCAGGATGATTTTTAGGTTAGTCAATAATCACAAGATTTTGGACATGGCATGTATGAATGTGCCACCGCCAATGCAGAATTTCAGCATAACAAATAGACACGGATATTTCTACTATTCAGTTTCAACTGATCTATGAGAAGAAAACCAGCTGAGTAGCAATGATTAAGAGAGTATTCAACAAGGCTATCAAATAAAAGAGGAGAAAAGAAATCAAGGGTGATGAGAAGATTACCAACATGACAGCCAAACGGAAAAAATATGAAAGAAACATGATGATTCTTTTCATTCAATAAAGCTTTTCTTTATAAAAGATTTACCAATATGATAAAGAAAAGTGAAGAAGCAAAAACAGAACAATTAATAAGGTAACTAATGTATAAAGTTTAGAAACGCCGTACACATTTTTTTTTCAAATAACTTATCAATAAGCGCGGCGTGGCGCCGCGCGGGCATAGCTAGTAGTAGTACAACTACTAGCAACAACACAAAAGGATGCGAGTTGTCGTTTGTACTAGTACGACGACTAGCTAGCAGCATTAGCAAGGGAGCAGCGGCAGGGTGATTCTCAAAAAACAAAAATTATGCTGGGCTGGACAACAACAAAAATGAAAAACAACAAACAAATAAAAAGCAACAAACAAAGTGCTAAAAAAATCAACTAATATGATGTCATGTGAGATGTGAGGTATTATCTCACATCTAGATGTGACATAGACAAACCCTTAAAAAATGCAGAAACATCTTTTGTATCTCCTTTTTTCTTTCTTAAAAATGTTTATACTGACTGGGTACGAAACAAAAATAATAATACTATTGCGACGTGCATGGTGTACAATGCCTAGTAGTATGCCTAGAGTCCATGATCAATATTCACCTCTCGACAAGAAGGATCAAGTAATGAACCAACCTATGGTTGGATGGTTAGAGGGACAGTGCTATCCCCAGCCCACTAGAGTTCAAGTTCTGGTGCTTGCATTATTTCTGGATTTCCGGCGATGCGCTTTCAGTGGGTGGAGATGTTCCCGTCAATGACGAGGCGCCTACGGTAACTTCGTAAATCTCAAGATGATATGCCGGCTCAGTCTTTCGGAGATGCTCCCGAATGACGCCCAACAGAACCACGCAGAACTGTATTAGTCGCCGGTGCTTTTTCCAAACTGAAGCGAAGCAAAAAAATAGGGATTTTCTCATAAATTTTGGATTTTTCGGGGGAGGGGAGGGGTGGGTAGTTCACTATAATATTTTTAGTCCAGTTCGGGCCACCTCCCACAGCTATGGTTAAGGGTAAGTCCTGTCAAAAACCAAAATAGGCATGGTCGGTTGTTTTTGTTTGTTTTTACATATATATAAATGTGCACAGATTCTTTTGTTCTTTTTTCATGAGTTGTACTTGTAATGTTCTTTTTGATCTTTTCTGGCATTTTCCCCCTTAATTCTTCCACTTTTTTGAACGTTGAAGTCTGAATTTCCAGCGTTTTGTTTCTGATGTATCTCACAGGGATTTTTGTTTTGTAGCCCTTGCTTTATTTTTTTTATCGTTGCCATACTTTTGGATAAATACAACCGGTTACAAACGAGGGATTTCAATTCAGGCATTCAGCAGGGAAGGCATGGCCAGTAGGAGTATGAGCTTGGTCAGTGTCTTTGTTTTCACCAATGGAACATATGACTGGTGTACCGTCAAGGCGTCGTCATATCAAACATCTCCGTCACCGTATACTCCCTACATTCCATAATGTAGTGCGCCCCGCGCTTCCCAAGATCTAAGTTTAACCATACATTTAATCAACGAGGCTGACTGTGGCGAGAGCAAAAATTATACTACTGAATTCATATCGAAAATACTAATTATGGTATAATTTTTGCTCCCGCCGCAGTCAGTCTCGGTGGTTAAATTGATGGTCAAACTTAGATCGCGGGAAGCATGGGCACACTACATTGTGTAAGGGAGAGAGTACTAATGCTAGGTGTTGTGCATCTATCCCGGCTTTCTACAATTGCATTTAATACACGTACCGACATGTCATTATCTCATTGGCAGAAGTAGCGGGAGCAGGTGATCTCGTCCGCTCTATCACCGTTCTCAGGCTGGTCATAGTGGGGAGTAACTTATACTAGTGTCATGCATATGACACTAGTCTAAGTTACTATCTTCATAGTGCAAAGTAACATAGTAGTAGTGTTATAGAGGACTTTATTTATTAGCTTGTAGACTCATCTTGTCTTGGGAAGCGCTATGTTACAGTAACATATTATGTTACCACTTATCATTAACTACATGCCATGTAAGCAAAAAATATTTGAAGTACGCTATGTTACTCCCACTATGACTAGCCTCAAGCAGGGAGTACTTATATATATCCCTTAGCAGCGGATGTGCATGTAACAGGTACGATGGTTTATGACATTGACGCGTCTTTGGAGCAACATTCAAAACATCATTTTCTTTGTGGAAATGTTGCTTCAAAGTACAATAATTATTATAGACTATGAAACCACATTTCAAAACATATCTAATGATACAAAATTTACACTACTTTAACAAACAGTTCCTTCTATAAAAAATGAATTGTAAAAGTTTCTAGACATAATTAATTAGTTTTATTAGGGAGAGAATTAAATTGGTATTTTCTATTTGATTCTCATTGCGCAAATTGTCGACATATCGGCCATAGCGGACAGGTCCTAGTTTTGGGAACTTCTAGTTTGGTTTTCCTGGATTTAGGAGGGTTCTCACCACGTTTTTTCAGTTTTATTTTTTTCTCTCTACCGATTTTGTGTAGGGTTTAAAAAGTGATAACATTTTTTAACACTAGTTCCCAAAACTTGCATAATGTTCACACGTTTCAAAAAATCTTAGTGATTTTTATAAAAATGTTCACAGATTACTGAATGTTAATGATTATGAAAACCTTCACAAAGGTTTTATAAATTGTTCACTTTGTCAAAATTAGAACACATTTTTTTTCAAATGCTCGTTTTTTTTAAAATAAATAAATATTCATGTATTTCCGAAACTAAATATTAAAATAGACTGAAATCTAGGAAAACAGAAAAAAAAGATAAAATCTGAAAACCCGAGGAATCACTCGCTATTTTTGCCTTAGAGAAAGAGAATCACTAGATAAAATCAGCTACCTGATAGCTCGCTATATAGAGCTCTTGTGTGAAACATCGTCATTTTGACGCAAGATGCGTCAAAAAGGAGCTCCCAATTAAATTATCAATGATGAAATTTATGAATGTAAAAAAATAAATCAATGATGAAACTTATGAATGTAAAAAAATAAATCAATGATGAAACTCAGAAAATTTGATTGGCACGAATTCAAAAAATGTTAAAAAAATAAATCGTCATTTTTCAATTTATTTTTTTCTCTACCGATTTTGTATAGGGCTTAAAAAGTGATCACAATTTTTAACATTAGCTCCCAAAACATTCATAATGTTCACACGTTTCAAAAAATCTTAGTGATTTTTTTAAAATGTTAACAGATTACTGAATGTTAATGATTATGAAAACCTTCACAAAGGTTTTATAAATTGTTCACTTTGTCAAAATTAGAACACATTTTTTTTCAAATGCTCGTTTTTTTTAAAAATAAATAAATATTCATATATTTCCGAAAATAAATATTAAAATAGACTGAAATCTAGGAAAACAGAAAAAAAAAGATAAAATCTGAAAACCCGAGGAATCACTCGCTATTTTTGCCTTAGAGAAAGAGAATCATTAGATACAATCAGCTACCTGATAGCTCGCTATATAGAGCTCTTGTGTGAAACATCGTCATTTTGACGCAGGATGTGTCAAAAAGGAGCTCCCAATTAAATTTTCAATGATGAAATTTATGAATGTAAAAAAATAAATCAATGATGAAACTTATGAATGTAAAAAAATAAATCAATGATGAAACTCATAAAATTTGATTGGCACGAATTCAAAAAATGTTAAAAAAATAAAGTCGTCATTTTTCAGATTTATTTTTTTTCTCTCTACCGATTTTGTATAGGGTTTAAAAAGTGATCACAATTTGTAACATTAGTTCCCAAAACTTGCATAATGTTCACACGTTTCCAAAAATCTTAGTGATTTTTTTAAAAATGTTCACATATTACTGAATGTTAATGATTATGAAACCTTCACAAAGGTTTTATAAATTGTTCACTTTAACAAACTTAAAAAACATTTTTTTTCAAATGCTCGTTTTTTGAAAAATAAATATATATTCATGTATTTACGGAAAACTAAATATGAAAATAGACTGAAATCTAGGAAGAGAAAAAAAGATAAAATCCGAAAACCCGAGGAATCACTCGCTATTTTTGTCTTAGAGAAAGAGAATCACTAGATACAATCAGCTACCTGATAGCTCGCTATTTTAGAGCTCTTGTGTGAAGCATCGTCATTTTGACGCAGGATGTGTCAAAAAAGGAGCTCCCAACTAAATTATCAATGATGAAATTTATGAATGTACAAAAATAAATCAATGATGAAACTAATGAATGTAAAAAAATAAATCAATGATGAAACTCATAAAATTTGATTGGCACGAATTCAAAAATGTTAAAAAATAAGTCGTCATTTTTCAGTTTTATTTTTTTTCTCTCTACCGATTTTGTATAGCGTTTAAAAAGTGATCACAATTTGTAACATTAGTTCCCAAAACTTGCATAATGTTCACACGTTTCCAAAAATCTTAGTGATTTTTTTAAAATGTTAACAGATTACTGAATGTTAATGATTATGAAAACCTTCACAAAGGTTTTATAAATTGTTCACTTTGTCAAAATTAGAACACATTTTTTTTCAAATGCTCGTTTTTTTAAAATAAATAAATATTCATGTATTTCCGAAACTAAATATTAAAATAGACTGAAATCTAGGAAAACAGAAAAAAAAAAGATAAAATCTGAAAACCCGAGGAATCACTCGCTATTTTTGCCTTAGAGAAAGAGAATCACTAGATACAATCAGCTACCTGATAGCTCGCTATATAGAGCTCTTGTGTGAAACATCGTCATTTTGACGCAGGATGTGTCAAAAAGGAGCTCCCAATTAAATTATCAATGATGAAATTTATGAATGTACAAAAATAAATCAATGATGAAACTTATGAATGTAAAAAAATAAATCAATGATGAAACTCATAAAATTTGACTGGCACGAATTCAAAAAATGTTAAAAAAATAAGTCGTCATTTTTCAGTTTTATTTTTTTTCTCTCTACCGATTTTGTATAGCGTTTAAAAAGTGATCACAATTTGTAACATTAGTTCCCAAAACTTGCATAATGTTCACACGTTTCCAAAAATCTTAGTGATTTTTTTAAAAATGTTCACAGATTACTGAATGTTAATGATTATGAAACCTTCACAAAGGTTTTATAAATTGTTCACTTTAACAAACTTTAAAAACATTTTTTTTCAAATGCTCGTTTTTTGAAAAATAAATATATATTCATGTATTTACGGAAAACTAAATATGAAAATAGACTGAAATCTAGGAAAAGAGAAAAAAAGATAAAATCCGAAAACCCGAGGAATCACTCGCTATTTTTGTCTTAGAGAAAGAGAATCACTAGATACAATCAGCTACCTGATAGCTCGCTATTTTAGAGCTCTTGTGTGAAACATCGTCATTTTGACGCAGGATGTGTCAAAAAAGGAGCTCCCAACTAAATTATCAATGATGAAATTTATGAATGTACAAAAATAAATCAATGATGAAACTTATGAATGTAAAAAATAAATCAATGATGAAACTCATAAAATTTGATTGGGACGAATTCAAAAAATGTTAAAAAAATAAATCGTCATTTTTCAGTTTTATTTTTTTCTCTCTACCGATTTTGTATAGGGTTTAAAAAGTGATCACAATTTTTAACATTAGTTCCCAAAACATGCATAATGTTCACACGTTTCCAAAAATCTTAGTGGTTTTTTAAAAATGTTCACAGATTACTGAATGTTAATGATTATGAAAACCTTCACAAAGGTTTTATAAATTGTTCACTTTGTCAAACTTAAAACACTTTTTTTCCAATGCTCCTTTTTTATAAATAAATATATATTAATGTATTTCCGGAAAACTAAATATTAAAATAGACTGAAATCTAGGAAATAGTATACTATACACAATTTTTTGCATTTTTTTAAGCCGGCAGCTTCTTCTATACGAAATTAAATTATAAATGTCTTATAAAGAGTTAAATTGTGTTTAGGGGAGAGATTAAATTGTTATATCCTTTTTGCTACTCGTTGTGCAAGTTGTCGACTCACATAATTAGCGAATGAGTGAGCGAGTGGGCCGGCCCAATTAGATATAGCTAGACAGGTTCTTCTTTTCCGAAGGTTTAGGAGGTTTCTCCACCCGTCAAAAAGAGTCAGATTTTCCTGGTTTTAGAAAGGTTCTCACCCGTTGCTAAAAGAAAAGGAAGGTTCTCGCCCAGATTTTTCGTTTTCATTTTTCCTCTATCATTTTTTATTGGTTTTCTTTCACAAAATGTGCACAATTTGTAAAATTAGTTCCCAAATTTAAAAGTGTTTATAATTTTTTTTAATCTTGAAAGTTTTTTTTAATGTTCTAAAAAATATTAATGTCCACATGTGTTAATAACAATTCAATTTTCCCAAAAGAAATCATATGTTTTTGGAAAATTGATTTTTTTGAAATAATTTAATATTCATGTTTTTATAAAACTAAATGGAGGTATCAGTTGCTATATTTTTATAGAAAGATGAGCACTCGATACAATCAACTACAACATCTACACTTTTCTTTCCACATGTGTGGCTGATCCTCCTACACTTGAGGCTCTAGCCGTCAGGGAAGCATTTGCCCTAGCCAAGGATCTTTATGCTCACTATATCGTCGTTGCTCCAGCCAAGGGCTCATGTGCTAAATTTGATTTTTTAGGATGACTTATGAAATTTGATGGGCGTGAATCATTCCTCTATGGGCCAACTGTTAGGCCTATATGTTTATTGTGGGCCGAGGAATTTCTTGCTTCCATCCCTCCTTCCTAGAAGCGGATCTTGGTAGCAACCCATCTCAAATATGGCGCGCGATCATTGATGGCAGAGACATATTGAAACAGGGCATCATCAGACGGATAGGGAGTGGAACAACACCTAACATATGGGAGAACAACTGGCTGCCGAGAGTTGGACCGATGCGGCCAATCACATCACTGGTAGAAAATCCTCCAACTATGGTTTTCGAGTTGATTGACAACACAACAGCGTCTTGGCGGGAGGAGGTGATACGGGCCACTTTCCTACCTTTTGATGCAGACACCATTTTGTCTATACCTTTATGCACAAGGGTGGTAGAAGACTTTTGGGCCTGGTCATGTGAGAGAAGTGGAATCTTCTCAGTAAAATCAGCTTATCATATGATCATGAACACAAAGGAACATAGAGAGAATTGGATGGATGTAAATGCGGGTACCTCAGCTATGAGTATGACAAGCAAAGCATGGACAGATCTATGGCATATAAGGGTTCCGTACAAGCTCAGGGTGTTTCCGTGGCGCCTGGCGCGACATTCGATGCCAACGGCAGATCTTCTACACCACCGCCATATGTCGGACACGCACCTGTGTGCGTTATGCGGATGCAGGGATTCATGGAGACACGCCTTGCTAGAGTGCACCATGTTCAGATGCATATGGGCTCTTTCTGAGGAATCCTTGACAGAGAAGGTAAGCCTGAACCAGGATACAAACGCAAAAAACTGGATTTTTACAATGCACGAAGAGTTACCACGGAAGGATTTTGTGGTACTAGTGGTCACGTTATGGGCGGTGTGGAAAGCAAGGCGAAAAGCTATTTATGAGGATATATTCCAGATTCCGAACTCAACAAATATGTTCATTAAATCTTACCCAGCAGATCTTTTCGCCCTTGAGAAGACAAATGATCAAGCTGTGAGACAACCGGTGGCCCGTCCCACTCACTGGATTGCTCCGCCAGACTTTTTCTTCAAGATCAATGTTGACGCTGCTGTAGCACGGGGACGAGGAGTGACAGCAGCGATTTGCCGCAATCAAGAAGGAGTCTTCCAGGGTGCATCCGCCATCGTTTGCAAGGGCATTGTTGATCCTCCTACGCTTGAAGCAATGGCAATCTGGGAGGCACTAGCACACGTGAAAATTGAAAACAGTAAATGCTTTTTAAAAGCATTTAATAAATATTTGAATAAAAAGAATTTAAAACCATAATACTTCAAACTGTAATTTTGGCGATTTATTCCATATTTTCACGTGTGACAATTGGCTAGCCCAGTCGGGCGGCCTCCGGTGCATGGCACCGTCTATTTGACGCTACTCCCCAAACATATGGAATTTTCTAACTGACGCTCGTTGTCTCAAGTTGTCGACCAAACACATAGAATGATCGAAGTGAGTAACATTGTGGGCCGGCCCATTTACCATCCTTAGAGTAGGTTTCTCTGTAATGGTTTCTACCACTAACCTTCTAGGAGGTTCTTAAACCATTTTTTTCCTTCTTTCGTTTCTTATTCTTGTTACCTATTCTTTATTTTTTCCTTTTCTTCCATCTCCTTTTTACTGTTTCTTTTTTTCAAATTTACTTTTCCTTATGTCAATTTTTTTATGTTTTTTAGAAATTGTTCAAAACTTAAAAAATATTTTCATTTTCAAATTTTGTTCACAAATTCAAAAAAAATGGTTTTTCAAAAAATATTTGGGACTTAAAAAAAGTTCATGCCTTTCAAAATTGTTCTTGTTTTCATTTTTTTTGCACAAATTCAAAAAATGTTCGCCTTTTTCAAATTTAGTGTAGTTCAAAATTTTGTTCACAAACCCCCTAAACCTGGGCCATTGCCTAGAAATGTGCTCATTGATGACCATAGTAGCAACCACTAAATCCTCACACCTTGTTTAATTCCTAGTAAATATGTGCACAAATTCAAAACATCTACAGTTAAATGGAAAGCTACAACAGAACTAGTTTTCACCTGACCTGATTCTTTGTTGCTCGAATCATAAAAACTATTCTAGTTTAGTTTAGAGCAATACATCAACAGTTGATAGGAACTACAATTGCATTATCTTTTGCAAACAGAAGAAAAGGACGATTGCTAGACTGGGCTAAGCGATTCAAGATAATTATAGGGTTAACAGAGGGCCTTGTTTACCTGCATAAAAGCTCCATGTTCTGGCTGTCCACAGAGACTTGAAACCACATAATATCCTCTTGGATTATAACATGAACCTGAAGCTTACGGATTTCAGATCAGCTAGAACACTGAGTTCAGATATAGCAGAAGAGCGCACGAGTAGGGTCGCAGGAACCAGGTATCATCTGCCTGCAATATCAATAATCACAAATTCCCATCATTTGTGTTCAAATGTTCTAATCTTACAGTTTTGACATCTTATGTTTCACTTTTCAGTGGTTACAAAGCTCCAAAGTATGCATCTCGAGGAGTTTACTCGACGAAGACAGATATGTTCAGCTTTGGCGTTTTGGTTCTGGTCATTATTAGTGGCCGAAAGAATACCATACTCGACAAGCGAGGGGATACTGTTGGTGATCTTGTACGAGATGTGAGTGGAAGTACATTTCAAGCAACACCTTTTCCATTCTCAATGTTAGAAAATGGACTTACTTTAATTTTCAACTGAAGTAGTGAGTTTTAACCTATACCATTGCTTAACAACAGAAGTTGTGAACTTTTCAAATAGGGTGTGTAAAAGCAAGACTATTTTTTTATACCCGGCACACACCACACACACTACATGTAAGTTACATTGCATTTATTTAAAGTCAAATGTATTATATATTTCAGGCCTAGCATGTGTGGAAGGACCAAAGGTTGCATGAGCTTGTGGATCCGTTGTTAGGGGATAGATATGAAGTCGCTGAGATAAAGAGATGTGCTCAGGTGGCACTGCTTCGTGCTCAGGAAGATCCAGCAGACCGGCCCACCATGATAGGTGTTGCTAAAATGCTGAACTCTGAAAGCATAAGCTTACCAATGGAGCCTAAGCAGCCTTCTGCGCTGATCCATGGGTGCGCCGACAGAGAGGCGACATCGACAAACATTGGCCAATCCAGCAGGACAATAAACATAACGATAACGAGTTCAGCTCCAATGTCAACTAGAGTTCGAATCATTCTAGACCCGGAGGTTTGATATGATGAACATTTAGTACTACCATCTGGATCACATAATTAAAATGTGAGTAAGGATTATGTGCCTTTTACGGCTCAGGTAGTGTTGGGGATATTACTACTGGGCGTAAACCGGCCTATCTGGGCCGGGTTAACTTCGTCAGTAGTTCAAAGGTGCTAAAGCCCAAGGATGAAGATAAGGGCCCAAGGCCTGTAGTCGGTTTAGAACCTGTAGCCGTAAACCGGCCCGGTATGTAAACTTGTGTTGTAAGTTAGGAATAAGGAGAGACCAACCCGGATACGAGTATGAACCGGCGATTGGGACTCTGTGAACCGACGGGCGTCACCCGTGTATATAAGGGGACGACCCGGCGGCGGTTCAAGGACAACAGACAACACCTCGAGGCTTAGGCGAAGCTTGTTTGCTCCCTAGTCATTGAAACCCCATCAATTCCATCACAACTAGATGTAGGCTTTTACCTTCATCGAAGGGGCCGAACTAGTATAAAACTCTCTGCGTCCTTGTGTCCTCTTTAACCCCTTCAAGTTAACCCGTTGCGATGGCCTCACGACTAAGTCCTTTCGCTAGGACATCTGTCGTGACAAAATCACGACAGTTGGCGCCCACCGTGGGGCTATCGCACGATGGTTTCAAGTTCTTGGAGGGCCGCTTCGAAGGACTCAAGGGCTACGTTGTGGGCCGGATGACTAAGAGTCGTCGCGGCAAGCTCTACATCGACGATGCAGGCTGGGGCCCCGAGGCCAGCTCGATTGAGTACGGGTACCGGGTCCCCTTTGGTGGCATACACGTTTTCATTGGCAAGATCGGTGAACCGGGCCTGGCTGGACACCGCACCGACCTCGTCGAGACAGCTCGATGTCGCGCGATCTGCCCAGGTTAAACCGATCGTGAAGCGTGCCTTCGTGGGAGTCATCCACGGAGGAAGTTATGAGGATGGATCAGAATCTGGTGGCGAGACCGTCGACTACTCTGGCGATGAGTCGTCAACCGGAGAAATTGAATCTCTGTATCAGTTAAAAGATGGCCGGATTAGGGGCTGTTCTGATGGTGACAGTATTCCGGACCCCTCCGATCTGCCCAACCGGGTTGGAATATTCATGGCCGGTACCCAAGCAGTGCTTCATTCATCGGCCGCTGCGGCAATGACCTCCGGTTCAGTAGCGGCGACGGCTGCCGGGGCAGGAGGCCCTGTGCGCCCGCCGGCTCAAGTTTTATCGGATATGTTCGATGCGTTGGTTGCGCTCATGGCAGAGGCTAACCCGGCGGATCAGGACGCTCATAACGTGGAAATTGCAAAAGTGAGGGAACAGATCACCCAGGCTAAAGCGGATCTAGCAGCTGAAGACGCCAGGATGACTGCAGAGCGGGCCGCTTTAGATACACAGGCCTATAGGCTCATGTTGGATCAGAACGCGTCGCATGAAGTCATGCAGAGGAAATACAGATCCCGTTTGCCTTCAGTTTTCGAAGCCAGAGACCTCTTCAACACCCCTGGAGCGGGAACCAGTAATCCGCCAGTGGTAAACCGGGCGGAAGCACCTGGGACGAGCGCGCCGGTCCAGCCCCGTTTAATAGATCTGCCCCGTCATAATGCTGGTGTACCTCAGGCTGTGCCAACACCTCCGAGTCACTACTCCAACCCGATGGACAACCTTATTGCAGCTGCGGCACGGCTGGAGGCCATCCCAATTGAAGGTGATTCACCGCAGGCGATAGAGACGCGCCGGGTCAAGGAGCTCCTTAGGACAGTTTTGGTCCAACAGGAAGCGTATTCGTACAGCCGACACCGGATCCACTCTACCCCTCGCCCAAGCCGGAGCATAGCAGGCATATGGATAACCGGCCGTATCAAGTAATGCACGGCGCGGAGCGCCCCGTGGTAACAACGCGGCAAGTGGTGTCGATAATGCTCAGGAGGTGGTGGACCGGGCCCGAGTGCGCAGGGAGGCCGAGTTAGCAGCACAGTATCAGGCTCGTCATCTTACGCCGGTTCGTCCGACCATCTCGGTCGAGCCTGGAGTTACCTCTAGCTCTTTGGGGGTGCCTTTCCTTGTCCCCGCTTTACGCAATGTGCGCTTACCCAAGGATTTCAAGGGCCCGCGCAAGGTACCAAATTATACGGCGGATCAACCTCCAGAGACATGGGTGGAGAGCTATGAGATGGCCATGGAGATGATTGATGTGGATGATGCGGCGTGTGCAAAGTATTTCACTATGATGCTGGAGGGAACGGCCCGCACTTGGTTAAAAAGCTTACCGGCCAATTCTATCAGTTCTTGGGCCCAGTTACGAGCCCGGTTTATCAGTAATTTCAAAGACACGTGTAAGCAGCCTATGTCGATAGTAGATCTAGCTGCCTGTGTCCAGGAGGAAGGAGAATCAACAACTCATTGGGTGCGCCGGGTCTCGCAAGTCCTGCATTCATCAGACCGCATCAACGCTGACACCGCAGTTATAACACTGGAAGGCAATTGCCGGTTTGGGCCCCTAAAGCTGAAGTTGGGGCGGATGAAGCGCCACTGCACTGACATGGGGACTCTCATGGCCGCTTTGGTAAAGTATGTTGATTCTGATAGTACCAAGGATCCCGAGTCTGATGATGACAAGACAGGGAAGGGAAAGAAGAACGGCAACTCCAAAGGTCAGCAACATCACTCGACAGGTAATGGTGGCGGAGGTAAGCGTAAAGCGGATGGCAACATCCCATGCTTCGGACAGGGCTGGTTCAATAGATAGTTTAGGCGGTCCGGGTTAGGGTTAGGCGCCCCACTGCGATTCGGCGGTTTACCCTTGCGTCGCTGGCCCTTGTCCTGTGCATTGGTGTTAGCCACAAAGTCCGACGAAGGAGGTGCCAGCAAACCACCTTTGGAAGGATTGTTATATTATGCAGGAGTTCAAGAATTCTAATGCTTTCCGGTATGATCATGGCTCTGGCGGTGGCTCAGGGTCCGGGCAGGGTTACGGTGGAGGAAATTCCGGTTCAGGATTTAATGGTAATCCGGGCGGACATAACAATCAAAATAATCAGAATAACCAGGGTGGTTACAACCACCAGCAGCAACAGTCGGGTTACCAGAGCAACCCAAAACAGTTGAATAGTGGGCAGTACCATGTTTTCACCACCAGCTTGGATAAGCGAGATCGGAAGATTCAGAAACGGGCTGTCAACGCTGTTGAACCGGCCGTGCCCCATTACCTGCGCTGGTCGGAGCAGCCAATTATATGGAGTAGAGAGGATCACCCTCCCCGGGTTGATAATCCGGGTCAGCTTGCATTGGTGGTGGCACCTCAGGTGGGAGGTTATAAGTTCACCAAGGTGCTCATGGATGGAGGGGGCAGCATTAATATCCTGTACTATGAGACCTTCCGTCGTATGGGACTAACGGATAAACATCTCAAACCATCCAATACGGTGTTCCATGGTGTGGTACCTGGCAAGTCAGCATATCCTGTTGGTAAGATAGCTTGGGAAGTGGCCTTTGGTGATGATTATGATTCCAGGTCGGAAACATTGATGTTTGAAGTGGTAAAAATCCAAAGTCCATATCACGCCCTGTTCGGGCGACCGGCCTACGCTAAGTTTATGGCACGGCCCTGTTATGTGTATTTACAGCTCAAGATGTCGGGTCACAAGGGGACCATAACGGTTCACGGAAGCCGTAAGGTCGCTTTGGAGTGTGAGGAAGGAGATGCGGCCTACGCAGAGTCGGTTTGTGCCACTGAGGAGCTGAAGTACTATAAGGACAATGTTGATCCGGCGGACATGACTCCATTGAAGAAGCCAACTACAGAGCATGATCCGGCCCTGAAGTTCAAATTGGCAGCTGAGACTAAGCTTGTTGACTTCGTTCCTGGCGATTCGTCCAAGCAGTTCAGCATCAGTGCCAACTTGGATCCGAAATAGGAAAGCGCGCTCATCGAGTTCGTCCGTGAGAATCGGGACATTTTTGCATGGAAACCTTCTGACATGCCAGGTGTACCGAGGCAACTCGCTGAGCACACTATTAATGTGGATCCTAAATACAAACCGGTGAAACAGTTCCTCCGCCGGTTTAACGAAGAAAGACGCAAAGCTATTGGTGAAGAAGTAGCCAGGCTCTTGGCGGCTGGCTTTATTGTTGAAGTTTTCCATCCTGAGTGGCTGGCTAATCCGGTGTTGGTCCTTAAGAAAAACGGCACCTGGCGTATGTGTGTGGATTACACAGACCTTAATAAGGCTTGTCCAGCAGATCCTTTTGCTCTCCCTCGTATTGATTAAATCATTGATGCTACGGCGGGTTGCGAGCGTTTGAGTTTTCTGGATGCATATTCTGGTTATCATCAGATCAAGATGGCAGTTAAGGACCAGGAGAAGACGGCATTCATAACTCCCTTTGGAGCCTTCTGCTACGTATCCATGCCCTTTGGGCTCAAGAGTGCCCAGGCAACCTATCAACGGTGTGTACAAAATTGCCTTCACAAGCAGATTGGCCGTAATGTACATGCTTACGTGGATGATATTGTGGTTAAGTCAAGGAAGAAGGAGACTCTGGTTCACGATTTGAAGGAAACCTTTGATAACCTGAGGACGTACAAGATGATGCTCAATCCGGCCAAATGTGTTGTTGGTGTACCGGCAGGCAAATTATTGGGTTTTCTGGTGTCCAACAGGGGAATTGAGGCTAACCCGGAAAAAATCACAGCCATCACCTCCCTGGCTAAACCAAAGTGTATCAATGATGTTCAACGTGTGGCCGGCCGGATTGCTGCGTTGAGCCGGTTTATCAGCCGCCTCGGTGAGAAGGCAATCCCTTTGTATCAGATGTTGAAGAAGACGGATCAGTTTGTCTGGAGTCCCGCTGCTGACAAGGCATTTTAGGACTTAAAGCGGCAATTGGCCAATCCGCCTGTGCTCGCCGCTCCGATTGACAAGGAGCCGCTTCTGCTATATGTTGCTGCTAACGCCCGGGAGGTCAGTGTGGCTATTGTGGTGGAGCGGAAGGAGGCAGGCAAGGAGCATCCGGTTCAACGTCCGGTTTACTATATCAGCGAGGTACTTATTGAATCCAAGCAAAGGTATCCGCATTGGCAGAAGCTGGTATATGGAGTTTTTATGGCAAGCCGGAAGCTGAAGCAGTATTTCCAAGGGCACCCCATCACCGTGGTCAGTTCTGCTCCCTTGGGCGATATCATACAGAACCGGGAAGCGACTGGCCGGATTGCCAAGTGCGCTATAGAGCTTGGGCCGCACGGTTTGAAGTACGTGCCTCGAACGGCGGTGAAGTCTCAAGCACTTGTTGATTTCATTAATGATTGGACAGAGTTGCAAGCACCTGAAGAAAAGTCAGATCACACATATTGGACCATCCATTTTGACGAATCCAGGCAACTGGAGGGCTCGGGGGCTGGAGTCGTATTAACTTCCCCACGAGGTGACAAGTTCTGTTATGTTCTCCGCTTAATGTTCCCTTGTACTAACAATGCAGCTGAGTATGAAGCCTTGCTCCATGGTCTCCGGATGGCTAAGGAGATGAATCTAAGCCGGGTTAAGTGCTTCGGTGACTCGGACCTAGTGGCTCAACAGGTGTCCGCACTTGGGATTCCAAGGACCCACTCATGGCTGCATATCGTCGTGAGGTGGATATTGTTGCAGGTCATTTCAAGGGCTATCAGGTGGACCACGTGGACCGTCGGAAGAATGAAGCGGCGGACGCTTTAAGCCGGTTGGGCTCTCAACGTAAACTGGTCCCGCCCAATGTTTTTCTGGATGTGCTGCACAACCCGTCGGTCAAGCTCCCTGGTGAAGCGGATTTGGCTATTCCTGATCCGGAGGCTCAATTGGTGGCAGCTCTTCACGTCACTCCGGATTGGACGCTTCCTTATCTTGCGTACATGAACCGAGGCGAAGTTACGTAAGATGAGACGTTGGCCCGGCAGATAATCCGGCGATCCAAGTCTATGACTATCGTTAATGGCGAATTGCATCATTGCAGCGTGTCAGGGGCGTTTCAACGTTGTGTGTCCCCTGAGGAAGGCTGTGAAATCTTGCGTGAGATCCACGAAGGAGATTGTGGTCACCACGCCGGTTCAAAATCCTTGGTGGCTAAAGCATTCCGCCACGGTTTCTATTGGTTGACTGCTCATGCTGATGCGGAAGATCTGGTCAGACGATGTGATGGTTGCCAAAAGTTTTCTAGACGTGCTCATGTACCGGCCCAAGAATTGAGTATGATTCCAATTACTTGGCCGTTTGCAACTTGGGGGCTGGATATGGTTGGGCCTTTCAAAAGGTCCAAGGATAAGAAGACCCATCTCTTGGTGGCGGTTGACAAGTTTACAAAGTGGGTGGAGGCATAACCTGTTAGCAAGTGTGATGCGGCCACGGCGGTTCAGTTCATCAAGAAGGTGATTTTCTGGTTTGGCTTTCCACACAGTATCATCACAGATAATGGTACCAATTTATCCAAGGGAGCCATGAAGGAGTTCTGTGAACGTGAGCACATCCGGCTTGACGTTTCATTGGTAGCCCACCCACAGTCCAATGGTCAAGCAGAAAGAGCTTATCAAGAGATCTTGAGAGTCATTAAACCCCGGCTTATGGTCCCTTTGCAGAGGACAACGGGTTGTTGGGTAGAAGAGCTACCGTCTGTGTTATGGACTATCAATACTACGCCCAACAGATCCATAGGATACACACCATTCTTCATGGTCTACGGAGCGGAGGCGGTTCTCCCCAGTGATATCCGTCATGACTCACCTCGTGTGGCAGCTTATGTTGAAGTGGACAACGAGACGACACGACAAGATGCTTTGGACCTGTTGGATGAGGAGCGTGACATAGCAGCTGCCCGCTCGGCGATTTACCAACATGATCTTCATCGTTACTACAAATACCGGTCGTAACCGTAACTTTTCAAGAAGGAGATTTGGTGCTTCGCTCATCCAAGACCGCATCGATATGCACAAGTTATCCCCACCTTGGGAGGGACCTTTCGTGGTCAGTAAGAATGTGCACAACGGGTCATACTATATGATCGATATTCGAGAGCATAAAGACTCACGTACATCGTAGGAGGAGACAAACAGGCCGTGGAACATAGCTCATCTTCGGCCTTATTATACCTGAGCCATCGGTTCTACTTATGTACATATTATGACAGTGTATATATTATGAATAACATAATAAACCGGAGCCTCAGCTAAAGAGGGGTATCTGTTCTTTTACATCATGCGTGGTTACACAGAGTTGTTCTGTCTTAAAGCAGCCTTCGGTTTACCCCTTGAAAATTTTATAAAAACATCACTTGGGGGCTTGGTCGTGTCCGAACCAATGCCACACCTTTTGATAGGCGCAAGCCACCAGATCACTTGGGGACATGGTCAAGTCTGAACCAGTCACGCCTCTTGATCGGCCTAAGGCCATATAATCACTTGGGGGCTTGGTCGAACCCGAACCATTGCCACGCCTTTTGATTGGCATAATGCCACGGTTTCATTTGGGGACCTGGCTGACTGGAACCATAGCTACACCTATTGGGAGCTTGGTCGTGTCCGACCATGGTAACACCATCTGATCGGCTCAGTAAAGCCTCTGTTTGCAAACGGTTTTATCATTGCCTTTGCTTGCATATTTTTTAATAACTGTCATTTTATTTTTGTTGCGTTTTTTAAACCGACAATATTTTTAAACCGGTTCAAACTGTCAATTGACGGAACACGGTCCATTTTTAATCCGGAGATTATTTGCCCGGTTTGACTTTTTCTGTTAACATCCTATTATGGAGTAGCAGGGTGTTTATCATAACAAGGCACGGTTTACATTGTAAACCGGCATGGTATGCACAGGAGCTATTTTCTCCCTTGACGGTATAAGGTTTATAAACCTCCGCTTTAATATTGGCTAAGCCAACTTCATGCCCAGCGATGGCAGGTATTTTGTATCACAAAATTTGATCATATACCTCAATTTCATTACATATACATATAAAGGTCATAAACCGGCAGGCGGTACAACCGCCGTGGCAGTTTAAGATTTTTTGGTTGCAGGAAATATAGATTGAAGGTTTTGATCATTCAAACAAAAGTATCAGCACCAATGCACAAAAGGCATCTCAGAAGCAAGAGTATTGGCTACCCTATTACAAGGCAACATGGTGCCCAAATAAGATTATTGTTTTCAGCGGAATATAAAGGACCCGCCATTTAAATCGACCTCCGGTTCAAGCTTGGCCACCATCCCGGTCTGATGGTTGCGGGTCATCCGGCGCCGCTTCAGTTTCTGCTTCTCTACCCAGTGGCTGGAAATCGATAGTTGTCCAGTCGATTCCCAATAAGGCTTGAAAAACAGCTTCCTCATGGATCAGCAATGACGGTTCAATATCAGGAGCATAAGTATGCTTATGGATTGGGGGGGGGGTCAGATTCTCCGCTTCAGGAATTGGTGCAGCCACTCGTTTGTTCTGGTTGTCATATTGGGCTTGGTAATGAGACAAGTCTGCTTCTTCCACCAATTGACAAGCTAGAGGGCGCACCTCCCGGTTTATCGCCCTCAAGTCCTCCTCATTGAATTCTGAACCATCTTCTTTTAAGTGAGGATAGCCTTGCGCCGCTTCAACAGGGTCAAAATCCGGCACCCACGCTTTTGCCCGGATTAAGGCATTAATAGCACCGGTTCGAGCAGCGGATTTCTTCAGATCTTCAACCCGGGCAGGGAGCATAGACAATCGCTTCAGGGTGTCTTGGATCAAGGTGGGCGCCGGGTTGTTGTGGGATGCAGTTGATATGATACGCTGCGCGCCAGTATACAATTGTTCTATCAGTGTATAGGCGGCCTTTAACTTCTTCCGCACATCTGATCCCAAGTGACCAATGCGAGTGCCTGCAGCATTACAAAAAGATCACAAACCGGACCTATTATAAGAAGGTCAAATTATCACATAAATCGAAGGAAGCTTACCAAAGATGGCGGCAGTCATGGAATGCACTTGCCGCTTTACGTTGGTCAGCTCATCTACCACCGGTTTAAGGGCGGCTTCAGCAGTTTCAACTTTTTTCGTTAAAGCGGCCTTCTCAGTGGCCCAATCCGCCCGCTCCTTCTTGAAGCCCTCCTTAAGCTGTTCCATGACGCCTAAAACGCTGGTCAACTCCTCTTTCGCCTTTGAAGTTTCAGCTTGTTGGGATTTCAAATTTTCTTGAAGATCGGCGAGTTGGTTTTCTTTGGTCTTCAGCTCAGCCTGCATACAGACAGTCATATGATTTAACAAACGGTACAAGAATTGAAGTACCAACCACATAACAAGTTATGCACTTGGCACTTGGGGGCTAATGCATATTTGATCTTCATCTTTCAATTGATTGCAAAGTCCCAAGCTCAATACAAGTATTCAACTTGGCACTTGGGGGCTAATGGCTATTTGCTCGAATATGTTCTGATGCTGCGATGTTAATTACTTAAAGTCCCGGTTTAACTACAATAAGTTGAACCGGCCCTTGGGGGCTACATCAGTGAATTCCGAAGCATTGGGTTTTATATCAAGTCCCGGTTTGAAAGAAGATTGCAAAACCGGCCCTTGGGGGCTAGGAGAATTAACAAAATTGAAGTATCCAAACAGGAAAAAGCACATGGAAATTACCTCAAATTTTTCCTTCATCATATTCACCAGGCCAGCTTCATAATCACGACTGGTATACAGCCGATTCAAGTAGCCGGAATGAATTTCTTGGGCATTTAAAGCAGCATACGTTGCCAGATCAACATTCCACTTGCCTTTGTTCATAGTGGCGAACTCCTCTTTGGCAAAACGCTTGGCTAAGGCGACAAGATTGCTTGGTTCTGAAGGGCCAATGCCAGTAATCACAACATCATCATCTTTGGACTCACCGGTTTGCACTGGGGCAGTCGGTTTATCAGCAGGCCTGGATGGACTGGTGGATTTTTCAGTTCGGATAGGGCTTCCGGGCTGGTTAGCAGGGACTGAAGTGTCAGTAGGTCTGTCTTCAGCAATGAAATCCTCATCTTGCAGTGGCGGGTCGTTGGGTACGTCTTCACGAATAGCCGCTTCAAGATCTGGGGTGTTGTCCGGTTCAGGGGCAGTTTCTTCTTCGGCCGCTTTATCCAGGCGAGCCTTTTCTCTCGGCCTAGGCTTGGCCCTACAAAGGCGTGATAACAGTCAAATACAAGATATGTTACACAGTGATGCACCAGAAATGGTATGATAAGTATAGTTTACCCAAGCACCGTTTTGAGCGGTGGCAGCTGAGTAGCCGATGACTCGCCAGAAGATGAATGGGAAGTGACCTGATAATCGGAGTCAGATGGATTAAGAGGTTGACGAAAAAAGCCCGCTTTAGGACAAGCACTGACAAGCAAATTAGAGACCTCTGAACGGCGTTTCCGAACCGGACTATTCGGTAAACCGGCGGAGGTAACTACCTGGCCGCTGTGCCGAGTTGTGCGGCGTGCTTCATGATGTTGGGTCTTCATAAGAAATTTGGGGTCCAAGTAAGCAAGAGGATGAGAAAATTTAATTTTCCGGTTTGCCCGACGGATTTTTAGTGAAGGCAAAGGATTCGAATCAGAGGAGAGAATAGTTACCTCTACAACATCAGCATTACTGGCTTCGGCATCATCCTGACAAATACCATCATCAATAAGGCATGTGAAAAGTAAGCCAAGTGAATCAAGTTCTACCTCAAGGTCCAGGTTACCCACATCGTCATCAGCAGCCGGATCAGAAGATGCAGTGGTTTTCCTCTTATGAGCAGGCCTCTTAACAACTTTGGTCTTTGGCCGGATTGGTCTTTCCGGTTTGTCTAGTTTCTCGGGTTTCTCCTGAGGAAGCTTCTTACTCCAAAACGGATCATCGCCCTGATTAAGCAGCAGCTGATATTAAAGAATATACAAAAATGGCAGTAATATATTTAATGAAAGGTACAATCAAAATCTTACAGATGGTGGTTTGTTGGTAGCACAGAAGGGAAGCAGGCCGGTTCGAGCACAGAGGTGTTCCGGTTCGTTCAACATTTTCTTCACAGCTTATGTAACCTCGTCATCTGTGAGCTGGATGTTAACATGTCGGAGTGGGTCATTGACATTACCAGTGTACTCGCACATCAAACCGGAGCGCTGGCTGAGGGGCAGTATGCTCCAGGATATCCAACAGCGTGCGAGATCAACTCATGTTAAACCGTTGGCCATGAAGGCTCTGAGCTTGGAGAGTTGAGGAGCATATTTACTTCTTTCCTTGGCAGTCAACCTTTGCGGAAAAGGGTGTGTATTGCTAAGCCGCTCCGGACGAAAGCCAGGCAAAGGATTTTCATTAGCAGGGGAGGTGTCTTTGCAATAGAACCATGTTTGATTCCACTCCTTGGGGTGGCTGTGCAGTTTGGCGTGAGGGTAAGTGACCTCTTTTCTTTTCTGAATCGCCACAGCACCCAATTCCGTGATGGAGCCATCAGTAAATTCTGTGCGGCGGTTTAGATGGAAGCAATCTCTAAACAACTCAACTGTGGGTTCCTCTTGAAAGTATACCTCACAAAGCACTTGGAAGTGACATATATTAGTAACAGAGTTGGGGCCAGTATCTTGCGGACGGAGTTGAAAATTGGCTAAGACATCCCGATAGAATTTTGAACCGGGCGGGTTAAAACCCCGGGCTAAGTGATCTGCAAAAACTACAACCTCTCCTTCTTGAGGTGTGGGTGCACATCTTTGCCAGGGACCCTCCAGTGGATAGTGTCTTTACTGCTCAAAGCGCCAGTCAGGACCAGATTGTTTAATTGAGTTTCTGTGATGCGGGAAGGAGCCCAGTTGCATTCATATACTTGTTTGGCCATGATGAAGTCTACAAAATAAATAAATCCGGTTCAAGACTGTGTTGGGACAAGTGTGCACCAATATGTACAATGTTAAACCGGAGATAGCTACATCTAAACCAGAATTCTATGGAGGGGCAGCGCTTGGTTAAAGAGGTCTGGCGGTTCAACAAGGGGACTAATGGTATGTACCGGTTTTTCCATTTTTTCTACACTAAGTTAAACCGCCTGATCAGCAAATATTGAAGCAAGAAAGGTTACGGATGTATAAGTACGCAGAAACAAGTTTCACAAGGTCTTGCTACAATAATGGATCTGAAGCAAGTTCAGAAAAGCAGGAAGTATTCAAAATTTTAAAGCATAACAGTATTGAATCTATAGACGGAAAAATAGATGAAGATCTATGGTCTTGGGCAGGAAGCTACAGGCGGATGCTAAAAACTACTGCTAATCAAAGCAAGGGTGTCACAGATCTATCCAGGAGTCTGGGTACGAGCATGAACAAGTGATGAACTCGGCAAGAACATGAAACCCTAGAACAGATCTAGGTTAAGAAGAACAGAAGGTTTACCAGAATCGAGGAAGATGCGGAAAGCTACCGCAGTGCTCTGGTACGATCATGCTGATGCAGCGGCCCAAGACGGCGTAGAGGTCAACGGCGGCGGTGGAGCTTTGAAGTTGGCGGCGCGAGGTAGACGAAGAAGAAGAAGGCACGAAGAGGAGAAAGGAAATGAACCTTCGGTCCTATTTATAAGGCAAGAGGACATGTGTCAAGCGCGACAACCAGGGGGCACGGAACGGAGCTGTCGCCTCGATTTTCGCAGATCTATTAAACAAAGAAGATATTATGAATGTTGTAATGACGTCATGCCGGTTTACAGCGACAAGAGAAGATGACATCACGGCGGTTCAACAATTGCAAGAAGATGTTGAAGACGAAGATTTTTTGCTAAGGATTGACATGAACCCGTTCAAATCAATCTAGGGCCTAATGTTGGGGATATTACTACTGGGCGAACCGGCCTATCTGGGCCGGGTTAACTTCGTCAGCAGTTCAAAGGTGCTAAAGCCCAAGGATGAAGATAAGGGCCCAACGCCTATAGTCGGTTTAGAACCTGTAGCCATAAACAGGCCCGGTATGTAAACTTGTGTTGTAAGTTAGGAATAAGGAGAGACCAACCCAGATACGAGTATGAACCGGCGATTGGGACTCTGTGAACCGACGGGCGTCACCCGTGTATATAAGGGGACGACCCGGTGGCGGTTCAGGACAACAGACAACAACTCGAGGCTTAGGCGAAGCTTGTTTGCTCCCTAGTCATCGAAACCCCATCAATTCCATCACAACTAGACGTAGGCTTTTACCTTCATCGAAGGGGCCGAACTAGTATAAAACTCTCTGCGTCCTTGTGTCCGCTTTAACCCCTTCAAGTTAACCCGTTGCGATGGCCTCACGACTAAGTCCTTTCGCTAGGACATCTGTCGTGACAAAACCACGACAGGTAGTGTAGATATATTCGAGATATCAAGACCAGTTTTGTGGAGTGAAAATAATTAAATAGACATGTGTCTGTGGTTGGTACTAGCTACCAGACTGGTTTTCCATCAGCTACATTGCAATTCAAACCTACAATATTTCATGTTTTGTTGTTCCTATTTTCTACTACACCAGAGAGATAGGGATCTCGGAATCTTTGCAAGTTGGGTCACCAGATTTGCCAAGTCCGGCTGTAGATGCTCTAACTACACAGGCTCTTTTGGACCTCGATCCTCCTCAAGTTTGGCAATCTGGATGTAGTTGACGGAGCTCCAGCGTAGATTCCTGCCATCTCCTTAGGGCAGCGAGCTCAGGGTTTTTCGTGGTGCGTGCACAACGGCGAGATTTGATGTCAGTTGCTTCAGATCTATTCAAGAGTTCAATGGCGAAGACTGTGCTCCAGGGCACTGGTCCTCACTTTCATGAAGACTTCCCGGCTATCATCGACAAGGTGAGCCGACTCCGATATGGGAGCGGCAACTGGTGAGTAAATAGATAATTTTTTGATTAATTTAATCCAGAAAATAATCATGAACATGGCATTGACAGAAATAACGATATACTGATTGCAATCTAAATAAGCATGTACTACACGTATAGTAGAAACATCACACACATAGCTAGTACGGTTAAGACAGAAAGAAACAAGAGCGGGATAAACATGTTATACCCTCCAGTTGGCCATAGTAGGAGCGGTGGCGGCAGCCTCCTCGGCCGCCTTCTGGTTGCAGGCAGCCTTCTCGGCAGCGGCTATGGACATGGTGATGATGATGATGATGATGATGATGATGATGATGATGATGATGATGATGATGATGATGCGAACAAGGACGATATAGAGGAGGAAGACAAACGGCGGCGATCAGTCACGTAGGGGACACTCCCCGAAACCTAATCACCCACTTCCATACAGGCTCCAGAGAGGCGGGGTCTCGGAGGTCTGCTCTCCTGTCGACCGTGTACGCGACGGACGAGATGGAATCACCGGTGGCAGCAGCAGCAGCAGAAGGAACGACAGTGGGCGTGGAGGAAGATGTGATCTGTTTGGCGTTACGGCTAGGGTTGGCAGACGCCTCACATATATAGGCTTGGCTGCGTGGAGATATGTGGACTGAACCACGTCCGAGTCGGTGATAGCCCATGATCCGACGTCTCAGATCGTGGCCTAGTTGTCAAAAATGTTGGGGAACGTAGTAATTTCAAAAAAATTCCTACGCACACGCAAGATCATGGTGATGCATAGCAACGAGAGGGGAGAGTGTTGTCCACGTACCCTCGTAGACCGAGAGCGGAAGCGTTAGCACAACGCGGTTGATGTAGTCGTACGTCTTCATGATCCAACCGATCCAAGTACCGAACGTACGACACCTCCGAGTTCAGCACATGTTCAGCTTGATGACGTCCTGCGAACTCCGATCCAGCAGAACTTCACGGGAGAGTTTCGTCAGCATGACGGCGTGATGACGGTGATGATGTTGCTACCGACGCAGGGCTTCGCCTAAGCACCGCTACGATATGACCGAGGTGGAATATGGTGGAGGGGGGTACCGCACACGGCTGGAATAGATCAACAGATCAACTTGTGTGTCTAGAGGTGCCCCCTGCCCCCGTATATAAAGGAGCAAGGGCATAGAGGCGACCGGCCAAGGAGGGCGCGCCAAGGGGGGAATCCTACTCCCACCGGGAGTAGGACACCTCCTTTCCTTGTTGGAGTAGGAGAAGGGAAGGAAAAAGGAGAAGGAAGGAAGGGGCACCCCCCCTCCCTAGTCCAATTCGGACCAATCCATGGGGAGGGGTGCGGCCAACCTTTGATGCCTTTCTATCCTTTCTCGTATGGCCCATTAAGGCCCAATACGAATTCCCGTAACTCCCCGGTACTCCAAAAAATATATGAATCACTCGGAACCTTTCCGATGTCCGAATATAGTCTTCCAATATATCGATCTTTACGTCTCGACCATTTCGAGAGTCCTCGTCATTTCCCTGATCTCATCCGGGACTCCGAACTACCTTCGGTACATCAAATCACATAACTCATAATACAAATCGTCACAGAACATTAAGCGTGCTGACCCTACGGGTTCGAGAACTAGGTAGACATGACCGAGACACGTCTCCGGTCAATAACCAATAGCGGAACCTGGATGCTCATATTGGCTCCCACATATTCTACGAAGATCTTTGTCGGTCAAACCGCATAACAACATACGTTGTTCCCTTTGTCATCGGTATGTTACTTGCCCGAGATTCGATCGTCGGTATCTCAATACCTAGTTCAATCTCGTTACCGGCAAGTATCTTTACTCGTTATGTAATGCATCATCCCGCAACTAACTCATTAGTCATGTTGCTTGCAAGGCTTATAGTGATGTGCATTACCGAGAGGGCCTAGAGATACCTCTCCGACAATCGGAGTGACAAATCCTAATCTCAAAATACGCCAACTCAACAAGTACCTTCGGAGACACCTATAGAGCACCTTTATAATCACCCGATTCACGTTGTGACGTTTGGTAGCACACAAAGTGTTCCTCCCAAACGGGAGTTGCATAATCTCATAGTCACAGGAACATGTATAAGTCATGAAGAAAGCAATAGCAACATACTAAACGATCAAGTGCTAAGCTAATGGAATGGGTCAAGTCAATCATATCATTCTCCTAATGATGTGATCTTGTTAATCAAATGACAACTCATGTCAATGGTTAGGAAACTTAACCATCTCTTATTAACGAGCTAGTCAAGTAGAGGCATACTAGTGACACTCTGTTTGTCTATGTATTCACACATGTATTATGTTTCCGGTTAATACAATTCTATCATGAATAATAAACATTTATCATGAAATAAGAAAATAAATAATAACTTTATTATTGCCTCTAGGGCATATTTCCTTCAGTCTCCCACTTGCACTAGAGTCAATAATCTAGTTCACATCGCCATGTGATTTAACACCAATAGTTCACATCACCATGTGATTAACACCCATAGTTCACATCGTCATGTGACCAACACCCAAAGGGTTTGCTAGAGTCAATAATCTAGTTCACATCGCTATGTGATTAACACCCAAAGAGTACTAAGGTGTGATCATGTTTTGCTTATGAGAGAAGCTTAGTCAACGGGTCTGTCACATTTAGATCCATATGTATTTTGCAAATTTCTATATCTACAATGCTCTGCACGGAGCTATTTTAGCTAATTGCTCCCACTTTCAATATGTATCCAGATTGAGACTTAGAGTCATCTGGATCAGTTCAAAAACTTGTATCGACATAACCCTTTACGACCAACCTTTTGTCACCTCCATAATCGAGAAACATATTCTTATTCCACTAAGGATAATTTTTGACTACTGTCCATTGATCTACTCCTAGATCACTATTGTACTCCCTTGCTGAAATCAGTGTAGGGTATACAATAGATCTGGTATACAACATGGCATACTTTATAGAACCTATGGTTGAGGCATAGGGAATGACTTTCATTTTCTTTCTATCTTATGCCGCGGTCGGGCTTTGAGTCTTACTAAATTTCACACCTTGTAACACAGGCAAGAACTCTTTCTTTGACTGTTCCATTTTGAACTACTTCAAAATCTTGTCAAGGTATGTACTCATTGAAAAAACTTATCAAGCGTCTTGATCTATCTCTATAGATTTTGATGCTTCAATATGTAAGAAGCTTCACCGAGGTCTTTCTTTGAAAAACTTCTTTCAAATACTCCTTTATGCTTTCCAGAAAATCCTACATTATTTCTGATCAACAATAGGTCATTCACATATATTTATCAGAAATGATGTAGTGCTCCCACTCACTTTCTTGTAAATACAGGCTTCACCGCAAGTCTGTATAAAACTATATGCTTTGATCAACTCATCAAAGCGTATATTCCAACTCCGAGATGCTTGCACCAGTCCATAGATGGATCGCCGGAGCTTGCACATTTTGTTAGATTCCTTTGGATTGACATAACCTTCTGGTTGCATCATATACAACTCTTCTTCTAGAAATCCATTCAGGAATGAAGTTTTGACATCCATTTGCCAAATTTCATAATAACAAAATGCAGCAATTGCTAACATAATTTGGACAGACTTAAGCATCGCTACGGGTGAGAAAGTCTCATCGTAGTCAATCCCTTGAACTTGTCAAAAACCTTTCGCAACAAGTCAAGCTTTATAGACAGTAACATTACCGTCAGCATCAGTCTTCTTCTTGAAGATCCATTTATTCTCAATGGCTTGCCGATCATCGGGCAAGTCAACCAAAGTCCATACATTGTTCTCATACATAGATCCCATCTCAGATTTCATGGCCTCAAGCAATTTTGCGGAATCTGGGCTCACCATCGCTTCTTCATAGTTCGTAGGTTCGCCTTGGTCAAGTAACATGACCTCCAGAATAGGATTACCGTACCACTCTGGTGCGGATCTTACTCTGGTTGACCTACGAGGTTCAGTAGTAACTTGATCTGAAGTTTCATGATCAATATCATTAGCTTCTTCACTAATTGGTGTAGGTGTCACAGGAACCGGTTTTTGTGATGAACTACTTTCCAATAAGGGAACAAGTACAGTTACCTCATCAAGTTCTACTTTCCCCCCACTCACTTCTTTCGAGAGAAACTCCTTCTCTAGAAAGGATCCATTCTTAGCAACGAATGTCTTGCCTTCGGATCTATGATAGAAGGTGTACCCAACAGTTTCCTTTGGGTTTCCTATGAAGACACATTTCTCCGATTTGGGTTCGAGCTTATCAGGTTGAAGCTTTTTCACACAAACATCGCAGCCCCAAACTTTAAGAAACGACAACTTTGGTTTCTTGCCAAACCACAGTTCATAAGGCGTCATTGTTGGGGAACGTTGCAGAAAATTAAAATTTTCCTACGGTTTCACCAAGATCCATCTATGAGTTCTACTAAGCAACGAGTCAAGAGAGAGAGTTTGCATCTACATACCACTTGTAGATCGAGTACGGAAGCGTTCGAGGGAGTGGTGATGATGAAGACGTTCCCAACGTGATTCCGATCACCGATGACTAAGTGCTGAACGGACAGCACCTCCGCGTTCAACACACGTACGGGACGATGGCGTCTCCTCCGTCTTGATCCAGCAAGGATGAAGGAGAGGTTGAGGAAGACAACTCCAATGGCAGCACGACGGCGTGGTGCAGTTGGTACGACAGTTCTCCGGCAGGGCTTCGCCAAGCTTCGCGTGGAGAAAGAGAGGTGTTGGGAGGGAGGGGCTGCGCCTTCAATGGTGTGTGAAGCCCTCCCCCCAACCCCTCTATTTATAGGAGTTGAGGGCAAGGGGGGCCGGCCATCTAGGGGAAACCCTAGATGGGGGCGGCGGCCAAAGGGGAGGAGGGGAGGGTGGCTTGCCCCCAAAGCTAGGGGGGCGCCCCCTTTAGGGTTTCCCCTCCCCATGCCCTAGCCGCATGGGCCTGGGTGGGGAGGTGCGCCCAGCCCACCAGGGGCTGGCTCCCTCTCCCACTTAGCCCATGTGGCCCCCCGGGAGGGGTGGCCCCTCCGGTGGACCTCCGGAACTCTCCGGTGGCCCGGTACATTACCAGTATACCCCGAAACTTTCCTCGAGTCCGTTTAACCACTTTCCATATATAAATCTTTACCTCCGGACCATTCCTAACTCCTTGTGACATCCGGGATCTCATCCGGACTCAACAACATTCGGTAATCACATACTTGTCTTCCTATTAACCCTAGCGTCACCGAACCTTAAGTGTGTAGACCCTACGGGTTCGGGAGACATCTGAACATGACCAAGACGCTCTCCGGTCAATAACCAACAGCGGGATCTGGATACCCATGTTGGTTCCCACACGCTCCTCGATGTTGTCATCGGATGAACCACGATGTCGAGGGTTCAAGCAACCCGTATGCTATTCCCTTTGTCGACGGTATGTTACTTGCTCGAGACTCGATCGTCGGTATCCCAATACCTCGTTTAGTCTCGTTACGGCAAGTCACTTTACTCGTGCATCAGTAATGCATGATCCCGTGACCAGACACTTGATCACTTTGAGCTCATTATGATGATGCATTACCGAGTGGGCCCAGTGATACCTCTCCGTCATATGGAGTGACAAATCCCTGTCTCGATCCGTGTCAACCCAACAGACACTTTCGGAGATACCTGTAGTGCACCTTTATAGTCACCCCGGTTCGTTGTGACGTTTGGTACACCCAAAGCATTCCTACGGTATCCGGGAGTTACACGATCTCACGGTCTAAGGAAGAGATACTTGACATTGGAAAAGCTCTAGCAAAATGAACTACACAATCTTTGTGCTATGCTTAGGATTGGGTCTTGTCCATCACGTCATTCTCCTAATGACGTGATCCCGTTGTCAATGACATCTAATGTCCATAGTCAGGAAACCATGACTATCTGTCGACCAACGAGCTAGTCAACTAGAGGCTTCACTAGGGATGTATTGTGGTCCATGTATTCACACGTGTATTACGATGTCCGGATAATACAGTTATAGCATGAATAAAAGACAATTATCATGAACAAGGAAATATAATAATAATGCTTTTATTATTGCCTCTAGGGCATATTTCCAACAGTCTCCCACTTGCACTAGAGTCAATAATCTAGTTACATTGTGATGAATCGAACACCCATAGAGTTCTGTTGTTGATCATGTTTTGCCCGCGGAAGAGGTTTAGTCAACGGATCTGCGACATTCAGATCCGTATGCACTTTACAAATTTCTATGTCTCCATCTTCAACATTTTCACGGATGGAGTTGAAGCGACGCTTGATGTGCCTGGTCTTCTTGTGAAACCTGGGCTCCTTGGCAAGGGCAATAGCTCCGGTGTTGTCACGTAAGAGTTTGATCGCCCCACGCATTGGGTATGACTCCTAGGTCGGTGATGAACTCCTTCACCCAAATTGCTTCATGCGCTGCCTCCGAGGCTGCCATGTACTCCGCTTCACATGTAGATCCCGCCACGACGCTTCTGCTTGCGGCTGCACCAGCTTCGCTTCCACCATTCAACATATACACGTATCCGGTTTGTGACTTAGAGTCATCCGGATCTGTGTCGAAGCTAAGCGTCGACGTAACCCGTTCTGACGAGCTCTTCGTCACCTCCATAAACGAGAAACATGTCCTTTGTCCTTTTCAGGTACTTCAGGATATTTTGACCGCTGTCCAATGTTCTTTGCGGGATTACTTTGGTACCTTCCTACCAAACTTACGGCAAGGTTTACATCAGGTCTGGTACACAAGATGGCATACATAATAGATCCTATGGCTGAGGCATAGGGATGACACTCATCTCTTATTTATCTTTTGTCGTGGTCGGGCATTGAGCTGAGCTCAATTTCACACCTTGCAATACAGGCAAGAACCCTTTCTTGGACTGATCCATTTTGAACTTCTTCAAAATCTTATCAAGGTATGTGCTTTGTGAAAGACCTATGAGGCGTCTCGATCTATCTCTATAGATCTTGATGCCTAATATATAAGCAGCTTCTCCAAGGTCCTTCATTGAAAACACTTATTCAAGTAGGCCTTAATGCTGTCCAAGAATTCTATATCATTTCCCATCAAAAGTATGTCATCTACATATAATATGAGAAATGCTACAGAGCTCCCACTCACTTTCTTGTAAACGCAGGCTTCTCCATAAGTGCTCAAGATAACCCAAACGCTTTGATCATCTCATCAAAGCGAATGTTCCAACTCCGAGATGCTTGTACCAGCCCATAAATGGATCGCTGGAGCTTGCATACTTTGTTAGCGTCCTTAGGATCGACAAAACCTTCCGGCTGCATCATATACAGTTCTTCCTTAAGATAACCATTAAGGAATGCTGTTTTGACGTCCATCTGCCATATCTCATAATCATAGTATGCGGCAATTGCTAACATGATTCGGACGGACTTAAGCTTCGCTACGGGAGAGAAAGTCTCATCGTAGTCAATCCCTTGAACTTGCCGATAACCCTTAGCGACAAGTCGAGCTTTATAGATGGTGACATTACCATCCGCGTCCGTCTTCTTCTTAAAGATCCATTTGTTTTCTATCGCCGCCGATCATCGGGCAAGTCACCAAAGTCCACACTTTGTTTTCATACATGGATTCTATCTCGGATTTCATGGCTTCTAGCCATTTGTTGGAATCTGGGCCCGCCATCGCTTCTTCATAGTTCAAGGTTCACCGTTGTCTAACAACATGATTTCTAGGACAGGGTTGCCGTACCACTGCAGTGCGGAACGTGTCCTTGAGGACCTCTGAAGTTCAGTAGCAACTTGATCTGAAGTACCTTGATCATCATTAATTTCCTCTTACATTGGTGTAGGCATCACAGAACATTTTCTGAGCTGCACCACTATCCTGTTCAAGAGGTAGTACTTCATCGAGTTCTACTTTCCTCCCACTTACTTCTTTCGAGAGAAACTCTTTTTCCGTAAAGGTTCCGTTCTTGGCAACAAAAATCTTGCCCTCGGATCTTAAGTAGAAGGTATACCCAATGGTTTCTTTAGGGTATCCTATGAAGACGCATTTTCCGACTTGGGTTCGAGCTTTTCAGGTTGAAGTTTCTTGACATAAGCATCGCATCCCCAAACTTTTAGAAACGACAGCTTAGGTTTCTTTCCAAACCATAATTCATACGGTGTCGTCTCAACGGACTTAGACGATGCCCTATTTAAAGTGAATGTAGCTGTCTCTAGAGCGTATCCCCAAAATGATAGCGGTAAATCGGTAAGAGACATCATAGATCGCACCATATCCAATAGAGTGCGATTCTGACGTTCGGACACACCGTTACGCTGAGGTGTTCCAGCGGCGTGAGTTGTGAAACGGTTCCACATTTTCTTAAGTGTGTACCAAATTAATGACTTAAATATTCTCCTCCACGATCTGATCGTAGGAATTTTATTTTTCGGTCACGTTGATTCTCTACCTCATTCTGAAATTCTTTGAACTTTTCAAAGGTCTCAGACTTGTGTTTCATTAAGTAGACATACCCATATCTACTCAAGTCATCGAGAGAGTGAGAACATAACGATATCCTCCATGAGCCTCAACACTCATTGGACCACACACATCGGTATGTATGATTTCCAATAAGTTGGTTGCTCACTCCATTGTTCCGAGAACGGAGTCTTGGTCATCATGCCCATGAGGCATGGTTCGCATGAGTCAAATGATTCATAATCTAGAGAATCCAAAAGTCCATCAGCATGGAGATTCTTCATGCGCTTGACACCAATGTGACCAAGTCGGCAGTGCCACAAAAAAGGGGGACTAACGTTATCAACTTTACATTTTTTGGTATTCACGCTATAAACATGTGTAATACTAAACGCCGAGATTCATTAAGAATAAACCATTGACCATCGGAGCTTGACCATAAAACATATCTCTCA
Organism: Aegilops bicornis; assembly: GCA_021605145.1. Taxonomy (NCBI): domain Eukaryota; kingdom Viridiplantae; phylum Streptophyta; class Magnoliopsida; order Poales; family Poaceae; genus Aegilops; species Aegilops bicornis. The sequence goes on from CM038675.1 coordinate 713,426,916, forward strand.
TATAAATAGAACAACCATTATTCTCGGATTTAAATGAGTAGCCATCTCGCATTAAACGAGATCCGGATACAATATTCATGCTCAAACTTGGCACCAAATAACAATTATTAAGGTTCATAACTAATCCCGTAGGTAAATGAAGAGGTAGCGTGCGGCGGCGATCACATCGACTCTGGAACCATTCCCGACGCGCGATCGTCACCTCGTCCTTTGCCGGTTTCCGCTTATTTCGCAGCTCTGCTGTGAGTTACAAATATGAGCAACGGCACGGTATCAAATACCCAAGAGTTACTACAGTCTTGGCAAAGTACACATCAATTACATGTATATCGATATATCTTTGGTGTTGCCGGCCTTCTTGTGCGCTATGTATTTGGGGCAGTTCCTCTTCCAAAGGACCCCTCCCTTGCAATAAAAGCACTCGGTCTCGGGTTTGGGTCCATTCTTTGACTTCTTCCGGCAACTTGCTTGCAGGCGCGGCAACCTCCTTGCCGTCCTTCTTGAAGTTCTTCTTGCCCTTGCCCTTCTTGAACTTAGTGGTCTTATTGACCATCAACACTTGATGTTCTTTCTTGATTTCAACCTCGGCTGACTTCGGCATAGAGAACACTTCAGAATGGTCTTTACCATCCCCTGCATGTTGTAGTTCATCACAAAGCTCTTGTAGCTTGGTGGGAGCGATCGGAGGATTCTGTCAATGACCGGCTCATCGGGGAGGTTAATGTTCACTGGGTCATACGGTTGTGCAACCCAGACATCTTGATATGTGCTCAGCTTGTGAACTGTTTTCCTCCATCTTACAACTATAGAACTTGTCGGAGATGTCATATCTCTCGACCGGGCGTGAGCTTGGAAAACAAGTTTCAGCTCCTCGAACATCTCATATGCTCCGTGATGCTCAAAACGCTTTTGGAGCCCCGGTTCTAAGTCGAAGCATGCCGCCTTTGAGCGAGGGAGTAATCATCGGCGAGTTTGCCAAGCATTCATAATGTCTTGGTTCTGCAGGACGGAGGCGTCACCTAGCGGTCCTTCTAGGACATATTGTTTCTGGCAGCTATGAGGATGATCCTCGGGTTCCGGACCCAGTCCGTATAGTTGCTGCCGTCATCTTTCAGCTTGGTTTTCTCTAGGAGCAGCGTTGAAGTTCAAGTTGACATGAGCGTTGGCCATTTGATCTACAAGACATATTATGCAAAAGTTTTTAGACTAAGTTCATGATAATTAAGTTCATCTAATTAAATTATTTCAATGAACTCCCACTCAGATTAGACATCCCTCTAGTCATCTAAGTGTTACACGATCCGAGTCGACTAGGCCGTGTCCGATCATCACGTGAGACGGACTAGTCATCATCGGTGAACATTCTCATGTTGATCGTATCTTCTATACGACTCGTGTTCGACCTTTTCGGTCTCCGTGTTCCGAGGCCATGTCTGTACATGCTAGGCTCGTCAAGTAAACCCTAAGTGTTTTCGCGTGTGTAAATCTGTCTTACACCCGTTGTATGTGAACGTAAGAATCCATCACACCCGATCATCACGTGGTGCTTAGAAGCGGCGAACTTTTAGCAACGGTGCGATTAGGGGAAACACTTCTTGAAATTGTTGTAAGGGATCATCTTATTTACTACCGTCGTTCTAAGTAAACAAGATGTATAAACATAATAAACATCACATGCAATTATATATAGTAGTGACATGATATGGCCAATATCATAAAGCTCCATTGATCTCCATCTTGAGGCTCCATGATCATCTTGTCACCGGCATGACACCATGATCTTCATCATCATGATCTCCATCATTGTGCCTCCATGAAGTTGTCACGCCAACGACTACTTCTACTTCTATGGCTAACGTTTAGCAATAAAGTAAAGTAAGTTACATGGCGTTCTTCAATGACACGCAGTCATACAAAATAAAGACAACTCCTATGGCTCCTGCCGGTTGTCATACTCATCGACATGCAAGTCGTGATTCCTATTACAAGAACATGATCTCATACATCACAATGTGTCATTCATCATTCATCACAACTTGGCCATATCACATCACATGACAATTGCTGCAAAAACAAGTTAGACGTCCTCTAATTGTTGTTGCATCTTTTACGTGGCTGCAATTGGGTTCTAGCAAGAACGTTTTCTTACCTACGAATAACCACAACGTGATCTTGTCAACTTCTATTTACCCTTCATAAGGACCCTTTTCATCGAATCCGCTCCAACTAAAGTAGGAGAGACAGACACCCGCCAGCCACCTTATGCAACTAGTGCATGTTAGTCGGTGGAACCCGGTCTCACGTAAGCGTCGTGTAAGGTTGGTCCGGGCCGCTTCATCCCACAATACCGCGGAAGCAAGATAAGACTAGTAGCGGCAAGTAAATTGACAAGATCCACGCCCACAACTAAATTGTGTTCTACTCGTGCAATAGAGAACTACGCATAGACCTAGCTCATGATGCCACTGTTGGGAACGTTGCGTAAAATTAAAATTTTCCTACGGTTTCACCAAGATCCATCTATGAGTTCTACTAAGCAACGAGTCAAGAGAGAGAGTTTGCATCTACATACCACTTGTAGATCGAGTACGGAAGCGTTCGAGGGAGTGGTGATGATGAAGACGTTCCCAACGTGATTCCGATCACCGATGACTAAGTGCTGAACGGACAGCACCTCCGCGTTCAACACACGTACGGGACGATGGCGTCTCCTCCGTCTTTATCCAGCAAGGATGAAGGAGAGGTTGAGGAAGACAACTCCAATGGCAGCACGACGGCGTGGTGCAGTTGGTACGGCAGTTCTCCGGCGGGCTTCTCAAGCTTCGCGTGGAGAAAGAGAGGTGTTGGGGAGGGAGGGCTGCGCCTTCAATGGTGTGTGCAGCCCTCCCCACCCTCTATTTATAGGAGGAGAGGGCAGGGGCGGCCATCTAGGGAAACCCTAGATGGGGCGGCGGCCAAAGGGGAGGAGGGGAGGGTGGCTTGCCCCCAAAGCTAGGGGGGCGCCCCCTTTAGGGTTTCCCCTCCCCATGCCCTAGCCGCATGGGCCTGGGTGGGGAGGTGCGCCCATCCCACCATGGGCTGGCTCCCTCTCCCACTTAGCCCATGTGGCCCCCGGAGGGTGGCCCCTCCGGTGGACCTCCGAACTCTCCCGGTGGCCCGGTACATTACCGTATACCCGAAACTTTCCGGAGTCCGTTTAACCACTTTACATATATAAATCTTTACCTCTGGACCATTCCGAACTCCTTGTGACGTCAGGGATCTCATCCGGACTCCGAACAACATTCGGTAATCACATACTTGTCTTCCTATTAACCCTAAGCGTCACCGAACCTTAAGTGTGTAGACCCTACGGGTTCGGAGACATGCGAACATGACCGAGACGCTCTCGGTCAATAACCAACAGCGGGATCTGGATACCCATGTTGGTTCCCACACGCTCCTCGATGTTGTCATCGGATGAACCACGATGTCGAGGGTTCAAGCAACCCCGTATGCTATTCCCTTTGTCAGACGGTATGTTACTTGCTCGAGACTCGATCGTCGGTATCCCAAGACCTCGTTTAGTCTCGTTACCGGCAAGTCAATTTACTCGTACCGTAATGCATGATCCCGTGACCAGACACTTGATCACTTTGAGCTCATTATGATGATGCATTACCGAGTGGTCCCAGTGATACCTCTCCGTCATATGGAGTGACAAATCCCTGTCTCGATCCGTGTCAACCCAATGACACTTTCGGAGATACCGTAATGCACCTTTATAGTCACCCGATTCGTTGTGGCGTTTGGTACACCCAAAGCATTCCCTACGGTATCCGGGAGTTACACGATCTCACGGTCTAAGGAAGAGATACTTGACATTGGAAAAGCTCTAGCAAAACGAACTACCACGATCTTTGTGCTATGCTTAGGATTGGGTCTTGTCCATCACGTCATTCTCCTAATGACGTGATCCCGTTGTCAATGACATCTGATGTCCATAGTCAGGAAACCATGACTATCTGTCGACCAACGAGCTAGTCAACTAGAGGCTTCACTAGGGACGTATTGTGGTCCATGTATTCACACGTGTATTACGATTTCCGGATAATACAGTTATAGCATGAATAAAAGACAATTATCATGAACAAGGAAATATAATAATAATGCTTTTATTATTGCCTCTAGGGCATATTTCCAATAGTTGTCTCAATGGATTTCGATGGTGCCCTATTTAATGTGAATGCAGTCGTCTCTAAAGCATAACCCCAAAACGATAGTGGTAAATCAGTAAGAGACATCATAGATCGCACCATATCTAGTAAAGTATGATTACGATGTTCGGACACACCATTACGCTGTGGTGTTCCGGGTGGCGTGAGTTGTGAAACTATTCCGCATTGTTTCAAATGTAGACCAAACTCGTAACTCAAATATTCTCCTCCACGATTAGATCGTAGAAACTTTATTTTCTTCTTACGATGATTTTCCACTTCACTCTGAAATTCTTTGAACTTTTCAAATGTTTCAGACTTATGTTTCATTAAGTAGATATACCCATATCAGATCAAATCATCTGTGAAGGTGAGAAAATAACGATACCCGCCGTGAGCCTCAACATTCATCGGACCACATACATCAGTATGTATGATCTCCAACTAATCTGTTGCTCGCTCCATTGTTCCGGAGAACGGCGTTTTAGTCATCTTGCCCATAAGGCATGGTTCGCAAGTAACAAGTGATTCATAATCAAGTGATTCCAAAAGTCCATCAGTATGGAGTTTCTTCATGCGCTTTACACCAATATGACCCAAACGGCAGTGCCACAAATAAGTTGCACTATCATTATCAACTCTGCATCTTTTGGCTTCAATATTATGAATGTGTGTATCACTACGATTAAGATCCAACAAACCATTTTCATTGGGTGTATGACCATAGAAGGTTTTATTCATGTAAACAGAAGAACCATTATTCTCTTAAATGAATAACCGTATTGCAATAAACATGATGAAATCATATTCATGCTCAACGCAAACACCAAATAACACTTATTAAGGTTCAACACTAATCCCGAAAGTATAGGGAGTGTGCGATGATGATCATACCAATCTTTGAACCACTTCCAACACACATCGTCACTACACCCTTAACTAGTCTCTGTTCATTCTGCAACTCCCGTTTCGAGTTACTAGTCTTAGCAACTAAACTAGTATCAAATACTAAGGGGTTGCTATAAACACTAGTAAAGTACACATCAATAACATGTATATCAAATATACCTTTGTTCACTATGCCAATCTTCTTATCTGCAGGCCCGTTGACAAGGGTGTGCCAGCTGTGCGATGGCACTGGGCCCCCAAAATCGCCCCCCCCCCCCCGACGGAAGAGAAAATCAGCAATATTGTTCCGGTTCATCGGTGGTTGCTGAACGCGTTGCCTCTGCGTGGTTCATGATCGAGAGAAATCTACCGGTGGTTCCGATAAATTGGTAGTAGTGGCCCAGTTAGCCTAGTACCGGTGCCCCACTTTGTTTGGGCCTGTTTGTATAAATTCAGATAAAAGAAAGAAGGCAGGGCTAGTCGCTAAGCCAGGGGCTCGTGACTCCATGATTTTTTTGAACTGGTGACTCCATGATTTTGATCGAGAATAGCGAGGCACCGCCGGCTGCTTCAGCGACGAGATCCATCGCAGTCGCCTTCATGTGTCCACCATGCATGTGGTCGTTGCCACCGGCTTTGCTAGTGCAACACCTCGTCCAGTCATCCCCAAATATATCCCAAGTAAGCCGTAAGTCATAAGCTTTTCATCACAAATAAATGGGTTAATTTGATAAATGACACTCCAATTATGGCAATTCCGAGAAATGCCACTGCAGTTTTCAAACTTTTAAAAAATGCCATTTCATGCCATTTTCAGTGGCATTTTTCGAAGTATGTAGTGGCGTTTTTCAAAGTTTGCAAAAATTACAGTGACATTTTTTAAAGGGATAATTGATTTTATGCCCCTAGTTGGGTCACACTCGGCAGGTTTACCCCTAGTTTCCAAAAACACTTGTTCTTGCCCAAACCACTTTGCTCCTCTTATGCTTTTGCTCTTTGACTGTTTGACCATCACTTTGAAAACTTCATAAAAAATTCATACTAACTCTGAAAAATTCAAATAAGATATCAAAATGTTCAGAAAAGCATCACCTATATGTGCATGTCATTTACATTCATGAAAATAGTGTTGGCCAGTCCCCATCTTAGTTTTAGCTCATATGATCTTAGCATGAACAGTAAAATAAAAAAAATTCTAAAAATTCTAAAAATAATTTGGTGGCAAACTTTGACCAATGTCTTGAGTGCTTGCCAAGTTTCATATGGGAATGGCATTAAATGGAAGTCATGGCAAAAAACAAAATCAATGGTCCAAAATTTTAATTTTTTACCACGACTTCCACGAATGCCATTCCCTTATGAAACTTGGCAAGCACTCAAAACATTGGTGAAAGTTTGCCACCAATTTTTTTTAGAATTTTTAGATTTTTTTAGTTTTTATTGTTCATGCTAAGATCATATGAGCAAAAAGTTAGATGGGGACTAGCCAACACTTTTTTCATGAATGCAAATGACATGCACATATAGGTGATGCTTTTATGAACATTTTGATATCTTACTTGGATTTTTCTAAGTTAGTATGAATTTTTTACGAAGTTTTCAAAGTGATGGTCAAACGGTCAAATGGCAAAACCATAAGAGGGGCAAAGTGGTTTGGGCAGGAACAAGCGTTTTCGGAAACTAGGGGTAAACCTGCCGAGTGGGACACAACTAAGGGCACCAAATTAATTATCCCTTTTTTAAAGTTTGGAAATTGCAATGGCATTTCCATGAATCGCCATAATTGGAGTGGCATTTATCTAACTAACCCCGAATAGATCGATGGGCGGTGAACATTGCATTAGGTTAATTTTTTATATAATCTTTCTCTCTCTTATTCTTTTGGTATTTTCATGCCAAATCAGACGCATCTCTTACTAGCATAGAAGTACATCTTGGTTCGGCTTCTAATTCGTTCTAATCAAATTAATAGGATCAATGTGATACACTGCCCGTAATCCAGTTTTTAATTCTTCATACTTGTGTGCTAGCTGGCTATACCAAGCATATTTCGTTTCAAGAATGACCGAGTGTACTGATGACAATAACAGTGGAAAATGATATCTTGAAGAAATTAGTTACGAAGATATAAGTGGAATATTCGTTTCAAGAAATACAAGACGGATGATCATTTTTGTAAAAAGACGAGGTCGACTTATTGCTTTAGTACTACCTCACTATTTTAGCATTAGTCTCTAAATAAATTTAAAAATGGTATTTGTAATAACACTCATTTAAAATTATATAAATATAAGAGAGTATGCTTAGCTATATTAGATTTTAGTTACACTGTATTTTTAAAAGTTTTGGGCCTCATTTTGCATTTTGCACCGGGGCCCAGAATTTCTAGAGAAGGCCCTGCTTATCCGCCAAGTATCTAGGGCAGTTCCACTTCTAGTGACCAGTCCCTTTGCAGTAGAAGCACTTAGTCTCAGGCTTAGGTCCAGACTTGGGCTTCTTCACTTGAGCAAAGCTCGCTTGCCGTTCTTCTTGAAGTTCCCCTTCCCTTTGCCCTTTTCTTGAAACTAGTGGTCTTGTCAACCATCAACACTTGATGTTTTTCTTGATTTCTACCTTCGTCGATTTCAGCACCACGAAGAGCTTGGGAATCGTTTTCGTTATCCCTTGCATATTATAGTTCATCACGAAGTGACTAGAGAACTCTGTCAATCACTATCTTATCTTGAAGATTAACTCCCACTTGATTCAAGTGATTGTAGTACTCAGACATTCTGAGCACATGCTCACTAGCTGAGCAATTGTCCTCCATCTTGTAGGCAAAGTACTGCCAGAGGTCCCATACCTCTCGACACGGGCATGAGTATGAAATACCAATTTAAACTCTTGGAACATCTTATATGCTCCGTGGCGTTCAAAACATTTTTTAAGTCCCGGTTCTAAGCCGTAAAGCATGGTGCACTAAACTATCAAGTAGTTATCATACTGAGCTTTGTCAAACATTCATAACGTCTGCATTTGCTCTTGCAATAGGTCTGTCTCCTAGCGGTGCATCACGGACATAATTCTTCTGTGCAGCAATGAGGATAATCCTCAGATCACGGATCCAATCCGCATCATTGCTACTAACATATTTCAACTTAGCTTTCTCTAGGAACATATCAAAAAATAAAACAGGGGAGCCACATGCGAGCTATTGATCTACAACATAGATATGCTAATACTACCAGGACTAAGTTCATGATAAATTAAAGTTCAATTAATCCTATTACTTAAGAACTCCCACTTAGACAGATATCCCTCTAATCATCTAAGTGATCACGTGATCCAAATCAACTAAACCATGTCCGATCATCACGTGAGATGGAGTAGTTTTCAATGGTGAACATCACTATGTTGATCATATCTACTATATGATTCATGCTCGACCTTTCGGTCTTAGTGTTCCGAGGCCATATCTGCATATGCTAGGCTCGTCAAGTTTAACCCGAATATTCCGCGTGTGCAAAACTGGCTTGCACCCGTTGTAGATGAACGTAGAGCTTATCACACCCGATCATCACGTGGTGTCTCGGCACGACGAACTATGGCAACGGTGCATACTCAGGGAGAACACTTTCATCTTGAAATTTAGTGAGAGATCATCTTATAATGCTACCGTCAATCAAAGCAAAATAAGATGCATAAAAGATAAACATCGCATGCAATCAATATAAGTGATATAATATGGACATCATCATCTTGTGCTTGTGATCTCCATCTCCGAAGCACCGTCATGATCACCATCGTCACCGGCGCGACACCTTGATCTCCATCGTAGCATCATTGTCGTCTTGCCAACTATTGCTTCTACGACTATCGCTACCGCTTAGTGATAATTGCATTGCATACAATAAAGTGACAACCATATGGCTCCTGCCAGTTGCCGATAACTCGGTTACAAAACATGATCATCTCATACAATAAAATATAGCATCATGCCTTGACCATATCACATCACAACATGCCTTGCAAAAACAAGTTAGACGTCCTTTACTTTGTTATTGCAAGTTTTATGTGGCTGCTACGGGCTGAGCAAGAACAGTTCTTACCTACGCATCAAAACCACAACGATAGTTCATCAAGTTAGTGATGTTTTAACCTTCTCAAGGACCGGGAGTAGCCACACTCGGTTCAACTAAAGTTGGAGAAACTGACACCCGCCAGCCACCTATGTGCAAACCACGTCGGTAGAATCAGTCTCGCGTAAGCGTACGCGTAATGTCGGTCCAGGCCGCTTCATCCAACAATACTGCCGAACCAAAGTATGACATGCTGGTAAGCAGTATGAATTGTATCGCCCACAACTCACTTGTGTTCTACTCGTGCTTATAACATCTACGCATAAAACTTGGCCCGGATGCCACTGTTGGGGAACGTAGTAATTTCAAAAAAATTCCAACGCACACGCAGGATCATGGTGATGCATAGCAACGAGAGGGGAGAGTGTTGTCCACGCACTGCCAGAGACCGGCGAAGCTGCGTTAGCACAACGCGGTTGATGTAGTCATACGTCTTCACGATCCGACCTATCCAAGTACCGAACGTACGACACCTCCGAGTTCAGCACACGTTCAGCTCGATGACGTCCCGCGAACTCCGATCCAGCAAAGCTTCACGGGAGAGTTTCATCAGCACAACGGCGTGATGACGGTGATGATGTTGCTACCTACGCAGGGCTTTGCCTAAGCACCGCTACGATATGACCGAGATGGAATATGGTGGAGGGGGGCACCGCACATGGCTGGAATAGATCAACAGATCAACTTGCGTGTCTAGAGGTGCCCCCTGCCCCCGTATATAAAGGAGCAAGGGGAGAGAGGCGGCCGGCCAAGGAGGGCGCACCAAGGGGGGAGTCCTACTCCCACCGGGAGTAGGACTCCTCCTTTCCTTGTTGGAGTAGGAGAAGGGAAGGAAAAAGGAGAAGGAAGGAATGGGGCGCCCCCCTCCCTAGTCCAATTCGGACCAGTCCATGGGGAGGGGTGTGGCCAACCTTTGAGGCATTTCTCTCCTTTCCCGTATGGCCCATTAAGGCCCAACACGAATTCCCGTAACTCTTCGGTACTCCGAAAAATATCCGAATCACTCGGAACCTTTCCGATGTCCGAATATAGTCGTCCAATATATCGATCTTTACGTCTCGACCATTTCGAGAGTCCTCGATGTCCCTGATCTCATCTGGGACTTCGAAATACCTTCGGTACATCAAATCACATAACTCATAATACAAATCGTCACAGAACGTTAAGCGTGCGGACCCTACGGGTTCGAGAACTATGTAGACATGACCGAGACACGTCTCCGGTCAATAACCAATAGCGGAACCTGGATGCTCATATTGGCTCCACATATTCTCTGAAGATCTTTATCGGTCAAACCGCATAACAACATACGTTGTTCCCTTTGTCATCGGTATGTTACTTGCCCGAGATTCGATCGTCGGTACCTCAATACCTAGTTCAATCTCGTTACCGGCAAGTCTCTTTACTCGTTATGTAATGCATAATCCCGCAAGTAACTCATTAGTCACATTGCTTGCAAGGCTTATAGTGATTTGCATTACCGAGAGGGCCTAGAGATACCTCTCCGACAATCGGAGTGACAAATCCTAATCTCGAAATACGTCAACTCAACAAGTACCTTCGGAGACACCTGTAGAGCACCTTTATAATCACCCAGTTATGTTGTGACGTTTGGTAGCACACAAAGTGTTCCTCCAGTAAATGGGAGTTGCATAATCTCATAGTCATAGGAACATGTATAAGTCATGAAGAAAGCAATAGCAACATACTAAACGATCAAGTGCTAAGCTAATGGAATGGGTCAAGTCAATCATATCATTCTCCTAATGATGTGATCCCATTAATCAAATGACAACTCATGTCAATGGTTAGGAAACTTAACCATCTTTGGTTAACGAGCTAGTCAAGTAGAGGAATATATGTTTTGAGTTAATGCAATTCTAGCATGAATAATAAACATTTATCATGAAATAAGGAAATAAACAATAACTTTATTAAGGGCATATTTCCTTCAAAAAACTCTTCGTTCCTGACTGGCAAAAATAAGCGTATAGATGTGAGCTTACCTCATTCGCGCGATGCGTCGTGGCGAGGCAGGCGGCGAAGAAGGAGCGCGGGAACCATTTCTTTTCTCAAGCTCTATATAGCATGCGGAAGAGAATCCCTTATAATGAGGTCCAACTCCTCTGCAACTAGCGGCATGAGATTTTCTGAAATTGTTAGCTAGGCTCTAGGCTCACCCTAATATTTCGACAATGATAATGGTGCATTGGCGGCTCATTGTAGGGCCAGTAGTAGTTGTTCGGTGGTCTAGAAACCTTAATGTAACTTTTATTATGTGTGAAGTCCTTTGTATTTTTTATGAACTTTTTTTGGAACGAAGACGCACGAAGCGTCCGGCTTTAAATTAATAAAGCCACATGGCAGCATCCACACAAGTTTACTTTTATAGACCAAACGAACAGTAGTTCGGCGGGCTCGACGTCCCGGCAAAGATAAGGCAAACAGTTCAAACAAGCGGTGATATCTCATATCAAGGTTCGCGGCACGAATAAACTAAACGCAAAATGCTCAAGCTTGATGTTCTTGAAGTCTTGCTCTCGTCATGCACAACTTGATTTGCTCCATCGTCTCGATCATGCGTTCCTCGTCGCCCTGCTTTCCCAATGGCGCCCAAGCCTGTAGGAAAAGATGACATTTGAAAAGAATCTCAGCGGGGTTGACACGTCTCCAACGTATCTATAATTTTTTATTGCTCCATCCTATATTATCTACTGTTTTGGACTATATTGGGCTTTATTTTCCAATTTTATATTATTTTTTAGACTAACCTATTAACCGGAGGCCCAGCCCAGAATTACTGTTTTTTGCCTATTTGATTGTTTGGAGAAATGTAATATCAAGCAGTGCAAACGGAATGAAACCTTCGAACGTGATTTTCTCACCAAACGTGATCCGGAGACTTGGACCATACTCAAGGAACAAAAGAGGCGGTCACGAGGTGGGGCGCCCTGCCTCGTGGGCCCCTCAAGCTCCACCGACGTACTCCTTCCTCCTATATATACCTCGCACCCCAAAGCGATCGACACGGAGCCAAAACCTAATTCCACCGCCAAACTTTCTCAGATCCACGAGATCCCATCTTGGGGCCTGTTCCGGAGCTCCGCCGGAGAGGGCCGTCATCACGGAGGGCTTCTACATCATCATAGCCTCTCCGATGAAGTGTGAGTAGTTTACCTCAGACCTTCGGGTCCATAGTTAGTAGCTAGATGGCTTCTTCTCTCTTTTTGGTTCTCAATACAATGTTCTCCCCCTCTCTCGTGGAGATTTATTCGATGTAATCTTCTTTTCGCGGTGTGTTTGTTGAGACCGATGAATTGTGTGTTTATGATCAAGTCTATCTATGAATAATATTTGAATCTTCTCTGAATTCTTTTATGTATGATTGGTTATCTTTGCAAGTCTCTTCGAATTATCAGTTTGGTTTGGCCTACTAGATTGGTTTTTCTTGCAATGGGAGAAGTGCTTAGCTTTGGGTTCAATCTTGCGGTGTCCTTTCCAAGTGACATAAGGGGCAGCAAGGCACGTATTGTATTGTTGCCATCGAGGATAACAAGATGGGGTTTTTATCATATTGCATGAAACTATCCCTCTACATCATGTCATCTTGCTTAAGGCGTTACTCTGTTTTTAACTTAATACTCTAGATGCATGCTGGATAGCGGTCGATGAGTGGAGTAATAGTAGTAGATGCAGGCAGGAGTCGGCCTACTTGTCTCGGACATGATGCCTATATACATGATCATACCTAGATATTCTCATAACTATGCTCAATTCTGTCAATTGCTCAACAAGTAATTTGTTCACCCACCGTAGAAATACTTATGCTCTTGAGAGAAGCCACTAGTGAAACCTATGGCCCCCGGGTCTATTCTCATCATATCAATCTCCATCACTTTATTATTGCTTCGCTTTTTACTTTGCCTTTTACTTTTCACTTTGCATTTCTATACCAAAAATACCAAAAATATTATCTATCATCTCTATCAGATCTCACTCCCGTAAGTAACCGTGAAGGGATTAACAACCCCTAATCGCGTTGGTTGCGTTGAGCTATTGTTTTTGTGTAGGTACGAGGGACTTGCGTGTAGCCTCCTACTAGATTGATACCTTGGTTCTCAAAAACTGAGGGAAATACTTACGCTACTTTGCTACATCATCCTCTCCTCTTCGGGGAAATCCAACGCAGTGCTCAAGAGGTAGCAAGAAGAATTTCTGGCACCGTTGCCGGGGAGTCTACGCAAAAGCCAACATACCAAGTTCCCATCACAATCGCTATGTCTCGCATTACATTAGTTGCCATTTGCCTCTCGTTTTCCTCTCCCCCATTTCACCCTTGTCGTTTTATTCACCCTCTCTTTTCCGTTTGCCTTTTTCTCGCTTGCCTTTTGTTTGCTCGTGTGTTGGATCGCTTGTTTGTCGCTATGTATGAAATTGGGGAAGTTATCGCTGATATGGGTGATAATAATACCATAGAAAATTCTGATGCTCCTGCTGAAGAACCCCCTACCTATCACACAAAAAGATTTCGAATCAGTAGTGGTAATATTATTGGAAAAGGAGTTATTCAAGATTTCTTTACTTGTGCCGGTGCTTTGCCCTCTATGGGCTGTTCTATTCTCCATAGAACTAGTAGTCTTGCGGATGCTATTGCCATGCTTATCGTTGAACTTGAAAGGCTATTTATGCATATGCACCCATCTATACAAAGAATTTTCCTAGAATTTTCTAATATCGAGCATTCTTCTGTTAAGCGTGCCGCTACTATCTTTTTGGCTCATGAATTCGGATTTATAATAAAAGAGGCTAAAGAAATCTTTGCACATTATAGGGTGGATGCCAGCCGTCCTCCTATAGAATCTATCCTCTTTGATCAAGAAGAAATAATGCGTTTTCAATCTCTTGACTATGTTGCTTTCAATAAAAACCTTAGTAAAAAGGTGCCTACCAATATTTTAATTGATAGAATCTCTGAACTTAATGATGATTTGGCTATCCGATATAATGAGCTAGGATGCTCTCTTGAGTTTAGGCTCACAAGGTTCTGTCAAAAGAATGCTTATAATGATGAATTGGTTGTGCAATACGAAGGGCCGAAAAAGGAACCTATACCTCCTAAAATTGATCTTGGGGACTTTTGTCCTATTAAATTTAGCCCTTTTGATTACTTTTGCTTGCCCCAAATTAAACTTGCTGCCGAACGTAGAGAATACGAAATGAGTTTCACCGATCTATCTTATTACTACGGCACTACCTTGATCTATCCTCGCTTTTATGCCTAGCTAGGGGCGTTAAACGATAGCGCTTGTTGGGAGGCAACCCAATTTTATATTTAGTTTTTTTGTTTTTTCTTCTGTTTAGGAATAAATAATCCATCTACCTTCTGTTTAGATGTGGTTTTATGTTTTAATTTGTGTTTGTGCCAAGTTAGACCTAGGATCTTCTTGGATGATAGTTATTTGATCTTGCTGTAATTTCCAGAAACTTTCTGTTCACGAAAACATTTGTTAAAAATCACCAGAACCTGATAAAATAGTGATTCCAATTGCTGCTGATCAATAAAAAATTTGTCTAGGTCGTCCTATTTTGGTAGATTTTTTGGAATTCCAGAAGTTTGCGTTAGTTACAGATTACTATATACTGTTCTGTTTTTGGCAGATTCTGTTTTTCGTGTGTTGTTTGCTTGTTTTGATGAATCTATGGCTAGTAAAATAGTTTATAATCCATAGAGAATTTGGAATACAGTAGGTTTAACACCAATATAAATAAATAATGAGTTCATTACAGTACCTTGAAGCGGTCTTTTGTTTTCTTTCGCTAACGGCGCTCATGAGATTTCTGTTGAGTTTTGTGTTGTGAAGTTTTCAAGTTTTGGGTGAAATCTTTTGATGGATTATGGAACAAGGAGTGGAAAGAGCCTAAGCTTGGGGATGCCCATGGCACCCCCAAGATAATCCAAGGACACCAAAAAGTCAAAGCTTGGGGATGCCCCGGAAGGCATCCCCTCTTTCATCTACTTCCATCGGTAATTTTACTTGGAGCTATATTTTTATTCACCACATGATATGTGTTTTGCTTGGAGCGTCTTGTGTTATTTGTGTCTTTGTTTGTTAGTGTTCCACAATCATCCTTGCTGTACACACCTTTTGAGAGAGCCATACATGATTTGGAATTTGATAGAATACTCTATGTGCTTCACTTATATCTTTTGAGCTATATAATTTTACTCTATGTGCTTCACTTATATCTTTTGAGCTTTATAATTTTGCTCTATGTGCTTCACTTAGATCTCTTAGAGCACGGTGGTGGATTTGTTTTATAGAAACTATTGACCTCTCATGCTTTAGTTAGATTATTTTGAGAGTCTTAAATAGCATGGTAATTTGCTTAATAATAATAATATGCTTGGTATTCAAGATTTGTAAAACTTTCTTTTGAGTGCGTTGAATACTAAGAAAAGTTTGATGCTTGATAATTGTTTTGAGATATGGAGGTGATAATATCAAAGTCGTGCTAGTAGAGTAATTGCGAATTTGAGAAGTGCTTGTGTTGAAGTTTGCAAGTCCCGTAGCATGCACGTATGGTAAACGTTATGTAACAAATTTGAAACATGAGGTGTTATTTGATTGTCCTCCTTATGAGTGGCGGTCGGGGACGAGCATTGGTCTTTTCCTACCAATCTATCCCCTAGGAGCATGCGCGTAGTACTTTGGTTTTGATGGCTTGTAGATTTTTGCAATAAGTATATGGGTTCTTTATGACTAATGTTGAGTCCATGGATTATACGCACTCTCACCCTTCCATCATTGCTAGCCTCTTGATGCACTGCATTGCCCTTTCTCACATTGAGAGTTGGTGCAAACTTAGCGGTGCATCCAAACCCCGTGATATGATACGCTCTTTCACACATAAACCTCCTTATATCTTCCTCAAAACAGCCACCATACCTACCTATTATGGCATTTCCATAGCCATTCGGAGATATATTGCCATGCAACTTTCCACCATACCGTTCATCATGACACATTCATCATTGTCATATTGCTTAGCATGATCATGTAGTTGACATAGTATTTGTGGCAAAGCCACCGTTCATAATTCTTTCATACATCTCACTCTTGATTCATTGCATATCCCGGTACACCGCCGGAGGCATTCATATGGAGTCATACTTTGTTCTAGTATCGAGTTGTAATCATTGAGTTGTAAATAAATAAAAGTGTGATGATCATCATTCTAGAGCATTGTCCCAAGTGAGGAATAAAAAAAAGGAGAAATGCCATAAAAAAGGAAGGCCCAAAAAAAGAGAAAAAAATGAGAGAAAAAGAGAGAAGGGACAATGTTACTATCCTTTTCCACACTTGTGCTTCAAAGTAGAACCATAATCTTCATGATAGAGAGTCTCTTGTTTTGTCATTTTCATATACTAGTGGGAATTTTTCATTATAGAACTTGGCTTGTATATTCCAACAATGGGCCTCCTCAAGTGCCTTAGGTCTTCGTGAGCAAGCAAGTTGGATGCACACCCACTTAGTTTCTTTTGTTGAGCTTTCATACATTTATAGCTCTAGTGCATCCGTTGCATGGCAATCCCTACTCCTTGCATTAACATCAATCGATGGGCATCTCCATAGCCTATTGATTAGCTTCGTTGATGTGAGATCTTCTCCTTTTTGTCTTCTCCACATAACCTCCATCATCATATTCTATTTCCACCCATAGTGCTATGTCCACGGCTCGCGCTCATGTATTGCGTGAAGGTTTATGAGTTTGAGAATATTAAAGTATGAAACAATTGCTTGGCTTGTCATCGGGGTTGTGCATGAGGAGAGCATTCTTGTGTGACGAAAATGGAGCGTGACTAAACTATATGATTTTGTAGGCATAAACTTTCTTTGGCCATGTTACTTTGAGCAGACATAATTGCTTTGTTAGTATGCTTGAAGTATTATTATTATTTTGTCAATATGAACTTTTGTCTTGAATCTTTCGGATCTGAATATTCATACCACAATTAAGAAGATTTACATTGAAATTATGCCAAGTAGCACTCCGCATCAAAAATTCTCTTTTTATCATTTACCTACTCAAGGACGAGCAGGAATTAAGCTTGGGGATGCCTGATACGACTCCAACGTATCTATAATTTTTTATTGCTCCATGCTATATTATCTACTGTTTTCGACTATATTGGGCTTTATTTTCCACTTTTATATTATTTTTGGGACTAACCTATTAACCGGAGGCCCATCCTGTAATTGTCGTTTTTTTGCCTATTTCGTGTTTCAGAGAAATGTAATATCAAACGTAGTCCAAACGTAATGAAACCTTCGGGAACGTGATTTTCTCACCAACCGTTATCCACGAGACTTGGACCCTACTCCATGGAACAAAAGAGGCGGTCACGTGGGTGGGGGGCGCGCCCCCCTGCCTCGTGGGCCCCTCGAAGCTCCACCGACGTACTCCTTCCTCCTATATATACCTACGCATCTGCCCCCAAACGATCGAGATCAGAGCCAAAAACCTAATTCCACCGCAGCAACTTTCAGATCCACGAGATCCCATCTTGGGGCCTATTCGAGCTCCACGGAGAGGGCCGTCATCACGGAGGGCTTCTACATCATCATAGCCTCTCCGACGAAGTGTGAGTAGTTTACCTCAGACCTTCGGGTCCATAGTTAGTAGCTAGATGGCTTCTTCTCTCTTTCTGGTTCTCAATACAATGTTCTCCCCCTCTCTCGTGGAGATCTATTCGATGTAATCTTCTTTTTGCGGTGTGTTTGTTGAGATCGATGAATTGTGGATTTATGATCAAGTCTATCTATGAATAATATTTGAATCTTCTCTGAATTCTTTTATGTATGATTGGTTATCTTTGCAAGTCTCTTCGAATTATAAGTTTGGTTTGGCCTACTAGATTGGTTTTTCTTGCAATGGGATAAGTGCTTAGCTTTGGGTTCAATCTTGTGGTGTCCTTTCCCGATGTATGGGCAGCAAGGCACGTATTGTATTGTTGCCATCGAGGATAACAAGATGGGTTTTTATCATATTGCATGAAACTATCCCTCTACGTCATGTCATCTTGCTTAAGGCGTTACTCTGTTTTTAACTTAATACTCTAGATGCATGCTGGATAGCGGTCGATGAGTGGAGTAATAGTAGTAGATGCAGGCAGGAGTCGGCCTACTTGTCTCGGACGTGATGCCTATATACATGATCATAGCTAGATATTCTCATAACTATGCTCAATTCTTTCAATTGCTCAACAGTAATTTATTCACCCACCGTAGAAATACTTATGCTCTTGAAAGAAGCCACTAGTGAAACCTATGGCCCCCGGGTCTATTCTCATCATATCAATCTCCATCACTTTATTATTGCTTTGCTTTTTTACTTTGCCTTTTACTTTTCACTTTGCATCTCTATACCAAAAATACCAAAAATATTATCTATCATCTCTATCAGATCTCACTCCCGTAAGTAACCATGAAGGGATTGACAACCCCTAATCACGTTGGTTGCGTTGAGCTATTATTTTGTATAGGTACAAGGGACTTGCGTGTAGCCTCCTACTGGATTGATACCTTGGTTCTCAAAAACTGAGGGAAATACTTACGCTACTTTGCTGCATCATCCTCTCCTCTTCGGGGAAATCCAACGCAGTGCTCAAGAGGTAGCAGGGGTGAGCAGGAAACTTGTGCTCGATAGTAATTTTGTTCCTCGCGGTCCAAATGGACCACTGCATCGCCCCTACGCAGCGCCAAGCCACCCTCGCATTCGCACCCCTCTGTGCGGATAGCAAGTTAAGCATGTCAACTCTAATTTGCGGGTTCCAATTCTGGTTAAAAGTCTCTCTGACCGCACTCCACGCAAATCTAGCGAGACATCATCTAAAGAATACGTGATTAGCGTCTTCCCCAAGACCACATATGGCGCATGTCCCATTCGCCGGCCCATTGCGCTTGGCCACATTGTCCGAGGTTGGAAGGCGATTGCGGAACATTTGACACATAAAAATCTTGATCTTAAGGGGAATGCCAGCCTTCCACAGCCCCCTAGCCATATCTAGCTCATTCCCCTCCATAAGCTTCTCGTATAATGATTTGACCGAGAATTTCCGTGAAGCCGTTAGCCTCCACGAGATCTCGTCCTTCTCCTGGCTGAGCCTCATCCCCTCGAGCTCGGCCACTGATGACCCACAAGTATAGGGGATCGCAACAACTTTTTAGGGTAGAGTATTCAACCCAAATTTATTGATTCGACACAAGGGGAGCCAAAGAATATTCTCAAGTATTAGCAGTTGAGTTGTCAATTCAACCACACCTGGATAACTTAGTATCTGCAGCAAAGTATTTAGTAGCAAAGTAATATGGAAGTAACGGTAACGGTAGCAAAGGTAAAAATTTTAGGTTTTGTAGTGATTGTAACAGTAGCAACGGAAAAGTAAATAAGCGAAGAACAATATGTGAAAAGCTCGTAGGCATTGGATCGGTGATGGAGAATTATGCCGGATGCGGTTCATCATGTAACAATCATAACATAGAGTGACACAGAACTAGCTCCAATTCATCAATGTAATGTAGTCATGTATTCCGAATATAGTCATACGTGCTTATGGAAAAGAACTTGCATGGCATCTTTTGTCCTACCCTCCCGTGGCAGCGGAGACCTAATGGAAACTAAGGGATATTAAGGCCTCCTTTTAATAGAGTACGGACCAAAGCATTAACACATAGTGAATACATGAACTCCTCAAACTACGGTCATCACCGGAGTGGTCCCGATTATTGTCACTTGAGGTTGCGGATAATAACACATAGTAGGTGACTATAGACTTGCAAGATAGGATCAAGAACTCACATATATTCATGAAAACATAATAGGTTCAGATCTGAAATCATGGCACTCGGGCCTTAGTGATAAGCATTAAGCATAGCAAAGTCATAGCAACATCGATCTCAGAACATAATTGATACTAGGGATCGAACCCTAACAAAACTAACTCGATTACATGATAAATCTCATCCAACCCATCACCGTCCAGCAAGCTTACGATGGAATTACTCCCGCACGACGGTGAGCATCATGAAATTGGTGATGGAGGATGGTTGGTGATGACGATGGCAACGAATTCCCCTCTCCGGAGCCCCGAAAGGACTCCAGATCAGCCCTCCCGAGAGAGTTTAGGGCTTGGCGGCGGCTCTGTATCGTAAAATGTGATGAATCTTTTTTCTTTGATTTTTTTCTCCCCGAACATGAATATATGGAGTTGGAGTTGAGGTCGGTGGAGCTCCAGGGGGCCCACGAGGCAAGGGGGCACGCCCCCCACCCTCGTGGAAAGGGTGTGGGCCCCCTGGCCTTGATTCTTTTGCCAGTATTTTTCATATTTTCCAAAAATAATCTCCGTTGATTTTCAGGTCATTCCGAGAACTTTTGTTTCTGCACATAAATAACACCATGGCAATTCTGCTAAAAACAGCGTCAGTCTGGGTTAGTTCCATTCAAAACATGCAAGTTAGAGTCCAAAACAAGGGCAAAAGTGTTTGGAAAAGTAGATACGATGGAGACGTATCAGCCACTAGTGCATTCCACTCCTCGGCCTCTCCTGCCTCCAGAGTCCTGAAGAAGGATATCGTCGGAGGGTGCACTCGCAGAGCATCAGCTACCAGAATGTGCGTGTCCGTGGCAAGCTGATACAACTCCGAGTGTAATTTCCACAATGGAGTTTGGCCCCTCCAACAGTCCAGCCAGAAACGCGTATCCTTTCCGCTATTGACTGAAAAGTGAGCCCCGATCGCAAATGCCGATCTCACCGCTTGGATGCCATTCCAAAACGATGATCCCTTGGGCTTGGCTTTAAACAGATTACCGTCCGGGAAATTTTTTGCCCGCAGGATGTCCGCCCAGAGGCCCTTCTCATTTTGGGCGAGTCGCCACCACCATTTGGTGAGCAGGGCAACATTCATAAGTTTTGAGTTCGTGATCCCCAAACCACCGAACTTCTTCGGTCTACATACCGCAACCCACTTTACCAAGTGGTATTTGCGTTTCGTCCCAGTTCCTTCCCAAAAGAATCGGGCACGCGGTGTGTCAAGCTTGGCGTGCACTCCATCAGCAAGGAGGAACAAGCCCATCATAAAGAGAGGAAGGGAGGATAAGCTAGAATTGGTCAAAATTAACCTAGCGGCTGAAGACATAAACCTCCCTCTCCACGGACTAACCCGATTCACCACTTTGCCATAAAGAGGCGCCCATTTGGCTATGGTCAGGTTCTTGTGCGAAATAGGCAGTCCTAGATATTTGATCAGAAACTTCCCAAGCTTACAGTTGAGCAAGTTTGCAACCCGCCTACTTTCGCGATCATCCATCCCTATGGTGATCACTTCACTTTTGAGAAAATTGATCTTTAGCCCGGACAATATCTCAAAAGTTAGCCACAATAACTTAATTGATGCAATGCTATGATCGTCCGGCTCGAATAAAAACATCGTGTCGTTTGCGTACTGCAGGTGAGTCACGCCGCCGGGGATGAGGCCAGAGATTAACCCTTTAATGTGACCCACATCCCTGGCCTTTTTAATCATTGCTGCTAGAGCATCCGCAATAAAATTAAAGATCAAAGGCGAGCTCGGATCCCCTGCCTACGGCCACGCTTGTTGCGAAAGAAATTGCCCATTTCACCGTTTATGGTCACCGCCGTGTGTCCACTACTCACCAGGTGCATGATACGGTGAATAAAGCCCCCTGAGGACCTCACACACGAACTCCCAGTTCACGCGGTCGTAGGCCTTCTCAAAATCTAACTTGAGAAGGATGCCTCTTGACTTGGTTCGTTTAAGCTCATGAACGATTTCAAGAAGCGCTAGAGGGCCTTCTAGAATGTTACGATGCTTCAAAAACTCGGTCTGACTAGGGCTAATCACCTGTTGTGCGTCAGGCGCCAAGCGGGATGCGTAAGCTTTCGCGCAAATCTTGAAAGGGACATTGATCAGGGTGATCGGCCTAAAGAGTTTTATCTCGTCAGCCCCTTTCACTTTGGGGATCAGGTTGATCGCCCCATAGTTTAATCTAGCGAGGTCGACGGTGCCTAACGCAAAACCATTCACGATGGCATAGAAAAGGTGCTTAAGGTTAGGCCAGAATTTCTTGAAAAACTCGACCGGCCACCCATCCGGCCCTAGCATCGTGTCCGATTTCATATCGAGCACAGCCTATCGATCTCCTCCGGAAGGAAAGAGAGAGCGAACCCTTCGTTCTCTTCTTGTGAGACCCTTTTGTCTGGGTCCCACATGTCATCGCGGAGGCAAGAGTTTTGTCCTTGGCCGTCCCCAAGAGGCCGATGAAAAACTCATAAATGTGGGCCACAATTAGGTCGTTGGTAAGTAGGAGACCATGGTCAGATTGTAACCGCAGAATAGTACTTTTACGGTTTCTACCGTTGGTGTACGCATGGAAATATCCGGTGTTAGCATCGCCTTTGGTGACCCACTTGATACTACCCCTACGACGCCAATATTCCTCTTCAGCCCGTAGGATAGCTAGGACTTTGCGTTCGAGATCGTACCGAACAGCCCATTCTCCCTCCGAGAAGGGACGATGATCGGCCTCCAAGTCAAGCGCGGCTATTGTCTCTACAATTCTAGCCTGCTCCCTCTTGGATTCACTGCCGTGGTTAGCCCCCCACCCATGCAGGAACGCCTTGAGTTTGCTAGCCGCCGCGGTCCACCACTCTAGCGGTCCGCGTTGCTACACTAATTGCGCGTAGATCAAAACACACCGATCCGCGACCATCTGAACAAACCCCTCGGACTCGAACAATGCCGTTTCGAAGTAGAAACGAGAGCTACGTCTAATATATTCCTACCCCAAAGGAAAATATCAACGGAACATGGTCCGAGCACTTCAAAAAAAAGACACATCCGTGACATTTTGGGCCGAACGAATTTTTTTCTATCATACATATGACACTTCTATGACGATAATTGTGACAAAACCCGGTATCATCATAGATGTGGTGGGCTCCTACTTCTATGACAAAAAATCATGACAAAATGGGCTTTTTCGTCACTGGCGGGCGGAGACGCAGCTGCATGACATTCTTTGGGCCATCCATGACGGAAAAAACCGTGGTAGAAGAGAGGGGAGGAAAATTTTGGGGAGTTCCCTTACGGTGGGAGGTCGGGGCGAAGCGATGCGCTGCTTTCTCGTGACACGTGACGCTGCAGTGTGCAAGGCGTTGGCTCTAATTGAACCCGAAGCGAGGCGTTGGGCTCTAATCGAACCCGGCGATTACAGCGAGGCTACGCGTTCATCGAACCCGAGCGATCGATTGATGGTTGTTAATCGAACCCGATCGAGCGATTCCTTCGCCATCGCTGCTAATCAAGTCGATCGATGGGATGAACGGTGAGCGCTATGGGAGGGGGGGTTGGATGAACAGTGAGCGGTGGCGTTGCCTCTGGATGAACAGGACCCCGTGGTGTGATGGAGGGCTGGATGAACAGTAGACGGTGGAGGGGTGCCCGTGGAGGGGTGGATGAACAGGACCCCGTGGTGTGGAGGGCAGGACAAACAGTAGACGGTGGAGGGGTGCCCATGGAGGGGTGGTTGAACAGGACCCCGTGGTGTGGAGGGCTGGATGAACAGTAGACAGTGGAGGGGTGGTTGAACAGTAGCTGGTGGAGTAGCGCGCGGTGGAGGCTGGATGACAGGAGCCCGTGGAGGCTGGAGGAGGTCGACGGTGGATGAACAGTAGCTCGTGGAGGCTGGAGGGGGTCGGCGGTGGAGATGAATAGTATCCCGTGGAGTCCGGTTTTGCGGTACGCCACACCCCTCCCGATGAACAGGACCCCCATTTCGACCGTAGCGCTCCAACACAAGTCCGCTTCTCTGCTTTTGCGGTACGCCACACCCTCCCGATCAACAGACCCCTGCTGACCGTAGGAGGTCCGTTTCCTCCGTTTTGCGGTATGCCACGCCCCTCCCGATCAACAGGACCCCCGTTTCGACCATAGGAGGTCCGTTTCCTCCGTTTTGCAGTACGCCAGACCCCTCCCAATGAACAGGATCCCGTTTCAAACGTGGCCGGTCGAACACAAGGCTGTTTCCTCCGTTCTGTGGTACGGCAGGCCTCGTTTCCATCGCCTGTTCCATCCAAACCCTCCCGATGAACACGACCACGCATTCCGTTGCCTCCCCATGAACACGACGACGACGTTGTTTCTCCGTTCCGACCCAGCCATGTCAACGAGCCCTCGCCGTACGTATGCGCGAGTAGGCGTTGAGACCCCGCCCATATGTACACATACGTGGCGTATTTTCTTTCTTGCACCTGGCGCTCTATATGCGTGTACATGCTACGTGTGCACCTCTACTACGACACGTGCGGCGCCTCTACATCGACCGGTATGTACGCATATCGTTCGCGACCATAATGACAACGCTACGACGCTTCACCGTGGGTCCCGACCGCCGTGCACTTCCTTGCCTGCGAAGATGTAGCTGGTTGGTCCCAGCAGTCAGGGGGGCGAAATACGGTGGCCCGTCCGGTGGGTCCCCGTTGTCAGGTGGAGGAATAATTATTTTGCACGTAATAAGGAGGCACTTCCTTGCTGCGGCCGTGGACCCGGTATCGACCTCTCCACGTCTGATCCACGTCCGATGAAAGTCGTTCCTTGACCACGTTGACCACGCCATGCCGAGCGCACCAGGGCGGTGGATGACGGCGAGGCCTAGGAAGGGGACGACGCGCAGCCGGGGAAGACGCGGTAGTGGATGCCCACGCGTAGAGGAGTACGAGGGTTCACCGTTTGCTTTGCGGTGTGAGGCTGCCGTTGCCGCAGAATAACAGGGGGTGTGGGTGAGTAGAGGGATGGCCTGGCCATCGGTGGGAGTAGTAGGGGCGGTGAGGCCTCCGCCGCATCGCAGCCAGCCATGGGAGGCAGGAGCACGAGGCACGACCGGCGCTGGTTTGGGCGGCTGGAGCAAGAAGACCAGAGGTTGAAGAAGCACTACGGCCGTTGGATGGACATCGTACGGTCACTGGAGCTAGAATCGTGCATATTGACTAAGTTGACAAAGCCCTCTGTCCCCATCAACTTAGTAGGCCCATTAAGTCGACTCCACCAAGGTGGGTCCCAGCTAGTAGGGGTATTCATTTTTGTGCGTAATAAGGAGGCACTTCTCGGTGGGTCCGAGCCGATGTAGGGAACGTTTTTCGCGAAATACAAGGTGGCCCGTCGGGTGGGTCCCAGCAATGTGGGAAAACGTTTTTTGCGATATACTTTGGGCGTCCGTGGGTCCTCGCTGTCGGTGGAGGAATAATTATTTTCCGCGTAATAAGGAGGCACTTCCTTTCGGTATCGTGGACCCAAATTCGGCCTCTCCACGTCTGATATTCTTCCGATGGAATTCGGTCGTTGACCACATTGACCACGGCGTGCCGACAGCACCACGACAGTGGACGACGGCGAGGCCTAGGAAGGGGATGACGCGGAGCCGGGGAAGACGCGGCAGTGGATGCCCATGCGGAGAGGAGTACGAGGGTTCACTGGTTCGGCTGCGCTGCCTTCGCCGCAGAATAACAGGGGGTGTGGGTGAGTGGAGTGGAGGGATGGCTGGCCGCCGGTGGGAGTAGTATGGCGGTGAGGCCTCCAGCGGCACAGCCTGACCACGGAGGCAGGAGCAGCGGTGACGACCGGCCCTGGTTTGGAGGGCTGGAGCAAGAAGACCAGAGGTTGAAGAAGCACTACGACCGTTGGATGGACATCGTACGGTCAGTCGAGCTAGAATCGTGCATATTGACTAAGTTGACAAAGCCCTTCATCCCCGTCAACTTAATAGGACCACTATACTGGGTCCCAGCTAGCAGGGGAGTATTCATTTTTTTGTTCGTAATAAGGAGGCACTTCCTTGCGTGCGAAGATATAGCTGGTGGGTCCGAGTTGTCAGCGGCGGTAACATTTTTTTCGCGAAATACAGAGGCCGTTTCGGTGGGTCCCAGATGTCAGGTGGAGGAAATCATTATTTTCCGCGTAATAAGGAGGCATTTCCTTGCGTGTGGCCATGGACCCAGCTGTCAGCCTCTCCACGTACAGTCCACTTCAGATGCATGTCGGTCGTTGACCATGCTGACCACGCCACGCCGAGAGCACCAGGGCGGTGGACGACGGCGAGGCCTAGGAAGGGAACGACACGGAGGCAGGGAAGACTCGGCCGTTGTTTTTGTTTCCCACGCGGAGGGGAGTACGACTGTACGAGGGTTTACTGGTTCGTCTGCCGTCGCCGAAGAATAACAGTAGGTGTGGGTGAGTGGAGGGATGGCTAGGCCAGCGATGGGAGTAATGCTGGTGGGCGGTGAGGCTGTGGCAAAGATAGCCACCAGCGAGGAGGAGGATCGAGCAGTCCACGGTGCTTGTTTGAGCGGCCGGAGCAGGAAGAGCAGAGATTGAAGAAGCATGACGGCCGTTGGATGGACATCCAACAAGATACGTGCCATCTCAGAAAGCCTCAAATCTGTGGAAAACAAAGATACAGCCCATCTGCCATTATTTCAAATAATTTACAGCCCATTTGCTAATTCTTACGGGTTTTTTTGGAGCGCATATTCTTTATGTTAGCATTACAGCCCATATTGTGGCCACGGTTAAAAAATTATACTAAATTTTGCATATGTCGGTGCGGTCTAAATTGTTTTTAATCCCAAAATTTGGAGTCACATTCAGACTGATTTTAAAAATAAATGTATATCAATATAAAATCCAATAAATTGTCCACGCATAAAAATCAATGCAATTTAAAATCTCGAAATGAAAAAAAAGATATTTGAAAATAATTGCCGGTTTGATGTGTTTTAAAAATGTACAGCCCATTTCTCATTACTGATAGGCCACTCTCCTCGTCTTGAAAGATTTGCAGCCCAACAGGCCTGATAAAGCGACTTACTTGACAAATCACAAAAAAACTGGGCTAGCCATTTTCAGAAAGAAAAAAAAACTCTTTGGGCTGGTGCATGGTAAACATAAAAGAAAAGGTTGTCTAGACAGGCCGAGTGTCCCGCACAGCCAGTTGACACCCTCGCCTGGCCTCAAAAACTAATTAGATAAATGCCACTCCAATTATGGCGATTCATAAAAATACCACTGAAATTTCCAAACTTTGAAAAATGCCACTGCAATTTTTGCAAACTTTGAAAAACGCCACTGCAGTTTGCAAACTTTGAAAAAGCCACTCCAGACTTCGAAAAATGCCACTAGAAATGGCATGAAATGGCATTTTTCAAAGTTTGGAAATTGCAGTGGCATTTCTCGGATACACCAGATTTGGAGTGTCATTTATCAAATTGACCCAAAACAAAAATAACTAGGCGAGCTGCTGGGTCCCTGGTGTCAGCCGCTCGTTGTGCAATTCTCTCGTTTATTGACTACGTTGACAATGGCATGGGACCCAGATGTCAGAAATCCACTAGGAGGAGCCATTTTTTTATTGGCTTGAAATAAGGAGGCACTTGCTTGCGTACTGCCATGACCTTGGCGGGTCCCTGTTGTCATCCTCTCCACGTACAATCATCTCCTGATTGTGTACGCGTCAACTTGCTAGGCCCACAAGTCAGCCTCTAAACCGTGGAGGACAAATACAACCCATTTAAAAATAATAATAGCCCATTCCATACGTTCAAACGGAAAGTTCAACATTCAGAGCAAACTAACAAGTCTGATCCACATATAGAGTACTGAACTTCCACGTTGACAACCATCATAGCCAAGTGAACTATATACTCCCACTAACACTCTAGTAGCATACAAGTACTAACTTACTCTTAGCTAACTAGACGATGCCGCCGCCATCCGATGTCCATGCTAAACGCCGCACGCATCCTCCGCCTCGCCTCGGACTTGCGGAGGTGCGATAGGGCGCGTTGCTTTCGCACGCTGTTGGCCCTTTCCATGACGGCTTGGTCCACGAAGCTTGACTGCCGGAAACCCACTTGACGAGCTGGTAGTAAAAATCGGTGTCGCGAACGCGTCGCGTGCCCGACAGCCTCCAGGCTATTTGCGGCGCCCGGCCTCCACGTAGTCGGCCCGATTCGGGCGCTCGCTATGCGACTCAGAGCGTCGGTGCGCTGCTGCTCCATGTCCCGCTGGCGGCGCAAATCGGCGATACGCTGCTCCTCCGCCAGGCAGTCGCGCTCCAACAACTCCTGCTCCTCCGCCATGCGGTCGCGCTCCAACAACTCCTCGATCTCCGCATTGCCATCTAAAGACAGATAGAATGCCTCCTCCCTCCGCTTGCCTTCCGGTGAAAACCCGAACACTAGTTCCGGCGGTGACCGCCTCCGGCGTCGCCTACCGCGGACGGGCGGGGGCATGGCGGACGAGGCGAGCGACGTCGGGCCGGTGGGGGCTTATGAGGATATGGCGAGTTGGGTCATGGTGTCACCTGAGAAGGCTGGGAAACAGTACTTATAGGCGGAAGGTAGCGCGACAGTCATCGGAATTCAATGCATAATGGCTTAGCGCGCCAGCTTGCCGTGGAAAACTAGAGAAACTGAAATTATGACTGTGTCGTCCCGTCCCGTCTGGGTCGCACGCCGGCATGGCGGTCAAACGAGTGCACTCGAATCATCTCCCTCCTTGTCAATAATGATTCCATGGATTTAAAGCGTATCTTTTTCGCATCAGTTAGCTGCCTTAATTATGGTCGGCTGCATGCAGGCACTCAGAATCGCTCACAGGCAGTACACGAAGCAGCATGCAACCACTTAAATCACTAGAATTAATTAGGCTTAAACTTATGCATGCTGAGGGCACGCATGCAGCCACTTAAATTGCTGGAATTTATTAGGCTTAAACTTCTGCATGCCGTTAATTATTGCCATGCCTTGGTCTTGCGGCTTTGCTCACGGGACTAATAAATCCCAGACGGAGGGAGTACCTTGGTTGGTGAGAGGTTTGAATTAAGCCCTGCAAACCGGAAAGGAGGTACTAGTACGTGTGTGATCCGCTATTTATTCGTGTAGGATCGAGTAGGTCGTTTCTTGAATTGAGCCCTGCAAACCGGAAAGGAGGTAGTACGTGCGTGATCCGCTATTTATTCGTGTAGGATCGAGTAGGTCGTTTCTTGAATTGAGCCCTTCAAATCGGAAAGGAGGTAGTACGTGCATGATCCGCTATTTATCCATGTAGGATCGATAGTGTAGCTTGTCAGTTTCTTCAGAGGTAGGCATTTTTATCCGTGTAGGATCGATAGTGTAGCTTGTCAGTTTCTTCAGAGGTAGGCATTTTATTCAAAAAACTGCCACTTCGCATCTTGCGTCATAAATAAAACTGCCAGAGCGCATTTGTAGGCTAGCTAGTGATCGATCAAGAATTTGTAAACACTGAGCGAACAGAAATAAGTAACTGTTAATTCATCTCAATGATTCATAGATCATATACAAATATGTAGCTCCAAAAGCAAATATCAGCCACTTCGGATCTTGCGTCGCAACTAAAACTAACTAGCACGATTCCCATACATAAGATCAACATGTTAATGCATCTCAATGACTCACAGATCATATACAAATATGTAACTCCAAAAGCAAAGATCAGCCACTTCGGGTCTTGCGTCGCAACTAAAACTAACTAGTACGATTCCCATACATAAGATCAACATGTTAATGCATCTCAATGACTCACAGATCATATACAAATATGTAGCTCCAAAAGCAAAGATCTAGAAAAACATCTGTTCTTCCTACTAACATGGATGCTTCTATTGGCCAACATTCAAGATGCATCGAAAAGACAAATTTGTTTGTGAAGTCTACAATTCCTCTTGCAAACGTAAGTGGTTTCACCAATAGCTGGAACCATGAGAATGAACCAGACATGATGGAGGAACATGCACCTTGCAATATGATTTGGTCTTCCCTCGATCACACCGCGAGACTATTTTCGAATACAAACTTTAACTTAGGCATAATGATTCCTATTTTATAATGAGACCAAAGAAATGTAGCACCTAGTGTTGTCCAATAAATAGTACAGTACTACTTTTCTGCAGTCCATGAAGTGACTATCCAATCTTTCTGTGTCTATTTTCAAATGGCACTGCATGCAGTGACTATACTGTTCTCTTGTGCAGTTCAACCAAAATTGCGGGCACTTTGTTTGTTTGCCAAATAGCAACGTGCAGACATCTCTGTCTGCACAAATATCAAGCAGCTAGTAAATATATACCATACCTTGTATTTTTGGTTTAAACATGTCTCTTCCGGCCAAGATCTGTCATGTTCTCAGACCGACAACTGATACGATTATGTTTTGCCCTGGACAATTTCATACTGAATTGATTTGCTGGTTCAGAGCAGAAATATAGTGCCTATTCTTCATCAGACCAAGGATATCCATGTTCGCAGTGATGGAAGAGGTGAAATCGATACAACCGAAATTGAGCATCCAATCATTGAATCCTGTCCTGCACCTCCAATGTAGGTCCACCCTGCCAATAAATTGACATGCAAACCACTTGTATTACTATCTAATGACAGTACAAAAAGAGTAGCAAGATATTAGCAAACCATGTACCTTCGTAATGAACAGCTCATAGTGCCACCAACTGGATATAAAGGTTGGGAAAAAACATGCTCCTAATGTTGAACCAGTTGGACTTTTTGTGCAGTTCCACTAAAATCGAGCATCCCTGTTTGCATAGATATTGAAAGTGTGATTACTCTAAAAGTGGCACTAGTTGAAGCATAGACTCACAAATATAAGCATTCGAATTTCTTAATGGGAAAAGGTAGCAAGACTGTTTCTAACCACCTGTTTGAAGGAATAAATAAAGCAACAGCGGCTGATGTGAGGAAGGCATACATGGTTTTTTCTGGAAAAGTGAGCTATTCCTGACCTTTCCTCTTCTTTTAAGAAAATTTTGTGCAGTTCTACTAAAATAAAATGCCATCACCGCCTTGACAATTCAGTGACACTGTACAAAAGGAAATGACTTAACATTACATCATGATGCCAGGTATGTAGTCGACAGGCATTAGAGACAAACATACAGACCTCCTCAAGGGAGCAGCCAGAGGAGGAGGTGCCCACTCTTGACCTTTCCTCTTGTCTTCATAATTGTCTGTGCAGTTTAACCAAAATAAAATGACATCAGCGCCTTGGCATTTTGGTGACACTGTACAAAAAAATTAACTTATCTCATGAAAGTGAGGTATGTAATCTATAAGCATTAATAAAGGCAAAAATCTGACGGGAGTAACAAGTTTCATCGTTGGTATCTTGGGGTGCAACAACATTAGAATGCCTTCATTGAAAAATCTTTAATACATCCACAATCAACATTAACCCTAAAATAATGCAAAGTGACATTAAATGGCATTGCTTAAATTTATGGGTGGCATTAGACCGAGAGCAGCATTAGTTAAATGTGGCATCACTTTAGCGAGAGCATTGCTTTGGACTTGGCTCGGCGTTATACTAACAACAAAAAAGTGGCAATAAGACCATGGGAGGCCCATTCGGACAAGGGCGCACCAAGACGATGTACCTCCACGGACGCAGAGTGGTGAGGGAGGTATGGTTGCCCGAGCAACAAATATCCAGGCAGCATATGTGGATTACGGTCCCATTTTTGTTCTCTTTAGCCACCTTTTTCCTATGCGAGGACAACAAACCGATCGACCTGGTCATTCTCTATTGCGTTGTCATGCCTTTCTACCCTTCTTCAACCAAGAGACACGAGACTCGTTCCTTTGCTACTGATTTTCCCCTTTTCAACCTAGATGCGGGTTCGATGCCTACTCTCTTGGACAGTACAGTCTCCCTTCCTTTCCTTATTCAACCCAGACATGGATTAGTCTGCATGAAGTAGGGTTTCCTTTAATAGTGCAAATTATGGTTTTCGTCTGCGTGGCCAGCAGAGTAGAGGATAGCAAATTGGGAAGATGGTGGAGTGGAAAAAGATCCACATGCAATGACGTAGCAGATGGGGCAATAGAACAAGGTTATGGCTCGAAAAGAGGTAGTATACCTGAGGGTCGGCGGGAAGTGGCTTCGCTCGTGGTCGTCTGTCAGGACCGGATTTTGGGGTATTAATTTCCCAAAAGCGGCCCTTGTGCTCACCAGCCCCAGGATTACTGTTAGCTGATGAGGCACCAACTTGTTATAGAAACTCCAAGAAAAATACAGGATATGTAGTACAAGACCATTCTGGCCTATAAGTACAACAAATGCTTTTCTAGGGGCTGAAGGCGGAAGCGGTTTGCGCATCATCGGTGTCTATGGGACTCCATTTCCCACAGGAATAGCTAACCGGGATAACTCCTATCTTCGCGAGGCTGCTATCTCCATTGCCTAGGTTCCGGGACTGTCATCGCAACGCTCCTTTCCTCGCAAGAAATCTGGCCAAGACAATAGCCAGGGACAAGCCAGTGAGTACTTTGAATGTACTCGCAAACATTATGAACACAGGTATAACATGCCCTAAAATATTGTATGATCACAACGTCAGTCACAAAAATAAAATCCATGATGCACGCACGCAAGTTGTTCACAATACACATGAGTAATGCAATTAGAGAGTAGAGATAGAATGCCTCAATCGGGCGTCTGAGCGAGACCACAGAAAGGGCTTATATATAAAAGAAATAACAAGCTCACATGCCACGAGGCCTATGCGACACCACATAAAGGGCTTATATATAAAAGGAATAACAAGCATGCCACGTATGCGTCTATGCGACACCACATAAAGGGCTTATATATAAAAGGAATAACAAGCATGCCACAGTCGGGCGTCTGTGCGACACCACATAAAGGGCTTATATATAAAAGGAATAACAAGCACGCCACAGTCGGGCGTCTGTGCGACACCACAAAAAGGGCTTATATATATATAAACATAATCACAGTGAATATCCAGGAGGTAGAACCGTCCCAGGGATATTCATTATTTCACTTAATACAAATGGTTAGTCCACAATAATAATAATCATAACCATCATATATCACAAGTCATAATCAATGTTCTGATTTAGTAGTTTCTCCTCCGAAGACCGACACTAAGACCGACACTTGACCCATCCCAGACTGTAGTCCTTAACCATGGACATGGCTATTCGAATAGGTTTAATCTCTGCAGAGGGTGTACTCTTTACCCACTAGCAACGGATTCCTTTAGTCCATCGGGACTAATTCCGTCCACGGTCTTTTGATTGAAAACACACCTGATCGCACACACCAGCCTAACTCACCGGTGTCTGGAATCACCCTTGACACCTGTTAAGCAAAACTCTAAGTGGGGAGGCTACAACCTCGTCTAGCATGGGATCACAAAATTTATACCGCGCGCAACTAGGGGAGCTACCCCTTCGGCTACAACCAAAACACCCATGCCCCCGGACCAGGTGGTATCGGATGTAGCCGGTATCTTCCACCATGGCCTCTCTGTACGGTGTGTGCTAGGAAAGGGGTTGACAACTTATCGAACTGCACCTACCTATGGCAGGGACAAGTGGTAGCACGCAACAAGTATGGGGGTTACCAGAACAAGACTCGATCTAAGGTCGACTTTGGAGGTTTAGGCATTCCCTGCATGATTAGCATAACAAAAATATTTCAAACCAACAGATAGAATCACCCCCCATCATACCTCATCATGCCATACCGGACACAACTGTCTCGACGAGGAACTGGAGACAAACATCGTGTCTACCCAAGACAGAGGCTTTCCTGGTTTCCTTCCGGTAGGTATGAAGGCTATATGAGGGTGACCACTATCACAACATATCAATGTTCAAGAGTGCGGTATCATTAACATGCACTTACGAGTAGGTTCGTATCACCCTAATAAATAATGGAAATTTCAAGACACGGTGGTGTTGCAACCAAATTAAACAACACACGGCAATATTATGCCCGGGTTCAGAATGCTTGCCTTCAAGGTGTGGAGAGGTGAGGTGTTCTCCAAAACTTTTGAAAGTTTTCTTCTCTCTCCAAAAATCCTATTTAAGAAAATTAGAAATCAATCACATACTTTCAAAAAAGTACAAAAAAGTTGCTTGGAAAATTTTGAAATAAATCTGAAAATAAACTAGAGAATATTTGGGAAACAACAGAAAAAGAATCAAGTCATTTGGACTTATATTTAAAAAGTTATAGCCAGTCAAAGTTTTGGTCAAAATCTGTTTTTAAAATAAAACAGAAAAAGAAAACGTTTCGAAAGAGAAAGCGTTTTCGGGGCAGCGAAGACGTACTCTCGGTGGTCGCTATGGTCTCTGGGGTGGCCGGAGTCGCCGACGGCGAGCTCCGCAGCGGACGGTGGCCGCCGGGCAGAGTGGGCTCTTGTCTCCGGTGGCTCCTGATCAAAATTGAGCATGGGGGTGGACTCACGAGATGAAGAGAAGGCTTCTGGTGAAGAGAGTGGAGAGGGGGAGGCCCTGGTGGCACCGGAGTGATCGAGACAGTGACGGCGGCTGTGGTTGCCGGAGAAGAAGAAGACGACCACTTCCCGTCGTTCACTTGCTATGGGGGGGCTCTAGAGAGGTGGGGAGAGGCTGCTTGAGGGACTTGACGCGCTCGGGGGCTTCTTAAATAGGCGGGCAATGGCTGTTCTGCGGCGGCCGGGGATAAGATCGCCGGCCGACCGCTTCAGTTGTGGCAGAGCGACGTGGCGACGGCCGGAGCAGGGTTGGCGCTAGCGGACGGGCTTGGGGATAAGGGCGGCCTGCTCACGAGGGCAGCTGGCGAGGAGTTGTGGCTTGAGCGGCGCCGTCCATGGCAGGGCGTACTGTGGTCGTCGGTGTGCCGCCAAGAGGGCCTTGTCGGCGGCGCTGTAGGGCGCCAGGGGCAAGCTGGCGTGTTCTGGTGAGTGGATGAGGTCGGGGTGCGGCTCTACAGGCGAGCAAGGGCCGGGGCACGACGCTGGCGACTGCGGCGCACAAGACGCAGTAAAACGCTGGCCTGGCTCGCCCAGAGCACGCACGCTACATGCTCGGCAATATGCCAAAGCATGCCAGGGGGCTCCAATCCACAAGAGGGTTAGCAGGGTGGGGCTATAGGCTAGGGCAAATCCATGGGACATGCTGGTCTGGTCAGGGGATCAAGTTCACAAAGTAAACTTAAAAATCATGCCAATACTGGCTATGCACTCAGGGTGTTTGACAGAATGCCAAGGGCATCTAGGAAATTCTTGGGGTGGCCAAATTCTCCAGATCAGTGTCTCCTTGGATGAAGAAGAGGGTGGTGAGGTTAGTTTATCAAAAGCAAAAACTTGTTAGTGCAAGTTTGTGAGAAAACTGATTCTGGACAGAAAGAAAAAGGCACTGTTGCATGCACTTAAGATCTTCCAATGGGTCCACTCTTCTGAACTTAAGGGTTTTGTAAGATGGGCTACAAGCAGGAGAAAGCTCAAGGGCACTAGAGCAAAATAAATTAGGGTTGCAGTAGAAACAGCCAAACTGTGCCAGAAAGTAAAAGAGGTTGATTCACTCAAATTTTTCAAAGAACATCAATGGGTTTTTGCATAAAGTTGAATAAAATACTCCTATTAACATCCCACAATTTTGGTGGAGGTTTTAAAGAAATATTTAAATAGGTTGCAGTGCAAAATTGCCCACTGGACCAGATTTAAAAACCTTTTGTAGAGCTCTAAATATGCAATTATTGAAATATATTTTTGCATAAAAGTGATTTAAGAACATCACATGACATCTCCAAATTTTGGTTGGAATTTTAGATGAATTTATAAAAGGGTTGTAGTACAAATGGGACCCTAAAACCAAAGAAAACTCACTTTAAGGAATAAAGCTCAGAGAGAAATAATTATGCAATTAAATCCACTTTTATGTTTTTCTTGAGGGAAAAAAAAGTCCAACAATATATCTGAAAGTTTTCACTTGGGGTAAAAACTCCATGATAACAAAGGGAAGAATGGCTCTGAAATCAAATAAAAAACCAGAAAATAAAATTTTTAATTTCCTGGCAAAATTTTAATTAATAAAACAAGGTCAAAATTTTGGGGTGTCACAACACTACCCCCCTTAAGAAAAATCTCGTCCTCGAGATTTGCTAAAAGCTGTTTTGAAAATATTACTCTTACTATTTCAAAAATAACCACTTTACTAATGTCACACCCTGATTTTCATGCCACAACACTTAAGCTAGTAAATCATGATAAAATGTGGTTTGACAATTTTTTTTGAGTGTTTTGTCTTTGCTTGGATTGAATGTTTGACTGCTGTTTGCAAGTGCTCTAAAAATCAAATAAAATCCTCCAACTCCTATACTTCATCTCCTTGCTCCAAACTCTTGAACCAATGATCATGCCATGTATATAGGACATAAAAATAATTTGGCCAAATAGTATTTTCAAAAATTAGTTTTCCAAAAACCCCCTGAATTGAGGTCTGCATGGCAAGTGCCTAATTGAGGGCAGTAAAAATCTTTCCAAAAATATATTTGACTCCTATTAGATATAGGATACCCAGAAACCATAAAAATATAATTTTAAAAGTTATTTTCCTATTTTATTTAAAGGCTTTTTCTTAAGGCCAGAAATGGTCTTAAATAGGTTAAAATTATTTTAAAGCTTGAAAAATATTTGAGAAAAATCAGGGAAACTCAGTGGACATATATTGTCCATATATATGAGTTTCAACACATGGTCATGTTCAAAATATTGGACAAAACCTCCCAAAACCATTTCTGCCCATTTCAAGGATTTGAAATATTTCTACAAGAAATATTCCCCAACAATTCCAAGGAAATTATATCATGTCACATATGACATGTTTGATGATCTTGCCAAGTCTCATGTCATGGAGAACAGTATAACGCCATGAAACCCTCTCAAAACCACTTCTGTCCTTTTTCAAGTTTGAACATTTTTGCACTGTCAAACATGTCCAAATTCTCTCAAACTTGGTGCACATGCTCAAATGGTGTAATAATGCATCTAGACCAAATGGCACAAGTTGGAGAGAAAGTTATCTTGATCAAAGTACCCCAAAACCCCGTTTCTGTCCAGAACCAAATTTGAACAACTCTACATTGCCAAGTGTGCCCTTTTGATCTGAATTTTTGTGGACACATTCAAATCCTCAAATGATAACATTACACCAAGTGGTGCATCAAGGAGAATAGTTTTGTATGACTAAATCTTGGTAAAGACATTTCTGCTGATTTCTAGGGTTTACAAAAGTTGCGCTGGCAACTTTTCCCAAATGAGCTCAAATTTGGTGGCACACCCTATTTCTAAGTGTCATTCCATCCTGTTGAGTATCATAGCAATTGGAGTTCATTTTCTTGCACAAACCACCATCAAACACCTTCTGGCAGAAATTTAAAATGCATGTTTTGGCCATTTCCACTAATCTCCATGAGCTAAGCTTTCTCCCACGACATCATCTGGTCTTCCTCTAACCCTTGCATCTTTACCTGCCCAAGGAGCCATGATGATGGGGGTGAAAAACTCTTTTTCCCTCTCTGGACAGCACCATTTCTCTCTCTCTCAACCTCCCTCCTCACTCCAGTGGATCCCCAGGGCATCCAATGCCATTGTCACATTGTTTACTCCCCCCTGCAGCTGCCAGACACAAGTGGGCGCGTGAGGACGCGAGGAAAAGCCGCGGGTGCCGGCCATTTGCGCGCTCTGGAGCACGTCAGCGTGCTCCCGGCCATTGACTTCGCGTCCCCCGACCACCTCGAGCCTCCCCCTTGCGCCAGTCGAGGTGCCTCGACGTCCGCAACACGCCACCGCGGTGGCCCCTTCCTTTCCCCTTCTGTCTTGCCCATGCCACGCGTGCCCAGAGCAGCCCGAGCCTGCCAATGCGTGTGCGAGCTCGGGGCTCCACCCGGAGCTCGCCCCGCTCCCCCTTTCCTACTCCCTCGACCTGGTCCACACCCACGAACGCCGTAGACAACCCCTAGCCTCCTCCCGTGGCCACCGCGGCCATCTCCGCGGGTGCCCGAAGGCCACGTCCACGGTGAGCCGTGGCCTCGCCATATAAGGCCGCCCCTGACCTCCCTCTGGAGCTCCTTTGCTCCCTCTCTCTCCCGTGCACCCCCTGTACCAACCTGCACCTCCTCTCATGCCCTCCAACCTCGTCCATGGTCGGAGCCGAGCCGCCGACCACCGCCTAAATTCTCGTCGTCCGGGCCCCCTCCTCCCCACCTATGGGTTACTTTGCATCTCTACTGCCCCCCCTCCCGCGGAGCTCCCCCGCACTCTGGTTACTCCTCCCGACGGCCGGAGCGCCGTGCCCGCCATCGCCGTCGGCCATGTCCGCCTCGGATGGCGCTCTCCTTGACCAGGTCCTCCCCGGCATGCGTGCGACCAGTGGCTAGAAGCGCCTCTCAGCGCTGGTCACGCCGATGGGCAGAACGTCGCCGGGGGCGCTCTGTAGCCCAGAATGTCGCGGAAGCCGCCTCCTCCCAGCGCCACAGCCTTGGGAGGTTGAAGACTTCTTCTTTGGGCCCCGCGCGTCAGCGACCCAGCGGGTGGGCCCCACCGTTTAAGTGGAAACGGCTTCGCCAGGATCCTCCTCCCCTGCGCGAAGGCGAACTCCCGCAAAGCCGCCTTCGACATCACCACCTCTGCCCATGCAGCCAAGCCGCTGGGCCGGCCCACGGTCTATCTGTCGCTATGTGTGCAGGATAAGGTTAAGCCTTATTTCCTTTTTCTTTTTCCAGTCAACTTCGAAAATCCATAAATGATTCAAATTAACTTCAAATTTGATGATTCAAATTTCTAGTATTTTCTAAAATCATTCCCTACCACAAGGTGCTATTGTCACATTTTTAAAGAAGCATTTCCTTCACAAATATTCATCAAATCCTATTTTTCCTATTTTTGTGATGAACTTTAGAAAATCACAGAGAGCTCAAATTTTATCCAAATGCCATGATTCAAATCCCTAGATACTTCTAAGTTCATAACTTAGCTTATGAACATTTTTATTAATACTTTCTGTCCCACATAAAATAATGAGCCATTTCTTCATATTTGTCAACTTTGCAAATTCATAGGAAATCCATTTGAACTCCAATTCCAATGAAACCAATGCCTAGATGCTTCTAAAATCATCCTTTGTTAAATGGGTGCCTTTGATCATTTTTCAAAAATATGTTTCTGTACACTTCTTGCAAATCCATAAACCCCTTGATTCCGTCATATCTAAATGTTTAGAAATATCCACTAACCAAATTCCAATGAAACCACTCTGGTTAATTTTCATATAACCAGAGATGTCCTAGAAAAGTCAAATCAATATTTTTAGAGCACTTTCATTTCCTACCTTGTTGTGTTGCTTATTATGGTTGCTTTCGACGATAGTTGACGAAGTAGACGAAATGCTTGGAGTTGGACCAGAAGACTTTGAAGACCCAGAAGACTTTGTTGAGCCAGGCAAGCAGCCCTTTGACCATGTCTATGAAACCCTTTGTATGCATGTCATATAGCACCATATTCTTGTTGCAACGGAATCATGATGAGGAGGTAACCACTTTGATGGGTTGCATCTGTTACTTCCTCGTTGATACTTGCATTGTGCATGACCCTACCTCCTTATGAGGGTTATGCCGGTGGGAGTAGATAGGATGCTAAAGTAGTTGCTCCGCAAAAAGGGACGGGAATATGCATGGTGATGGAGACAAAGTATTTTCAAAGGACTTTTCGAAAACCCTATCGGGTGCCACTTGTGCCCGAGGGAGATAATGAGTTGGGTAACCACTTGATGATGAAGTGGTGTACTAAGGCAAGTGTGTGTGTTGTTTTCAAAACGGATTGGTTTAAGTTATGCACTGCTATTCCAACTTTACATGCGCAACCACTCTACCCTTGTATGGGAAAGGGCACTATTGATTACCTAGGCCGATACTAGCTTGGAGCCCGCATTACTAGTGACGGGGAGAGTTGGTGCTCTCTCTCGGGACGGGGTCGTGCCAGGTAGGGCGGCCATGACTGTCTTCACAGGGCACCGGACACACCGTTGGTACCCTGTGCTTGTGGTATGTGATGAATATGGGAGCGAGGCTCCACAATTTAAGATGTGAAATGTTGGGCACGGGGGTTACTACCAATCAAGTGGACTCTATGTTAGTGTCGTATAGGGAAAGATAGTGATCGGGTGCTTACCCCGGGTACTTGAGGTACCGCGGGTCGTGGATGACACGGAAGTTCCCCGGATCTTGTGGGTAAAGTGTGCAACCTCTGCAGAGTGTAAAACTATTCGAATAGCCGTGTCCACGGTCAAGGACAGTTGGGTAACCACTCTTGGGCTACGTCCACTTGTTTGCAAACCAGTGTGTGTGTTTGGATAAGTGGGAAGATCTACTTGGGTCAAGTCAAAGGACTTGACATGATTGAGTTGGGTTGATGCCCACTCTATTTATGTTGATACCTGTAAGCTGTCCTCATGGTTACTTGAATTCTCCTGATGCATGTCTTACAAGTTATTGAACATGTCATTGCACTCAAAACTAGCTTTCTGGAAAAATTTACCTATATCATGCATTGTTGTATCTTGAACCAAAACATGGGTTGCTTGCAAGTACATTCAAAGTACTCATTGGCTTGCCACTGGTTATTTTATTGGCCAGGCATGAAAGAACAGGATATGATGAAGAATACTTCGGTGAAGAACATGCGAGCTAGGACGCTTCCCAAATGTAATGCCTGTAGGGTTAAGGCAGATGGCATGGGTCCAAGTTATCGACGAAGATTTCCGCTGCGATGTTATACTCAAGACTTGACCACAAAGGTCCTACTTGTGTAATACGGTATGTATGGATGTAAGACTCTTGTTATTCAGCTTCTGTGTGTTCAGTGAGCATTGATCTCTGGGATCACTGTACACGTGCATTCGGTGATCTCGACTTATGAGTCGGGGTCCCCACAACTAATGCGGTAAAATGCGGCTCCAGTGCGAGGGCAATAAGTGGTGTAAAACCACAGTGTGGAATACTGGAGCTGCGTGGAAAATTCTAAGGTTAGGGAAAACGAGAGATTTCTATGCTGGATATAGTAAATTTAGAATAAATTCTAAATTCTAAAATACACTGGTCGTACCCGAGGGCACAGTGCTCTCTCTGGCTGATAGGTGGACCCAGGGCCCACTGTCAGCCTCTTCTTCTCCCTCTGGCTCTCTCTTCTTCCTCTCTCCGCGTGCTTTCCCGCGCCTTCTCCACCGGCGACGTCTAGCATGTAGGGCATCTAGGCCATA
The DNA here is from genome assembly GCA_021605145.1 of Aegilops bicornis. NCBI lineage: Eukaryota > Viridiplantae > Streptophyta > Magnoliopsida > Poales > Poaceae > Aegilops > Aegilops bicornis. The sequence goes on from CM038675.1 coordinate 713,468,333, forward strand.
CCTGCGGTAGTGCGCGGCATGCTAGCTGCCGACGCAGCGTGCACTCACCTCGCGGGCCAGCATGCTGTCGGCACTGCTTGCGGATTCGCCTCCGAACACCGGCGATCAGGCGACGAGCGGCGTTGGTGGACTTCGCCCATCGTACACCGATCTCGAGCTATAAAACGACCGAGGTGCTTCTCTCTTCTTCCTCACACCTGGCCTCACTTCTCCTTCTCCTTCTTCCTCCTCCATTTCCGTTTACAGAAGCTCGAGACGAGGCTCTAATGGCGGGGGCGGTGCCGGACTGGTATGTGATCCTGGTGTGCGGAGGGCTGGCGGTATTGCTGGGGCTCTCCGTGCTCCTGTGTGCGATGATCCTCGATGATCGCCGTGATGCTGCCGCTCGAGTGTTGGCTCTTCGCGGTGGTGGTGATCACGAGGAGTAGGTGTGGTGTTGGGTGCTAACTGTTGTCGGTATGCTGGGTAACTTGCACCGGATGATTACCCACTAATTTCTCCCTCAGAGACTGTGGTGTGTTAGGGAGATGATTAGCCAGATGCAACACGGTTACATGGTGTTGTGAGAAGTGTATGTGTTCGAGTGGTTGTGGCTGTGAGCCTGCTGCCGTGGTGCTACGTGAATAAAAATCCATGTCGTGAGGAGACATGTGCTGTAGCAACTCAGGGAAAATAAATCTCACTCCAGGATTTTTCGCGAGAGAAAATTAGTAAATCAAAAGTTACAGCAGCAAAAACTACTCACCACAATTGGAACCAAATATTTATCTCATCGCACAAGATTTAGAATAACACGCATGAGTTACAACACTTAGCTAAATGTGAGAATAAAAGAACATAGCAGTGACGTCTAGAATGAAAACGGCAACTGGACGGGGTCCTGAGAAAACGTCTCTGGTACTGGGGCGCACTCTTCTTCTATCGGGGAAGCGGGTTGATCAGTCAATGAAAGCGTCTCTCCTGGTCGGGCCTTAGTGGTCTGCCGATGGCGATCTGAGGATTTAAATCAGCGAGGCTCTGGAGATAACCCATCACTCGCTGGGTCAAACGCTCTTGAGCGATGACATACTGGACAAGGTTGGCTAGTACTTGAAGGAAATATGCCCTAGAGGCAATAATAAAGTTATTATTTATTTCCTTATTTCATGAAAAATGTTTATTATTCATGCTAGAATTGTATTAACCGGAAACATGATACATGTGTGAATACATAGACAAACATATAGTCACTAGTATGCCTCTACTTGACTAGCTCATTAATCAAAGATGGTTATGTTTCCTAACCATAGACATGTGTTGTTATTTGATTAATGGGATCACATCATTAGGAGAATGATGTGATTGACATGACCCATTCCGTTAGCCTAGCACTTGATCGGTTAGTATATTGCTATTGCTTTCTTCATGACTTATACATGTTCCTGTAACTATGAGATTATGCAACTCCCGTTTACGGAGGAACACTTTGGGTGTTACCAAACATCACAACGTGAATCGGGTGATTATAAAGGAGTACTACAGGTGTCTCCAAAGGTACATGTTGGGTTGGCGTATTTCGAGATTAGGTTTTGTCACTCCGATTGTCGGAGAGGTATCTCTGGGCCCTCTCGGTAATGCACATCACTATAAGCCTTGCAAGCAATGTAGCTAATGAGTTAGTTACGGAATGATGCATTACGTAACGAGTAAAGAGACTTGCCAAGAATTTAGATTTAACTAGGTATTGGATACCGACGATCAAATCTCAGGCAAGTAACATACCGATGACAAAGGGAACTACGTATATTGTTATGCGGTTTGACCGATAAAGATCTTCGTAGAATATGTAGGAGCCAATATGAGCATCCAGGTTCCGCTATTGGTTATTGACCAAGAATAGTTCTAGGTCATGTCTACATAGTTCTCGAACCCGTAGGGTCCGCACGCTTAAGGTTTCGATGCGATGCTTATATTATGAGTTTATGAGTTTTGATGTACCGAAGGAGTTCGGAGTCCCGGATGAGATCGAACATGACGAGGAGTCTCGAAATGGTCGAGACGTAAAGATTGATATATTGGACGACTATATTCGGAGTTCGGAAAGGTTCCGAGTGATTCGGTATTTTGGAGTACCGGAGAGTTACGGGAATTCGCCGGGGAGTATATGGGCCTTATTGGGCCATACGGGAATAGAGGAGAGAGGCCAAAAGGAAGGAGGCCTGCGCCCCCCCTCTGGTCCGAATTGGACAAGGGGCGCAGCCCACTTTTCCTTATTCCTCTCCCCCTCTTTCCCCTTCTTCTACTCCAACAAGGGAGGTGGAATCCTACTAGGACTAGGGAGTCCTAGTAGGACTCCACACTTGGCGCGCCCCCTTCTAGGGCCAGCCTCCTCCCCCTTGCTCCTTTATATCACGGGGCGGGGCACCCCATGACACACAAGTTGATCTACGGATCGTTCCTTAGCCGTGTGCGGTGCCCCTCCACCATATTCCACCTCGGTCATATCATCGCGGAGTTTAGGCGAAGCCCGCGCCGTAGAGCATCATCATCGCTACCACGCCGTCGTCTGACGGAACTCATCCCGACACTTTGCTGGATCGGAGTCCGGGATCGCCATCGAGCTGAACGTGTGCTGAACTCGGAGGTGCCGTGCGTTCGGTACTTGGATCTGTCGGATCGTGACGACGTACGACTACATCAACCACGTTGTTATAACGCTTCCGCGCACGGTCTACGAGGGTACGTGGACAATACTCTCCCCTCTCGTTGCTATGCATCACCATGATCTTGCGTGTGCGTAGGAAATTTTTTGAAATTACTACGTTCCCCAACAGTGGCATCCGAGCCTGGTTTTATGCGTTGATGTTATATGCACGAGTAGAACAAAGTGAGTTGTGGGCGATACAAGTCATACTGCTTACCAGCATGTCATACTTTGGTTCGGCAGTATTGTGAGATGAAGCGGCCCGGACCGACATTACGCGTATGCTTACGCGAGACTGGTTTCACCGCTGCGAGCACTCGTTGCTTAAAGGTGACTGGCGGGTGTCTGTCTCTCTCACTTTAGTTGAACCGAGTGTGGCTACGCCCGGTCCTTGCGAAGGTTAAAACATCACCAACTTGACAAACTATCGTTGTGGTTTTGATGCGTAGGTAAGAACGGTTCTTGCTCAGCCCGTAGCAGCCACGTAAAATTTGCAACAACAAAGTAGAGGACGTCTAACTTGTTTTTGCGGGGCATGTTGTGATGTGATATGGTCAAGACGTGATGCTATATTTTATTGTATGAGATGATCATGTTTTGTAACCGAGTTATCGGCAATGGCAGGAGCCATATGGTTGTCGCTTTATTGTATGAAATGCAAACGCCATGTAATTGCTTTACTTTATCACTAAGCGGTAGCGATAGTCGTAGAAGCAATAGTTGGCGAAACGACAACGATGCTACGATGGAGATCAAGGTGTCGCGCCGGTGACGATGGTGATCATGAAGGTGCTTCGGAGATGGAGATCACAAGCACAAGATGATGATGGCCATATCATATCACTTATATTGATTGCATGTGATGTTTATCCTTTATGCATCTTATCTTGCTTTGATTGACGGTAGCATTATAAGATGATCTCTCACTAAATATCAAGAAGTGTTCTCCCGAGTATGCACTTTATGCGAAAGTTCTTCGTGCTGAGACACCACATGATGATCGGGTGTGATAGGCTCTACGTTCAAATACAACGGGTGCAAAACAGTTGCACACGCGAAATACTCAGGTTAAACTTGACGAGACTAGCATATACAGATATGGCCTCGGAACACGGAGACCGAAAGGTCGAACGTGAATCATATAGTAGATATGATCAACATATTGATGTTCACCGTTGAAACTACTCCATCTCACGTGATGATCGGACATGGTGTAGTTGATATGGATCACGTAATCACTTAGATGATTAGAGGGATGTCTATCTAAGTGGGAGTTCTTAAGTAATATGATTAATTGAACTTAAATTTAACATGAACTTAGTCCTGGTAGTATTTTGCAAATTATGTTGTAGATCAATAGCTCGCGTTGTTGCTTCCCTATGCTTTTATATGTTTGTTTTGATATGTTCCTATAGAAAAATTATGTTGAAAAATGTTAGTAGCAATGATGCGGATTGGATCCGTGATCTGAGGTTTATCCTCATTGCTGCCTGAAGAATTATGTCCTTGATGCACCGCTAGGTGACAGACCTATTGCAGGAGTAGATGCGGCGTTATGAACGTTTGGCTAGCTCAATATGATGACTACTTGATAGTTTAGTGCACCATGCTTAACGGCTTAGAATCGGGACTTCAAAGACGTTTTGAACGTCATGGACCATATGAGATGTTCTAGGAATTGAAGTTAATATTTCAAGCAAATACCCGAGTTGAGAGATATGAAGTCTCCAACAAGTTCTATAGCTAAAAGATGGAGGAGAATCGCTCAACTAGTGAGCATGTGCTCAGATTGCCTGGGTACTTCAATCGCTTGAATCAAGTGGGAGTTAATCTTACAGATAAGATAGTGATTGATAGAATTCTCTAGTCACCATCACTAAGTTACTAGAACTTCGTGATGAACTATAGTATGCAAGGGATGACGAAAATGATTCCCGAGCTCTTCGTGATGTTGAAATCGACGAAGGTAGAAATCAAGAAAGAGCATCAAGTGTTGATGATTGACAAGACCACTAGTTTCAAGAAAAGGGCAAAGGAAAGAAAGGGAAACTTCAAGTAGAATGGCAAACAAGTTGTCACTCCCGTGAAGAAGACCAAAGCTGGACCAAAGCCTGAAACTGAGTGCTTACACTGCAAAGGAAATGGTCACTGGAAGCGGAAATGCCCTGAATATTTGGTGGATAAGAAGGATGGCGAAGTGAACAAGGGTATATTTGATATACAGGTCATTAATGTGTGCCATACTAGTGTTTATAGTAGCCCCTGAGTATTTAATACTTGTTCGGTTGCTAAGATTAGTAACTCGAAACAGGAGTTACAGAATAAACAGAGACTAGTTGAGGGTGAAGTGACGATGTGTGTTGGAAGTGGTTCCAAGATTGATATGATCATCATCGCACACTCCCTATACTTTCGGGATTAGTGTTAAACCTAAATAAATGTTATTTGGCGTTTATGCTGAGCATGAATATGATTTGATCATGTTTATTGCAATACGGTTATTCATTTAAAGTCGAGAATAATTGTTGTTACATTTACATGAATAAAACCTTCAATGGTCATACACCCAATGAAAATAGTTTGTTGGATCTCGATCGTAGTGATACACATATTCATAATGTTGAAGCCAAAAGATGCAAAGTTAATAATGATAGTGCAACTTATTTGTGGCACTACCGTTTGGGTCATATCAGTGTAAAGCGCATGAAGAAACTCCATAAAGATGGATTTTTGGAATCACTTGGTTATGAATCATTTGATGCTTGCGAACCATGCCTATTGGGCAAGATGACTAAAACTCCGTTCTCCGGAACAATGGAACGAGCTACTAACTTATTGGAAATAATACATAACGATGTATGCGATCCAATGAGTGTTGATGCTCGTGGCAAGTATCGTTATTTTCTGACCTTCACAGATGATTTGAGCAGATATGGGTATATCTACTTGATGAAACATAAGTCTGAAACATTTGAAAAGTTCAAAGAATTTCAGAGTGAAGTGGAAAATCATCGTAACAAGAAAAATAAAGTTTCTACGATCTGATCGTGGAGATGAATATTTGAGTTACGAGTTTGGTCTTCATTTGAAACAATGTGGAATAGTTTCACAGCTCACGCCACCTGGAACACCACAACGTTATGGTGTGTCCGAACGTCAGAATCAGTACTTTATTTTGATATGGTGCGATCTATGATGTATCTTACCGATTTACCACTATCGCTTTTGGGGTTATGCATTAGAGACAACTGCATTCACGTTTAATAGGGCACCATCTAAATCCGTTGAGATGACACCGTATGAACTATGGTTTAGCCGTAAACCTAAGTTGTCGTTTCTTAAAGTTTGGGATTGCGATGCTTATGTGAAAAAGTTTCAACCTGATAAGCTCGAACCCAAATCGGAGAAGTGCGTCTTCATAGAATACCCAAAGGAAACTATTGGGTACACCTTCTATCACAGATCCGAAAGCAAGATATTTGTTGCTAAGATGGATCCTTTCTAGAGAAGAAGTTTCTCTCGAAAGAAGTGAGTGGGAGGAAAGTAGAACTTGATGAGGTAATTGTACCTTCTCCCTTATTGGAAAGTAGTTCATCACGTAAATCAGTTCCAAAGTGATTCCTACACCAATTAGTGAGGAAGTTAATGATGATGATCATGAAACTTCAGATCAAGTTGCTACCAAACCTCGTGAGGTCTTCCAGAGTAAGATCCGCACCAGAGTGGTACGGTAATCATGTTCGGAAGTCATGTTACTAGACCATGATGAACCTACGAACTATGAGGAAGCGATGATGAGCCCAGATTCCGCGAAATGGCTTGAGGCCATGAAATCTGAGATAGGATCCATGTATGAGAACAAAGTATGGACTTTGATTGACTTGCTCGATGATCAGCAAGTCAAGTTAAATAAATGGATCTTCAAGAGGAAGACGGACACTGATAGTAGTGTTACTATCTACAAAGCACGACTTGTTGCAAAAGGTTTTCGACAAGTTCAAGGTGTTGACTACAATGAGATTTTCTCAACTCTAGCGTTGCTTAAGTCTGTCCGAATCATGTTAGCAATTGCCACATTTTATGAAATCTGGCAAATGGATGTCAAAACAACATTCTTTAATGGATTTATTAAAGAAGAGTTGTATATGATGCAACCGTAAGGTTTTGTCAATCCTAAAGGAGCTAACAAAATGTGCAAGCTCCAGCGATCCATCTATGGACTGGTGCAAGCATCTCAGAGTTGGAATGCACGCTTTGATAAGTTGATCAAAGCATATAGTTTTATACAGACTTGCGGTGAAGCCTGTATTTACAATAAAGTGAGTGGGAGCACTACCGCCTTTTTGATAAATATATGTGAGTAACATATTGTTGATTAGAAATGATGTATAATTTTTCTGGCAAGCATAAAGGAGTATTTGAAAGGAGTTCTTTAAAAGAAAGACCTCAAGAAGCTACTTACATATTGAGCATCAAGATCTATTGAGATAGATCAAGACGCTTGATAAGTTTTTCAATAAGTACATACCTTGTCAAAATTTTGAAGTAGTTCAAAATGGAACAGTCAAAGAAAAGTTCTTGCCTATGTTGCAAACGTGTGAAATTGAGTAAGACTCAAATCCCGACCACGGCAGAAAATAGAAAAGAGAATGAAAGTCATTCCCTATGCCTCGGTCATAGGTTCTATAAAGTATGCTATGCTATGTACCAGACCTATTGTATACCTTGCTCTGAATTTGGAAAGGAGTACAATAGTGATCTAGGAGTAGATCACTGGACATTGGTCAAGAACATCCTTAGTGAGGACTAAGGAAATATTTCTCGATTATGGAGGTGATAAAAGAGCCCGTCGTAAAGAGTTACATCGATGCAAGCTTTTTACACTGATCCAGATGACTCTAAGTCTCAATCTGGATACATATTGAAAGTGGGAGCAATTAGTTAGAGTAGCTCCATGCAGAGCATTGTAGACATAGAATATTTGCAAAATACATACGGCTCACGAATGTGATGCACCCGTTGACTAAGCTTCTCTCACGAGCAAAACATGATCATACCTTAGTACTCTTTGGGTGTTAATCACATAGCGATGTGAACTAGATTATTGACTCTAGTAAACCCTTTGGGTGTTGGTCACATGACGATGTGAACTATGGGTGTTAATCACATACAGATGTGAATATTAGTGTTGAATCACATGATGATGTGAACTAGATTATTGACTCTAGTGCAAGTGGGAGACTGAAGGAAATATGCCCTAGAGGCAATAATAAAGTTATTATTTATTTCCTTATTTCATGAAAAATGTTTATTATTCATGCTAGAATTGTATTAACCGGAAACATGATACATGTGTGAATACATAGACAAACATATAGTCACTAGTATGCCTCTACTTGACTAGCTCATTAATCAAAGATGGTTATGTTTCCTAACCATAGACATGTGTTGTTATTTGATTAATGGGATCACATCATTAGGAGAATGATGTGATTTACATGACCCATTCCGTTAGCCTAGCACTTGATCGCTTAGTATATTGCTATTGCTTTCTTCATGACTTATACATGTTCCTGTAACTATGAGATTATGCAACTCCTGCTTACCGGAGGAACACTTTGGTGTTACCAAACGTCACAACGTAATCGGGTGATTATAAAGGAGTACTACAGGTGTCTCCAAAGGTACATGTTGGGTTGGCGATTTCGAGATTAGGTTTTGTCACTCCGATTGCTCGGAGAGGTATCTCTGGGCCCTCTCGGTAATGCACATCACTATAAGCCTTGCAAGCAATGTAGCTAATGAGTTAGTTATGGAATGATGCATTACGTAATGAGTAAAGAGACTTGCCAGTAACGAGATTTAACTAGGTATTGGATACCGACGATCAAATCTCGGGCAAGTAACATACCGATGATAAAGGGAACTACATCTATTGTTATGCGGTTTGACTGATAAAGATCTTCGTAGAATATGTAGGAGCCAATATGAGCATCCAGGTTCCGCTATTGGTTATTGACCAAGAATAGTTCTAGGTCATGTCTACATAGTTCTCGAACCCGTAGGGTCCGCACGCTTAAGGTTTCGATGCGATGCTTATATTATGAGTTTATGAGTTTTGATGTACCGAAGGAGTTCGGAGTCCCGGATGAGATCGAACATGACGAGGAGTCTCGAAATGGTCGAGACGTAAAGATCGATATATTGGACGACTATATTCGGAGTTCGGAAAGGTTCCGAGTGATTCGGTATTTTTCGAGTACCGGAGAGTTACGGAATTCGCCGGGGAGTATATGGGCCTTATTGGGCCATACGGGAATAGAGGAGAGAGGCCAAAGGAAGGAGGCCTGCGCCCCCCTCTGGTCCGAATTGGACAAGGGCGCAGCCCACTTTTCCTTATTCCTCTCCCCTCTTCCCCTTCTCCTACTCCAACAAGGAAGGTGGAATCCTACTAGGACTAGGGAGTCCTAGTAGGACTCCACACTTGGCGCGCCCTTCTAGAGCCAGCCTCCTCCCCCTTGCTCCTTTATATACGGGGCAGGGGCACCCCATGACACACAAGTTGATCTACGGATTGTTCCTTAGCTGCAGGCGGTGCCCCCTCCACCATATTCCACCTCGGTCATATCATCGCGGAGTTTAGGCGAAGCCCTGCGCCGTAGAGCATCATCATCGTCACCACGCCGTCGTCTTGACGGAACTCATCCCGACACTTTGCTGGATCGGAGTCCGGGATCGTCATCGAGGCTGAGCGTGTGCTGAACTCGGAGGTGTCGACGTTCGGTACTTGGATCGGTCGGATCGTGAAGACGTACGACTACATCAACCGCGTTGTCATAATGCTTCCGCTTACGGTCTACGAGGGTACGTGGACAATACTCTCCCCTCTCGTTGCTATGCATCACCATGATCTTGCGTGTGCGTAGGAATTTTTTTGAAATTACTACGTTCCCCAACAGTACTGGTTCTCTCTCAATTCATCCACCGGGAAAAGATGTCACTTCCCCAGGTGTGCACGGCTCGGAAAGTAGTAATACCCTCGTTCGCTGGCATAGGGTACCGCGAATCGAAGGCGAACAAGCGCTTCATGTGCAGCCGCTTCAATGGCCATCTGCGGGGTCGGCATAGATTTCCCCAGGAAGGAGACTTCCGTTGGGTCTTGGTTTGAGTTTACGGGAGGGATGTGCACTACTGCCCAATATTTCGAGGTGGAAGAGGTGATCCCCGATTTGAGCAGCTAAATGCTGGGTGGCTGGGTAGAACCCATGGTACCGCAGTAAAATCCCACAATATTTTAACAAAGCTACACAGGGTTGCATCTGGGTTCTCGAGATAAATGCTAGGGCTCGGCATGGCAAGAAATGGTTGTGAGGGTGGTGCACAAGACGAGGGGTACTTGGCACGGTCACGAGGTGGCCTTTTATATAGCCACTGGGCTGGGTTATTTACCTCGGTGAGGGGCAACTGTTTGGTCGGTTCTGCTCTCATGGGGGCCGGGATCAAGCCACAGATACACACATCTCACAAGAGTGACGTGTTACTGTGGGTGTCGTCGGGGTTGGTTTTGGTAGCTACGCCCGGAATTAAAAATGCAACCGTACATCAATACGACTACTATTTAAATTAGGGGCGCACAAGCAGACAACATAGCGGTGATGCAAGATCACACAACTACAGGTTGTGGACATACTGAGACTCGGTACTACTCGAGTGACTTAGTCCACCTTTTTTATATCTAAGAGGGCGTGCCTTGTGGACGTCGAGGCTTCTCCATTGGCCTCACCGTCGGGGTTAGCTGGAGGTGGTTGAGGAACTGCAGGGTCGGGGTAGCAATGATGACCATCGCGGGGATTGTTGGTCACAATCCCGTTGGAACGTGTTCCCAAAAGGCGACGAAGCACTTCTGGGGTCATCAAGGCACCTTGGTCGATGGCTGGGGCTGACCTCAAGGTCTCGATAGGTTGTCCGAATAGCACGACTGGGTTGTCGGCGTCGGGCTCATCTTCTCTTCTTGCTGGGGCTCGGCGAACCAGTTCTCCACGAGCTGCGATCAGATCAAGGGTGATTTGATCGAACAGTCCCTCTAGTGCACTTACATAGCGCACCCGATGCAATAATGCAGGACCCGTCTCGTGATCTCCATTGGCAACTTGGGGTTTTCTACCATACCCGTCACGGCTGGGGTAGTAGTAGAAGGAGCGACAGTTAACTCTGGGCGACAAGTGCCGGAGTTGAACTATAGCTTCTCGAGCAGCTAGTTGTCCTTCCGGTGAACTCAGAGGGCGTTTCTGGCGATAGACCCTACCATAGGCGTGCACTGATGGCCCAGAATTGACGGCGCTCACCGCTCATGGACCCTTGGTACACAACATATTCTGGGGGTTCTTCTAATGCAAAGGCAGGGCGGGTGAGGTTTGCTAGTACGGTCACAAAACCTCCAAGGTTGGTTGCTGTGGTCTCATTGTGAACAATGGGGCCAGGCATTATAGCTCGGTTTGGGGTAGAGGTTGTGATGTGCTGGGTTGGGCTAGCGTGCCCTTTTTATAGGAAAAGGGGATGGAGTCTTCCTTCGCACGCTTGCGAAAAAGGACTATTTAGGGGCCGGTTACTGGCGCGTGACCGACAGGCTAGGCTGATAGGTTGCGCACCGACTGCCCAAAGGTGTCGGGCTCACTGTGTGCCTATCTTACGCGAGAAGCTTGGCCGGGGTTTGGTTAAGGTCTGGTGGGTTGGTTAACCTAGGTTTATCGACCTGGCTAAGATAGGATTAATAGCAGTCAGCCCGACTCACGATACCAAGTTTGTCAGGATCGGATTTTCGGGGTATTAATTTCCCAAAAGAGGCCCTTGTGCTCACCAGCCCCAGGATTACTGTTAGCTGATGAGGCAGCAACTTGTTACAGAAACTCCAAGCGAAATACAGGATATGTAGTACAAGACCATTCTGGCCTATAAGTACAACAAATGGTTTTCTAGTGGCTGAAGGCGGAAGCGGTTTGCGCATCATTGGTGTCTATGGGACTCCATTTCCCACAGGAACAGCTGACCAGGATAACTCCTATCTTCGCGAGGCTGCTATCTCCATTGCGTAGGCTCCAGGGCTGTCATCGCAACGCTCCTTTCCTCGCAAGAAATCTGGCCAAGACAATAGCCAGGGACAAGCCAGTGAGTACTTTGAATGTACTCGCAAACATTATGAACACAGGTATAACATGCCCTAAAATATTCTATGATCACAATGTCAGTCACAAAAATAAAATCCATGATGCACGCACGCAAGTTGTTCACAATACACATGAGTAATGCAATTAGAGAGTAGAGATAGAATGCCTCAGTTGGGCTCTGAGCGACACCACAGAAAGGGATTATATATAAAAGAAATAACAAGCATGCCACAGTCGGGCGTCTGTGCGACACCACATAAAGGGCTTATATATAAAAGGAATAACAAGCATGCCACAGTCGGGCGTCTGTGCGACACCACATAAAGGGCTTATATATAAAAGGAATAACAAGCATGCTGCCACGATTGATGTGCGACACCACATAAAGGGCTTATATATAAAAGGAATAACAAGCATGCCACAGTCGGGCGTCTATGCGACACTACAAAAAGGGCTTATATATATATATAAACATAGTCACAGTGAATATCCAGGAGGTAGAACCGTCCCAGGGATATTCATTATTTCACTTAATACAAATGGTTAGTCCACAATAATAATAATCATAACCATCATATATCACAAGTCATAATCAATGTTCTGGTTTAGTAGTTTCTCCTCCAAGACCGACACTAAGACCGACACTTGACCCATCCTGCATCAGAGTCCTTAACCATGGACATGGCTATTCGAATAGGTTTAATCTCTGCAGAGGGTGTACTCTTTACCCACTAGCAACGGATTCCTTTAGTCCATCGGGACTAATGCCGTCCACGGTCTTTTGATTGAAAACACACCTGATCGCACACCAGCCTAACTCACCGATTATGCAGGAATCACCCTTGACACCTGTTAAGCAAAACTCTAAGTGGGGAGGCTACAACCTCGTCTAGCATGGGATCACAAAATTTATACCGCGCGCAACTAGGGGAGCTACCCCTTCGGCTACAACCGAAACACCCATGCCCCCGGACCAGGTGGTATCGGATATAGCCGGTATCTTCCACCATGGCCTCTCTGTACGGTGTGTGCTAGGAAAGGGGTTGACAACTTACTGAACCGTACCCTACCTATGGCAGGGACAAGTGGTAGCACGCAACAAGTATGGGGGTTACCAGAACAAGACTCGATCTAAGGTCGACTTTGGAGGTTTAGGCATTCCCTGCATGATTAGCGTAACAAAAATATTTCAAACCAACAGATAGAATCACCCCCCATCATACCTCATCATGCCATACCGGACACAACTGTCTCGACGAGGAACTGGAGACAAACATCGTGTCTACCCAAGACAGAGGCTTTCCTGGTTTCCTTCCGGTAGGTATGAAGGCTATATGAGGGTGACCACTATCACAACATATCAATGTTCAAGAGCACGGTATTCATTAACATGCACTTACGAGTAGGGTCATATCACCCTAATAAATAATGGAAAATTTCAAGACACGGTGGTGTTGCAACCAAGTCAAACCACACACGGCAATATTATGCCAGGGTTCAGAATGCTTGCCTTCAAGGTGTGGAGAGGTGAGGTGCTCTCCAAAACTTTTGAAGGTTTTCTTCTCTCTCCAAAAATCCTATTTAAGAAAATTAGAAATCAATCACATACTTTCAAAAAAGTACAAAAAAGTTGCTTGGAAAATTTTGAAATAAATCTGAAAATAAACTAGAGAATATTTGGGAAACAACAGAAAAAGAATCAAGTCATTTGGACTTATATTTAAAAAGTTATAGCCAGTCAAAGTTTTGGTCAAAATCTGTTTTTAAAATAAAACAGAAAAAGAAAACGTTTCGAAAGAGAAAGCGTTTTCGGGGTAGTGAAGACGTACTCTGGGGTTTACGTCTTCACTTATTCCAGTGTGGACCGGCTCGTGGTCACTGAAAGTGGGTCCACGGGGCCCATTGGTCAGGTTTGACCAGTCGCCTCTCCCTCCTCTTCCTCTGCCCGAGCGGAGGCGGGACTCCGGCGATGCTCGCCGGCGAACGGCGGCACCGTCCGAGAAACCAAGGCCATCCGCGGGCTCAAGGGGTCGAGGCGGTCCTCTCGATGGTCGCTATGGTCTCTGGGGTGGCCGAAGTCGCCGGCGACGAGCTCCGCAGCGGACGGTGGCCGTCGGGCAGAGTGGGCTCTTGTCTCCAGTGGCTCCCGATCAAAATTGAGCATGGGGTGGACTCACGAGATGAAGAGAAGGCTTCTGGTGAAGAGAGTGGAGGGGGGGAGGCCCTGGTGGCGCCGGAGTGATCGAGACAGTGGCGGCGGCTGTGGTTGCCGAAGAAGAAGAAGACGACCACTTCTCGTCGATCACTTGCTATGGGGGGCTCTAGAGAGGTGGGGAGAGGCTGCTTGAGGGATTGGACGCGCTCGGGGGCTTCTTAAATAGGCGGGCAATGGCGGTTCCGCGGCGGCCGGGGATAAGATCGCCAGTCGACCGCTTCGGTTGTGGCAGAGCGACGTGGCGATGGCCGGAGCAGGGTCGGCGCTAGCGGCCAGGCTTGGGGATAAGGGCGGCCTGCTCACAACGGCAGCTGGCGAGGAGTTGTGGCTTGGGCGGTGCCGTCCATGGCAGGTCGTACTGTGGCTGTCGGCGTGCCGCCAAGAGGGCCTTGTCGGCGGCGCTGTAGGGCGCCAGGGGCGAGCTGGCGTGTTCTGGTGAGTGGATGAGGCCGGGGTGCGGCTCTGCAGGCGAGCAAGGGCCGGGGCGCGACATGGCGACCCGTGTGCACGCACGTGCAAAACGCGCGCTCTGGGCGCGCCCAGAGCACGCACGCTACATGCTCGGCAATATGCCAAAGCATGCCAGGGGGCTCCAATCCACAAGAGGGTTAGCAGGGTGGGGCTATAGGCTAGGGCAAATCCATGGGACATCTTTGGTGCAGTCGAGGATCAAGTTCACAAAGTAAACTTAAAAATCATGCCAATCTTGGCTATGCACTCGGGGTGTTTGACAGAATGCCAAGGGCATCTAGGAAATTCTTGGGGTGGCCAAATTCTCCAGATCAGTGTCTCCTTGGATGAAGAAGAGGGTGGTGAGGTTAGTTTATCAAAAGCAAAAACTTGTTAGTGCAAGTTTGTGAGAAAACTAATTCTGGACAGAAAGAAAAAGGCACTGTTGCATGCACTTAAGATCTTTCAATGGCTCCACTCTTCTGGACTTAAGGGTTTTGTAAGATGGGCTACAAGCAGGAGAAAGCTCAAGGGCACTAGAGCAAAATAAATTAGGGTTGCAGTAGAAACAGCCAAACTGTACCAGAAAGTCAAAGAGGTTGATTCACTCAAAATTTTCAAAGAACATCAATGGGTTTTTTGCATAAAGTTGAATCAAATACTCCTATTAACATCCCACAATTTTGGTGGAGGTTTTAAAGAAATATTTAAATAGGTTGCAGTGCAAAATTGCCCACTGGACCAGATTTAAAAACCTGGTGGAGAGCTCTAAATATCCAATGATTGAAATATATTTTTGCATAAAAGTGATTTAAAAACATCACATGACATCTCCAAATTTTGGTTGGAATTTTAGATGAATTTATAAAAGGGTTGTAGTACAAATGGGACCCTAAAACCAAAGAAAACTCACTTTAAGGAATAAAGCTCACAGAGAAATAATTATGCAATTAAATCCACTTTTAATAGAAATGTTTTTCTTGAGGGGAAAAACAAGTCCAACAATATATCTGGAAAGTTTTCACTTGGGGTAAAAACTCCATGATAACAAAGGGAAGAATGGCTCTGAAATCAAAGGAAAAACCAGAAAATAAAATTTTAAATTTCCTGGCAAAATTCTAATTAATAAAATAAGGTCAAAATTTTGGGGTGTCACATCGTCGTCCTCCGTACACACTACGGCGGCGAGCTTGGGGATGGAGGCCATCCCACGCGGGCGCTAGGTCTGAGAGGACGGCCTTGTCGTCAGTGCGTGACCTCGCTCGCCGACGACGAGTGCATCAACGCTGCACGTCCTTCTCTTCCCCGGCGAATCTGTGACCACCGGTGAGGAGGGAGAGAGGGGACGTCTTTTTTAGATTTGGAGAGAGGGTGGTAGTGTGAGAAGCAAGTGGGCAGCCCTTAGCAAGAAAGCGGCAAGCTCCGACCTATATATCTTTTTTATACTACTAGTACATGAGGTGGGGTAGTGGTAGAGTAGTTTATATTTTCTCTGCATACAGTACCAGTTAGTCGTGCTTCAAAACTGATCGGCACGCCATTAAAAAAATAAAGGTCGATAACTAATGCGGCACCTCGGGCCAACGCGACCAGATCGCATTTTGCACGAGAAATTACACACCATGTTTCGTTGACATGTGGTCCCGTTCCAACATATTAGTAAGACGACGGCGAATAGTAGGAGTATTTCCGAACGGACGTGTAGGCCGGGGCGCCTCTTCATGAACCATGGCAAACTCGCAACCGTCCACCGACTCTTCGCCTTTCCCTCTCGATTTGGAACTGCTGTCGCACGCTCTTCCTCTCCCTCCTCCATTTTCCTTCAGCCCTTCACCCTTTCTTCTGCCATTGTTCGATCATCTTCTCCATGGAGGGAACAGGCCGGAAACGACCCCATTATTCGTGCCCCGATCTGAAAGATGACGTGGTGGAGGAACTCATTGATCGATGCGACGTCATCACCTCGGCTAGCATGGCAGGTTCGTTCAAGCCCATTCTCGACTCAACTAATAACATCATTGCAAGGAACCCAAGGGTCCAGGAGCGGTTTGATCTCCCCTATCTTCTTCGCCATGACCCTGCTCGCTGGCGAGCGGACGACGGAGACCTCGCCTTGTGCAAGTTGATGCCGCTTGATAATGATACGTGTGATGTCAAGATGCCATCGCTTAAGGGTAAGTCCTGGGCTGGCGCAAATGGAGATTGGGTTGTTTATATTGGGTACAATTGCGAGTGGGAACTTGTGAATGTGTACACTCGTCAGCGGATTCCACTTCCAAAAATCTCCGAGTTCCCTGAGGTTGAGCACATAGATGATCTACGTACGTTCAAATACGATCATGGTGACTGTCGTGTACTGAAGATAGCAATTTGTCGAGTTCCCAACCGCTCTTGGAATTACAAGAACTATCAAGTTGTTGCTATCTTCGACAAGCTAGTTGTCGTCCTTCGTGGTTCGACTGGATGGATATTACTCAAAAATCAGTTTCTATACACGGATGTGTACTGTGATGCAATTGAATACGAGGATCTTGTGTTTGCTGCCACCTCTTGTGGCACTGTTTTTTCATGGGATCCTCGTTTTTTCGGTACATTTGTCTTCCACCGTAATTATAATTGTTTCATCCACATGCATGCAGGTTAGCAAGTTTCCCTTTACTAATTAACCTTCTTCTTGTGTTTCCAAGGTCCTGTGGACATCCCACCACCTATACTTGAAGATTTTTATAACCAAGGGGGAGATGACGATTGTGATGATCACGAGCATGAGGACGAGCAGCGCCGATATACTCTGTGGCGCTTGGCAACTAATTCCGATGGATCACCTCTTCTTGTGTGTATACAGCCCACTGATGATGTTACTGCTAAGGAAGCAGGTGTAGTCTCCCATGGTCACACTCTCCGGACCTATTCCAACACCCGTTGCATGGTATTCGGGATGGATACTAGTGTGCTAGCGCCAACTCCTTCTCCCTAGCACAGAATTGATAGTCTTGAAGAAAACTCGCTCTTCCTTGGACGAAACTATCCGATGATGGTGAAAGGCGATCCAACCGTTGTTGACACATTTATGAGAAGCAGTTGTGTCTATACCTCGGACATTTGCGTGGTTCCCTACCCTGGTACTGATATAGTAGGCCGCTTCAGCCTGGATGATCAGTGTTGCGTTGTTCTCCAGATCGACAATGCATGGCCCGTCCCAGAGAATCACCCTTGGTTCAAAGCAAGCTTTTCCAACGCCGAGGAATGGTTGAGTTGAAGTTCATTTCATTGCTTGTTATTTGTTGTGTGGTGAAAACTTTAGTATTTATAATGTATCCTCGTTGTCAATGTGGGTTGATGACATGTTCTATGTAATAAAATGATATGCCTGTGATAAACTTACTGTACTAAATTTATGAATGACTTTCGAGTCGCTTCTCTGAGTGAGTGGTGCGACGAGGCAAAAAAATATTTTCCGAATACATAATTGTACGTGCATTGCAACAGGTTATCAGATGAGGCCAATCAACAATAGTAGTACACTATTTGTACTAGCTTCACATGCTTCGCGCGTCGGGCGGGTGTTTTTACTGTAGCCATATGTTAATGTGTTCTTTGTACGTAACCAGCACCTCGAATCCTCGATACTAGTAGTATACTATATAGTAGGAGTAAGTAGTAGGAGTAGTAGGGTGGCATGGGCCAGAACAAGCATTCACGTCCGAGAGTACGGCTGCGCCACCACCACGACATCCATCGACACCATATTATTTCTTGGAGTCCGTGCGAGCAATCTCTTCAACCTCGTCGTGTCTCTAACTTCAGCCATCGCGCGGCGGGCGAGGTGGGGGTTTGCCGATAGTCGGTTTCCTTAACTGCGGTCCCACTTGTAAGGCCAACTCCAACGCGCGACCCCAAATAGACCTCCGTTTTGCACGAACTCCAATGATAATTTTGACTAGAAAAGCAAGACCAAAGAAAACAAGAACCACAAGAATATATTTTACTACTCCTGTAAGTTGGATTAGTTCCTTCTCGATGCATTCATTGTTGATCTGCGGAGGCTCGATCTTGCGTCCTTCTTTCTTCTTCGAGTGTAAAGAAGTATACATTGCTTCCTCGCATCTAGTCTCATGTCTAGCCTCTATTCTATACTAGCTAAAAGTGAAAGAACATCTACTAAATTGCGCTCTATCAATATATGGATGTACTCTTCTTCCCAATACAAAAACTTGCATCCATTCTACTCCCTCCGTTGCACAATACATGCCTTCTATTTGTCAAAATATATATGTATCTAGACATGTCTTTGTATATAGGTACATCCATTCTACTCCCTCCGTTGCACAATACATGCCTTCTATTTGTCAAAATATATATGTATCTAGACATGTCTTAGTATATAGGTACATCCATTTTTGGACAAATGGAAGTCAAGTATTTTGGAACGGAGGGAGTACACAATAAATTTTTTAAGTTAGCACAACTAGTCTAATCCGAGAGCAGAACCGAAGATTTGTCGGGTTCTTCCTCCTTTTGCCGACACGTGGGACATCCAGCATCCAGGTCGTGTCATGAAAGAAAATAGAGTGGTAGTTGAAGCCACGAGATGTGCATCTTGGGTTAAAGCGTAAATAGAATCTTACTACTCTTGAGTAACTCCAAAAGCGGCCACCGAAGATCTTTATTGGATTTGTTCTTCATCACCGACGTCGAGGTGAAAGATGTGCAGGTTCGATTGGGTCCTCTTGCATTTTCACCGACATGTGGGGCGCATGTGAGCAAGCAGACGATGGGCTCCATGCGTCCGGCTGGCTGAAAAGAGAGATAGAGGAGGGCTAAGCACGGACTGCAGGAAACTTGTTCTCATTGCCTCGATATAGGCTCGATATAGTGGGGTGGCATGGGCCATAACTAGCATTCACGTCTAGCAGTACGGCACACGCCACCCACACGAGTCCCATCCGACACCAATTTTCTTGGAGTCCGTGCTACAACCATCTCTTCTCCCTCCTGTCCTCTTTTCTCAGCCATCGCGCGGTGGGCGGGGTGGGGGTTTGCCGATAGTCGGTTTGCTCAACTGCGGTCCCACTTGTAAGTGAAAATGCAACACCGCACGCATTCCCGCTTGAGCGGCGTGCCGGACCAACCGTGTGGGGGTGCGACGCGAACACGTCAGGCTTTTCCTTTTGAACTTGTAACTTGTAAAATTTGGTTTTGCTCCATGGCGCGACCGATAGATAGAAAATAACGATTTTGCCTAGAGTAATGAGAATTTTGGTTCTGGCGCCGTTCATGCATGGAGATGCGTCTGAAAATTATGAAGTTGATGCGAAAGGTAAGATAATTACTGTAGTATCATATACTACTACATGGATTTGACGGAAGGATAAATATACATACGGATCCATCAACGTTCAACGACATCCTCACGCCCTAGTGCGCCGGGTCACCAACCGACGTGTGAGGAGCAGCGGCGTTGGCGGCGAGCTCAACATGCTTCTGAACAGTGCCGTCCAAGGTTGCCCTGCGCTCCAAGAAGGTCAGCATCCTATCGTCCTCCTCTTGCATGTACTAGTCCTTGTGGACGATTTGCGCGTAGACGTGGGTGATTATGTCGATGGTGTCTTGCTAGGCCAGGCGCTGCGCGGCGAGCGCAACCTCGAGGTGGACATTCTCCGGCGCGACGGCGGGCAGTCGCAGGGCCACCAGTGCGTTGAAGAGGTTGTTACCATAGTGGCTATTGAGGGTAGCGGGCATCGCAGAGCCTGGGCGCGTCGGCTGGAGGCTTACGTCAAAGTCGTCCGCAAGCTTCTTGACGATGGTGAACTTGTCGAGGAAACCGACGAGGACCTCGTCGAACAAGGAGACGAAGCTATCGTCCAAGCGGCCCCTCGCCCTGGCGGCCTCAAGCAATACTACCTACCGGGCCGCAGGCCGGCGTCGTGGACCATCTGGCATAGCCGGCTGATGCTCGCGCTCATCGCCTCCATGGGTCTAGCGTAGCTTCTAGTCAACTGATCTTGCGATTCGAGTGATCACTCAGCCCTTGGTTAGCGTGCGTGGAGTGCGTAGGATTTCGTACTACTCCTCGGCCCTCTACTGCACCTGCCTTTGGCTATATGATAGGTGGGCCAGCCACCCCCTGGGGCCACGTGTCATTCACCCAAAGGCAGTTGCCGTAAGTCAATGAAGTTGCGTCCCCCTCCGTGCCGGTGCAGTATAGTCATCTCACCGGACCTCTAGTTGGGGCCAAACGAGAGAAGTTTTATGTTTACTGGTTTATTGGTCCCCTTTGCATTTTGCGCCAAGTTTTGACCTTTG
This sequence comes from Aegilops bicornis, assembly GCA_021605145.1. Classification (NCBI taxonomy): domain Eukaryota; kingdom Viridiplantae; phylum Streptophyta; class Magnoliopsida; order Poales; family Poaceae; genus Aegilops; species Aegilops bicornis. Next base: position 713,489,151 of record CM038675.1, read on the forward strand.
ATTTAACTAATAAAATGTTAATGCATGTAAACAAAAATGTTGTGTAAGTCACCTTACGAAAACCAAATAATCCCAAAATACTTAGGCACGGTGAATTAACTCCCTCCTTGTTTCTTATTTTGTGACATATCAACCAATGAGAGATGTGGGCCGTGCATGCTTTCAATGACTTGAGACTACCAAACATGACATGCAGTGTTTAGTTCATTGCATGTAATCCTATTACAATACTCTAGTTAGCAAAAAAACATTAAGTTCTCTCGCCGATAAGAATAAAACACCATGCATTTATTTACAGAGGGAGTAGTACATTTTTGGTGACATGCATTACTAGATATTGCTAGTCAAATACTAAAATCCAGATGGACGTGGTAGTACTCCTAAATCCAGACGGTGGTGCTACTAGTACTAGTAGTAGTACTACCAATGTAGTAGTAGGAGTACTAGCACTGTACTACCCGTTGGTCAAATTATTATGTGCTGCTCCTCACAGTGAAGTGACAAGACCCTGCGCCAGAGATGACACCTGAGTATAGGCTCCATGTTCGGCATACCATAGTCAGCCTCACCGTCTGCAGAGCTAGCCTGCTTACAACTAGCCCTGTTCAACATAATTTCCCGTGCGTAGATGCACGTGCATTGCACGGAACACCAAGATTGGGGGTGGACGGCTCCGGCAGTGGCCATCGCGCCAGATTTTTCCACGGCCTTCTACTCCTAGATGTGGTGGGGAGGAGATGAGGCTGATTGTGAGAGACAAGGAGTTGTTTATAAATAGGGAACAAGTGCGGGCATCTTTTTGCAAAAATGGAGAAGCTTGGTTTGTATGCGTCAGATCGAGATCCGATGGCTATTGGGGAAAGATGGGAGGCACAACATCATCACCAACTCAGGACCTGTTTGATTCGCAGGATTTTGAAAACACGGGAATAGGACACGGCAATATTACAAGTTTCAAACTGATATTACAAATGTTAGGAGTAATGCTGCACCTACGAAGAGGGAATTACTAGGAAGTTTACATAAGAACTTTCGTTGCTTTAGGTGGATGCAGCATTATCGTACAAACTAAAATCCACCGTTCTGACAAGTCACTAATGGACAAATAAGTTTTCGAGTCTCTGGCCACTTGATGTTTCAAAAACAAATTCAGCTTCTGCGGAGACTTTATCATTTAGGCTTAGACGCTTGCGGTTGAGCACACTTGCCTCCAGAACAAAGAACCTGGCCAATTTAATCTCAGATGTGCTGCCTCGGTAGTCGATCAAATCAATTTCTGTAAGATGGAGATCAAGGCATTCGATGAGATTGTTATAGTGCAGCACATTTTTCACTTTCGGGTCTTTTTTTATCTGCAAAAGAAGAGAACATATTGGAGCAGCTGGCTGCATAAGATTGTCATGTCATCAAGAGGTACCAATATCATTCACTCATACGATAGGGTTGGCTGGCTAGTGATATTTTTTCACTCTCTCTCTCTCCCTCTCTCTCTCTCTCTGTGTGTGTGTGTTTCCTCTCATTTAACTAGGAGCACGTGAAGAGCTTGGGCATTTGTTGCCTTCCACTATGTGGCCGATGCCATATTTCGCAAAAGTATGCCACATAATACGCATCGATGTCAAATCAAAAGAATTTGGCACCGCTCTCGCGATGTGAGAGAGTTGGCACCACTGTGCACAGACCCACATGTATAAACAAATCAATCAAACCAACTACACCAGCCTCTCACTCTCCCAAACAAGTGTTTTTTTATTGCCTCAGTCCTCTCTCTCTCCCACGCAGTGTTTTTTCATTGTGTGAGTTAATTTGGCATCGGAGCAAAGTAGGTGATCCAGATTGGACACCAGGTGAGCAATGTAGGGGCATCGATGCCAAATGCATCACAAGTGAATTTGGCACATGTTTTGGCCTACATAGCCCACTTTTGTAATACTACCTCGTATTTAGTATAAAATTTTGACCATAGATTTACCTAAGAAAATGCCAATGCATGTCACTAAAAATTACACCATTTGAAATTATGTTCAAATCTGAATCCAACGATATAGTTCTTAGTGACATGCAGTAACATTTTGTCAGTTAAATCTATCGTCAAATTTTGATACTACAAAATTGGAAGAGTAAACCAGGACGGAGGTAGTACTTGCTCTTAGGGTAACCATAAGTTACTTTCCACTATGACTAGCCTAGGCTACTATAGTAGTACAGCATAAAAACGATGCAGGTGATCACGTGATAAAAAAATACTAAAAACATTTCTTCCGGTGCAGTGCGTAGATGCAGTTTTGAACACTACACTTGTCATCGTAATTTGGGAAAATTACGAAAAAATTGAGCAACGTTGTGATTACTGTTTACTTATAGGAAAGAAGTTTCACCTAGATGAGTAGCTTCTCCGTGCACGGAAAGCATGTAAGGAATCCAACAACTTGATCCAGATTGGGCCGATAGATTTTAGTGCTAAGGTCTTCACTGTGCGCATGGACTGGGTCAAGCTTGTGGGAATCATTTTCTAGAAGACGGTCGTAAATACATCAAGAAGAAATTTAAAAATGTGAATTTCAAGAAGACGGAGAAGAAGATGAGTGTTGCACCTGAACGATTACGGATCCAATAAAGAGTTTGGAGAATTTGGCAGACGAATACACCAACGATGTCAATTTCGGCGCGTCAATGACCCTAATTTTTGTTGGAACTTCTAGATCTGATACAAGCAATCTCTCAAGGAAAGGCGCATTCTCAATGACCATAAGTGGAATAGCTGGAGTGACCTCTTCCCAATTGATGTCTTGTTGCGGGGCCAGCAAGACACATAAATCCATCAGAGATTCGTCGAGGCAATGTGGAGGCTAATGAACCTGTGGATCTGCTCAAGACGAAGGTACTCGAGTGCAGTACAGCTGCAGAGTAGGTGCTCCATAGACTTCTTCGAGATGGCAACATCGAAGAGGTCGAGCTGCTTGAGTTGAGGGAGAAGAAGAGCGGGCGCGGCATTAATCTGGGGAAGATAGCAGGAGCTGAAGCTGGCGCGGCGCAGCGTTGGCGTGAGGCGGAGCGCGGACGGCGGCAGAGAGCGACATCGTCCAGCTTCAAAGCTGAGCTCCTCAAGCTGATCTAGGGCAGGGGATAAGAACCACTCGTCGAACTTGGGTTGGACCTTGCAGTTGGTACTGAACATGCGGATGTCAAGGCGTTTGGCTGGCCCAGGGTGCGATGAAAGGATCTTGGAGACTGCGGCCATGCGTTTGGAATCCCCGTCACAGATGCAGCTATCGACAGTGAGTTGAGGGGGACGCAGCGCCAGAGGGGGTGCCACCGCCGGGAGAGCAGGGCGGTCCGCACGGTAGATTTGGTGGGGAGGAGGCCGATGATGACGAGCAGTGTGTCGTCAGAGAGGCTGCTGATGAAGTCCAGGCTCGCTGGATGCGGTTTTGGCTCGAGCCGCCTCCGCTTGTTGGCTGCCTTGCCGTCCATCTCAACCGGCGGCGGCGCCGGTGTACACGATGTCTTTGGTGTGTGTTGTGTGCTGGGTGTGCGCAAGTGCGTCCTTCTGTGCATGCCGCCACGCAGTGGTGAATTGTGCGCGAGTGCGTCCTTCGCACGCAAGAAGTTTGTCCTCAATGCGCCCTCAATTTACTAGCGTGCGGGGTGCTACCCCAAGTGGTTTCAACTTTGTTTACTTCACCGCGTGTCAGATGGGCCTCTAGTTTACTTATTTTGACCCACTACCACATGGGCCAGCACACGAAGATACAGAACACGAGCTGACAAGGCAGCATGTGGATTGGTTAACCGGTCAACTAAAAAATATACAGAGCTATACACTGACACAGTGAGCGTATAATCCGTCGGTATAGAGAGTTCGAGTGAGAGGGGAGGCCCGTGAGAGATAGTTGAGAGAGAGAAAGAGCTACTCCCTCCGTTCGATAATGTAGTTCCAACATTTTTTTAAGTCAAACTTTTGAAACTTTGACCAAGTTTATAAAGAAATTACTTAAATCTACAATACCAAAGATAAATGATAGTATGAAGTAAGTACATGTTGTGATGAATCTAATGATCGTTCCATATGTAAATGTTTTTCTCCACATATACCTGGTCAAACTTTTCTGAGGTTTGACTTTTCAAAACATCCATATTCTTATGGACGTGTGAGTCCCTAACAAGAGAGAGAGAGAGAGAGAGAGTGAGTGAAAAAAAGTGTGTGTGTGTGTGTGAAAGAGACATGGACAACACACGATAAAAGTAGAGAAAAAGCGTGCGTGTCTTATGCAAACATATCACACATTCATCTTCGACAACGGAGGCAAGGTGAGGAGATAGTGTGTGGTTGTTTGGAACCGAGAGAGTAAGACCCCTAGCACATGGCCAAGAGGGGTTTGACAAACAAGGGAGAGAGGTCGAGAGAGACGTACGGAGAAAATGCAGACATGGGGAGGAGAGAGTGTATGTTTGTCATAGAGAGATCCCCTGGAGATCGTGATGGGACTACATGGGTGGGGGATCGAGTGACAAGGTGTGTGCGCGATAGAAGATGCCCCGAGAGATCTCGAGATAGACGTATGGATGGAAGGAGACAATACATGTGTTCCTGATGGCTCGTCAGAGATGATCATACTTAGGATCGAGGGGGAGTGCTTGCGCCTATGATGGATTGAGGATTATGGTACTTAGGGGGTGCGTGTCACATGAAGAGAGAACAAGGCGGAGAGTGTTGGATGGGTCTATATGTATAGCCTTGGCGAGACATGTGTATGTGTGAACCGAGGAGATATAAGGCCAGTTTGGCTTGCGTCTGAGCATCTTTTGCCTGGCACAGGGGTTGTGGCTGGATTTCATGCACCCTTGTTTGGTTGCTACCACATGAAAAGAAAGCCCGCTGGCACAGGTTCCTTGCACTTTAATTAGCTTTGGCTGAACTCCGGACCTTGCCAAGTAGCCTGGCCCAGGCGACCGATTTCGAACGCCTGGCCTTGCTTGGTCGTGTGGCCACGAGGCTAACAGCATCATGGATGGATATTAGCATTAATAATTGATGCATGGATTTATTGATGGGACGTTGATGCTTTGCCTGGCCCAGGCATGAACCAAACGCTTCAGCACCACACAAGCCTGGCCAGGCAGAAATATTTTACATCTCATGTCCACATCAGGCAGTACCGGCCATCAAGGCATGAGGGTCAGGTCACGAACCAAACTGACCAATAAAGTTTGAGAGAGATTGAGGAGCCCCGATAAGGCTGAGTGGTGCGTCAGATAGCTGAGAGGGGGAAAGAGATATTCCATCTGCTCGATAATGCAAAGGTGCATGTAAAAATTTTAGAAGTCAAACTTTGGAAACTTTGATCGGGTTTACGCAAATGTTATTTATATCTACAATACCAAAGATACATCATACAAAACTACATCTCATGGTGAATCTAATGGTATATGTTTGCCGTACTAGATGTAATTCTTTTTCTCCACATACATGGTCAAACTTTGTGATGTTTGACTTTTCAATAAATTTGTATGCTACGGACCGAGGAGAGTGCCTCAGTCGAGACAGATCAAGCGAGTGTGAAGGAGAATGAGTAAGTGTGCAAAAAGAGTATGTGTGTGAAAGAGAAAGTGACAACAAACGATAAATTAGAGAGAGTGTGTGTTTTTTCGTTTCTTATGCGAACATATCACGCATGCATCTCCGAGATGGAAGCGAGGCGAGGAGATACACGAAGATAGCTAGTGTGTGATTGTTTGCAACGGAGAGAGACACCCCTGTAGCACATGTCCAATAGAGGTGTGGCCAAAAAGGAACAAAGGTCGAGAGGGACACATGGATTGCATGGACGCATGGGGAGGGAGAGAGGGTGTGTTTGTGATAAAGAGATCCCGTCGAGATCGTGAGGAGACTATATGGATGGGAGATCGAGGGAGTGCGTGCGCGATAGAAAGATGCCCGAGAGAAATCGAGATAGACCATGCACATGTTTGTGATGGAGACTAAGATTAGCTAGTCATATACATATAGGGGGGACTGCGTGTGCCTACAATTGAGTGAGAGACCATCATACTTGGCTAGCTGGGCATGAGATTGTGTGTGTCTGCGTGTGAGATGGAGAGAGAGAGAACAAGGGGGAGAGATAGAGTTTTAGATGGGCCCTGCTCGAGTGCAGTGACATATGCATGTGTATGTGTGACCAGTGGATGGAGAGTTTGAGAGAGGGGGAAGAGCTCGAGGCGACATAGTGGTGCGTGAGAGAGTTACAGGCAAAGAGCCAAGGAATCTGTGTGCATCTGATGAGTGCACCCAAGATATCTAGCTTGGACTAGCTAGAGTATCATACATAGTGTGCTTGAGAGAGACCTATAGATTGTGTATATATGAATGCAAAATAGAAATACCCCCCCCCCCCACACACACACACACAGAGAGAGAGAGAGAGAGAGAGAGAGAGAGATGGAGAGAAAGGGAGAGGGACCAACAAGGTTTTTGTGTCAGATGCGTGCGACAGAATTGAAGATTGTCGGAGAGAGAGAGAGAGAGAGAGAGAGAGAGCAGGAGTCCGGGAGAGGGGGAGGTCGCGTTTTATGCATCAAAGACTGATATAAACCATGTTTCGATATAAACTTGCATTCAAATATTTAAATTGGAGAACATGTTTATGCGCAATGCACACATGAATGGATATATGCGTATATCAAACAAGTTCATTAATTTGACTTTCAACATGTTCATGGAGTACTATAATACTGTGCAACATGCTACTCGATTGAGGTGTTCAATTTTGGATTTAGTTCACTATTTTGACCCTCTTGAGCGAGCTATTTCATTGAATCGAGATATTTCATTTTGGGTTTGATTCGCGTTTTTGAGTGGGTCAACTATTTGTCATATAGTAAATCCCTAGCAACGAGCATGTAAAAACACATTACTCCCAGGCATCATCTCTCCATCTAAAAAAGAAGTGGCAAGCTAATATTTCAAAATTTGATCCGAATCGACTTGGTAAGGTAGAGGTGGATGCTCGTTCTCCCAAAATTTGAACGAACCGTTAAACATCCTCTCTGCTTTCGGTGGAATTGGCCGAGCAAATAAATGGGAGGCGTGAAATTACCGTCCTATGTGGGACACGCATCAATTGGCCGTTGTACATCGAGGGTAGGTTCGTAACTTCATCCAAGCGCGCCTTCTCCTCGGCGAAATGACATGTGCCAAATAATTCATAAACCATGTTCGGCAAAATCGCTCTCCTCTTAGAAATAGCTCACGCCCACTATTTCAAAACACGCTCTCCTCGCCTCAAATCGCTCGCACCCACTATAGTTCAAAGCACGCCTCCTGCTTCAAATCACTCCGCCCACTATTTGGGGAGAAGCAAAGTTACTCTACTATCCCCGACCCTCGGTACACAGACCCAAGCCGAGAAGCCTATAGGCAAGGGTAGAACTGTAACTCCCCTCACATTTCGCACAAATGCGTCCAGTAAGACATGGTTCCACTCCTCCCAATCCGCCCCCCCGCCCCCATTCATACCTCGTGGGCGCCAAATCACCTTCTCCCCGGGAAGCTCCCTTCTCCTGAGCCGCGAAACCTCAGCCCCACCTCCATGGCGCCCCCCACCGCACCAATTTCACAGCCGCCCTCCTCCCTAATGCCAAAGACGCTGTCCATTTGCCGTCGTGCACTGGGTCGTGTGCCTCTTACTCGGTGCTACTGGTGCTGCCTCGACGACGGCCACGTGAACCGTACCGGAGCCGATTCACCCCCGCCGTTGTTCATGGTGCCGGAGCGGCTCCAACTTCGGATCCGTCCAGAGTCCTGGCGCTGCTTCGGCGTAGCCGTCGACCGTCGCGACATCACTTTTTCCCTGCCGCCGATCGCCACCGCAACCGCGCCGGCCTCACCGACTCGGCAATTTGGACACGCCTACTTCACCATGCCGCCGGATAGGTCACACCCTCATCTCAAATCACTTTATTTAGGCGTCGGTTATGTCTGAATTTTTATTACAGGCCAATCGATTTGCAATGGGAAGCAGCACCCCTCGAGGCGGAGGAGCTCCTAGGCTGCCGGTTGGCTGGTGTCTAACGTAAGGGTGCGGGGCCGCAAGTTCACCGCGGAAGCAGCGCTTAGGTGGCTATCTTTTAGAGTTGCATGGGTTGAAGGTATTGCCGCCGCAGGATCTGGATGACGGGGAGTCTTTGTGGATTGGCCCGGGGGCGGCACAACCACGGTCTTGGTGGGGGCGGGGGAGAGGTTTTGGCGAGGGCCACGGACAGCGGAGGCTGCTTTCTGCCATTGGTCGCTGGCTCTTCGGGGAAGATTCCGAACAGTGTCAGCCGGGAGGCACAAGACGGCCAGCCATCCGGCGTAGATCGGACAGTATCAAAATAAAATAAAATCATGTGACCCAATTTAGTCAACAGACGTGTGACCACTCTCGTACCTTGCTGTTGATCTCTTAGAGTATTTCTTCAGATCAAAGAGATATGTCGTTCTTAACATTATGCATTATCTGCATCTTCAGACACACCGTCTTCCGACTCACCGCAGCTGCTCCAACAAGGGAAGCATACACGGAAGGGAGCTATAGTCCCCACTCAACAGTTCCACTGCATCGAATGCGCGTGCCCGACATGCAGCCACAACAAGCTGCGAGGGCCATCGACAAGTCGACATGATGCTCACTCCTATGGATGGCAGCCCGATAGGTTGTACCCTCATCTTACTCGTGTGCAACATTTATGGCTTTGTTATTCATCTAAGCATGGAAAATAAATCATCACATTTCACTGTATATTCATGCTGATCTCTTACGGGTCTTGTTCAGGAGTTAACGATGTTCCATAGTTCAGCTAAGATACTTGTTCTTTAGGTAACACTGTTCCATAGTTATCATCCATCAGCCAATGCTATCCCACATTTGGTGATTATAGTATTATACCACTTCTAGTATTTCCTATGTTGTTCTTTAATACTTTTGTGTGCCATCTAGTTAATCTAAAGTACAAACGATACATATTCTGTAGCTTTCATCTGTGTTCTCCCTTTAGTTTATGAGACCTCTTGTCGCTAGTTAACCCCAGTCCTACTATTTATGTCGTCTCCTCTGAGGCACTCATTACATAAATCTAACTACTAGTTGTCTTCCATGCATGTCGAGATATAATTGCACACACTGATATATCCACAAGAACCTCACGGAGCAATGTAAAGGCCAATAAACTTGATGTCAATGATACCCAATATGATGGAACATGTAAAGGCAGTTCTTCAGAAGAACCTCTTCACCCCACAAGAACCTCACGGAACATGTAAAGGCAGTTCTTCAGAAGACTTGCAGAAAGATGATGAATCCTCTTCACCCCACAAGGTCCTTGCTCTAACTTGGCCTGTGATATGGGTACAACATGCATATAATGTCCTGGAGTGTATTTACTGCAGTGCAATGCCATGTGCTTAGCATCTTGATCATGCATGTAAATATGTCATGCCTTCCTGTTTTCAGTACCTATTCCATTCATGATAACATGTTTTCAAATTCAAGTACTATCATTCTACTCTATCGCAATGCCATCTGCTTAATTTGGACATCATGCTTCAATATCTTATGCATTGTTATTCATCGTATGTACTTCATCATCTACCATACCATGTTTTTTACATTGAAGTGTTGTTCTAGTGCTCTGTTGCAATGCCATCTTATTTTCCCAATCATACACGTGTATGTTGCCTTAGTTATTTCATGCGTATTCCGCTAGCATACAGTTTTACATTCAACTAGTTTTTTTCTTTGTGTTGTCACCTTCGTATCCCTAGTTCTTACACCATACTCCCTCCGTCCGGATTACATGTTGTCGAAATGGATAAAAAGGATGTATCTAGAACTGAAATACGCCTAGACCCATCCATTTTTTTCCCGGATGGAGGGAATACATGTCAATATGTCATGCCTTTCTATTCTTCAGTACCTATTCCATCTCTCTCTGCTGCCGCATGTTTTATAATTAAAGCACCATTCTTCTATACAAGGCATGCAAGGGAAGACGACTATGTTAGACTACGAAGGGTTACAAACAAGGCCTTTGCATAAGATCCAAACGCCAAGAGATAATAAACCAACTCCGGTTTTTATATATCTTGCTCCAAAGACAGAGAAACCCAACTCCTCACGATAATAAGCAGATTCCAGTGGCCAAAGAACTAGTCCGCTCCAAATTCCGGCAAAATATGTCAACTCAATTCTAAGAAGCGTGCGTATCCTTGCATCATGAAATTTTATAGCATGCTGATCATATTTTCTACATGTTTCTTACCCATCTCTTTTAGAAAATAAGCTTAACAGATAGAAGATTTTCCGCAATGGTATCGTTTATGAGGAAAGATTCTTGCAGGAATTCTCTGTGCTCCAATGTAGATGTAAGTACATTGTATATCACTATATTTTTACATCAGCATGTATTTTGTTAATCGGCGTGAATCCAACCTTTATCGATCTAAATTTAGTTGTAGCAAAATGTATGATTAAAGGCCACAATGTTGATTTTTGCAAGGAAAACTGCCGGTAGTTTTGCATCCTAAGTCGCATGAGTGTACTATCTCATATCGGTGGGTTTGAATACTTTGGTTCTGCAGTGGGTTTTCATTGTTTTTCTTTGTGTTGACCTGTTGTATCCCTAGCTCTTACATCATACTCCCTCCGTCCGGATTAAATGTGCGAAATGGACAAAGCTGGATGTATCTAGAACTGAAATCGCCTAGACCCATCCATTTATTTCCGGATGGAGTGAATACATGTCAATATGTCATGCCTTTCTATTCTTGATTACCTATTCCATCTCTGTTGTAGCATGTTTTATAACTGATTCACCATTCTTCTATATAAGGCATGCAAGGGGAAGACGGCTATGTTAGAATCTGAAGGGTTACAAACCAGGTCTTTGCAAAAGATCCAAACGCCAGGAGATAATAAACCAACTCCATTTTTCATAGATACTGCTCCAGCACAGAGAAACCCAACTCCCACTGATAATAAGCAGATTCCAGTGGCCAACGAACTAGTCCGCTCCAGTCCAGCAAAAGAATGTCAACTCCATACTAAGAAGCGTGTGCGTATCCTCGCATCATGAAATTTTATAGCATTCTGATCATATTTTCTACATGTTTCTTACCCGTCTCTCTTTTAGAAAATAAGGTTAAACAATACAAGATTTCCTCCATTGGGATCGTATTCGAGGAAAATATCTTGCAGGAATTCTCTGTGCTCCGATCTTTGATGTAAGTACACTGTTGTATATCACTATATTTTTACATCAGCATGTATTTTGTTAATCGGCATGAATCTAACCTTTATCTGATCTAAAATTAGTTGTAGCAAAATGTTAAAAGGCGCCAATGTTGATTTTTGTAAGGAAAATTGCACAGTAGTTTTGTGTACTGAGCTGCATGAATGTGCTATCTCATATCACGCACATTACTGAATTGTAGTGCTTCTCTGGTTGCCCATTCATTCATTGTGTCAATGTTGCTTTCATATTACCTTACCTGGCTGATGATAGTTGTGCCATATTGTGTTAATTTGGTGTAGGCTAGTTGCCCAAACGTTCGTTGTGTCAATGTTGCTTTCCTATTATCTGACTTGGCCAATGATAGCAATGCTAGTGTGTTAATTATGTGCAGGCAGCTGAAGATAAGAAGACAAACTCTGAAAACAGCAAGGCAACCCCATTGTTTCTTTCCAGTAAATCTAGGACAGGTAATATGGCAATAACTCATGATTAATCTATTTGGTTCCCGTCCTAATTTACGTTATGATGCAGTGGTCAAGACACTCTCCACTATCAATAATACAAGCCTGCCAAAATCGCCATCTGAATACATTCGGTATCCTCATCTCAAATGCAACGGAATAAATGTATGTTTGTGAACCAATTAATGGCTGAAGCAATGATGGAAATGGTGGATGAATCAGAGGTGCGAGTCGTGTGACACAACAAGCTGATCAATGTTTTCAGAGGACAGTGTGGCAAAGCAGCAAGAACTTGCCCACATGCTTATGGGCGTCATTTGTCTTTGAGGTTGCAGATTGTGACGTTGTAGATGGTTAGGTTCTGCTCATTTATTTGCACTGGCATCAATCTTTGATTGCCCAGTGGATGTAATTTCCTGTAATATATTCTGGATGTGCAACGTTATTCCCTGTATGCCGTACCTTTGCTCGTCGTAATGGGCTCAAATTATCTAATTTGGCCTAAAGACATGAACGAACTTTAGTGGGCCCATTGAGTTAATGGGCCGTTACTAGGCCGAAAGTTAATGGTCGGCCCTCTTACCTCCCGGGTCGTTAACAGTCCGACATCGAAGTGGGCAATAGGTGGCCCCAATTTATTCCATTGGCCGTTAACAGGCCGTTAATAAGTTTGGGCTACATATGGCTCAACTATACTGTAGGCCTTTAGCAGGCCGAAAGAGACAGCAGGCTTGTATTGGACCATGAAGAGCATGGGCCGCTAAGAGGCCGAAAGTCAGGTCGTATTGTACACGGCCCAATCAGGTTATGGGCCTTTAGCGGGCGAAAGAAACCGGGTTGGTATTGGACCATGAAGGGCATGGGCCGTTAAGAGGCCAAAACTAAGGTCCGACTACAAATGGCCCAACTCATTTATGGTCCGTTAACAGGCCGAAAGGCACACAGGGCCGGGAATTGGCCCAACACTTAAATGGGTCGCTAAAAGGCCAAAACTCAGGTCCGACTACAATTGGCCCAACTGATTTATGGGCCGTCAACAGGCTGAAAGTGACACCGGGCCAGAAATTGGCCCAACACTTAAATAGGCCACTAAAAGGCCGAAACTCAGGTCCGACTACAAATGGCCCATCAGATTTATGGGCCGTCAACTGGCTGAAAGACACACCGGGCCGGAAATTAGCCCATCATTTAAATGGATCACTAAAAGGCAGAAAGATGTACATCCTGAAAATTGGCCCATCCATTAAATGGGCCGTTAACAGGCCGAAATCTCATCGAGCCGATATTGAGCCCAAATATATAGCGGGCTGTTAACGGGCTCGAACTGACGATGGGCTGCAATGGAGTCAAATCTTTAACGGGCGAATTGGCACATCTCGTATGGGCCGTGGGCTTAAATGGACTGACACAAGTAGGCCTTATATGGGCGGCTGCTAATTTTTCTTGGGTCGGCCTTTTTCACCGGAATGGGCCCTTTGTTGGGCCGTACACGGTCGACATATCATAGGCGCCTATCTCGACCCATCGACGGTGACACGTGTTTCGGCCCACCAATAAGAATTTTACACGTCAAAATTTCCCATTGGTCGGGCTGTTAACGGGTTATTGGATCCAAAACCCGACCCGATAGCTTAACGGCGTTCGTTCTGGTGGATACCACGTGTCGGTCACCCTTGACGAAAAGCACTTACGTGACGCGATTTATCGTCATGGAAGTGGAAACTTCCGTGATGATAATTTTGGTAATGTAATGGAACACTTCTACGACAGCACATGTATGACTATCTTGATTCTGTCATAAATTTGTCATGGATGTACATGCATGACAAAAAAGCGACCTACTGTGACAAACACGTATCATCAAGGAAGTGTATTTTTTTGTAGTGGAGCCAATTCTAGTCTCGGCAACAAGTGTACATAAGGGGAAAAGAACCTCCCATTCCGGAGTGAAAAACACTCTATCTAACACGCACCGGCTGTAATTTCTTGTTAGTCCAAGTATATCTAGCTCTGGTCCGAGCCGCCTCACGCAAAGCCGTTGCCGCAATGGCCCCATTGAACATGGACACCCGAGTCCAATCAATGTTGGTGTTGTTTTTGTCCATCCCCGAACGAATTAAGTTAAAATCACCACCCACCACTAGTGGCAAGTTGATAGCTCGTTTGGCCCCTACCAAATTGGTTAACTCAAGTAAGAAGTCCGCAGAACGCGAGTGATCTGCAGGCCCGTAAACGCACGCAACTACCCAAGTGAGACCAGAGACACGGTGTCGAATGGTAGCCGTAAGAAAAAATACACCATCATCCCATTGCAATACATCACAGATATCATTGTTACAACCCAAGAAAATGCCACCCGAGTGGCCCGCCGAGGTCACCTAGTGCCAAGAGAATCGTTGCAAAGGGTCAAAAGCAAGGAGATCGCGAAACGAGAAGTCAGATTTGATCGTTTCCTGAAGCCCTACCACGTCAATCCTTTCCTTGGCTATATACTCCTTAAGTTGAGTACGCCTCCCACCGTGGCCACAACCACGAATGTTCCAAAATAGGTATCGCATCTAAATGATTCGATTCTAAGGCGCACCCCCTGGATGTCACCGCTTTCGCCACATGCTTTCGTACCGTAATCCGGCTGGAAGAAGGTAGATAAGAGGCATCCCTCGCCTCTGTCTCCTCGTCGGGCCCTGCCTCGCTACCAGTCTCTACTGGAACGATGGCCATTTGGTTCGTTTCGGCACAACGCGCGGCCACAGCCACCAGCATGGCCTGCGCATCCTCCCTCGCGCGTACCAGTGAAATGATCTCGCCATACGGAGCACTAATCGCCACACCACTATCGTCTAAGATGCTAGCCATATGATTGTCCGAAAATGCGTTCAAAATACGATAAGCAGGCAAGGCATTACCTGATGCTTCCAGGTTTTTGTCGGTGAGCCGGGGCTTGGCGCTCTCCAGCGAAGTCAGCTCCCCAAGCTTGGCCTTAGCACGGACGCTGGGAGTCCGCTGCACCACCGGAGTTGCCTTGGAGCGCCTGGCCTTGCTGCCCACTTCTGCCGTACCCAGCATCGCCCCCAACTCGCCACCAAACGTCGCTTCCACCCCCGCCTCCGATGACACCTGCTTGTTGGCCAGCTTTCTGCCAGCAGTCTTCTTCGCCTGACGACCCGCGCTGTTGGAACCACACTTGGTGGCAAGAGTCAGGTCGCAGTCCACAACGCACCCAACATCCGTCCCCGTTGCCACAGCAAGAGGTGGCGTCAGGTTCGCAGCTGAAGTGGCCCCAACCTCCTCATGAGCAGGCTGCGCCAGAAGCGGGGCCAATATGTTGGATCCATATTCATCAAAAGTTAGCGCCAGGGAGCGCGTCGGCGGTGGAAGACTCACCGTCGTGTCCTGGGTCACCACCCCCATGGCACCCGCATCATTGGAGAGAGCACCCAGCTTGTCCCAAGTCTCCGTGTCAATTTCTGTGTCAATTGATGTGTCATGTTGACTATCTTCAAATTCCTCATCCTTGTCCTGCATCTTGGTGTCACCGTCAGCAGCCTTGGAAGGAGACGGCACCTCTCCCTGAGGTGCTGGTCCATGCCCCGCCCCGTTGGGCCGAGCACTACCCGAAGGACGGGCAGCACCATTGGCAGCAGGTGACGGTGTCCCGGACTAGGGGGTACTCACCACGTCGTCTCCCGATCAGTTGATTTGGGCCGAGGACCCCAGGGCCGAATACTCATGGGCCAGTTCAGACAGCCGATGACATATGCAAGGAAGATTCCACAAGACTTGGTGATCAAGACAAGGACTCCTCCCCACCGGCGTATTTGACTAGGACTCTTGTAATCCTATGCCTCTGGTACATTATATAGGCCGAGGCCAAGCTAGTTGATAGATAGATGATATATGCTAGATCATTATGACACTACTCATCATACCTCTAGGGCTTAGACCACAACATATGATCTCGAGGTGGATCAACTCTTGTAACACTCATATTCATCAAGATCAATCAAGCAGGAAGTAGGGTATTACCTCCATAGAGAGGGCCCGAACCTGGGTAAACATCGTGTCCCCCGTCTCCTGTTACCATCGATCCTAGACGCACAGTTCGGGACCCCCTACCCGAGATCTACCGGTTTTGACACCGACATTGGTGCTTTCATTGAGAGTTCCGCTGTGTGTTCAGCAAAAGATCGATGGCTCGCCTGCAGATCAACTACGACTTCAGCATCTTCGTCACCAGCTCGACTGGTCACCTTGGTTCGACCAAGAACTATGCCCCATGTTCGGATCACCATGTTCGGACGAGGGCCTTCATCAAACATCAACTCCGATCTCTATCAAGATCATGGAGGAATCATCCCTGGAGCTCGGGGGCTCAACGTCAACATTGCCCTAAAGCGACCGTGTTGTTTTTTAGACAACAAACTCGTATCTGCCGCCACCGCATCCTCGAGAATCTCTTTAACGATTGCTTTGGTGGGATTGTGCGGAATTGAGTATACAACAACCATGCAAAATTTCATCGAGTTCTGATGGAGGAATCTCTGGCAATCTATGATATACCGGAGCCGTTTCGAATCTAGACGGGAATCTGGACGAGTTTGGAGCGTGGCGTCCAGCATCTAGCTCAGACGTCCTTTGGAAGATCCAACCATTGATCGGCTGCGGAATTCCTATATCTACCGCCCCTCAAAATTTCAGCTCGATCCGACCGTTCAAACTCCGGGAAACCTCCGATGAGCGCAACGATTTTCGGATCCGTTTTCTGCGTGAATACGAATCCGGCCCGAGTTCATGTTTCTTCATGAACGGGATATCGGACACCCCTTTTGAAGGAATTTTTTCTAGGGTACTGCGCATTGTTTTTAAACACGTGCCCATAAAATTTTAAGCCTCCTCCGAGGTAATCTTCACCATCACGCTGGTGTCAAACCAGTCCGGCAGTATCGCTCCATGGCTGCCGACCTGCGCTAGACACGTCACCACTTTATTGAGCCAAGCTCAACTCCCTCGTTCATCATCTCGGCAAGACGAACAAGAGTTTGGCATTGCGAAGGATAAATCATCATCAACATCGCGGTAGCTTCATCAAGCTAGCGTCGATCGCGTCACAAGTCTTGACCTGCGTCGGCATCACCATACTGCCTCTTCTTCAAATGATCATCAAACGCGCCGACTTGTTTCGACACATCGGCTGACATGTAGACTCCAGCATCTCTTCGCCGAGCTGCTCCAACACCTCGGCTAGACCGGGGGCTTCATCATCTCTTCATCAACCTACTCCGATGACTTTGGCGTCACCAGCCGACCAGCTTCATCATGATTAGCTGGACCGAGGGCTTTGTCTCGGCAAGCCAACCTTTGACAGCATTGCCATGCCGGCGCTTTATCACCCACCAGGCAATGGGTGTGCGGATCGAGTCCCAATTTTGGGAGTCACCTTTCTTCGGATTGCTACAATAAATAAACCAAGTGCTATTTATCCCAGTAATTTTTGCTTGTTTAGGTCTATTCTCCCCAAAGAATTATTACTCGGGTTTGTTCCATCATCTCTACGCAGGCCTGTCAAATGGCGGCCGCACTATCGACGGTCACGCGGTGGTACGGTCAGTTTCCGTATATAGTCCGGCAAACGCCGAATCCGGAACTCGGACCGGCATGTGAATTCAAGCTTTTTCCACGCCTTCATCGCGTCACGCCGACGCTCTGCATCAACATTGACTTCGGCGCCATGCCACATCTCTTTAAATAAATTATTTTTGTGAAAAGCAATTATGCAAGGATTTTATATATATTTATATTATTCTTTTTGGACCGCACTATTTTATCCGTGTAGGTGATCGACTTCGACTGTGTTACACTGTCACTTCGGCAAGACAATGTTGCTGTCTCAAATTGGCATAAATCGGCTTGCGTGATCACCTTGTTTGTCGTGTTGCCATACCGACATGTTCGGTTGCCTCGGGGACTTCGGCATCACCGAGAGAGCTCTACCTCACCGAGTGTTCGGCGCACATGTAAATGAATCGAGTTGGGCAGTGCTGTCTCCTCGGCTGGACGGGAGGCTTTGTCAACACTTCATTAACCCGCACCGGGGGCTTCGGCGTCACTCTGCCGGCCCGCTTTGGGCGTGCTATGCCACCACTTCGGAGTGCCGAGCTCTTCGCTCCGCCACCTTGGGACC
The DNA here is from genome assembly GCA_021605145.1 of Aegilops bicornis. Taxonomy (NCBI): domain Eukaryota; kingdom Viridiplantae; phylum Streptophyta; class Magnoliopsida; order Poales; family Poaceae; genus Aegilops; species Aegilops bicornis. The sequence continues at coordinate 713,507,064 of CM038675.1, forward strand.
GGCTTGGGGGATGGAACCTTGTCCTGCATCAAGCTTGGACCGCGTCATCAATGCCGAATACATTAACAAGCTAAGTCGCTTTCATGCTCAAAAACTTTTGGTTTTAAATTTTTTTCGGTTCGACCAAGCGTCATACTTCCTTGTCAAAACTTTGTTTGTGACGCACAAATTCAAATACCCTATTTACTTGGGGGCTTCCTTCATGAAGCTTTTCCTCTTGCATATGATTATACTTGTACGGCTTCGTTCCTTGTTAGTATTATTCGCCACAATATGCACCATATTGACTTAAGTGTTCCATAAGCTGGGTTGCTGGCTCCTGTGCTTACCCCTACGTTCCCGATTGTTCGGCTAGGGAGTAAAGGGAGCACCTCTGCGATTGTCACGACCGGGTCATCCGAGCTCTGACCTCAGACTAGGCGAAGCCAAAAGCTAGCGCTCTTATTGTTTTCAATCATGATCGGCACACAACGGAACTCATGAGTACAAAAAATCTATTGCACAAGTCTCATAGTAATAATGAGCACCGAAGAAAGGTATCGGTGGGGGTACTAATTTCTTCGAAGATGCTTCTTACACTTCATCTGTAATATAGCATAAGTTCCCTGAACGCGCTTTATGCATTACAGCCTTATGGCACAGTTGCTGGTTATCGGAAACACTGCCGATATACTCGACAGGTGGAGTACATAACACTCTTCGGCCCTTGACCAAAGAGGGAGAAGCCGACGGTCGGTTAAGACACGTTTAAAGTTCGGGCGAACACATATATGATATAAGTACTTCGGTACATACAATCATTATACATAAAATAAACATATATCACCGGTATTTGTATTCAGTATACAAGCGCTGCCTTCTGTAATTATCGTTATAAAGCCATAAATATGCATCAATTTGACTTAAGATTTTGGCCAAGCTGGGTTGCCTGGCTCCTGTGCTTACCCCTACGTTCCCGATTGTTCGGCTAGGTGGTAAAGGGAGCACCTCTGCGATTGTTACTACCGGGTCATCCGAGTAAGTACCTCAGACTGGGTGAAGCCGAAAGCTAGCAATCTTAAAGGATCACATTGGTCAGCAACGACGGAAGTGAAAACTTTGGTTTATTAATACCATAGAGTTCGGGAACTTTCGCCGAACTAAATCCTCAATATTTTTCTCCCGCATTGATCCGAGATGAGGTTTCATGATCATGGTCGACATGACAACCCAAAGAAAGGAACCGATAGCGGGACTATTTTCTTTGGAAGATGTTTCTTACGTTATAAAGTAATATAAGATATCTCTCTGCATACCTTTTTTTTATAAAACCGTATGGCCGGATTGCCTTGTTTTCCATAAATCTTCGCCCTTATCACAGCTATATAAAGTAGGAAAACACTCCTCGGCTACTGGCCGAAGAGGTTGAAGCCGATGGTCGGTCAACAAAGTTTTGTACAATGCGGATCCGAGCATCAATGATGTCAAGTACTTGGGTACATAGAATCATTACACATAAATTGTGAGCAAAAATCATTTTTTTCTCAGCCAAACTTTTAAAGAGTCAATGGCACAGTCTCTTTGAGACGCCCGAGCAGCTGACATAACACTCTCATAGTTACTTACTGGCATTAGTTTCCTTTCTTTTGAGCCCCTTGAGGCCTACCTTGGCGAGCTCAGCTTTCGTTAGCTCTAACTCCTTTATGAGATCTTTATTCTCTTTCCGAGAAGTTTGTGTTACACACAAGCATTTTTTCAAATGGATATCGGTCCTTAATTCGGCCGCTCGTGCCCACATTAAGGCTCGGGGGCTGCTGGGCTTCATGCTCATTATTTATAAATATTAAAAGGGACACATCGATCCCCTGATCTGGTGTTGCCACCCGACCAGTGTCTCGGGGGCTACTGCGTTGCCTATTTCAATGCAGAAAATTCCAACTGCCAAGTGTTCGGCTTGACCGAACTATGGGCAAACGTGTCTTCGGATAACAATAGGTACCATTTGGACCTATCCGGCGTCAATCTAAATATATTACGGTAACTTTTCAAGACCCTCTCTCAAGGGCCCGTTCGCCGATCACTATTATCTCTAATATATTACACTGCATTTCTATTCCTATGTGTGTTACCGAGCTAGGAGTTGATCCTTAGGCTGATTTCGCGCATCGACCTGAGTCTCAGGGGCTACTAGGATCAGCGGTTTCATGTTTTCCTTCAGATGCATCTCGGGTTTTAGACTGACACACACCTTGAGGGCTACTAGTTATACATGTTGACAGCGAATAAATTTACACGCATCGGAAATAAAATCCGTAAACAATCAGCCCAAGCCCGAGGTGGTGCACCACCTTGGAGGTAGTCCGGCATAAAGCTCAGATTTGAATGGCTGGCTCCATAGAGGGCATTTCCGGCATTAAGCTCGGCTAAACTCCTTCAACTTTTTTGAACCGGGGTGTTCTATGACACCTCGGATATAGTCAGGCGTTGGAGCTCGGATACGGTCCGGCGTTGGAGCTTGGACATAGTCCGGCGTGGGGGCTTGGATACAATCCAGCGTTGGAGCTCGGAAGCGGTCTGGCGTGTGTGCTCGGCTGCGAAAGATACCCCGAATACAGTCCAGCGTTGGAGCTCGGATGTGAGAAGACACCGCCGCACGGGAAACACTTCAAAACCGAGGTGTGGCGTAAAATATAACAAGGCATTGATAAAGGACGAGAACTTAAAAGGGCTCCTTGGATACCCGACGTGTAAACTTTCCGGATTCACTTCGGCGATCCTCATGATCGAAGATGAGAGGATTTGTTGAACCAGTTTTCAAGACCGACGATCGAAGATGAAGAACAGTTCGGAAGAATCGAGGCGTCCCCAACGAAGACGGTTCGGGGGGTTCTTGACGATGTCCTGGACTAGGGGGTACTCACCATGTCGTCTCCCGATCAGTTGATTTGGGCCGAGGACCCCAGGGCCGAATACTCATGGGCCAGTTCGGACAGCCGATGACATATGCAAGGAAGATTCCACAAGACTTGGTGATCAAGACAAGGACTCCTCCCCACCGGCGTATTCGACTAGGACTCTTGTAATCCTACGCCTCTGGTACATTATATAAGACGAGGCCAGGCTAGTCGATAGATAGATGATATATGCTAGATCATTATGACATTACTCATCATACCTCTAGGGCTTAGACCACAACATATGATCTCGAGGTGGATCAACTCTTGTAACACTCATATTCATCAAGATCAATCAAGCAGGAAGTAGGGTATTACCTCCATAGAGAGGGCCCGAACCTGGGTAAACATCGTGTCCCCCGTCTCCTGTTACCATCGATCCTAGACGCACAGTTCGGGACCCCCTACCCGAGATCCGCCGGTTTTGACACCGAAAGCAGGGTCCTCGGGCGGGGGTTTGGAAGGGCCAGAGACGGCTGCCACGCGATCTCCTCCACGCTTGGGTAACACTTCACGTTCCACCTTAATCTGATAGCCTTCATGATTGAACCACACTTCCACAAAACCATTAAGCTTCTCCGGAGCTTTACACGCTAGCTTCATCCTCACCGGCCCCAACCTGATGAGGGACAGTTCGGCTACCACGATCGGGCGCCCAAGCATCCTGAACCCTTCCTTGATGCGGTCCTCACGCCTGTGTTTCTTCGGGATGCCATGGAGCCGCACCCAAGTCTCAGGCATGGCCATCGGCTGAACCTCCTTGTGCAGCATATCCCTGACTGAGGCCGTGATGTCATTGATGGACAGAAACAATTTCCCACTTGTCTTCGCCATGTGAAGCAGATCTACCGACGGGAAAACCACCAAGAAATCGTTATCACCTACCTGAGTCACTTGCCAGTCCCAAGATCCAGTTACCATGTGTTGAAGTTCTTGTTTGAGGATGCGCAAGTTGAGACGCCCCGGCTCTGCAGAGAGAATGGCGGCAGTCTCGATCCGTGCATCCACTGGCAGCTCGGCCTCGGCGTCCTCGTCAAATTCAAGGCAGAAAAAGCCCTCGCCAGAGATGGCGCTGCCCATGATCTGCAGATGAAGTTGACACCCCCGCATCGGGCAGTGAGCAGACGCGTGGCCCTCCTCCTTGCATAGCACGCACAAAGGTTGGAACTTGCACTTGGATTGGTAATGGCCGAGGCGGCCGCACTTGAAGCACTCCACATCTGGCACTTCTTCCACCGGGATGGGCTCCTTAGCCGTGCCCTTGGAGAGAGAGGGAAGCGCCACCACAAGTGGATCCGCGGACGCCCGAGGTTTCTTGGCCATCAGATCACCATGGCCCCCACCACAGTTCCGATGCGCCTCCGGTTTCCTCTCAAGCTCGCGACGCCTCTGGTTCACCTTCTTCTTCTTCTTCTTTCTTTCTTGCTGTTGGATCTACCATGGGGGAGGAGGACCCCAATCCCCCTCGCGCCCGCCCTGGTCGCGAGAACCGCCGCGCTCGGCTCTGCCCTTGCGACCATCGGAGCGATCCCGCATCGAGCGCTTCGCCTTGTCACGCAGCTCTCGCTCCCTGCGCCGTTCCGCCTCTGTATCTGATACCTCCATGGGGCGTTTGTCAGCTCGCCGGTCTCCCATCACCGCCGCCGCAAAGGATTTGAGAAGGGGAGGAGGAGGAGGAGAGATCTTGAGAGTGCGGGCGGAGAAAGCAAGGCGCCACACCTCGCTACAAGTGGCTGGAAACCATAAATGAGGGTCCAGGCAGCCACACCTCATCCATTTATAGCCAGCGGCAGGCCGAGCCTCCACGGGCCGTGGAGGCCCATGTGTCCTCTCTCCCAGATCAGACCCCAGCCCCGGGCCAACAGGTGGGCGCGGCCCGCGACCAGAGATGCCAACTCGGTCCAACCCTAGACACCGAGGGGGACCGTGACCTCGCCCGACTGTCCGCCGCCGCCGCCACCGGCGCGTGAGACGATGAGGCAGGCAGGCAAGGCCAATCCTCCCTGGACGGCTCCGACCTGTCCGCCACCAGGCATGCCGTCGTCAAGGCTCTGATGTGACGAGCCGCACCCGACGCCTCCACCGAGTTCGCACCCGCGCTCCCTTCCGGCGACGGATGCCAGATGCGTCGGGCCGTGGACCTGGATCCACGACCCCCCAGTGCAAAGCGACGTCCGCGCTCGGCGCCTAGGCAGCCTCCGCCCGCGAAAACCACGAAATCGACGGCCCCGCCGCACGCCTGTTCTTGCCGAATCCTCCCCGCCGTCTTCGTCTTCAGAGTCTGCCGCCGACAGCGCCCAGAAGCGATTGCGACAGGCCCCAACCCTCGCCGCCGACGAGCCACCATGCTCCACCATGGCCCGCTGAAACCCGCACCGGTGACCAAGGTCCACGCCACGCCGGGCCGCCCCGCGCCTTGACGCTTCGCAATCGCCGATCCGTCGTCATCCGTACACCTAACAGCTCACACATTTCGAACTATTTATGAACTTTTATAATAGACCTGGATTTTTTAAAAAGGGGTTCTTATATTTTGAAAAGACGATTGGCCCCAAATTAAGAAGAAAATGTGGCATTAGAATGCAACGAAAAGTTCGTGAAAAAAATGCAACGAAAGTCCACACATACACACACAAGCTTACCGATAGAGGGGCATTTGATGATAACCTCAGTTCGCGCTTTGATCATATGCCCCCCTTTGTGTCACTTACATGTGGGACCCACATGTAAGTGACACACAGGGGGGCATATGATCAAAGGCACGCGAACTGGGGGGGTTATCGTGTATTTTCCCACCGATAGATACACCCGCGCCCGTCAATGGCGGCAACGAGGACTGCAGCGGGGAGCGGCGAGCATGGAGAGCCCGTCGAGCAGCCTGTGGGGCGCCCTGGGGCAAGCCTCCACCATGGCGCAGCTGGTCGGCGTGGACGCGCTCGGGCTGGTCTCCATGGTCGTGCAGGCCGCCCTGGTGGCGCGCCGCCACCGGGATGCCTGCGTGCAGCTCGCGCAGCACGTGGAGCTCGTCGGCGGCCTGCTCGGGGAGCTGGAGCTCGCCGAGCTGATGCTTCGGGAGGCCACCAGGCGACCGCTGGAGCAGCTCGGCGGCGCGCTGCGGCGGTGCTACGCGCTCGTCACGGCGTGCCAGGACTGCGGCTACCTGCGCCGCCTGTTCCTGGGTGTCCGGATGGCCGAGGAGCTCCGCGCCGCGCAGCACGAGATCGACATGTTCATCCGCCTCATCCCGCTCATCGCCCTCGTCGACAATTCTACTGCAAATAATCGCCGAGCCAAGGTTAATTATTGTACAAAAATTTGGTACTGCTTGTGCGGAACCTCATATCAAAACCTCTCTGGTTGTGTGATTGAGGGAAAGCACTGATTTCAGAGCGATTTGGTCTGAATTAGGGCCCAATTGCAGATTGTTAATTGCCAGTTACACAATTCGATATGAATTTACAATTCTGATTCTGTAGGGTGTTTCAGCTTTGTATTAAGGCTACAGCTAAGCTCAGTCATACAATCTGTGCTGGTCATTTGTACATCAATAACGATAATATTTGATATTGTCTAGCAGGGTGATGAGGGGGTGCTCACTGTAGTCACAGATGGTTCAAATCGTCACATCAGGTCAGATCAATGAATTTGTTTGACTCAATATACACAATGATTTGACATACTCCTAGTATCTTTGTCAATAAGCATGATTTTTCCTAGTTAAGTTGAGTCAGTTTCATGCTCAAGTTATGTATCCGTGCCATAAGTACAGTTATACAAACTCAAATGCATGAAGTTTCCCACTTCTTATGAGTCTGTTGAAATCAAAGATGGGTGGCACAATAATGATGAGATTTTCCTACATTTAGGTTTCCAACAAAACCTTTGGAGTTCACCAAAATACGCATTCAAGGAGCTACGGAACTCTGCAGTGCTGGAGAACAACCATTTGTAGGTCAGCACTTACTTCAGTGAATTTCCTAATGCACTCAATCATGGACTCAGATATGGAAACTAGTAGGCTGAAGTTTCATTTCAATGTTATATGCTTCAAGGATTTCGGAATTGCTTCATTATGTCCATATGAAATGATTTTATATTACTACTTTTTTTATACATGCATACTTTTTCATGATAAATATTGTGTCACCACATAGAGTTTAACTGTAGTCAAATAAGAAGTTAATAAGCACATGTCATGGAAAAGCACTAGTAGTGGAAGCAATCATACAAATTTGAACTAAAATCACGACAAGAATTATGGAACGGATAGAGTACACAATAAGAACTTCAAACTACCGATAGTACAGTTTTGTACTTTAGAAATTCCTTTAGCACATACTTACTCCATTAGTAACCACATGAAACACAAACAAACTGGAGCATTTTTATCAATATTTTTTTACTTTTAGTAATGTCAATGTTCGTTAAACTCCCATTGGTGACAAGGATAATCATCTGTGAGTCAGGAAAAGTGGACCTGCGAGAACAGAGTATCTTTGACACTGAAGAACTTGTGGAGATTTGTACCCGTATGGAAGAGGCTTGCGCGGGATTCACAAGGTTCAATTTCTGTCAGATCATGGATGCTACAGACAATTTCTCAGAGAAGATAATAGTTGGGTTGGGTGGATTTGGGACGGTGTACAAGGTAAGCCAACATAGAAACAAGTTAAAAGTGAATGCCTATCCCCCCCTTGCCTTCCTAATAAAGTGTCGACGTCAACTGAAAGAAAGTTAATTTAACCCCCTTAATAAAAATTGCAGGGTCAGTTGCCTGGTGGACTTAATGTTGCCATCAAAAGAGTTGATGAGCACGCAGCAATACTTGATTTCAACAGTGAATTGCAGCTTGCAACGCTTCAGCATACCAATGTGATTAGGTTATTGGGGTGGTGCATCCATGGGAAAGAAAGGATTCTAGTGTATGAGTTCATGCAAAATGGTTCCTTGGATCATTACCTATGTGGTAAGTTTTCCCTACTGTAAGTTATTTCCAAGCGTGTCCCATTTAATTCCAAGTATGTATGTGCACGAATGCAAACCGTCTACAATTAAATCAATGGTATAGTTCCACATCATAATTAATTTGAAACTATTATAGTTTGGTTTAGAGGAGAATAAAAAATTCCAAAGAGATAATCATTCTTCGAACATTTTGCAGACAGAACAAAAGGGCCGTTGCTACACTGGTCTAGGCGATTCAAGATAATTACAGGGTTAACAGAGGGAATTGTTTACCTGCATAAGCACTCCATGTTCTGGCTTGTCCACAGAGACTTGAAACCACATAATGTCCTCTTGGATTGTAACATGATCCCAAAGATTGCTGATTTTGGATCAGCTAGAGCACTGAGTTCAGATGTAGCAGAAGAGCGCACGAGTAGGGTCGTGGGAACCAGGTATCAGCTACCTAATATATCAATCATCATAGATTCCCACCATTTTGTCTTCAGATGTTCTAATCTTACAGTTTTGGTATCTTTTGTTTCGCTTTTCAGTGGTTACAAGGCTCCGGAGTATGCATCTCGAGGAGTTTACTCGATGAAGACAGATGTTTTCAGCTTTGGCATTTTGGTTCTGGTGATTATTAGTGGCCGAAAGAATACCATACTCGATAAGCGAGGGGATACTGTTGGTGATCTTGTACGAGATGTGAGTGAACTGAACATATATATTTAAAGCAAGATTTCTTATGCTAGTTCACATTCACGGGATGTTTACTTTTGTTGCCAGATTATTTTCCTTCTTCTGCACTGCAGTTCTCTCATGTCCAGCTTGTTGAAAAACTATTTCAGGCCTGGCGTATGTGGAAGGACCAAAGGTTGCATGATCAGACTTCAACTTGACAAGCAGCAACTACAGAGGTCAGAGTTAAGATCTGTAACTGCACACACTAGAAACACATCAGGATCTCCAAATAAGCGCTGTTCTGGATTGAAAAAAGACCTTGATGCACCTGAAGATCTCCATGCTCAGGTAACGTACAATATAAGAACTCTGAACTGAAGGTGGTCTTCTTTGTGTGTGTGTGTGCCATAGAACTCTGAACTCTCAACTGAAGCAGAGAGACGTAAGCAACGACACATAGTAATCAGAAGCCATTAGATTTCTAATACTCGGAATTCATTAGTGCTAGATAAAGTTCTGAACTCTGAACTACAGTATTACAGTGGACACATCAGGATCTCAAAATAAGCGCTGCTCAAGATTTTTAAAAAAAATCTGAATGCACCATGCTGGTTAAGATGTTTAACTCTGAACTGAAGGCCTGAAAGTTAACAAAGCATAAGGAAAACGATGCTACAAGCAGGCATTCTTCTGATTTTGGCATTCTTAGGTCATTTGTGCTTTCTGAGGAGTTACAGTCCAAGAATTGATGCTGGCATCATGTCTAATCTAGCTCTTCTGGGCTTTCTCTGAGGCGTTGGAAAGATGGCAAGCAATTTGAAGTCTCTTGCCGCCAGTTTTAGCTATGCATGACTGGGCCGACTCGGATTCAAAAACCAAAGTGCTGCGTTTAGCTATGCCTGGGCCGACTTCGACTCGGATTCAAATTGCTTGCCGCCACTTCTCTGCCTCCCGCGTCCTTATTTTCTTGATCCCCCGTTTCCCCAAATCCCAATCCATCAGACCTCGCCCTCCGATCAGCCTCCCTCGATCCATCTCTCCCAGCGCCGGATCTTTGCTCCTCGATCAACTCCGGCCCACGACCATGGCGGCACCACGGTGCTCCCGCCGTCTCTGCTCCTTGACGTGGCGCCGCCGCCTCCGCCGAGCTGCACTCCTGCTCCTCCAGCGTCGCGTGAACCCCACCTTGATGGCGAACCCGCGGCTGCCAAGAAGCCGCGCCCCGGATCCGTCTTGCGCGGCGAGCAACCGCCGCCCGGCGAAAGCGCGTCTGTGATGCCTGCTCGAGGCGAGCTCCATGTCGCCGTCCCGCCAACATCAAGAACGGCAGCAAGCTTCCGTCTCCCAGCAGCGGCAAGGATCAGCTCCACTCCTCCGCAATCAAGAACCAGGTCGCCGAATCTCCGGCTGCCGCGGCCAATCGAAGCCGCAGATGAGCATGCGGGAACTGATCGCGAACGCTTCGCCTCACCATGGCTCGCCTCGACAAGGCTCGCTCTGCCTCCAAAGAAGAGGCCAACCGTCGGCAGGAGATCGGCGCAGCAGAGCAGAGGCCAGCGAAAGGTGGAGCAGATGGCGGACACGGTGCAGTTCAACGACCCCTGGATCCATCACACCGACGTGACCAAGTCCCCTGAGGAGCTGCTCAAAGCAAGACAGCACGCATGGCGTTATCAAGCTCACCTCCTCGAGATGGCTCGTCGACGGGACTTTGCTCAAGTGATGCAAATCCACGGATTACTGCAATCCACGGGTGATCGAAGCAGAGGAAGAACTCATCAGCAGTGCAGGCTTGCTGGTGGTAGTCTTGCATCAGAGGAAGCAGAGGAACCAATTCCTTTCTTGAGTCCGTGTGGGTGAGCCTTCGAGTTAAGCTAGTCCTTCCTAAACCATTCACACATGAGTTTATTTAATCTTTGCATCTCTAGGTTCTGCACTTAATCACCAAGATTTCTAGTGTTCTTTCAATCCCTTTCAGTCATTAGTAATTTTACAAGAGTGTCAGCAGAGTCTCCATCTAGCTAGGCAGCAAAAACCTTGTTAAGATGTGTACGGCATAGTTACACTACATCCACACCTGGTCCTAAGTAAGGGTTTAAGTAAATAAAGGGCATTTTCAATAAATCAAAGTAAAGCAGATGAGCCTAAAAAGGAAGCTCATGTACTGCAATTCCGGCACGAGACAGAGCGTAAAACGCACTCGCCGCAAAATCCAAAACGCCCGTTTGCTACCCGGCTTGTAGCAGGAAAAAAGGAATAGAATTGAACTTGTCGATACACACAGTAATCATGTGAGCTGCCTAGCGTCTAGAGACTATGCTGACCCTCCTGTAAAATTGATCTTGGCTGACTTGGATTCTTAGGCATTGGCGTCGTGGTGAGTTAAAGTTGCAGTTTCTGACGAGTAGCATTGGTTGGTGAACTCTTGTGTGTATGTGTGAGTGAAGCTTTGAGCTAAGCAAGTCCTTGATGTACCGACTATCAAGTCATACTGTAATCAATTTTGGATATGAATGAGAAAATTGTTGGTCTGAATTTTGCAGAGCATTTGAGTAACCTTTTCGTCTCTATTTATTCTTGTATGCTTCTGTGGCTTCTTAAAGCATTCTGCTGCTTTAGTCTTGCATCAGAGGAAGCAAAGAAGATGAAGCAGAGGAAGCAGAGTCGCTAGTGCTTGTTCTGATGTATGATCACAATTGATCAATCAATGCAAGGGATTGTTCTGATGTATGCAAGTAGCACCAGATCTCTTTCGATGTTTTCAGTCTGTTGTAGTAGTATATTTTTTATGTAAAAGCATTGGATGTGATGATCCCACCAAGAATATCACTTCTGTGCTTGAACTACTATTCCAGGTGACTTCTATTTTCCTGGAGAAGAACAGATATGTGTGCTTGCTGAACTCCTGAATCCTGATGCAGAATCTACTTGTTGCATCAGATCTCTTTCTATGTTTTCGGTCTGTTGTATTTTTCAGTCTGTTGTATGCAAGCATTGGATCTGATGGATGCAAGCACACCAGGAAGATCACTTCTGTGCTTAAACTACTATTCCAGATGACTGCTATTTTCCTGGAGAAGAGCAGATATGTTGTCTGAATTTTACACCTCAACAATGCAGAATTTATTTGTCACATCAGGAAGGCGCCAAAAAGCATGTTTCATTCAGTACAATTGGTGTATATGCTATTTTCCTGGAGAAGAACAGATATGTTGTCTGAATTTTGCAACTGCTGCAAATTTCATTCAGTGCAATTGGTATATATGCCAGACTAGTTTCATGTCACACTGCAGAGAAAATCAATATTACTTGACAGCTATGGTTACTGCATTTAATTAACATATTCATTGACATGGATCCATTTAGGTAAGGGAATTACAATGCATGATCCATCATCTGAATTCAAACTACACAGCTTCATTGGAAATCAACTCAGCTACAATGAGAAACGTTGGCAACATCCACAGGTATTACAGTTCTTCCTCTTCCTCTGTACCTTCAGCGTCATCCGCAACTTCTCGGCTTTTTTTCCTGAAGAGAAATCACGAGTGCGCACTTTAACACGCTTGGAAATAGAAAGATTAGCTCTGCTCTGTACAAGTTTTGTAGCTCCTGGGGTGACAGATTCTTTTCCTCTGTGAATGCTAGTAGTTTGTTTGTATCTTGTGTGCTAATAAAGGGGCTAATTTGTAAGAGCTAGACCTCCTTTTAGCATAGCTTGGAAAGTCAAGATGATGTAGGCACAAAACAGTCCTGAACTTGTAGCAGCTCTGAACTTCAGGGTTAATATTGATGTTTCCTTCCCTAAATAGCACTTTTCATCAGTAGTTAAAGGAACTACTAGTAGTTAAAAAGATAGTATGATCAACTTGAACGGTCAAAATTTGGCCAGCGACACCATCCATCTTTGCCCCCATTTGGCCATCACCAGTCATTTATCTCCAATTCTCAAGGCAAAACTTCCAGCAAAACATTCAGAATACTAGCCATCGCGGACGTATGGGACTAGTTGTTCTCGATGTTTTTTTTTTTTTTTTGAAACGAGCGTTGTTCTCCATGTCACTATACAAACAAGGCCATTCTTCCTTCCAGTTTTATCATAAGTGGCTTGAACCAAAAACAAAGCTCGCAGCCAAGAACTATGTATATGTAGCACTATTGATCCTGTTTTCTACTACATCTGAAATAGTGATCTCAGAATCTCACCTGGATCAATCAAGTTTCTGAGATCATAGATGGCAAACCAAAACTTGCGAACCATCAAACTCAATTCGACAAGCAGCAATCACAGGGTTCAAGAGTTAAGACCTGTAGTTGCACATACTTACAAAAGATTGCATCAGTATTCATTGTGCTCCTGCTGGAAGATTATATGTGTGCACCATCCCCAATAGCAAGCAGGCGCCATTATCCCTAAAATCGCAATCTGTCATGCTAGAGTACCTTTCCTCGAAGATTAACAGGGTCATAGACATTTCACATTTTCTGATTAGCACACCGCAAAATGAACTCAATGCTACAAGCAGTCAATTCAGATTTCTTATACTGGTAGCAGGGATTTATGAACGGAAAACTCAATTGTGCTTTCTGAGGACTTAAGTCTCATATGCAATGTATCAACTACTCAAACAAATGCATCAAAAAATTGATAAATTACAGGGAGCAATTTGCGTTTCTACTCGGTAGATCTTGCAAGGCAAAAGGGGACTTTGTGTGGGGATTTCCTTTTGGACACGAGTTCTACTTGCCCTCAGCTTTTCTCCATACAAGATACAAAAACAGCACAAGAAAAATGCTCAAAATATAGTGACCAGTCATGTCCTGCGAAAATAAGCTCATGGGGTTCTGGTAAATAACTAATCCAACCACCAAAAAATATTTTCTTCAGGGCACTCCATAGTCTGGATACATCCGAGTCACTCGGAACAGAAGTTCAGGCCCTAAGCTTGACATCGCAGATGGTGTTCCTATTAAGAACCATGATGAGGTTAAATATACATGCTTATAATGGCAAGAAGTATGAACATAGTGACCATTGGTATTGAGATGATGCTTCTTGTGCATCCATAACCCTTTCTTCGATGCATAGACTGTGTATTACTGAACTGAAGAACAGTATATCATGACGAGGAATACCTTTGTTTATCATTTCACAAACCAACTCCTTAGCTTTAACCAAATCGCCATTTGTGCAAAACCCCCGAATTAGGGACTGATAAACAACTGTGCCTGGTTGTACTCCCGTACAAACCATCTCACTGAATTTTTCCATAGCATCGACCAGCCTACCCATGCTACAAAATGCAGCCATTACAGTTGCGTACGTGAATCATTGACGTGAATACATCCGGGGTCATTCCTTGTTCCTGCATATCTAGTTTGTGGCCCTTAGCAGTCATGGAATCATAAAATTCTGCAGCTTCTTTGCTTCTTCCATGTTTGCAAAGGGAAGCGAACGAGTTGTAAGTAAAAACGTCTCATTTCTCTGAACATTTTAGCAGCGCCTTTCCACCGCCCTGATGTGGAATATCCATGGATGATGCAATCATATGTCTCTTTATTCGGTCGAACACCATTGTCAATCACCTGCCGAAGGAACAACTCTGCCTTGTCCATAGCCCCGGCCTTGCTTAGCGCATCAATGACCGAGCTACATGTCACTGCATCAGGCACAACCCCTTGTCGCATCATTTCACGGAATAGATGCCTTGCCTTTTTAAACAAGCTATGGAGATGACCGTGTTATACGCCACCGCATCAAGGAGGCAGCCACCTCCCTGTTTCGCCACCGTGTGGAGCAGGCCGAGTGCCCCCCTGGCTCCTTCTATCCTCACATAACCTCTTAAGAACTACTGTATGTTGTATGAGACGGCATTAGTCACACTTGAGGAAGCAGCAGAGGTCGAGCATCCCATGAAGCAGCGCATCAACAGCCTCGTTGGTCCACTTGGCGTAGCAGAGGCACTTGAGGAAGTTGTTGGCGACGACTTGGTCTGCCTTGAGGTGACGGCCGAGGAAGGCGGGCCCAAGGTCCGGGCGACGCGCGCGGCAGCAGCAGTCCATGAGGGATGCCGTAGGTGTATACTGTGAGACGCGCCACCCGCGGGCGGGCTTCCGCTCGGCGCACGCGGTGGAAGAGGGCGACGGCAAGGGCGGGCCCATCTGTGACGCAGGATGCCGAGGACGTGGCGCGGGCGAGCACGGCAAGGAGGTCGTTCAGGGGGCGGCTGGGGACCGGGGTGTCCTGCCGTAGCAATTCGTCGAACAGGCGGTGTGCGTCTGGTCGGCCCAGCGTGCCTGAACGGACGCGCTCTGTGGCCGCGGCGAAGGCGGCGCGGGGAGACCAAGAGCGCGAGGGCAGCGGCAGCGGATGCGGACGCGGGACGCGCACGCCGTGGTGGAGTAGAGTCGTGTCATCAGGAATGGCGTTTCAGCAGCGTACGCCCGGAGGCCGGAGCACACGAGCACACAAGCTCGAGGCCGGCATGGGGGAGGAGAAGATGCGGAGCGTCACTACGCCATCGTGTGTAGGCCGGCGGCGAAGGCGGAGACGAGGCATCACGATAGTGTGTGATGCCAGCGAGTGACCACATAGTCGGCAGTGCACGTTTCAGCTGTGGCCCTACTCCTTCGGATCTGCCGGGTCAGAGCTAAGTATGATAAGGGCATCTCCAGACTCAAATGCAGGCTGCTAAGGAAAAAAATGTTCGTGAATTACAAAAAATGTTATCCCAATTTCTGAAAAATGTTCATCGGTTTTTTTTTTTTGCCAATTCAAACAAATGTTCACCGGTTTGAAAAAAGTTTGCAAATTTGTAAAAATTGCTTGCGAATTTTTTTAAAAATGTTCATGAATTTGTGAAAAATGTTCACGAATTTGAAAAAATTTCACCAGTTCGAGAAATGTTCATGATTTTTAAAAACTGTTCACAATTTGAGAAAATATGTTGACAAATTTGAAATATGTCCCCAAAAAAGGAAAAGGAAGAGAAAATTAAAAAAGTATGAAAAAAAGGAAAATTAACGTAAAAGAAAGGGGAAAAGGAATAAAAAACTAGAAGGAATAACAAAGATAAAACACACACAAAAATGGCTCAGAGAAGGTCTTCCCAAAATCGGGGGGATGGAATTCGAAATGGCCTGGCCCAAAAGAGAATCAAACGTTGTAGGGGGTACGCGCTAGGTCTCTAAGGGATATACTTTTGTTATTTTTAGGGGAAAAGCCAAGTTTTCTTCATCAAAGACCACAGATTGCGGAATACATCTCGGATCATGGGTTGCCTCTCACGATCGTGCCTCTCGGAAACGGAAAAGAACATGTTTTTTTTCCTTCCGCGAAAGAAACAGTTGCTTCCGCGAGAGGCACGAACTTGTTTCCGCGAGAGGCACAACCGTGCCTCTCGGAAACGAAAAAAAAATGCGTTTTATTTATTTTTGTTCCAGGAGAGGAACATTTTTTGCTTCTTTCGAAAAGGGAAAAAATACGTGCTCCCGGTTCGGTTTTTTCGTGAAAAAATGTTTGTCAAAACCTATCAACATGTGATCTAGTTTTGAAGATCTTGACGTGAAGAATCCAGTGATGAAAACGGTTCGAGATTTGAACGCACGGTTTAAGAGATGAAACATTTTGATAAACAGATCTTAAAAAAAAGAAGCAATACCCGAGTAGGTGAGAGTGATCTTTACAGGGAGTACTTCTCAATTAGTATTTTTTAGGGGTCCCATACTCTATTAATTTCGAACAATAATCGAAGGGATACCTAGGAAGCCATGAGAGGAGATAAGCCACAAGTGGTGACCCTGCGGAAGCGAGACAGAAAATTTTACAAGATTGTGAGCCTCTTGATTCGAAGCACGACCTTCGAACATAAAATCACAACTAGCGAAATGTGCTTGATGTCATCCACAATCGTTTTGCAGTCACTAGCAATTACCAAGTGATCTAAAGATAGATCAGCCGCAAATGCTAAAGCCTCATGGCAAGCAATGATTTCTAAAACTGTCGGATTAATAACACCGGGCAGCACAATTATTCCTAATTAGTGATTTCGTCTCTTTCCCTACCTTCATTATTCAAATGGGCGGGAGAAATCTACATGATTACATGACCGTATCTTATTAATCGGCCTCATGAATTTAACCATGGGGCCCATCACATGATTTTACCTTGGGCCCTCAGCCTGTAAAAAAAAGTCCTCGCCCAGTCAAGGATACCAGTCAGTCAAAGTCTGCGCGTCCACATACAAGGTCACCAAGTATAACCAGCATGCTGTCAATGGCGGCACCGAGGCTGCAGCTAGCGCGCAGGCGGGGAAAGCACCAGCGATGGCGAGCGCATGGGACAACCCGTCGAGCAGCCTGTGGGGCGCCCTGGGGCAAGCCTCCACCATGGCGCAGCTGGTGGGCGTGGACGCGCTCGGGCTGGTCTCCATGGTCGTGCAGACCGCCCTGGCGGCGCGCCGCCACCGGGACGCCTGCATGCTGCTCGCGCAGCACGTGGAGCTCGTCGGCGGCCTGCTGCGGGAGCTGGAGCTCGCCGAACTGATGCGGCGGGAGGCCACCAGTCGGCCGCTGGAGCAGCTCCGCGGCGCGCTGCGGCGGTGCTACGCACTCGTGACCGGTGACCGCGTGCCAGGACTGCGGCTACCTCCGCCGCCTGGTGCTGGGCGCACGGATGGCCGACGAGCTCCGCGCTGCGCAGCACGAGATAGACATGTTCATCCGCCTCATCCCGCTCATCGCCCTCGTCGACAATTCTACAAATAGTCGTCGTGTCCAGGTAGCCATGTTCTGAGATTTTGGGGGAAACACCGATTTAGAGCGACACACTTGATTGTAATTCGACTGAACTGATCCGAGTCTTCCAGTGATCATGAGCATAATTGCCTCTGAATTGAAGTCCAATTGCACTTTTCTACTGCCCAAATAAAGAACTTGATATGGACTCGATCTGAATTGCCCCCTAAATTCCGGAAATAAAAAACAAGAAATGGGCCGGAATTTTGTTTTTTATTTTGTACAGCTTACAGATTACTTTTTTCAAAACAAAATTTTATGGATCCATAGTGAACACATACAAGTTTCCACAGAATTTTTGATGATTTCTTTTAAAACTGCTAAACATGTTTTTAAATTTTTTCAAAATAAAGGCCACCATGGTGCCCGTGCACCATTACTTTGCTCTCGTAGGAGTACTTCTTATATTTGTGCATGGTTAATAGTACCTTTTTTTGTGAAAAAATAGTACTTTTTTTAATGAAAAGGAGTGCATTATTCATCATCACAAGAAGTAAAATGGTGATCTATCGTTCCTAAAAGTCCAATGGTTAACTGAAAATTAATACTATTTGTCTGTTTTCGCTATCCTTGTCTAGGAAGCTGCGGAGCAGGTCGACAGTATATTCACAGAAGGTTCAAACCATCGTGTCAGGTTAGATAATGTTCAACATGTACAGTAGTAGATTACTTGGTAAATGATCCTTCGTATATTTGATCCATAATTATCATGTTTGTTGACAAAGTGGCTTTGTAGAAAATGAACCACGTTGGATGCTGACAGGTGAAAACTATTTTCTCCATCCAGAAATACATGCATATTTTAGTTGTCCAAGTTCAAGCTGTGACCAGACTTTTTGTAATATATTTTTAGCAGTTACAAAATCAGGAAGATAAAAAAAGTGCTTATTTTTGGTGAAAACTCGAATTTGGATAGTCAAAATATGCTTTATATATCTGAATGGAGGGAGAAGTTGATTGTTGACCATATTAGGTTCGGCCGTTGGGGCTTTATATATATATAACTGGGTGAAAGCTTGTTTCAAGATAGTGACTACATGTTACAACCTACAACATGTCATGTGTCCGAAAGGTAGGATGCATATCAGATCAATCAACTTGAAATCAAAACATGGGCGTTATTTTTTACAAGAAAACATAATAATTTATCTAACTAGGGTTGATGTTTCAACAAATTTCTACCATATATATATTAGCATGATTATTTCTTTCTTCTTAAATATTTTTTTACCATGATTATTTCTTTCTTCTTAAATATTTTGATAACCATGCATCAGTTCTTTGGTTATACACTCTAAACCAGCAACTTGCCTATTTTCAGGACTAATGATGAGATTTACCTGTTTTCAGGTTTGCAGCAAGAGTTTTGGATATCACTGATATACGCGTCCAAGGAGCTCGCAAACTCTGCAATGTTCGGGAACATCCGTCACTAGGTAAGTAATTGGATCTTTGAGTTTCCTATTGGTGGTAGTCGTTAACTTAAGTATATCAAAGTAAGAGGCTAAAGTTTGATGGTGTTATATGTGCTTCACGGATTACGAAATTGCTTGCTATGCCCATGAGGCATTGTAATATCCGTGTTCATGTTTTTGGATATTATGCAACAAGAATAAAAAATATCTATATGATTGTTCTGATGGACCGTGAGTGCACTCTGGATCGCCACATGATTCGTTGTGGTCAACTAAAATTAATAAACACATGCCATGGAAGTCTAACAAACAAACTACAAAAAATATGAAATTTTGAAAATACAGATCTACACTTCAAAAGTTCTTAGATACATATATAACTTATTTAGTAGCTAGATGACTTTAAAGGTAGGACTTTAATGATAGACCCAACACAATATTATCCATGAAATGTTCTATTAAATTTCAGTTTATTTTCAAGTTTCATAAGCTAGAGCTCCTACAAATGATGATTCGATGATCTGCGTGACAAAGGAACTGGAGTATTTTTATATTATATTTGTACTCTGTTTCCTAACAGCATATTTGTATTATGCATTTATGTTAGTTATATCAGTATTGACTAAATTTGTAACTCCATTAGTGACAAGGATGGATTATTCATGACACAGGAATAGTAGGCACGCAAGAACAGAAAACCCTCGACAACAAAGAACTAGTGGAGCTTTGTATGCTCACGGTAGAAAATTACCCAGGATTCACAGAGTTCAGTTACTTTCAAATCATGGATGCTACTGATAATTTCTCAGAGAAGAGATATCTTGGGTCTGGTGGATTTGCAACAGCATACAAGGTATTTGTAAGCCAATAGAAAGGAACTAACTAATTATGTAAATGCCTATGAATCTACGATCTGCGTCTTTCCAATGAGAGTGTTTTCTAAACTCTATTTGTAACCATTGCAGGGTCAGTTGCCCCAAGGATTTGTGGTTGGCATCAAAAGATTTGATAACCGTGCAACATTATCTGATTTCAGCAATGAATTGCAGCTTGCTAGGCTTCGGTATACCAATATAATAAGGTTACTGGGGTGGTGCATCCATGGAGAAGAAAGGATTCTGATCTACAAGTTCATGCAGAATGGTTCCTTGGACCGTCACATATTTGGTATATTTTCCCTATCATCTGATTTATTTATAAGACGTGCTTCTGAGTAAATATGTGCACAAACTTATGTACAGTTAATTATGTGCTACGTTATTGTTTTCTGTTGTAATTGCTTTAAACTGTGATGATTTGATTTAGAGCAGAATATATAAAAAATATATGTTATCTAAAGGCTTGCTGTTTCAATATTCCAGACAAGATAAAAGGACCATTGCTAGATTGGTCTAAGAGACTCAAAATAATCAAGGGGTTGGTAGAGGGGCTTGTTTACCTGCACAAGCACTCTATGTTACATATCGTCCATAGGGACTTGAAACCGAATAACATTCTCTTGGAATGTGACATGACCCCAAAGATTTCTGATTTTGGATCAGCTAAAACACTCTGTTCAGACGTAACAGAAGAGCGTACAAACAGGGTGGTGGGCACTAGGTATATGAAGCTGCCTGCTTCCTGGTTTTTCAGTCATTACAGGTTCCATTATCTGTGTTCAAATGTGCTAATATTGCAGTTTTGGTCTCTGTTTTTCTCTCTATTTTTCCAGTGGTTACATTGCTCCGGAGTATGCATCTCGAGGAGTTTACTCACTGAAGACAGATGTCTTCAGCTTCGGCATCTTGGTTCTGGAGACCATTAGCGGACGAAAAAATACCGTACCCGACAAGCAAGGGGATACCGTTGGCGATCTTGTACGAGATGTAAGTGAACATAAATGGATTTCAAGCAGCATCTCTCACAGTTCAATGCTCATGATTGTTTGTGCTAATACTTAATCTATGAGTTCGGATTCACATTGCAATTCTGTAACATCAAATTATTCTACCGGAAAACATTTCAGGCCTGGCATATGTGGAAGGACCAAAGGTTGCATGAGCTTGTGGATCCGTCTCTAGGGAACGGATATGACATCACCGAGATAACACGATGTGCTCAGGTGGCACTGCTCTGTTCTCAGGAAGATCCAGCAGATCGGCCCACCATGACTGACATAGCTGCAATTCTGAGCTTCGAAAGCACGAGGCTGCCAGTGGAGCCTAAGCGGCCTTCCGCGCTGAGTGAAGGGGGTGTTGGTGAAGATACATACATAAACCAATCAAGCCGGACAATAGACATAACCATAACGAGTTCAGCCACAGTGCTGACTAGAGTTCGAATCATCGTAGACCCAGAGGTTTGATGCGACGAAAAATTTTCAATGCCATATATAGCTGGAAGGTGTGGAAGGATCATGGAGCTTTCCTCGTTCAGAATTCAGTGTGTACAGACAACCGATACCCATATCAGTTTTGTAAGTGGAAGAAAATAGTTTTTTCCTTACCAAAGGCTTCTAAAATCATTTGATGTACTTCTCTAGATCTTGTCCAATCGCGCCTGGTCGACTGTGTTACACTGAGCACTGAGCAGCACAATCCATCGATGATCATCTCGCTTACTGTCAGCTGCCTGAACTCTGAACAACCGGCGCCTCACTAGAGTAGCGATGCCAAATAGTTGTAACAGCAAAGGACAGCTTCGTCCAGACTTAACTTTAATCCTGAACGATCATCATGTAATGTAACTGTGTTAACGAATAAAGTCAAAACTGGTGCCAAAGCTCATGCAACTTACTAACCATATTTCACAAGGCATAATAAAAAGGAAATGGAAATGCACCCTCAAGAACATATTGTGTTTATATTTCAAGCACAGGTGTCTGGCTTATTCGTTTTCTCAACCACACATCTAAAGCTGTGTCGTTGTGTATTAGAAGAAGAATGTCAAAGAAGGCGCAAAGTACAAACTAAACCAGAACATAGCATATAAACCACAAAACAAATAAAAGCACCGTTTTTCCAGCTTATTCTTAGTATACAAATAGCAGTGTTACAGATGTTGCAAATACATGTGGAAGCAATAACCTAATCGACACTGTAAGGAATCCACTGACAGGGTGCGCGCTCAGCTGAGAGCTCATTTGGAATATGAACTTCTTCACACGTTTCTTCCATCAGGATTTATGATATATGTGCTTGTTAGAGCCTCATGTCTCCTGTATATGCGTGAAGCATAGTGAGGTAAAGCATATGAATATGATATGATGGATATGCTCAAATATTTTTTCCCCGAAGGAACAGCAGAGTAACTAGCTGAGAAACTCAAATCTGTAGTTAATAAGCTTACCCTTCACAAGTGTCTCCATCGATGTGTATGACAGGGATATCACGGATGAGATGATAATCCTCCCCGGATTCAGCCGTGCATCTCCTGCTCAACTTAGGGCAGTCCTGAATTACAATTTTCTTAAGACAAGTGAAACCGCGAATGAAGCTCGGCAGCTTCTCAAGCCCTTTGCAATCGCGAATCAGGACATGCTGAAGAGATGACACACAAGATTTGAAGCTCTCTGGAAAGGCCACAAGCTTTGGAAGCTCAACGAGAGTAAGCACATGTAGGCTTCCCAGCCCACTCAAGGCTTCTACTGGTTCCATCAGATCAAGCTCTTGGCAGTTACTAATCACCAACTTCTCAAGCGCACAGAGCTGCTTCATGGAAGAGGGGAGAGAAGCGAGCTTCGGGCAGTTGAAGATGAGCAACTCTCGGAGAGCAGTGAGGCTACCAAATCCTTCTGTGAGTGATATTAACTCAGTGCAGCCGCTCAAATATAGGAATGCCATGGAAGACCAACCACAAAAACCACTTTTTAGTAAATTCTTTTGTTTTGAGGACCAAGAACGTAAGGTTGACAAGTTCATCCATACGTCCTGGTAGCTCCTCAAATTGGCTGCACCGGCCAAGATGAACTGTTTGTAGATTCACCAATCTGCATAAGGAATTCGGTAGGATTCTGATTTTCTTGTTCCATTGTAGATCTAGGTACCTCAGATGTCTCAAATTTGCAACTGAACTCGGTAGCTCTTCAAATTCAACATAAGAGAAAATCAAGACACGCAGGAGTGTGAATGTAGAGAATAGGTCCTCGAGGAAGGCTTTGCTCACGGTACCATAATTGTATCTGCTTGCAAATGTTCTCGCTTTACGTGCCCTTTTCAGCTGCTTAGGAAATTTCAGATCCACTGAGAAGTCCTTGCGGTCCCACACTAGATGCCTAACTCTTTCAGACACTGCAACCTTTTCACAACTAACAAGAGCACACTCATTTCTGGACACCGATATTGCTAGATCATGAACGAGATCATGCATTTTACATTTCTGAATGCTGCCATCATAAAGAGTATATTGGTCTTGTAAAAGGGATCTATCAAGAAGTTCATGGAAGTATTTTGCTCCATTAATTAACGCCTCATGGCTTTCACTGCCCCGGTGCAACAACCCCAATGCCATCCAGAACATAACAAGGTGATTTGTAAACATACGGTAGTCCTTCGGAAAAATTGATAGACAAGCGAAACACGCTCGCAGATGAGGTGGAAGTGCATCATAACTCAATTTTAATGCTGTCAAGATACCATTTATGCTTCCCTCAATGTTCCACAGTTTGTCTTCGTCGATGCGCCGCCATTCTTCAACATTTCGACTATTACACAACAGGGAACCCAGTGTCTTTGCTGCCAAAGGAACACCACAACATTTTTTAACAATGGAGTTCCCCAGTTTTAGCAACTTGGGGTCTTTTTCACTGCCATCTCTGAATGCGCACCGAACAAACACTTCCATACACTCATCATGCGGTAATTTTGCAACATCATATTGTTCCAGGGTCTTCACCAGGGATGCAACATTTGAACTGCGCATGGTGACTACAATCACACTTCCACTACCACCACCGGAAAGCAGGCTTCTCAACTCTTCCCAGTCAGAAACTTTATCATTCCACATGTCATCAAGTACAAGAAAATATCTCTTCTCCTGTAAAATCCCATGCAACTTGCGCTGTAAGATTTCCAGGTTTAGTTGTTTGTTGCTTTCACCGGTACCAGATTGTATTATGTCATCTAAGATCTTGTGAAGATCAAATACATCAGAGACACATGCCCATAACTTCCTTTCAAACTTCTTGCTAGTCCGTGCATCATTGTATACCAACTTGGCCAATGCAGTTTTTCCTATGCCTCCCAAACCAACTATAGGAAGCACAGACAAAGAATTTGAGTTTGCAGCAGTCAATATAACTTCGACAATATTGTCTTTAGCATCATCTCTTCCAATAATATATTTTTCATTAATAAAGGAACGTGTTTCCCTGTTACTGCACCTGGATACATGGCTATCAATTAGATGGCTTGCTAATCCAAATTTTGATCTGTTGGATGCTATCTCATCAAGTTTTTCACGGACCTCTTTTATCATGTGGCTCAATTTGAATGGAAAAGCAAGCATGTGGCTCATTCGAGCGAAGAATCCTGTATGAACCTTTTGCTATAGAGCTCGGGTGGCCACGCCATCCAGAACATCATCTATGTCGTAGACTGCATCCTTCAAATTGTCTAACCACTCTTTAAGAGCATAAGAAGTTGACTGTTTGCCCTCGGCATCTTCAAGAACACCACAGATGGAACTCAGTGACCTTTCCAATTTCCCAAGCTCTTTCCTGATATTCCAGGAGGACTTGAACTCATTAACGGCCCATTCACTGCCAGAAGACGTGGCCTTTCGGAGAACTGAGATTGCAAGGCTTGATATAATCACCTCTGCCATATTGGATATCTAGGCAATAAAGCACAAAAGAGCTGCAGATAAAATATCACCCATGAAATGGAACATCAGATCTGGTTTACTATTTTTCTTTGTATACTGCATTTACTATTCACAGTAGAAAAAACTGTCATTTCATAAGTACATAGTTAGCTAGAACATAACATATATCTCTCCTTGATGCCTCTGCAAAACAAAATAATATTTGCACACGTTTTGGGGCACATGCCACAAAAGGAAAAGGTGCACAATTATTTTGCAAGTGCAGACAGAGCTGAAACCCATTTTTATATTAAAAAAAGGACCTCATCCCTGATTTCACTAAAGAAGGCATTGAGCATGACAATAGTTCAGGGCTTCAGGCCACAAAAGATGGTAAAATGCAACTGAACTGAAGAACAGAACCATCCTCCATACAGCACTACGACTTGGAATAAAACAACGACACTAGAAGGCCAGGACTACACACAAACACAAGCATACATCAACCACCACTGGTGACCATGGACACCATCGTCCTTGGAAATATGTCCTGCTCCCTCGCTTGTCTGTATCCCTGTAGAACACCTCCTAAGCCACGGGTTTCTGTAATGGCCTAGATGACACTAGTAGGATCATCAGGTTCAGGTATGGTTTCTGTTGACATACGAATAGTATCATTGTTTTTCACAGCCCAAGAGACTTGCTGCAGAACTCCACCTCCCAAATAGCTCAAAAAATTGTTTAGAAGGTGGAGAATGATATTTCCAGCCTTCCCTAAGATGATCAGGATATGTAGGAGTTAAAGCAAAGCCAAAAGGCGCACCAAGAAGCACGCCATCACCATGTATATCATGCTAATAGGCATCGACAAAGGAGTTGATCAGATAATTCGTTGCTTGGACAAAAGCAACACTTGATGTCTCTCTCCTAGTTTCCAACCCAATATAGTATGTTACCCTTTTTTTAGTAAAGAATAGGTTACCCTTGGTTGAACTTGTAATACTTCTGCGTAGAAAAAGCCATACAAAGACCTTAGTTTGCAGAAGTGACTGAAACTCTGGTTGTCTGAAGAAGTGAAGATGGATGCAGAAAGCTTTTAGCATATAAAGATCTACAACCCACTTTTCAAACCAACTTGCCTCAGTCAGAAGATAAGCACTCCCAATTCATCCACATCATTATGTCTGCAGACCAAACGACTAATAAGTTACTATTCCGTCCCATAATGTAAGACGTTTTTACAAGCTAACATAACTGGAAAAAGGGAGTAATTTCCCATGGTCTTTGATCTTTTTGCCAAATAAGTTTGTCCTTATGAATATTTATTTCATTTCTACCTACATTTGGCAAACTATGAATCGCCCTCCTGAAAGTGGAGAGTTATACCAGTTGTCAAACCAGCTCCTCGACCACCGGCGATGCCTCGGACGCGGCGACTCTTACGCGCCAATGTCACGCCATGGATGATGGAAGTTCACGGCAGTATAGATGCCGTTAGGGCCACCGCCGGCCGGCTATGCCGCAGGAGCCGGCACCGCATCCGGCTGAGTGCCCCAGGCCTCCACGGCTTCACCCATCGGCCGCAGCGCGCGCAGAGCCGAGTCTCCGCCCGCCGGACAGGTTCGGTATTCGGGAGGTCCTCCATACGCCAGATCCAGATCAGATGGTGGGGGGCAGCCGCTCCGACGACGCCGGCGGCGAGGGAAGGGGAGGGTGGGAGCCTGGGAGGTTGTGGAGGGTGTCGGGTAGTCCTACGACTTGGCTCTCGGCGATTAATTGTGCTTTGTGCACTTCGGTTCTCACAGTGAAGGAAGGAGAGCCTCTCGCTGCTGACAATTGTCTACTCCCTCTCCGAAAATACTTTGTCGTAGAAATTAATAAAAATGAATATATTTAAAATTAAAATACGTGGAGATACATCCATTTCTCCAACAAGTATTACTTGCTATAAAAATTGATAAAAATATAATAACATACGTCTAGATACATCAATTTTTTCGACAAGTATTTTCGGACAGCAGGTGGGCTTATCACAAATTTCCTTTTCTTACCCTGGCATTTTGTCAAATTTTTTGTTGTTTTACTTTTGTTTTCAAATCTTCCTCCTTATTGCGATAAACATTATTGAATATTTTGCTAACATGCAAAGTTTTGTAACCGAAAAAGATCCGTTCTAAACAAAAAGACAAAATCAATGTCCCAGACTGCTTTAAAAAGTTGCCTTATTGCATTCTTCTTGTTTTATTTTTGGAACCACATGAATGTTTTTTCATCATCAAATTATGCATGTTGGTAAAACATTCAACAATGATTGTCTAAAAAATAACTAGATATTTTTTTAAAAACTACTTTTTCTAATTTTACTGTTCACCGGATCCATATATGCATCCAAGTGCAAAAACTCCATGTCCGTGGAAGTGATGTTCTGCTCGCATGCGTTTCCATGAATTTTGTTTACTACTCCCTCCGTAAAAAAATATAAGAGCGTTTAGATAACTAAAGTAGTGATCTAATTGCTCTTATATTTCTTTACAAAGGAAGTAGTTTTTTCAACTTCATTGTTTATTCCGAATGCATAGGCACTCGAGTGCAAAAACAACACTTCTGCTCTTCATTCCTCTTCTCTTTCATAAGTTGCCTTGATGTAAAATTTGGGCCATGCCGCCATGATGCACATCATTTGGAATCAGTCGGCTCGGCGACCGTTCGTTGTACCCCGCTTGAGTCGTCTGATGCACTACACTAAACTTGAAAGTCCAGAGGCGACGCGTAGGACGCACAGCTGGAGGCATTCTCGTCCTCGATCGTCTGCACCGTCAGGGCCGCCTTTGCATCCGGCTGCACCGGCTTTGCCTTGCGACCGGCAGCGTGAGCACGCACGGCCTTGTAGAGCGCCCGTTGCTCGACAACGAAGTTGGGGTACGCCGTGGCCCTAGCCGTCACAACCTTCTCGCTCGCGTGCTCACCGTAGTTTGCCCCTCCATCAGCCGGTGCTGCTCGAAGAGGAACAGGTTGTACCGCTGCTCCTCTTGCGCTTGCCGGAACGCCAACATAGTCTCCGACGTAGACTGCTCCTCCACCATGGCGGCGTTGAATTGTGCATGCGCATGCTCCATGCTCAACCTGGCATGCACCGGAGCGGACACTGGTGCAGAGTCGTCGTCAGAGCCCGGCTCCATCATGGGGTCGTCGTTGGTGACCACCAGGTAGCTGGCCGGCATGACGGCCTCGACTTGCCTGGCACGGCGGCTCTGCCAGGAGGACACAAGGGCGGCCATCTTGTGCTTCTGCTCCATCAAGAGGCTCTCACGCAACACGTTCCTGCTCACGGTCATAACAGATGTGGTGCACGTGAGGAGGATGTGGATCGGATGTAGTGTGTGTTGGGGAACGTAGTAATTTCAAAAAAATTCCTACGAACACACGCAAGATCATGGTGATGCATAGCAACGAGAGGGGAGAGTGTTGTCCACGTACCATCGTAGACCGAAAGCGGAAGCGTTAGCACAATGCGGTTGATGTAGTCGTACGTCTTCACGATCAGACCGATCAAGTACCGAACGTACGACACCTCCGAGTTCAGCACACGTTCAGCCCGATGACGTCCCTCGAACTCCGATCCAGCCGAGTGTTGAGGGAGAGTTTCGTCAACACGACGACGCGGTGACGATGTTGATGTTCTACCGACGCAAGGCTTCGCCTAAGCACCACTACAGTATTATCGAGGTGGATTATGGTGGAGGGGGGCACCGCACACGGTTAAGAGATCAATGATCAATTGTTGTGTCTATGGGGTGCCCCCCTACCCCCGTATATAAAGGAGTAAGGGGGGAGGCCGGCCGGCCCTTGCTAGGCGCGCCAGGAGGAGGAGTCCTCCTCCTAGTAGGAGTAGGACTCCCCTCTTTCCTACTCCTACGAGGAGGGGGAAGGACGGGGGAGAGGGAGAAGGAAAGAGGGGGGCGCCCCCCCCCCCCCTAGTCCAATAGGGACCCGAGGGGGAGGGGGCGCGCGGCCCACCCTGGCTGCCCCTCTCTCTCTCTTCACTAAGGCCCACAAGGCCCATTACTTCTCCGGGGGTTCCGTAACCCTCGGCACTCCAGTTTTCTCCGAAATCACCGGAACACTTCCGTGTCTGAATATAGTCGCCAATATATCAATCTTTATGTCTCGACCATTTCGAGACTCCTCGTCATGTCCGTGATCACATCCGGGACTCGAACAACCTTCTACATCAAAACATATAAACTCATAATATAAGCATCATCGAAACATTAAGCGTGCGGACCCTACGGGTTCGAGAACTATGTAGACATGACCGAGACACGTCTCCGGTCAATAACCAATAGCGGAACCTGGATGCTCATATTGGCTTCCACATATTCTACGAAGATCTTTATCGGTCAGACCGCATAACAACATTTGTTGTTCCCTTTGTCATTGGTATGTTACTTGCCCGAGATTCGATCGTCGGTATCTTAATACCTAGTTCAATCTCGTTACCGGCAAGTCTCTTTACTCGTTCCGTAATACATCATCCCGCAACTAACTCATTAGTTGCAATGCTTGCAAGGCTTAAGTGACGTGCATTACCGAGAGGGCCCAGAGATACCTCTCCGACAATCGGAGTGACAAATCCTAATCTCGAAATACGCCAACCCAACATGTACCTTTGGAGGCACCTGTAGAGCTCCTTTATAATCACCCAGTTACGTTGTGACGTTTGGTAGCACACAAAGTGTTCCTCCGGCAAACATGAGTTGCATAATCTCATAGTCATAGGAACATGTATAAGTCATGAAGAAAGCAATAGCAACATACTAAACGATCGGGTGCTAAGCTAACGGAATGGGTCATGTCAATCACATCATTCTCCTAATGATGTGATCCCGTTAATCAAATGACAACTCATGTCTATGGCTAGGAAACATAACCATCTTTGATCAACGAGCTAGTCAAGTAGAGGCATACTAGTGACACTCTGTTTGTCTATATATTCACACATGTATTATGTTTCCGGTTTATACAATTCTAGCATGAATAATAAACATTTATCATGATATAAGGAAATAAATAATAACTTTATTATTGCCTCTAGGGCATATTTCCTTCACAAAGGGGGGCCCACGGCGCGCCCTAGGGGGGGCGCCCTCCACCCTCGTGACCGCCTCCCTCCTTTCTTGACGGAGGGTCCAAGTCTCCTGGATCATATCTGTTGAGAAAATCACGTTCCCGAAGGTTTCATTCCGTTTGGACTCCGTTTGATATCCCGCTTTCTTGAGACCTTTGAAATAGGCAAAAAACAACAATTACAGGCTGGGCCTTCGGTTAATAGGTTAGTCTCAAAAGTAATATAAAAGTGGAAAATAAAGCCCAATATGGTCCAAAACAGTAGATAATATAGCATGGAGCAATAAAAAATTATAGATACGTTGGAGACGTATCAGGCATCCCCAAGCTTAATTCCTGCTCGTCCTTGAGTAGGTAAATGATAAAAAAGAATTTTTGATGTGGACTGCTACTTGGCATAATTTCAATGTAATTCTTTTTTAATTGTGGCATGAATATTCAGATCCGAAAGATTCAAGACAAAAGTTCATATTGACATAAAAATAATAATACTTCAAGCATACAAACTAAGCAATTATGTCCTCTCAAAATAACATGGCCAAAGAAAGCTCATCCCTACAAAATCATATAGTTTAGTCATGCTCCATTTTTGTCACACAAGAATGCTCTCATCATGCACAACCCCGATGACAAGCCAAGCAATTGTTTCATACTTTAATAATCTCAAACCTATAAACTTTCACGCAATATATGAGCGCGAGCCATGGACATAGCACTATGGGTGGAATAGAATATGATGATGGGGGTTATGTGGAGAAGACAAAAAAGGAGAAGATCTCACATCAACGAGGCTAATCAATAGGCTATGGAGATGCCCATCGATTGATGTTAATGCAAGGAGTAGGGATTGCCATGTAACGGATGCACTAGAGCTATAAATGTATGAAAGCTCAACAAAAGAAACTAAGTGGGTGTGCATCCAACTTGCTTGCTCACGAAGACCTAGGGCATTTGAGGAAGCCCATCGTTGGAATATACAAGCCAAGTTCTATAATGAAAAATTCCCACTAGTATATGAAAATGACAAAACAAGAGACTCTCTATCATGAAGATTAAGGTGCTACTTTGAAGCACAAGTGTGGCAAAGGATAGTAGCATTGTCCCTTCTCTCTTTTTCTCTCATTTTTTTCTCTTTTTTTATTTGGGCTTCTTTGGCCTCTTTTTTTATATTTTTTTATTTAACCTCACATGGGACAATGCTCTAAAAAATTATGATCATAACACTTCTATTTATTTACAACTCAATGGTTACAACTCGATACTAGAACAAAGTATGACTCTATATGAATGCCTCCGTGGTGTAAGGATATGCAATGAATCAAGAGTGACATGTACGAAAAGAATTATGAGCGGTGGCTTTGCCACAAATACTATGTCAACTACATGATCATGCTAGCAATATGACAATGATGAATGTGTCATGGTAAATGGAATGGTGGAAAGTTGCATGGCAATATATCTCGGAATGGCTATGGAAATGCCATAATAGGTAGGTATGGTGGCTGTTTTGAGAAAGATATAAGGAGGTTTACGTGTGAAAGAGCCTATCATATCACGGGGTTTGGATGCACCGGCGAAGTTTGCACCAACTCTCGATGTGAGAAAGGGCAATGCACGGTACCGAAGAGGCTAGTAATGATGGAAGGGTGAGAGTGCGTATAATCCATGGACTCAACATTAGTCATAAAGAACTCATATACTTATTGCAAAAATCTACAAGCCATCAAAAACCAAAGTACTACGCGCATGCTTCTAGGGGGATAGATTGGTAGGAAAAGACCATCGCTCGTCCCCGACCGCCACTCATAAGGAAGACAATCAAAGAACACCTCATGTTTCAAATTTGTTACATAACGTTTACCATACGTGCATGCTACGGGACTTGCAAACTTCAACACACACATTCTTGAAATTCACAACTACTCAACTAGCACGACTTTAATATTATCACCTCCATATCTCAAAACAATTATCAAGCATCAAACTTCTCTTAGTATTCAACACACTCCTAAGAAAGTTTTACTATTTTTGTATACCTAGCATATTATAATTATTAAGCAAATTACAATGCTAATTAAGACTCTCAAAATAATCCGAGTGAAGCATGAGAGATCAATAGTTTCTTTAAAAAAATCCACCACCGTGCTCTAAAAGACATAAGTGAAGTACTAGAACAAAAACTATAAAGCTCAAATGATATAAGTGAAGCACATAGAGTATTCTAACAAATTCCAATTCATGTATGGCTCTCTCAAAAGGTGTGTACAACAAGGATGATTGTGGTAAACTAAAAAGCAAAGACTCAAATCATACAAGACGCTCCAAGCAAAACACGTATCATGTGGTGAATAACAATATAGCTCCAAGTATAATTACCGATGGAAGTAGACGAAAGAGGGGATGCCTTCCGGGGGCATCCCCAAGCTTTGACTTTTTGGTGCTGTCGGTGTCAAAACCGGCGGATCTTGGGTAGGGGGTCCCGAACTGTGCGTCTAGGCGGATGGTAACAGGAGACAAGGGGCACGATGTTTTTACCCAGGTTCGGGCCATCTCGATGGAGGTAAAACCCTACTCCTGCTTGATTAATATTGATGATATGGGTAGTACAAGAGTAGATCTATCACGAGATTAAGGAGGCTAAACCCTAAAAGCTTGCCTATGGTATGATTGTTGTTTTGTCCTACGGACTAAAACCCCCCGGTTTATATAGACACCGGAGAGGGCTAGGGTTGCACAGAGTCGGTTACAATGGTAGGAGATCTACATATCCGTATCGCCAAGCTTGCCTTCCACGCCAAGGAAAGTCCCTTCCGGACACGAGACGAAGTCTTCAATCTTGTATCTTCATAGTCCAGGAGTCCGGCTGAAGGTATAGTCCGGCCATCCGGACACCCCCTAATCCAGGACTCCCTCAGTAGCCCCCGAACCAGGCTTCAATGACAACGATTCCGGCGCGCAAATTTGTCTTCGGCATTGCAAGGCGGGTTCTCCTCCGAATTCCGTGTACCTGTTGAGTAATGCCCGGTTTCTTGTAAATGTAGCGCTCCTTGGCTTCTACGCCCAATAATGGCTGTCTTCCACGTGTCAAACAAATATGAAAAGTTGAGGTGTTTTTACATTCACACCCCTAGCCGCGTAAATGAGCCGTCTATTCAAAGGGATGAGGATTTAGATCCAAACCACAACTTCTCCCCTCCGCGAGTATTCATCAGAGTGCATCCGACAAAGGTCCATTCCACCATGGCCAGCCGTCGCAACTCCTCCTCTCGCCCTTCCAGCCCTCAGCCTGGAGATTGGGAGAGATGCTCCATCCCTACAAATGAGCTAGTGTCGCTTCAGACTAAGGGATTTCTCCCCCCGGCCTATATGGTCCCGGTGCGAGCCGGACTTGCCACCTATAATGGCGGAGAGCAAGCGGAGAGCGCCCCCAATCCCTCCAAAGGAGAGCGGGTATGCCTTGTCCCTTATTTAATAACAGGGCTCGGATTTCCAATCCATCCGTTTCTCCGGGGGCTCCTGGAGTTCTACGGCCTCTAGCTGCACAACCTCACGCCTGCCTCCATATTGCATATCGCGGGCTTCGTAGCCCTTTGCGAGCTGTTTTTGGGTGTTGAGGCTCATTTCACGCTGTGGAAGAGGCTATTCTGCCTTGTGCCCCATTCTCAGGAGGGGTCAATATATCAAGTGGGCGGAGCCGAAGTGTGGTGCATCGCCGGGACCGGATATCTATCCGGAACCCCAAAGAAGGCGCCCGAGGACTGGCCTTCAGAATGGTTTTATATAGAGGATGTCCCGTTACTGGATCCTGTTCGGATCGGCCTCCCTGAGTTCAACAGTGCTCCCCTGAAGAAACGCCTAAGCTGGCGCCCACGGAGCCCTCAGAGAGAAAGTGACAAGGACGTCCTTTACCTGATGGGCCGGACAAGATTATTAGCTCATTCTGGACTAACCATGATCGTAGTCATGGCTGCATGCATCATGCGGGGGGTGCAACCGCTTCAGTATAGAGGCCACCCCATGTGGGACTTCAACGGGGAGGATGATGCCACCCGTCACGGCCGCAAGGGGCCGGACTCGGCTGCCGCTCTAATAAAGATCTTGTCCGCTTTGTACAAGGGAGAAGAGGAGGAATTTCTCCGCGTCAACCCATAGGGTGGATTTACTATGTACAATCCTCCAAGTTGGGTAAGCGGACAATTTTACTTGCCCGTCCGTTTTATATTCCCATCATTAAATATATAGTCTAACGACTTCAACGCAGGAACTGCACCAGGAAGTAAAGGAAATAAACAGCCCGCCTCCACAGCCCGAGGATCCAGAACGGTCCCTCGATCTGGCCTCCCAAGAGGATCCGGACTTGTCTGTGGAGCTGATCGATGGGGTGTTTTATCAACTGAGCAAGGACATTGCCTTGGTGGCCATTACGGCCGATTACCCAGGGTTGCTCCCGGCCTCCCAGGTAACTGAGACCGAAGTCCCAGCACCTCGAAAAGGGATCCACCCTCGCGTGTTTTTCAGTTTCCTGACAACAACCGTGTTTTGCAGGGGAGGTTCTTGAGACGGGAGGCCGAGCCTGCGGCAACTAGCCAACGAGGGGCTGTAGGGCCCCGTGGGATGAAAAGAAGTGCAGTCCGTACTGAGGCGCCGGCGCAAAGGTATAGCGCGCCCTCTTATTCCCAGGTGTTATTCCTTCAAGGCATGTTAACACTCGTGCTCTTTTTTAGGACAAAAAGACCTCGCCGGACTATTATCCGGAGAGGCTGCCAATCGCGCCTCCACCAGCCAGGCTCCAAAGCCTGGTCCGGAGGTGGAGGCAAACACGAGGCGCGCACCGGACGCTCCTCCGACAGAGGATGCGGACAGGCTGCCTGCCACCAATTCCGAGGTGGAGAGTGCCATGAACCACATGCGTCGCCGGACAGTTCTTTGCGATGCTTGTTTCTCCCAAGAGGCATTGGATGCCTTCAATTCGGGAGATGCTTACCTCTGTGCCGCTCAAAATGGTCTAGCCAGAGCCACGGAGCAATATGTAAAAGACATACGGGTGAGAAAATTTGATGGTGATATATATCAGTAGCCCCCGAGACTTGAAACAGTTAGAATAACTGATTTAAGGATCATGTAATATGCAGGTTCTTTCAGAGAAGAATACCCAACTGTCCCAGGAGCTAGAAGAGTTAAAGGCCCAGCTTGAGGCCGCACTAGCCGCGATAGGGGAGCCCAAGGAGACCCCCTCTGGTAATATATGCTTAAAAAAGATAAGTATTATGTGAAGTGCGGCGTGTGTGCCAATCTGACAAATGAAATTGCAGATGGCGCCGGATTAGATCCGGAGAAGCAACAATTCCTACGCCAGCTAAAGGCTGGTGAGAGCGTGCTGACAAAGGTGAGGCGGGAGAAGAATGATCTCCAGGATGCCAACACCAAGCTGGGCGTTGAGCTGAAAGATGTTCGTGCCCAGCTGTCGGACTCCACTAAGGAGAATCAGCGGCTTCGACACGGCATATTTAGTAAGTGCTTAAACGAACTTTGAAAAAAGAGTCCGGCGAGGAAGTCGACTAACAGAGTAATGTCTGTAGGTATGCTAACAGGTCGTCCTGCAGAGGAGATGCCCGGTTCTACGGGTGACCTTCTTCCTGAGCTCTCATGAATCGCACGAGCGAGTTCGGCAGGTGATGCAAGGCGTCGCCCAGGCCTTGTGGCCATCCATCTCCATGCCCGAAGGCCTTGGAGAGCTTGCAGAGAAGCTGAAGGGAGCACGGCGGCGCTTCAGATTATGGAAGATATCGGCCTGCCGTCAAGGCGCTAGGGAGGCCCGGGCCATGGTGAAGACGCGGTACACGAAGGCTGACCCAAACCACATGGCCGAGGTCGGACCTGTGGGGCCCGATGGGAAGGAGATCCCTGTAAGCTTAGTATACGGCCAAGTGGAATTGGCCGCAAAGTATTCCCAGCAGGACTGTAAACTAGACAGCCTGTTAGATGGTATTGAAGAGGAATACAATCAGTCAGAATGACTATGTAATTTTAATTGACATGTGTAATGCCTTCTAGCCGGATTGTAGATCGTTTGTCATGGCCGACTTTTTCGCTTCGACCTCGGGACCTGACGGTCCGGAGTGTGTCCGAATACCCATGCGGTTATGTAAGAACCGGGGTATGCATGGAGACCAGGCGTAGGGGTCATTAGTGCTTGAACAGACAAGTGCCCAACTAGTAATGTTATATTACATGGTTAGTACGAAACATCTTCCAGAGAGAATAGTTCCGTTAGGGGTTCCTTTCCCTGGGAGGCATGCCCTAAAGTGCATGTCCATGCTGCGAAAAAGAGACGCATGAAAAAACATCTGGGGGCACATAGATAAATAAGTGAAAAATCATCTTTAGTTCACCGACCGAATATTCCCTTAAGAACGCTAGCTTTCAGCTTCACCCAGTCTGAGGTACACATCCGGCTGACCTGGCAGTAACTGTCGGTGTCAAAACCGGCGGATCTCCGGTAGGGGGTCCCGAACTGTGCGTCTAGGCGGATGGTAACAGGAGACAAGGGACACAAAGTTTTACCCAGGTTCGGGCCCTCTTGATGGAGGTAAAACCCTACGTCCTGCTTGATTAATATTGATGATATGGGTAGTACAAGAGTAGATCTACCACGAGATCAAGGAGGCTAAACCCTAGAAGCTAGCCTATGGTATGATTGTTGTATGTTGGAGTTGTCCTGCGGACTAAAACCCTCCGGTTTATATAGACACCGGAGAGGGTTAGGGTTACACAAAGTTGGTTACAATGGTAGGAGATCCAAATGTCCGCATCGCCTAGCTTGCCTTCCACGCCAAGGAAAGTCCCATCCGGACATGGGACGAAGTCTTCAATCTTGTATCTTCATAGTCCTGGAATCCGGCTGAAGGTATAGTCCGGCCATCCGGACACCCCCTAATCCAGGACTCCCTCAGTAGCCCCTGAACCAGGCTTCAATGACGACGAGTCCGACGCGCAGATTGTCTTCGGCATTGCAAGGCGGGTTCCTCCTCCAAATTCTTCATAAAAGATTGTAAACACTAAGGATAGTGTCCGGCTCTGCAAAATAAGTTTCCACATATTGCCATAGAGAGAATAATATTAACACAAATCCAATCTGCTGACGTATTCCACAGCGTGACATCACACTACGGCCAAGCCTTTATTCGAATCATTTTTATTTCCCCACCTCGGTAGCGTTTTGCGGCGGTTTCCTTAACGCGTCTTGTCAAAGCAGAGATCGTGTCCCCCATTTACGGGATTCTCATCAATACGGACGTGGGTAACCCAACCGCGCCATTTATCACGGCGCTTGGGAGATAAGCGAGTTTTACCAGGCTGGTGGGGACGCATAGCCGCATCCGCCCATATAAGGGGATAAGGATCCACCTTTTTACCTACGCCTTCTTCCTCCTTTGCCTATCCATCTTCCGCGCACTTGAGCTCCAGCGCCCAAGTCCGGACTTCCCACCTCAACCTTCTCCAGCCATGTCCGGAGAGGGAGGCAAGTGGATGGTCTCCTCCGTCACGGAGGGCCATGTCAAAAAGCTAAGGAAGGCCGGATACTTGTCCAAAGACATCACGCACTGACTTCCTGAAAAGGGGCAGCTTCTCCCCACCCCAAGGCCCCATGAGAGGGTAGTATTCCTTCCCCACTTCCTCCGCGGACTGGGTTTTCCTCTCCACCCATTTGTCCGCGGGCTCATGTTCTACTATGGCCTGGATTTCCATGATCTGGCCCCGAACTTCATCCTCAACATCTCGGCGTTTATCGTCGTGTGCGAGGCTTTCCTCCGCATCCGCCCCCATTTCGGCCTTTGGCTCAAGATTTTCAACGTCAAGGCGAAGGTGGTGCGCGGCAGCCAGGCTGAGTGCGGAGGCGCCATGGCGGGCAAGATGGCCAACGTCCTATGGCTCGAGGGCTCCTTTGTGGAGACCCTGAAGGGGTGGCAGTTAGGGTGGTTTTACATCACCGAGCCGCGCGACCTTGATTGGGTCGCAGCCCCCGAATTTTGGTCCGGACCCCCTATGCGGCTCACGTCCTGGAAAGAGACGGGCCTGACATGGGGCAACGAGGGAGAGGTGACCGGACTGCAAACATGCATCCAGTCCCTGGTGAACAAGCGGCTCAAGCTTGTCAATGTAGTCCAGGTTATGCTCGTCCGCCGGATCCTCCCGTGCCAACAACGGGACTTCAATCTGTGGGAGTTTGACCTGGCGCAGCACCCAACCTTGACTAGGCTCTTCGACACGACGTACGAAGATGCCTGGAAGGTGCTATTCAAGGGCGCCGAGGCTCCCGCATTCGCATCCGAGGATCGCGGGTTCAGCATGCAGCGTCCAACTAGCGCGGTGAGTTATCTTTACCTTTTACAGGACATTTGTTTCTCATAGTTTGACTCTATGCGGGATCTAAACTCCCCTACCTTTGACAGGATTGGCAGGCGAAGTCCGGACAGATCGACTGTCCGGCTCCATTGCCCGAAGACCCATCCGATGCTCGCTTAGCGAAGCTGCTGGCTCCGCCACCTTACGTGGTGCCGGAGAAGAAGGCCAAGAAGAAGAAGGCCACGGGGACTCGAAAGAATTCCCGGCATATGGTGGTGTCGGACTCGTCGTCCGACGAATCCGAGACGCACTCCTCCCGTGAAGACGAGGAGGAGGAAGAAGAAACCTCTTCCCCTCCAGCGGGGGGAGGAAAGAAGAGGAAGGCCGCCCCAACAGGGGAGGTCGAAGGGTCCAAGAAGGGGAAGACCCTTCCCCCGGACTACTCCGCCGACGCCGCCGACGACGAAGAGAAGTGGCCGGACAGGGCCAAGCGCCCAGCGAAATCGTAAGTATTCGGATACCAGAGTAACTCATGATATTTCTTTGTTGCACAGCTTTCCCTAATGTCGAATATAATCATGTAGCCCTCCCAAGGACGGGCTCGACAAGTCGTCGAGCGGCTCCCTGGATTCATCGGACGTGAATTCAGTTCCGCCCGCTGCCTCCCCTCATGTCGCGGATGATGCCGAGGTGGCATCGCAACAAGTTGCGGGCCAAGGGGAGGTGGT
The DNA here is from genome assembly GCA_021605145.1 of Aegilops bicornis. Taxonomy (NCBI): domain Eukaryota; kingdom Viridiplantae; phylum Streptophyta; class Magnoliopsida; order Poales; family Poaceae; genus Aegilops; species Aegilops bicornis. Next base: position 713,545,818 of record CM038675.1, read on the forward strand.
CCTGGAAGAGCCGCGAGGCGACCTCCCGGACTCCGGGAGTAAAGGGGACAAGACCCCCCAGGGCTCCAAGTCCGGCTTTGTGCCAGACACCGCGCCGGAATCCTCAACGATTCCGGACTGCTGCAGGCGACCTCCTTCTAAGAGGAGTAAGCCTACTGAGCCGGCGGCCTCCGTCCAACCGGAGGCGCCGGACAATCTACTGGAGGTGCTTAAGGGCGCCTCCATCGACGAGGAGCACCGCACTATTATGAGTGCGGTGATCCAAAAGGTTCAATCCGCCAAGAGCGGACTGACTGAAGCTTGTGCTAGCCTTCTAAAGGCTTCGAGGTAAGTAAAAATATGTAAAAATATTACCGCATAGACAATAGCCCCTGATGCTCTGTTTGGCGTTCAGAAAGAAAAGCCGAATAGAGGATCTATTAAATTTCGCAGGAGTCTAACAAAAAAGAGTCAATATGCGTATGCAGGCTTCGCTGCTAGCCACCGCTGCACTGACTGCGGAGGTGGGTGCCCTGAAGCAGAGCCTCGAGCGAACCGAGCAAGAGCTCGGCCTTGCCAAGCGGCAGCTCGAGGAGAAGGATGGTAAGAGATACCTTATAGAAAAATATATAAAAAAGATGCAATTGCAAAAAATGACAGGATTGTACTGCTTATTGTAGGGACCACGTCTGAGGTAGCGACCCTCAAGCAGGCGCTGTCTGAGGCCGAAAAGAGAGCGGCCACGGAGCGCACCGAGCGAGAGAAATTTGAGGCCCAGGTCGGCGAGGTGCAGCAAGAGCTTCAGGCTCTCATGAAAAAACATGAGAGTTTGGAGCTAGACTCGAAGACGCGAGCGTCCGAGCTCGCGGCGGCCCTTGAAACTGCAAAGTCTGCCAAGGCCGAATCCCAGAAGGCCCTCCAAGAGTTGGAGGTGGTGAAAAAGATAGCGGCGGGTAAGGCATTCTTTATGCAAAGCAGACATATAAAAGTAAACTACTTGTTACTTACCCGAATTCATAGTTCTCCAGGGGCATTCACAGATCTTCCCCGCAGCGTATCCGATGCCTCCGCATTCTACGGAGTCGAGGAAGGCAGCTCGACGGAGAAGGTGTTCTGGTCTCGATCTGTTGAGGCGGACACCTGTGCCCTTATGAGCGACCAGTGAAGCGGTGGTCGAGCTCCTAAAGGCGGCGAACAGGCCATGAAGGGCTTCATAGTTGGTGTGGCACTGGAGAGGCCCTTCACAGGAGCTACTTACGTCTTGGTGCGGCGGCTGGTGGAGGCCTGTCCAAGGCTCGAGGTTATCAAGCGCTCCGTCTGCATCGAAGGTGCCCGTAGGGCCCTTGCCCGTGCAAAGGTGCACTGGGGTAAGCTGGACGGTGAGAAGCTTGTGAGGGACGGGCCACCGCCGGGGAAGGAGCATTGCAAGCCCGAGAACTATTATAAGGATGTTCTGGCGGGTGCCCGCCTTATGGCGGATGAATGTACCAAGGATGTAATTTTTGAATGAACTCGCTCGTGTTATCACAATGTCTGAAAACTTGTTCACTTGCGCTAAGCAATGCTTGTTGAATTTAAAATATTACTTTCTGTGCGGCCGTTTATCAAAAAATTGAGAGATGGCCAGTCGTCGGCTTCTGCCCCCATGCCACTAGTGCTGGGGTGTTCGGGATAAACTTGAGCGCTCTTTTTCCCATGTTTGGGTCCTTCGAGGGAGGCGCTCAGCACAACGAACAAGGCAATCGGACTATAATGCTTGAAACCCTCTCACTTAGCCATAGAACTCTATAATTTTAAATGTCGGCGAAGCCCCTAGTATTCGGAAGACCGAGTTTGGGGCGCTATCCACGCCTTGGCCGGACAAAGCCGGTTCCTCGCTCGAAGCGGCATAAGTCTTTAAGGACTCGAAAAACCTCTCAAACAGCGACAGGTCTCTCGCCTCATCATGACAGTCAGTTTTAGCATTCTCTACTGAGGTGCTCAGCCCAGCTCAACTGGGGCACAATCGCAGTAGTTCTCCTAGTGCTACCTTAGCCGATATAGCGGAACGTAAGGCACCAAAACATAGGAGCCGGGCAAACCCAACTATTGACCCAAATCATGATTCGGAGCCGATGCATATAGTGCTATAAGTTCGGGGTGCCGCACTTGTGAAAGTGTTCGGACTTCTCACACCATATTGAGGGGTACTGAAGCCCCTGGCGTATTTGCCGTACCACAGTGTACGGGTGCAACATGTTATTAATAAACATATATATAAAAAGAGAGTAATGCAAAAATAGACAAAAGCTATGCATCGTTTATAGAAAGGTTGCTATCAAAGCAGAACGATACAAATAGTGCGATAAGCAAAAGAAATTGGACTATTTAACATGTCCTGGCCAGGGGCAGGCCACGGAATTGTATTCAAAACAGGTATACTGCTCGTAATAGAGACCACCTGGGAGTTCCATAGTGCGGCATGGCTTGTCTGCTTTCCTGGATCTTGCATCGTTTGCGCGGCAGTTAAATTGCCGAACAGGTCATCCGAAGTATGGAGTCCTGAAAGTAAGAGAAAATTAAACAAGAATCCAGCAGCCCCTGGTGCGGTTTAAGCCGTATTTCGGGCGTGCCGCGATAGTCCCCCTCCCCCTGTGCCCATGGTATTTCAAGAGCGTAGTTATGTACGCGAAGCACTGGTTTCACTGTATCGCGAGGGCTAGGGTTGGGGCCGCATTGCTACGCTAGCTCGGAACGTGCCAGGCGGTCTTGTTGTAGGTTACTCCGGGCGCGCTTGACAATGTCCGGCTTTTTGAAGGCCGGACTGGAGAACTGCCTAGAGAGGCTGCTTTGTACTTCTGCTGCGAGCGCTGTCGTGTGCTCCTCCGTTCGGAGGGAGCGTTCGGTGTTCCCATTGACCGTGATTACTCCTCTAGGGCCTGGCATCTTGAGCTTGATGTATGCATAGTGCCGTATCGCATTGAACTTTGCGAATGTGGTTCACCCGAGCAGTGCGTGATAGCCACTGCGGAACGGGACTATGTCAAAGATTAACTCCTCGCTTCGAAAGTTATCCGAAGATCCGAAGACCACTTCAAGTGTGACTGAACCTGTACAGTTGGCCTCTACACCTGGTATGATGCCTTTGAAGGTCGTTTTGGTGGGCTTGGTCCTTGAGGGATCTATGCCCATTTTCCGCACTGTATCCTGGTAAAGCAAGTTCAGGCTGCTGCCGCCGTCCATAAGTACTCTTGTGAGATGAAATCCGTCAATGATTGGGTCTAGAACCAATGCGGCGAACCCGCCATGACGGATGCTAGTGGGGTGGTCCCTTCGATCAAAGGTGATCGAGCAAGAGGACCATGGGTTGAACTTTAGGCGGCTGGCTCCATCGCGATATCGTCCGTGGCGCCGCGCTTCCGCTCCCTCTTGGGAATGTGGGTTGCGTATATCATGTTCCGTCCACACTTGTGGGGGAAAACCCTTATGTCCATTGTTGTTCGGCGGCCTGGGCTCCTCCTCGTCATCACTATGCAGCCCCTTGTCTCTATTTTCGGCATTTAACTTGCCTGCCTGCTTGAACACCCAACAATCCCTGTTGGTGTGATTGGTAACTTTGAAGTGCCATGTATCTGGCACAAGCGGTCGAGTATTCGGTCCAAACTGGATGGGCCCTGAGTATTTCTTTTGAATGGCTTTTTCCGCTGACCGGATTTGTAGCCTCGGAATCTGGCATTGACTGCCGTATCTTCGTTGCTGTCACTGTTGACGCGGCGCTTTTGTTTGTTCCGACGCGACCTGCCACTTTTGTCCTTGGTATCCGGATTACCAAGGTTCTTGGTTAAGTTGTTGCTGCGAGCTAGCCAGCTATCTTCTCCTGCGCAAAAGCGGTTCATGAGTGTCGTGAGGGCTACCATAGATTTCGGCTTTTCCTGTCCCAGGTGCCGGGCAAGCCACTCGTCGCGGATATTATGCTTGAAGGCCGCTAGGGCCTCTCTCGTCGAGCGATCGACTATTTGGTTTTTCTTTGTTAGGAACCATGTCCAGAGTGCCTGGCGATTCCTCTGCTTTGAATTATGTGGCTTAGGTCATCGGCGTCCGGTGGTCGCACATAAGTGCCCTGGAAGTTGTCGAGGAATGCGGCTTCCAGGTCCTCCCAAGAACGGATTGAGTCTGCTGGCAAGCTGTTAGGCCAATGTCGGGCCGGTCCCTTAAGTTTGAGTGGGAGGTATTTGATGGCGTGTAGATTATCGCCGCGGGCCATGTGGATATGAGGGAGATAATCCTCGATCCATACCGCAGGATCTGTTGTGCCATCGTATGATTCGATGTTTACGGGTTTGAAGCCCTCGAGATTTTATGATCCATTACTTCATCATGAAGCATAGTGGGTGTCTTGGCGCCTACTGTCTTGGGCTATATCACGACGCAGCTCAAAGGAGCTTTGTCTGTTGTGTTCGGCCCGACCGGATTTATTGTATCCGGAGTGACGATCACCGTCACGTGCCGTGGGGCGCCCGCGCGATCCGTAGATCGATCTTGTTTGTCTTGCCTTGTCCTCCAGTATGTCTCGCAGTTCTGGTGCATTTTCCCGTGCCTTAGTATGCTTTGAGCGGCGCCGGGGCACGGCTTGAGTGGAGGGCCTAGAGGCTTCTCTGTCCCGGCCACGAGGTGGCCGGTCGGCCGTGTCATGCGCTGGTGATGTAGGTGCTTCCTCCTCTAATCGGGGTAGCAGCCTGCGCTTTGGGTAACTCTTGGAGGGTCGTTCGAGTTCATACTCTTGACGCAAGGACTTGATCCATCATCGACTAGCAAATCTTGATCATCTCTAAGCTGTTGCTACTTTTTCTTGAGGTTGCTTGCCGTGGCTATAAGCCTGCATTTAAAATGCTCTTGTTCGGCGAGATCCTCTGGCACGATGAATTCGTCGTCGTTGAGGCTTGCCTCGTCTTCGGAGGGAGGCATGTAATTATCATCCTCGACCTCTCTTTCTGCCGCTCTCTCATGAGGGCTGGCTTCTCCATCCTCCTGTGCTGAATCTTGCTGGAGGGGGTGTTCTTCGGCGTTATCCGGAGTATTATTATCTCCGGTGCCGGAATCATCATTTTTTCTTTGGCGGGATTTAGAGCGGCGCCGCTGACGCCGGCGCCTGGTCTGTTTCTTGGAGGGGTCATCCTCCGCTGTTCCATCGCCATATCCATCTTTTGGAGCGTCCACCATGTATATGTCATATGACGAGGTGGCCTTCCAGCGCCCTACAAGTGCTGGTTCTTGGTCATCTCCTGCATCGTCGTCCATACCGTCGATGTCTTCGGAGTCGAAGTCGAGCATGTCGGTTAAGTCGTCGACAGTGGCTACGAAGTGGGTGGTGGGTGGGCTTTGAATTTCTTCATCGTCCGTATCCCAACCTTGCTGACCGCAATCCAGCCAGGGCTCTCCTGATAAAGAGAGAGACTTTAGCGAATTTAGGATGTCGCCGAAGGGCGAGTGCTGAAAGATGTCCGCGGCGGTGAACTCCATTATCGGCGCCCAATCGGATTCGATCGGCAGGGGCGCGGGGGGCTCGGAGTCTGGAGAGGAATCCGGCTCCTCGGAGTCACGGGCCATGCGGAGTGCGGGGTTGGTGTTTGGTTCGATTGCCTTTGAGATCGCAGCCCCCGAGGTGGCGTCCAACCGCTCATCCTCGATCGGCGCAGTAGGCTCCGAATTGAGGGTCGGAACCGGTGCGTGTGCGGCCTCCAGGGCACTGTTCGGCGGCAGAGCTAGATCATGCCCATTGAGGAGCGGTCTTGGCGCTCGGTACGTGGCTTCGAATCCGTCGAAGATCAAGTCCCCGCGGATATCCGCCGTGTAGTTTAGACTTCCAAACCTGACACGGTGGCGGGCGTAGCTTCGATCTGCTCCAGTGGCCTGCGAATTGGCCCATGATCTTGAAGTCGCCGAAGACAAAGATCTGTCCGGGGAGAAAAGTCTCACCCTGGACCGCATCGTTATTGATGATCAAAGGAGCCATCGGGCCTAAAAGCGACGACACAGAGGAACTCTCAATGAAAGCACCAATGTCGGTGTCAAAACCGGCGGATCTCGGTAGGGGTCCCAGGCATGCGTCTAGGCGGATGGTAACAGGAGACAAGGGACATGAAGTTTTACCCAGGTTCGGGCCCTCTTGATGGAGGTAAAATCCTACGTCCTGCTTGATTAATATTGATGATATGGGTAGTACAAGAGTAGATCTACCACGAGATCAAGGAGGCTAAACCCTAGAAGGTAGCCTATGGTATGATTGTTGTATGTTGGAGTTGTCCTCTGGGACTAAAACCCTCCGGTTTATATAGACACCGGAGAGGGTTAGGGTTACACAAAGTCGGTTACAATGGTAGGAGATCCAAATATCCGCATCGCCTAGCTTGCCTTCCACGCCAAGGAAAGTCCCATCCGGACACGGGACGAAGTCTTCAATCTTGTATCTTCATAGTCCTGGAGTCCGGCCATCCGGACACCCCCTAATCCAGGACTCCCTCAGTAACAATCACAGAGGTGCTCCCTTTACCACCTAGCCGAACAATCAGGAACGTAGGGGTAAGCACAGGAGCCAGGCAACCCAGCTTGGCCAAAACTTAAGTCATATCAATGCATATAATGGTGAATAAAGGGTACATGCGGAAGTGTGACACATGTGTTGGGCATGAAGCCTGTATAAATAAGCTTCTGTTGAAAGAAGCCCCCAGGTTTAATGAGCGCGTATAGCGCGTCACTTGTTGAGCCTTTAAAGGCTATAAGAGAAAGGAAGGGGAGAAGGAGAGGAATGTAAGACAGAAAATATAAAAAATGGACAGAGGAAGGAGACGAACACAGTGTCCGGCGCTAGGCATAGAATCTTCTGAGAGGCGGGCTGCGTTCCATGGGTTCGGCTCGAGTCGGTTATCCGATGCATCTCATGAGCAGATGCGCTCCACCAGTCAGGACTTGGTCAATTATGAAGGGACCTTCCCATTTGGGCTTGAGTTTGTCCTTTTTCTTGTCCGACAGGCGTAGAACTAATTCGCCAATGTTGTAATTTTTGGCCCGTACTTCTCTGCTTTGATATCTTCGAGCCTGCTGTTGATAGAATGCAGAACAGGCTTTTGCCACGTCACGCTCCTCCTCCAAGGCGTCCAAACTGTCCTGCCGATCGAGCTCGGCCTCTCTTTCTTCGTACATGCGCACTCGAGGTGAGTCATGAATTATATCGCAGGGCAAAACTGCCTCGGCGCCGTACACCATGAAGAATGGTGTGTATCAGGTGGTGCGATTCGGCGTGGCCCGCAGCCCCCAGAGTACGGAGTCGAGCTCCTCTACCCAGTGCGTATTAGATTCCTTAAGGGACCGCACTAATCTGGGTTTGATGCCGCTCATGATAAGACCATTTGCACATTCGACCTGACCGTTAGTTTGTGGGTGATAGACGGAAGCATAATCGAGCTTGATGCCCATGTTTTTGCACCAGAGTTTTACCTCATCGGCCGTAAAGTTAGGTATCGTTATCGGTGATGATACTTTGGGGGGCCGCCGTAGCGATTATGCGACCCGGATATAAAGTCTATCACCGGTCCGGATTCGGCCGTCTTAACAGGCTTGGCTTCTATCCATTTGGTGAACTTATCCACCATGACTAGTAAGTATTTTTTTCTTGTGGGTTCCGCCTTTAAGGGGTCCAACCATGTCAAGCCCCCAGACCGCGAAGGGCCAAGTGATGGGGATTGTTTGGAGGGCGGTGGGTGGCATATGGCTTTGGTTTGCAAAAAGCCGGCAACCGACGCATCGTTGGACTAAGTCTGGCGTCTGCACTGGGGCTGTCGGCGATAAAGCCTGTCTGGAAAGCCTTGCTTACGAGGGACCGAGCTGCAGCGTGATGACCACCTAGTCCGCATGAATTTCAGCGGAAAGGTTCCGCCCTTCCTCTTCGGAGATGCACCTTTGAAGGACTCCGGTAGTGCTTTTCTTGTAAAGCTCTCCCTCATGGACTTTATAGGCTTTAGATCGCCGCACTATGCAGCGTGCCTCGTTTTGGTCCTCTGGGAGTTCCTGCCTAGTAAGGTAGGCTAGGAATGGATTACATCCGCAGGCGATGACGGCCATTATTACTTGGGCTGAAGGTGTGATTTCATTGGCAGAGCCTCCAATTATGTCAGATTGTTCGGTGTCGGGCGGTGCGGTTGAGTCCGGGCTGTTATTGCCGGGTTCCCCTTCCCATACTATAGATGGCTTGAACAGCCTCTCCAGGAAGATGTTGGGGGGGACTGCATCGCGTTTTGCTCCGATGCGTGCCAGGACATCTGCCGCCTGATTGTTTTCCCGGGCGATATGATGAAATTCGAGCCCTTCGAACCGAGCTAACATTTTTAGGACTGCGTTGCGATAAGCTGCCATTTTTGGATCCTTGGCATCGAAGTCTCCATTAATTTGGGATATTGCAAGGTTCGAATCCCCGCGCACCTCTAGGCGTTGAATGCCCATGGATACTGCCATCCGGAGACCATGTAAAAGGGCCTCATATTTGGCTGCATTGTTGGAGTCTGTGTACATTATCTGGAGTACGTACTGAACTGTGTCTCCTATGGGGGACGTCAAAACGACGCCAGCCCCTAGACCGGCCAACATTTTTGAGCCGTCGAAGTGCATGATCCAGTTTGAATATGTGCCGTACTCTTTAGGGAGTTCGGCCTCCGTCCATTCTGCGACGAAGTCGGCCAAAACCTGCGACTTAATGGCTCGCTGTGGCTTGTAAGTTATGTCGAACGGGAGGAGCTCAATGGCCCATTTTGCAATCCGGCCCGTCGTGTCGCGGTTGTTGATAATATCGTTAAGTGGCACTTCCGAGGCTACTGTTATTAAACACTCTTGAAAGTAGTGTCGCAGCTTCCGGGATGCCATAAATACCGCGTACGCAATCTTTTGATAATGCGGGTACCGTGATTTGCACGGAGTAAGGACAGTGGATACATAATAGACCGGCTTTTGAAGGGGGAATTTGTGTCCGTCCGTTTCCCGTTCGACGACGAGCACTGCGCTTACAACCTGATGGGTTGCTGCAATGTATAATAGCATTGGTTCGCCAATGTTTGGCGCGGCCAGGACTGGGTTTGTTGCCAATATGGCTTTTATTTCGTCGAGTCCGGCCGTGGCTGCATCCGTCCACTCGAAGTGTTCGGTGCGCCGAAGGAGGCGGTAAAGGGGTAGTGCCTTTTCTCCCAAGCGGGAGATGAAGCGGCTTAAAGCCGCCACGCATCCGGTTAACTTTTGTATTTGTTTGAGGTCCTTTGGGATATCCAATTGTGACAGAGCTCGGATCTTGACCGGATTTATTCAATTCCTCTACCGGATACAATGAAGCCCAAGAGCTTTCCGGCTGGAACGCCGAAAACACATTTTTCCGGGTTGAGCTTGATGTCGTATGTTTGGAGGTTATCAAATGTGAGCCAGTCCGGATGTTTTATATCTTTGATGAATCCGGCCTCTAATAGCTTGGCTAGATCCTCTCCCATGGCATGTCTCTTAGGTTCGGAAAAACGCCGAAGAGCCTGTTTGACAGGTTTGAATCCTTTTAGGATATTTAAGCTGTGTTCGGCCAACCTGCGTGGGATTCCTGGCATGTCTGAAGGGTGCCAGGCGAAAATGTCCCAGTTCTCACGTAGGAACTCTCGCAGTGCGGCGTCTACATCAGGGTTTAATCGTGCCCCGATGGAAGCTGTTTTATTGGGGTCTGTTGGATGGACCTGGAATTTGACTATTTCGTCCGCTGGTTTGAAGGAGGTGGACTTGGATCTTTTGTCGAGTATCACATCGTCCCTGTTCACCATGGAGCGCAGCGCAGTCAGCTCCTCAGCCGCTAGGGCTTCGGATAGTGCCTCAAGGGCTAGTGCGGCTGTCTTATTTTCGGCGCAGAGTGCTATGTCAGGATCACTAGCGAGAGTGATGGTTCCGTTCGGCCCGGGCATCTTGAGCTTCATGTACCTGTAATGGGGTATTGCTTGGAAGATTGTAAACGCTTCCCGCCCTAGCAGAGCGTGGTATACGCTACTGAACGGGGCCACTTGGAACGTGACCTCTTCGTACCTGTAATTATCCAGCATGCCGAACACCACATCTAGTGTGATTTTTCCTGTGCAGCGCGCTTCCCGACTGGGGATTATTCCTCTAAAGGTTGTGCTGCTTCGCTCAATGCGGTTCCAGTCTATTTCCATTTTTTGAAGGGTTTCCTCATAAATGAGGTTCAATCCGCTGCCTCCATCCATGAGTACCTTGGTAAGGCGAAAGCCGTCCACTATTGGACTGAGGACCAATGCGGCTGGTGCTCGGGCTGTTCGGAATTTAGGTTCATCACTGGCATTAAAAGTAATAGCCGTGTCACTCCATGGGTTTATTGTTGCTACTTGGTAGACTTCGGCAAGGCTGCGGAGTGTTCTTTTTCGCATATTATTTGATGCAAAAGTCTCGAAGACTGTTAATAACGTATCGGTATCCCTAGGGTGGCTTTCTGTGGCTTCTGGAATTAGAAGATCTTCGCCAATTTTGGCCACTTGCCGGAGTATCCAACATGCTCTAAGGCTGCGAGTTGGTGTGGCGCCCTCTGTACTGTGAATTTTACAGGGTCCATTAAGCCACCCTTCCAAAGACGGTTCCATGCCACAGAGAGGTTTTTCTTTTGGGTGTTTAACCTGGGTGTCTGGCGATGATGCACCCTTTTATTTCGGACTGGGTTTGTATTTAGGGCCAGATTGTCCCAGAATTTTATTTCGGTTTTTCAGGCGCTTTCCATCGCACAGTACTTTCGTACTATGGGCGCCAAGTCAGCAAAGCGTGTAATATCACGGCGACTTACGGCGTTGAGGATTCCCTTGTCCGTGTAATTATTGCAGAAGAATGAGATTGCGTCTTCCTCACGACAGTCCTTGATCCTGTTCATAGCCAGGAGGAATCTGGCCCAGTAATGATGTACTGTTTCTTCGGGCTTTTGCCTTATTTGGGATAGATCGCTTATGTTCGGGTGGGTGGGTGGAATTAAATCCGAAACCTCACCCAATCTGAGACTCAGAGGCCAAGGAGTTTCCGATCTCGGAAGTTTGGATTCTTGGATGTTGTCCAATGAGTCTAGCCCGTCGCCTGACTCTAAGTTCAGGTCTTGAGTGATGTCCTCCCCTCCGCGGGTATCCGGCTTGGAGGGATCGGGAATCCGGACGTAGCTAGTCCTTAAGATAGATTAAGGGTCGCTGCACTGTCCCTCTACCACGGCAACGTGATGGGTGACCTGGGGAGAGTTAATCTCTCTCAGATCGGGTTTAGGCCCAATCTGGTTGTAATCCGTAGCGACTCCCAGGGCGGCGATGCGATCCAAGAGCTCGTTTATGGAGGAGAGCTCCATTGGATCTAACTGCTCGGCAAGTTCCGAGCTGACATGAAGATTGCTTTTGATGACCCGAGAGGTCATCGTCGGCGCAGCAGCCGAACATGTGGTCATAAGAAAACCGCCTAGCCGGAGAGTTTGGCCGACAGCCAAAGCTCCCTTAGCAACGGTGCTGTCTTTAAAGATGGGATGAGGCATCCTTCCCGATGGCGACGGCACAGAGGAACTCTCAATGAAAGCACCAATGTCGGTGTCAACACCGGCGGATCTCGGGTAAGGGGGTCCCGAACTGTGCGTCTAGGCGGATGGTAATAGGAGACAAGGGGCACGATGTTTTTACCCAGGTTCGGGCCCTCTCGATGGAGGTAAAACCCTACTCCTGCTTGATTAATATTGATGATATGGGTAGTACAAGAGTAGATCTACCACGAGATCAAGGAGGCTAAACCCTAGAAGCTAGCCTATGGTATGATTGTTGTTACGTCCTCTGGGACTAAACCCCCCGGTTTATATAGACACCGGAGAGGGCTAGGGTTACACAGAGTCGGTTACAATGGTAGGAGATCTACATATCCGTATTGCCAAGCTTGCCTTCCACGCCAAGGAAAGTCCCTTCCGGACATGAGACGAAGTCTTCAATCTTGTATCTTCATAGTCCAGGAGTCCGGCTGAAGGTATAGTCCGGCCATCCGGACACCCCCTAATCCAGGACTCCCTCAAGTGTCCTTGGATTATCTTGGGGGTGCCATGGGCATCCCCAAGCTTAGGCTCTTGCCACTCCTTGTTCCATAATCCATCAAAAGATTTCACCCAAAACTTGAAAACTTCACAACACAAAACTCAACAGAAATCTCGTGAGCTCCGTTAGCGAAACAAAACAAAAGACCACTTCAAGGTACTGTAGTGAACTCATTCTTTATTTATATTGGTGTTAAACCTACTGTGTTACAACTTCTCTATGGATCATAAACTATTTTACTAGCCACAGATTCATCAAAATAAGCAAACAACACACGAAAAACAGAATCTGTCAAAAACAGAACGGTCTGTAGTAATCTGTAACTAACGCAAACTTCTGGAACTCCAAAAAATCATACAAAATAGGACGACCTAGGAAATTTGTTTATTGATCAGAAGAAATTGGAATCACTATTTTATCACGTTATGATGATTTTTAATAATTGTTTTCGTGAAGCGAAAGTTTCTGAAAATTACAGCAAGATCAAATAACTATCATCCAAGAAGATCCTATAGGTTTAACTTGGCACAAACACTAATTAAAAGATAAAACCACATCCAAACAGAAGGTAGATGGATTATTTATTCCTAAACAGAAACAAAAAAAACAAAAAACTAAAAGAAAATTGGGTTGCCTCCTAACAAGCGCTATCGTTTAAGGCCCCTAGCTAGGCATAAAAGCAAGGATAGATCTAGGTATTGTCATCTTTAATTTTCAACTTTTTAGCGGGATCAAGCTCGAATCCAGGAGGTTCTTTGCATTTCCCTTCATATTCCAAAATTTTTAGATCTAAAGAGTCTAACCGCTTATTGCAAAGAGTAATCAACATATTCATGCGGTTAATATTTCCGCTAACGTTCTTAAGAGTTTCAAGAGATTTCTGTAAATTCTTAGTAACTTCGCAAATTTTTTCAAGAACTTGTGTCTCTTCCTGAGTAGGATGAGGCCCCTTTTGTTGAGGTAGTGTTCCCACTATACCTTCTATAATTTCAAGTGCAATATGGGGATCGATTTCAATAAAATTGCCTTTGGCAACGCAATCCAAAAGCTGTCTATGAGACATATTTAATCCCACATAAATATTGCGAAGCAATATTCTCAGATTTACTTCAAAGGTACAATTGCGATAAGACTCCATTATTCTCAACCAGGCATCTTTTAAATTTTCTCCTTGTCTTTGTTTAAAGTGAAAGACTTCAAACTTAGGGGACAACGGAGTGGATAAGGGACTAGCCATAACGACAAGGCAAGCAAGAAAATGTCACATCCCAGATAGACCATGCATTAGGGTGTGCATCATGTTTAAATTTCATTTGAAATTGAAATGGGGAAGGCAGTAAACCCCAGAACACCCCCCCCCCTTAAAACAACTAGGGTTTACTAAAATTTATTTCAATGAACCTGAAATGCCCTTCAAAATGTTCATCCTCTTTACTTTGGTTCAGAACCCATGTCAAAGAAGGTGTACCATTTTCTAGGTCATCTAAGGGTCCTAGAGTTAATTCACAAGTTTTTGAAATGAGCATTTCAAATTATGAAAAATATTTTAAATGTTCAAAAATTACCAAACCAAAATGTTTCATGTTAGGAATATCCTAACAAGTGACGAGGAGCATTTTGGTGATTTTAAAATAGTTTTGGTATTTTTAAAAACCCCACAAAGTTGCAGGAATTTAGAAAAGAATAAAATGGAAAAACCCTTACGCGCCTTTGTGCAGCCCACTGCCCGGCCCAGCCCAACAACAGCGCCCGTGGCTGCTTAGCTCGGCTTGAGCAGGGCAACTGTCTTGGCCGGCGAGCTCGGCGCGCCACGCAGCTGGCCGCCGCCCTGCTTCACCCCCTCGCCGCCTCGCTGCCTGGACGACCTCCACGTCGTCGCCCCGACCCCCAGGACACCCCATTCGACGTGGGTATAGGACTAGGCTCTCTTCTCTCTATCAGGTTCACGTGTTACTAATCCGTAGCAACTTATAGGATTGTTGGTTACATCCTCAGTTCAGTGCTACTAAATTTTAGTATGCTATCATTTGAACCGTAACCTTGATATGATGTTGTTGAGTGGTTTTGCAAATCTGATTTTGAATGTCTCAAATCTGATTTGAGCATTTACTGAATGTTATGCTGCCCGATTTTCCCTAGGAATTCTAATGCCTTTGCATTATGGCTGTGCTTTCGGATGGCCACCCGCCCCGAACCAAGTGGTTACTTTGACCCGTGCATTGGTGTGTGCGGTCACACGGCCATGTTGGTTAGGGTGATGGTTGAGGCTGGTTATCGATGGTATCCTGAATATACCGTCGAGGAGCAGTTCAGGGATTTCAACCAAAGCCAATATCTGTGCACGGTCAGGATTTATCCATCCTATCCCGGAGCTACTGAACCGCTCCATTGTTCTTATGGGCTCGGAATCACTATCGGAATGTCTGTGCAAGATGCAGCCTATTCCATGATGACTATTATTCGAGCCAGAACTGCCTTGCTGGTCAACAGTGATTTCCGCTACATGCCAGCATCCCTCCAGGCGCATGGCTACCTTGAGGTTTGTACAAGCGATGCATCCCATGAGGACTCACTCCTTCGCACCACCACGGAGATGCTTTGGAAGACAAGGACCGTGAAAACCGGGCCTTGCGTATGGAACTCTTTAATGCCCGTGCTGATCACCGGGCTACTCGACTCGGTTTGCACTGCCGTGCAAGCCGGATACATGGATATGAGGGACTTGTACCCAGTGCGGGCTGGTCTGCCAGACTTTATGGAGTGGCGTGAGGTGGGAGGCATCACTCCTCCTCGTGGGCCTCGTCTGCCACCGTTTGTTGGACCACGGCCACATCCGAGTCCCTACGGTCCACAGGCTCCACAGGATTGTCTGTTTCCGGATGATCATGTTCCACTTCCAGGCTTGGGAGGTGACTTCTATGAGGACTACTACGGAGCTGCCTGAGATAGTAGTAGTATTCCTAGTATGGTAGTAGTTGTATTTCCACCGTCCTGCGTGACTTGTGGAATACGGCTTAGTGTGTATCGTTCCGGAAGTGTAGAAAAATAATGTATAGGAGTTGGGATGCTTCCGATAAGATGTAACGCCTTTCCTTATGGTTGTACTCCGTCAGGCTTGTACTAATCTATGAATGGTGTGTATGACCGTTGGTATATATATATATATGGCAGTTTTATAATACCATGTCATACGAATGAACATCTTTGCATTCCATGCTGTCCATTACCTTCCGCACTTCCTTGTTAAATTCTGCCATCCTGGTTTAAACCTTTGCTTGTCTCCCAGGATGGTCAACACTGCATAACACTCCTGCTGTTCCAGCGGGGAAGCTAGTGCAGCCAGAAATGTGAATCTGCCGCAACCGCCATCTTTGGCCGAGGTGATGCTTTGGAAGCGAGCATAATAAGCGTGAAACCAACCGCTTATTGGAGCGGATTGAGCAAAACACAGCACGCCAGCCAAGAAATGATGTGGTTTCACTCAACGATTTCGTCAAACTATATCCCCAAAATTCAAATATTCCGTCGAGCCACTCGACGCGGATGATTGGCTCCGCATCCACCACAAGCTGCGTTACGCTAACGTGGCTGAGGTGACAAGGTTACCTTTGCCGCCTATCATCTGGAAGGCCCTGCCGATCTCTGGTGGGAAAATTATGAGGCTATCGTCCGGTTGGACAAGTTACAACTTGGGATGAGTTCGATTGCCGCCTTCATGAGCATCATATTCCGGAAGGTCTTATGGACCGCATAAGCGTGAGGAATTCTGCAGTTTCACCCAAGGTAGGCTATCGGTGGATGCCTACAGCCGTGAATTTGGGAGGTTAGCACGTTATGCCCCGAAGAAGTTTCTACCGATGCTAAGAAGCGAGGCAAGGTTCCGCAAGGACTTAGCCCTGAAGCTACGCCGAGATCTCCGTCTGCAAGAGTGTACCTCTTTTCGAAGCTAGTCAATAAGGCTATCAGCGCCGAACTGGGCGATCTGATTTTGAGGCTTCACGCAAACACATCCGTGATTACGGATCGTCATCCGGCTCTGGATCCCGAAGCGCGGGTTTGGGTTCCACATCTTGCTCTACCACCTGAGTTCACCCGAGGCCATCCTTTGAGGCGCCTCGCCCCAATCAGCAGTATGTTCCGCCCAAGAATTATGGAGGTCCCACTGCAAATGTTGCTCCACGCCCCAATATGATAACTTGCTTCAAGTGTGGAGAGACGGGCCACTATATCCGAGAGTGTCCCCAGAACAACCCCAATCAAGCTGGAAAGTCTGTTGGCCGCGGCAAGCCAGCAGGAAAGGTGCCCTATGCTAAACCAGTTGCCACCGCTCGTGGCCATGTCAACTATGTTTCTTTGAAGAAACCTATGAGGATCCCAACATCGTCCTCGATGCGCTTCTTGTTAATTGCCACCCGCAACCGTTCTTTTGATCTTTGGAGCATCTCATTCATTTATTTACGAGACCTATGCTCGATTGCACAACACCACATTACGTGACATGCCTACCTCCATGGAAATTCAAACTCCCTGGTTCTAGATGGCAAACCTCTAGAATAAGTCATGGGAATGAAATTCTTGTCGACGATTAGTTTTTCTTGCATCTTTAATAGCTCTCAAGTCCTCGGACATAAACATCATCTTAGGTATGGGTGGATGTCAGCCCATTATGCTAAGATCGATTGCTCTACTAGAACTGTTCAACTTACCCATCCTTCGGGCAAAACAGTGGATGTTTTAACCCGAGTGTCTAAGCGCCAGCTTTACTCCTTAAATGCCAACCCTCTTCCAGATCTCGAAGATATTTCGGTAGTCCGTGACTTTCCGGATGTCTTTCCAGAGGAACTGCCAGGTGTTCCACCTGACAGGGATGTCGAGTTTGTGATAGATCTTATTCCCGGAACCGTTCCAATCTCTAGAAGACCTTATAAGATGGCACCCCTAGAACTAGCTGAACTTAAGAAACAACTCGATGAGTCCTTGCAAAAGGGTTTCATCCGTCCTAGTTCATCTCCATGGGCTTGCCCGTCCTCTTCGTCAAGAAGAAGGATGGTACGGATCGGATGGTTGTAGATTACCGACACTGTCAATTTGGTCACGATCAAGAACAAGTATCCGCTCCCGGGATCAACGACACAGTATGATCAGCTCATTGGATCCTCGATCTTTTCAAAATGGATTTGAGGTTGGGCTACCATCAAATCAAAATCAAGAATGGGGACATACCTAAAAGCGGCTTTTGTTACTCGTTATGGCCAATCTGAGTACACCGTCATGTCCTTCGGATTAACCAATGCTCCAGCCACCTTCTCTCGGTTAATGAACTCAATCTTCATGGAGTACTTGGATAAATTAAATTCGTGGTATACCTCGATGATATACTCATCTACTCCAAGAATGAAGAAGAACATGCCGAACATCTAAGGCTAGTATTGATGAAACTTGAGAGCACCGCCTTTATGCCAAGTTCTCTAAATGTGAATTCTGGTTACCGAGTGACCTATCTAGGACATGTAATCTCCGGTAAGGGCATTGCTGTCAATCCCGAAGCGAGTTCAAGCCGTCCTTGATTGGACTCCACCTGAATCGGTCAAGCAAGTTCGAGCTTTCTCGGTTTAGCGAGCTATTGCGTCGCTTCGTCGAGAATTTCTCTAAAGTTGCTAAACCTCTAACCGAACTCCTCAAGAAAGATAAGAAGTTCGAATGGGCCATACGGTCGAGTTCAGCTTTCAGAGGCTGAAAAGGCGCTGACATCTGCTCCCGTACTTGTTCCACCAGATTTCTCTAAGGACTTTATTATCTATTGCGGCGCCTCGCGACAAGGGCTAGGTGGCATACTCATGCAAGATCGTCATGTGATTGCCTACGCTTCTCGACGATTCGTCCACATGAGGATAACTATCCCACACACGATCTAGAGCTTGCGGCGATGGTTCATGCACTCAAAACCTGGCGACATTACCTTCTGGGTAATCGTTGCGAAATCTACACTGATCACCAAAGTCTGAAATATATCTTTACCCAACCAGATTTGAATCTCAGGCAAAGACGTTGGGTCGAGTTGATTACAGATTTCGACTTAGGAATATCCTACACCCCAGGCAAAGCCAATGTCATGGCTGACGCCCTAAGTCGCAAATCTTATTGTAACAATCTGATGTTACAACAAAGTCAACCAATTCTCCACGAGGAATTTCGTAAGCTTAATCTTCAAATTAGTCCTCGAGGATTCCTTTCCACCCTGGTGGTGAAACCTACCCTTACGGATCAGATCATCAGAGCACAGAAGGTAGATCCGGGAATCTCCCGTATCAGGAGAAACATCAAGAAAGGAGTCGCAGATTGTTTCTCCATTGATGAACAAGGTGTCATGTTCTTTGGAGACCGTCTAGTGATTCCCAAGGTGCGCAACCTGAGGCGATTGATCCTTAAGGAAGCTCATGACTCTCCTCTCACCATTCATCCTGGTAGTACTACAATGTATCAAGATCTACGCCAGAGGTTTTGGTGGACTAGGATGAAGAGAGAATTTGCTCAATACATTTGCTAAGCTGCGGCGTGCATCGTCGAGTCAAAGCAGAGCATCAACGGCCTCTTTGGTACCCTTCAACCTTTGGAAATTCCTGAATGGAAATGGGATAAAATCGGTATGGACTTCATTACCGGATTTCCCGGGACCAAGAGAGTGAATAATGCTATCTTCGTAGTCGTTGATCGTCTTTCCAAAGTAGCCCACTTTCTACCTGTTCGTGAGAGTATAACCGCTAGCCAGCTAGCTGATTTGTATATCTCTCGAATAGTGTCTCTTCATGGTGTTCCATTAGAGATTAACTCAGACCGTGGAAGTCTATTCACCTCTCGATTTTGGGAAAGTTTCCAAAGCGCTATGGGAACTCGTCTCTCCTTTAGCACCGCTTTCCATCCCCAATCAAGTGGTCAAGTAGAACGAGTCAATCAAATCCTAGAGGATATGCTTGAGCTTCATCATCTCTTTCGGCATGAATTGGGAGAAATGCCTTCCATTCGCCGAGTTTGCTTATAACAATAGTTACCAAGCCAGCTGGGCAAAGCCCTTTCGAAGTTCTTTATGGACGGAAATGTCGAACGCCTCTTAACTGGTCAGAAACCGGGGAGAGACAACTCTTTGGCCCGGACATGATTCAGGAAGCAGAAGAGCAAGTTCGCGTTGTTCGTGAGAAATTGAAAACAACCCAATCTCGTCAAAAGAGCCAATATGACCGCAAGCATAAGCCTATGGCTTATGAAATTGGCGAAGGCTTACCTTGAGTTACTCCTCTAAAGGAACCCATCGTTTGATTATCAAAAGGCAAGTTGGCTCCTCGTTACATTGGACCCTTTCGCATTCTTGCCAAGCGAGGGAAGTTGCCTACCAATTGGAACTACCTCCGCATCTTTCCGAGTCCATGATGTCTTCCACGTTTCCCAACTCAGCGTTGCTTCTCGGATCCTATCCGTGGAGTGAACCACGCAACGCTTGATCTCCAAGATAACCTCACCTATCGAGAGTACCCGTTCGTATCCTCGATCAAGCCGAAGCGTACCACTCGACTTGAATATCAAGTTTCTAAAGGTTCAATGGTCAAACCATTCCGAGCAAGAAGCAACTTGGGAAAGGGAGGATCGTCTTCGACTCGAGTATCCCACCTTTTTCGCATAGCAGATCCTAAATCTCGGGACGAGATTCTTTTGAGTGGGGGTGAGTTGTCACATCCCAGATAGACCATGCATTAGGGTGTGCATCATGTTTAAATTTCATTTGAAATTGAAATGGGGAAGGCAGGAAACCCCAGAACACCCCCCCTTAAAACAACTAGGGTTTACTAAAATTTATTTCAATGAACATGAATTGCCCTTCAAAATGTTCATCCTCTTTACTTTGGTTCAGAACCCATGTCAAAGAAGGTGTACCATTTTCTAGGTCATCTAAGGGTCCTAGAGTTAATTCACAAGTTTTTGAAATGAGCATTTCAAATTATGAAAAATATTTTAAATGTTCAAAAATTACCAAACCAAAATGTTTCATGTTAGGAATATCCTAACAAGTGACCAGGAGCATTTTGGTGATTTTTAAAATAGTTTTGGTATTTTTAAAAACCCCACAAAGTTGCAGGAATTTAGAAAAAGAATAAAAATGGAAAAACCCTTACGCCTTTGTGCCCGGCCACCTGCCCAGCCAACAGCGCTTGGCCAGCTGAGCTTAGCTCGGCCAGCAGTACTGGTCTTGGCCCAGCTTCGAGGCGCGCCACGCAGCTGGCCGCCACTGCTTCACCCTCGCCCGCCTCGCTGCTGGGCGACCTCCACGTCGTCGCCCGACCCAGACACCCCATTCTCCCCTGCCTTCTCTCTCTCGCTCTCCCCAACCTAGTTGACGCCATCGCCGACGCCACCGTCGACGCCGTGCTCCCGCCGTCCATGCTCCTCCCCACCATGTCCAGCAGCTCCGCCGCACCCCACTACCCCTAGCTAGCCGAGTCCCGCTCGCTCTAAGCACCCCGAAGCCTCTACACCGACCTCGACCGAGCTCGAAGCCGCCGGAGATCCCCATCGCCGTCGCCGCCGCATCAGACCACCCCCGACCCCGACGAGGCTCTCTACGAGATCACTGTGAGCCCGGCTACCTCCCCATCCTCTCCTCTCTCTTCCTCGTGCACCACAACGAGCACACGAGTGCTTCGCCTGAACGCACCGCCCATGGAGCTCGTCGCCCGACGAAGCTCCGGCCACCCAACGCCACGCCACCCTGTCCATCGCACTCACCGAGTTGCGCTGAGCCTAACTATGCACTTCCTGCGCCGCCGAGCCTCTAGCAACAAACCCGACATCACCCGAGCCCGGCCGCCCGACTCGTCATGGCGCCCACTCGCCACCCCTAACCCAACTCGACCCCACCAAACACATGGCTCACCTCCGGCTCCACGTAGATGCTCCCAGCGCCCCATTTGGTGGCGGAAAGTCAAAGCACTCTGCTCACTTGGCCTTTGGCCTCGCCCGTGACTAGACGCCAGCGAGTTGACCATCGACCCCACGGACCGTGGGCCACATTGGCCTCTGAGTCAATGACAGGTGGACCCCGGTTAACTAATTAGGATTAGTTCTAATTAATTTAATTAGTTAAACTAACCACGACATGCGGGTCCCACTGTCAGTTTGACCTGGATGACCCGTTGACCCCTGACGTCACGCCGACCTCATCTTGGCGCATTAATTCAAATTCTGGATTTATTTTATATAGTAAATTCCAGAATATAAATCAAATTTCAAATGCTTATAACTTTTTATCTATAACTCCAAATGCAAAGATTTATATATGAAAATTATCAGAAAAATACACTCTATCCATTGGTACAGGTTTCATGCATGTTAAAACAAGTTAACTATGCTGAATAACCAGAATAAGATATTGCACCATTAGGACTAACTCAAATGAGCTATCATTTGAATCCTTGATTCAAATGAGTTCATCCCCTGTTCTTTCAACTTGCATTAGGCCAACACACATCCATATTGCCATGTCATAGCATGCATCATATTGTTGCATATTGTCTTGTGTGTTTATTTCGGTATGTTTTCATGATAGGTTACGCTTCAAGATAACCTCGACTACCCATCTGAAGGCAGTTCCCTACCCCGATTCCATCGGGCAAGCAACTCATTGATCATTCCGATACAAACCCATGTTCTTGCTTCGCTCTCGTTTACTGCATTAAGACAACGCGATTCAAACTGTTGTGTGCTGCGGTAGTTGAACCCACTTCCTTTGCATGACCTGTCATTGCCACAAGAACTAGATGAAACCCACTAGTATGTGTAGGAGTTGATTGAGCCATGTTTGTGTTGTTCCTACCATGCTATGCTTGCTATGCTTAGAGTTGTGTCAGTGCGGCTCATCGGGATGATGAACTGGAGTGAAAGGCTGTGTTGGTTCGAGAGTGAAAGTGTTGAACACGATTTGGTAAAGGTATCGATGAGAGGCCATGTAGGAGTACATGGTGGGTTGTTTCATTGAAGCCGACCCTAAGAACTGAGATCTGTTTGTGATCCATGAACTAGCTACTACCACGCATTGGGCCCGAAACCAATGGACCCTCTCGGCTTCTTAACCACGCTTGTTCTTAGTCCGGAGTTGCAAGTAGTTTACGGTGTTTGTAGTATCTTTGGGGGCCGCACGCATAGCGCTGACCTTAGGGGTGGGTTGTGTTGCGGTAGGCACGTGGCCGGTGTACCGAAAGTGCCCGTTTGGTATCTCGGGACCCCTGCACACATCGTTCGGGGATGTATGGGAAACCTCGGGCGGACTCCCTGCGGATGGAACCCGAATAGGCGATAAACCTGGACTAGGGACTTGAGTGTTTAGGTAGGCTGTGGCCGACACCCACGTTGGGCTTCCGCTTGAAGGTTGCAGTACATGTCGTGTAAACGACGATAAGTGGTGAGAGCGTGTGTGAAGAAGTACACCCTGCGAGGTTAAATATGATCTATTCGAATAGCCGTGTCCACGGAGAAGGACTTCTGGGTTACCTATATCAGTTCATAGACAAGTAAATGGATACTACTAAAAGCCTCAGGATAAGTGTGAGTATCGTGGATGGCCCTCTCGGGGATGACGAGAGAGGATCCACAGTGGAGTATTGTGATGGTGAGTAGTGGACTCGTGTGCGACAAATGCTTTACAAAGTGTGTCACGTAGGATAGCTTAGCCAAGAGTCAAAGCTGGCTTGCTGCAAATAACTCCACCTCCTTCTTGAGAATGTGCATGTATGATAGGATTACGTGGTAAGACTTCTTTGAGTACTTTTGTACTCATGTTTGCTTAATCAATATTTTTCAGAGGACCATACTACCCCTCCGACGGATTCTATGTAGATGTTGACTTGACGAGTGAACTAGCCACCCGGTGGCGATCTAAGACTTGTGAAGGGCCATTGTAGATAGAAAGGCTCCAACAAGCTTTCTTTCTTTCTAGAGTCTGTACTCGAGACTAGTTTGCTTCCGCATGTGCTTGTATGATTGTATGACTTGAGTGTTGGGTCATGTGACCCCTACCTGTATGACTATGTTATGTATGGCTCCTCGGAGCCTCTTAAATAAAGTACTTGAGTTGTAGAGTTTTGTTGTGATGCCTTGTTGTATTTACTCATATCGGGCATATTATTGTATGATTGAAATGCTTGGTATGAGTGGGATCCGACGAACTAGTTGTTTATCCTTGGCAGCCTCTCATATGGGGAAATGTAGTCTCGTGCTTACGGCGATAGTAGTCCGCTACATGCCCCGGTTCACGGAGTCCTGCTAGCCCAAAGACTACTGCTGGACACTTGATCGGCTTCGCATGTGATCCATTTCGTTCCTATGTCTGTCCCTTCGGGAAATGTCACGCGGTGATACTCGAGTCCTGCCTAGCACCTTTGCTACAGCCGGGATACCGGAGTCCTGTTAGCCCAGTGCTACAGCCCGAGTTCATACGTTGATGACCGACATGCTCGAAGTGTTTCATGTATGCCTGTCCCCATAGGTTAGTGCCGCTTTGGGTTCACGACTAGCCATGTCGTCCCGGGTTCTTTGTCATGTGGATGCTAGCGACACTATCATATACGTGAGCCAAAAGGCGCGAACGGTCCCGGGCCATGGTAAGGCGACACCCGTGGGAATACCGTGCGTGAGGCCGCAAAGTGATATGAGGTGTTACCAGCTAGGTCGATGTGACTTGGAATCGGGGTCCTGACAGAAAAAGGCAAACGAAAAAGGGAGGGAGAATAAAAACGGCAAGGGTGAAGTGGGGGAGAGGAAAACGAGAGGCAAATGGCAAATAATGTAATGCGAGAGATAAGGAATTGTAATGGGTACTTGGTATGTTGACTTTTGCGTAGACCTCCCCGGCAACGGCGCCAGAAATGAGCTTAGTTGACGGGGTGTGAGTGCCGCTTACCTAGCATCCCCGGTAACGGCGCCAGAAATTCTTCTTGCTACCTCTTGAGCACTGCGTTGGATTTCCCCGAAGAGGAGAGGATGATGCAGCAAAGTAGCGTAAGTATTTCCCTCAGTTTTTGAGAACCAAGGTATCAATCCAGTAGGAGGCCACGCGCGAGTCCCTCGTACCTACACAAAACAAATAGCTCAACGCAACCAACGCAATTAGGGGTTGTCAATCCCTTCACGATCACTTACGAGAGTGAGATCTGATAGAGATGATAGATAATATTTTTGGTATTTTTGGTATAAAGATGCAAGGTAAAATAAAAGGCAAAGTAAAAAAGCAAAGCAATAATAAAGTGATTGGAGATTGATATGATGAGAATAGACCCGGGGGCCATAGACTTCACTAGTGGCTTCTCTCAAGAGCATAAGTATTTTACGGTGGGTGAACAAATTACTGTTGAGCAATTGACAGAATTGAGCATAGTTATGAGAGTATCTAGGTATGATCATGTATATAGGCATCACGTCCGAGACAAGTAGACCGACTCCTGCGCATCTACTACTATTACTCCACTCATCGACCGCTATCCCGCATGCATCTAGAGTATTAAGTTCAAGAAAAGCAGAGTAACGCCTTAAGCAAGATGACATGATGTAGAGGATAAATTCATGCAATATGATAAAAACCCATCTTGTTATCCTCGATGGCAACAATACAATACGTGCCTTGCTGCCCCTCATCATCCTTTGAGGAAAGGACACAAGAAGATTGAACCCAAAGCTAAGCACTTCTCCCATTGCAAGAAAAACCAATCTAGTAGGCCAAACCAAACTGATAATTCGAAGAGACTTGCAAAGATAACCAATCATACATAAAAGAATTCAGAGAAGATTCAAATGTTGTCCATAGATAATCTTGATCATAAACCCACAATTCATCGATCTCAACAAACACACATAAAAATAAGATTACATCGAATAGATCTCCACGAGAGAGGGAGAACATTGTATTGAGATCCAAAAGAGAGAAGAAGCCATCTAGCTACTAACTATGGACCCGAAGGTCTAAGGTAAACTACTCACACTTCATCGGAGGGGCTATGGTGATGATGTAGAAGCCCTCCGTGGTGGATTCCCCTTCCGGCGGAGCTCCGGAACAGGCCCCAAGATGGGATCTCGTGCGTACAGAAGGTTGCGGCGGTGGAGTTAGGTTTTTGGCTCTGTTTCTGATCGTTTGGGGGTACGTAGGTATATATAGGAGGAAGGAGTACGTCGGTGGAGCAAAGGGGGGCCCACGAGGCAGGGGGCACGCCCTCCACCCTCGTGACTGAAAGTGCGTTATATCGACTAGAGGGGGGGTGAATAGGCGATTTTTATGAATTCTTCACTGAGGAATTTGCTGGTGAGGAAATTCCTTAGCGAAGAAATACTTGCAATGAATAAGTACTCAAGTAAGCATAACAGATTACAAGCATAGTCATCATGATGAAATGAAGACAATCACAGTACGTAAAGCGTAATCACAGGATAACACAAGATGAAGACAAAGCGGTGAAGAAATTGAACTGAGGAAATTGAGAAAGTCTTGATCAAAGTCTTCAAACACAGATATGACAAACACTCAACACAGTTATGAGGAAATGAAAGGGTTGAGGAAATAGAATCGATTAGGTTGGTGAAGACAATGATTTGGTAGACCAGTTCAAGCTGTTGTCTCGGTTATGCGTCTGGTTGGAGCGGTGAGTATTTAAACTCGAGGACACACAGTCCGGACACCCGATCCTTGAGCACGCAGCTCGGGACACCAAGTCCTCACCGTATTCTCCTTGAACTAAGGTCACGCATACCTCGTCCAATCACTCGTGGTAAGTCTTGACGACTTCCAAACCTTCACATACTTGGTCACCCGGCAATCCACAATTCCTCTTGGATGCTCTAGACCTTGACGCCTAACCGTCTGGAAGAAGCACAGTCTTCAAAGGCTAAAAGCGTCGGATCCACGCAGGATCAATTTCTTCAGTGATGCTCAATCACTTTGGGTTTGTTGGAGTTTGGTTTTGGGTTTTCCTCACTTTTGGGTTTTTCCTCACTTGATGATTTTCGCTCAAAGTCCTCGGAGGATGGGTTGCTCTCAAATGACAAGTGTCAAGTTCTCTCGAGCAGCCAACCAACTAGTGGTTGTAGGGGCGGCTATTTATAGCCTAGGGAGCAGCCCGACATGATAAGACATAAATGCCCTTCAATGATATGACCGTTAGGTGGATAAGATATTTTGGGACAGCCAAGCAACAGAACGGTCGGAAATTTGACTCTCAAATTCCTCGGGGCTATCATGTTCCTCCACGGTGTAGGCGAATTCCTAACTCCTCGGTGAACAAATTCCTCGGTGATCGGAAGAGCTTCGTCTACATCCTTTGAAGAAATTGACTGAACTGTATGAGATTTCAAAAGCTTCACTCGAAGGGTTTGGTAGGTGTAGGATTTTGAGTTGAGCATCAAATGGAAATTTTCCTTAGTATTTCCTCGACCCCCTTTAACGATGCGGTGTTTCCTATGACTCAAGAAAGAGAAAATGAAACTACGAAAACAAAAGTCTTCACGCTTCATGTTCCTCAAGCGAATACCAAGTCTTGAGGATCACACCAATTTCTTCACTTTCAAAGTCTTGAGAAAGTCTTGAGAATATCAAAGTCTTGAGTTGAAGAACTTCATTTTTAGAATTAGACTTTTCTTTGTAAATATCAAAACTCCTCATAGACTTATAGACCTGTGTACACTCAAAAAGCGCATTAGTTACTTAACCTATAAGTCTTCAATACACCAAAATCACTAAGGGGCACTAGATGCACTTATAATCTCTCCCTTTTTGGTGATTGATGACAATATGGGTTAAGTTTTCAACGGGGATAAACATATGACTTGTAAATACTGATAATGAGGAATTTGATTGCAAGATATAGAAGAACTCCCCCTGAAGATGTGCATAGTGAGGAATTTGCTTTTGAGGCAATGCACACTTGAAGAATTGAATCATGGAGATCTCCCCTATATCTTGTAATTCATACGCATTTGACATATAATATGAAGAATTTGAAATGCATGATGAAATATGGTGCTTGATGAAATTCAGCATGAGGAATCATAGCACATAAAGTATCGAGCACAAGTAGATTTGCTATGAAGCATAGTGCAAAATCATAATGCATCAAAAGTATCAAAGCACCATAGGGTTTAAGATTACAACTCGATCCAATAAAAGGTTTCGTAAGAACGAGAGTTGTAACTTAATAAAATACTGTATATAGACAAAAACTAGACCCGCTTGAAGACTAACTCAAATTTCTCCCCTTTGTCATCGAATGACCAAAAGGATCGAACCGAGGACTAACACTCTTGAGGAATATCAAGTTGAAGGCGGGCGCTTGACATTATCGGGGTTGTTTGTTGAAGTAGGACCAGCAGCGGTGTCTTCCAAATCTTCATTTTCATCGATGTCGCGAGATGAAGAATAGGAGCTGGCCACCAAGGAAGGAACTTTGACCTTCTTGAATTTCTTGGAGGAGGTGCGGACCAGTCAAATTCTTCCTTGAGACCCATTGATGTCAGTTCTTCTTCATTATAGACATGTGAAAGAACAGCCAGTGCGCTTGAAGGTTTCATGAAGGTAGTAGTGGTTTTTCTTCACTTTGCATTGTGAGTAGACGTCATATTGTAAAGAAGAGTACCAAAGCGGCGTTTGACCCACTTATGATTGCGATCAACCTTCCGATGAAGACCGAGGAGTAATTCACGATCAGTCATCACCACAGGTGCAGTTCCTTGAGGATTTTGCTTTCTTGAGGTATTTCTTCTTTGAGTCATGTGTGGCGAGTCATCATTGGTGGAGTAAGATGCTGCTTGCTGGCTGTCCATCCAATGGACGAATGCCTTCATCTATCACAGCAGTAGCCTTGCCCTTTTCATCACCGAGGCAATTGGCCGTTTGAGGACTTCAATCGAGGCGGTAGCTGCAGTGGTTCAAAGTATCGACTTTGTAATTGAGTGAGGACCTTGACCTGATGAATCTCATAATCCAAGGCGCATAAGGCTTCAGCTCAAATGGTGACATGGCAATGTTAGCCAGAGTCCTCATGAAGAAATCATCGAAATTGACGGGAACGCCATGGATGATATTGAAAAGCATATTCTTCATGATGCCAACGACTTCTTCATCGTTCGAGTCGTGGCCTTTGATAGGACTCATAGTCTTCGTCAAGATTCGATAGACGGTCCGAGGCACATATAATAATTCCTTGACGAGAATTTGGTTCTTAGTGCCTGCCTTGGCTTCAATGGCTTCATCGGCACTTGCATATAGTGATTTGAAAGTTCCTTTTCTTCATAGATCCGGCGTGCACCATCAAGCGGAGGACTGAGTGGTGAAACACGAAGCAATTCAATTGCAGGTGCCTTGTAGTGAGTGTTTTCAGTCATCCAATCTAAGACCCATGAATTGACGTCTTGACGTCTCCGGTGATATCTTGAGGTTGCATAGAACTGAAGAATTAGCTCTTCGTTCGATCCACAAATATCGGTCTGAAGTTTAGAAGTCCTGCGTCGTGAAGAACACCGAGGACTGGCTCAAAGCTGGCGGTGACTCCATATCCACATGAGGAATATGAGCATGATCGAAGATTTTATCCTTGTTGAAAAGCACCGAGGAATATAAGTTGGCTTGGTGGCGGTCCGAGCGCCTCTTCCTAATTCGAGCGTAATCATAAGGATTATATTCAGTGAAGAACACGTGCTCGACAAAGAAATCTTCAGCCTTGAACTTTTGCTTGGTTGAGAACGGATTCTTACGCTTGGGCGGAGGGGTGTCGATGAGTTGCATCACCACCTCGAGAATCGTAAGTTCAGGTTCATCGACTTGAGGAATTTCTTGGTCCTCAACTTGTGCGATCGAGGATTAGCGGCGGCAGCAGTTTCATCGACACTAGTGGCTGGAATTTCTTCATGCCTGAGAACCGTGGGTTGATTTTCTTGAGTCTATTTGGACAGTCTGTGCAGGGGAGTGAGGAACTTGTTGGAGCGGGGTGAAGAGAGGAGTATTGGGATGCTGACTTTCCCAAAAGTCATCATTGATAACTGGTGTGGTGCATCCAATATCCACATCTTCATCTTCAATTTCTTCAGTACCAGCCTAAGGAATTTCATAGTCTGATGAGGAAATTACTGGGGTTGAAGGGATAGCTTCCACTTCAATTTCTTCATCCATTTTCTCGATGAAGCGACATATTGATGTTCTTCATCGATCCGGTTGGCACCTCATATTCTTCTCCAAAAGGAACTACTTCCTTTGAAGGTATGGAGGAAATTGGAACAGCATCAATTGGGTTTTCAACAGGCTGGCCATTTGCTTCATTTTCTTCGCAACCGAAGAATCGACGCTGATGCTTTCCTTTTCTTCACAGCAGCTCTTTCCATGACCTTGGTTTTCTTCACATCGGGCAGATGGAAGAATTGGAGTTGGAGTTGGCGCGAGGAGGCCGAGGAATTTGGTTCAGTTTCTTGAGGAGCAACTGATGCAGTTCCCCTGTTTTGAACAATTTCTTCAGCGCACCACTAGTGGGTGCCACAGCAATTTCTTCGGTAATTTGGAATGGGATCATCAGCCCGGAATCAGCATTTTCATCGGGGCTGAACGTCATCAATGGTCTTGGCATTTTCTTCGATGGGTCGAGCTGAGGTTACAGCTGAGAAATTTCATGTTGCATTGGGACAGCAACATTTGTGAGATTCTTCGTCGATTGACAAATCTGTCCTTGGCTCCTTGCCAATCAGCATTGAATGAATCAAGTTTTTGCCGAGGTTTTGAATTTCGGTCTGAATCTGGAGAAGCTCCTCGGTGTCATCTTGACAATGTTTTTCTTCGTGAACTTCTCCTTCCTGTATTGAGCCCTTTTGATTTCCCTCGCCTTATCAAACTTCCATTTTCTTCAGCTATGAAGTGAGTCAACATATGACTTTGACCAGGTGTCAAGTGAAGATCGAGCGAGAGGGTATTGGGATCATTGTGCCGAGATCAATAAAGTCGAGGACTATCTTCAGGTCCAATAGCGATTGGCACGGATGTACCTTTGGCTCTAGCGGCCCTTGCTTGTCGGTCTCGATGATTTCTGCGAGTTCTTCATCGGATGCCTCATCATCGATGGCACATGGAATGCAACCATTTTCTTCGTCGGGCTAGGCGAGGACCTCGACCAGCTGTTGCTTTGGTCTTCAAATGAGTCGGACTTGTTGAGGAAGTTGGAGCAGCCGAGGAACTTGCGAAATGCCCGAGGCAATTGAGAAACCAGTGGTTCTTTGACAAGTCGCCAGATGCACAGGAACCGAGGGTTTTGACGGAGCGATTGAGGACTTTGATGGAACAGCGGTGTGAGGAATTGGCTTGGATGGTGCTGCTGAGGAACTTGGCCGTGAGGGCGTAGATGATGAAGCACTTGGCTTATGAGCAGGCTTCTTTTGCATTGATTTCCTCGGTTTGACCGAGACCTCAGTGGCAGTAGCAGCGGCATAATCCTCATTGAATTTCTTCACTGCTTCCTTTGCTTGCTTAGCCAATTTTGCTTGGCGTTTAGCCCATTCATCGTGAAAGTCCTCACCGCGTTTGGCGCTAGTGGGATCAGCTATTTGGCCAGTGCCAAAGGAGCTCTTGGGCATGGAGGATTTAAAGCGAATTTCTTCATGTACTTAGGAGTTACATATCTATATTCCCTCCATTCCCGTGCCCATCTCCGTTCAATCTTCTGAATACGCACCTTGCGTTGATTTTTACTTTCTTCATCTGGTGTACAGTAATCAGCATATATTTCCTCAGGGATTTCAAATGCTGTCATGACCTCAGGTTTCTTTCCTCCCTTCTGCGGCTTCTTACCGTCTGCCATTTTCTTCAGTTGAGGAAATTGAACAATTGAGTTCTCTGAAGAAGTGTGTAGTTTTCTTCGAGGAACGCTGCAAATGAGTTAAGTTGATGAGAACCTAGGGATTCAAAGCGGACATTTGTACCTGTGAACAGAGTATAGGTGCGAGGAATTTAGAGAGGTCATATGCGTTCTCGTAAGGTTTTTCAAAAGAACAAGTTTTGAGGATTTTGACCAGATTGAGCCTTGAAGAATTTCAATAAGCGTTCTTTGTCTTAGGTTCGAGTTGTACAGATCGAAGATCCACACAATTGAGGAATCTTGAAGAAAATCATTGCTTAGAGAAATGAGTCAAGAGATTTAAGGTGTTCATATGTGTGAAGATTTGAAAACACCTTTGAAGAATTTGAAGAAAAATTGAGAATCAAAGCGAGTAATAAAAGTAACTTTTAATTTACCCGAAGTGAAGAACACGACGAACTGAGATGAACAGTTTAGAAGTTCGTCCGCTCAGATCTTCCCCGCCCTAACTTGGCAGAGGAAATCAGCTACGGCGACGGCGGAGTGAAGATATTCCACGGTCGGCGAGTAGCACGTCGGCGAAGAGGTCAAGGCAGTGAAGCTTTTCCTCACCGGCGACGACGGAGTAGCGGCGGCGCTAGGGTTTTGAGGAGCACGAGCGAGAGAGAGGTTGAGCGGAGTAAAAGAGTGAGGAAGGGAGAGAGGGGTATTTATAGACACGGTGAAAAACGGATCGTCCGAAGATTTAGGACGAACATGCCCCTGACCACTTCCCTTCACGACATGTGTCACCCACGTACTGTGTAGTGGAGATCGAGTACGATCGTGGGTGAATATAATAATGCATCGTGGGATGCGGAACGGTTTGAGCGGTAAAAGCGAAGGTTTGAATAAGATTCGTTTTAAAAGTTCCATTGCAATTTCTTCAGCTGTCAAGGACACAGTGAAGAATTTGAATGAGTTTCAAAGCAGAACGCACATGAAAAATTTGTGAATGGATTGGGTTGAGTATAGCAAATAGGGGGAAGGGTCCGATCACATTCACTTAGCAGAAAAAAAAGCGACTTGAAGAAATAGCCATAAGTGAATGCTGTAGAGGACATAAATCCATATATATATAGCCAATGAAGAAAGACGACGGGAATAGTGAAGAATTTGCAAAGTTGAAGAATTTGAAAAACTGAAGAATTTCAAAAATTTGAGGAAAAACTCAAATTGAAGATTTCCAACTTTGGTGGTGGCGTGACCCACCGTATAAGAATGATGATTTGAGACACCGCGTACAATTGTCGTAGGGTTCTGAGAATCAAATTCTTCATTAATTTCTTCACACTTAGAGTGTTATTCTTCATTGATTGAAGAAAAACGTTTCTTCATGTGTTGCACATCTAAGTCATCAAATTTGCATAAGTGTTAGGATGTGTGTCCTTTTCAAAGAACATTCAAGATTCTAAGATATTTAGCTCACACCGCAACTTGCTAAATCTCTTCTCATCCAAGGGCTTAGTGAAGATATCAGCTAGCTGTTCTTCATCTTCACGTGCTTTCGATGGAGATGTCGCCCTTCAACACATGATCACGAAGAAAATGATGACGAATTTGAATGTGCTTTGTTTTCGAAAGTGCTGAATCTGGTTGTGAGCAATCTTGATGGCACTCTCATTGTCACAAAGAGAGAGGCACATTCTTCACGTTGATGCCGTAGTCCTTGAGGGTTTGCTTCATCCATAGTAATTGAGCACAACACGAGCCAGCAGCAATGTATTCAGCTTCCGCGATGGGATGTGATACGCAGTTCGCTTTCTTCGAGGACCAATGCACCAAAAGATCGTCCGAGGAAATGACAAGTACCAGATGTTGACTTGCGGTCCACACGATCACCAGATAGTCAGAGTCAGAATATCCAATGAGATCAAAAGTAGAACCCTTGGGGTACCATAATCCTAGTGTTGGTGTGTGAGCTAGATATCGAAGAATATGCTTCACAGCCTTATGGTGTGATTCCTTCGGTGTAGCTTGAAATCGGGCACACATGCAAACACTAAGCATTATATCTGGCCTAGATGCACATAAGTACAATAAAGAACCAATCATGGAGCGGTATACCTTGTGATCGAAGTCAATACCATTTTCATCAGTGCATAGATGGCCATTTGTGGGCATAGGAATTTTGACACCTTTGCAATCTTGCATGCCGAATTTCTTCAGGACATCTTTGAGGTATTTCTCCTGAGATATGAATATGCCATTGTGTTGTTGACGAATTTGAAGACCTAAGAAGAATTTCAACTCTCCCATCATAGACATTTGATATTCTTCACTCATCATATAGGCAAATTCATCACTATAACGTTGGTCAGTACAGCCAAAGATAATATCATCAACATAAGATTTAGTAAAGAGAGTAGGGTCGAGTGAACCGGGAGTGAAGCCATTCTTCACGAAGAATTCCTTCAATGTATCATACTACGCCGGAGGGGCTTGCTTGAGGCCATAGAGAGCCTTATTTAGTCTGAAGACTTTGTCAGGATTCTTTGGATCTTCAAAACCTGGTGGTTGAGCAACATATACTTCTTCCTCAAGCTTACCATTGAGGAATGCACTTTTCACATCCATTTGATATAAAGTGATATTGTGATGGTTAGCATAGGCGAGTAATATGCTAA
Source organism: Aegilops bicornis (assembly GCA_021605145.1). Classification (NCBI taxonomy): domain Eukaryota; kingdom Viridiplantae; phylum Streptophyta; class Magnoliopsida; order Poales; family Poaceae; genus Aegilops; species Aegilops bicornis. The sequence goes on from CM038675.1 coordinate 713,579,421, forward strand.
TAGACTCAAGTCTAGCGACAGTGCAGAAGTTTCATCGAAGTCGATTCCTTCAACCTGCGTGTAGCCTTGAGCTACTAGTCGCCTTATTCCTCACCACAAGACCATTTTCATCTTGCTTGTTGCGATAGATCCACTTTGTGCCAATGATATTATGCTTGCGAGGATCTGGACGTTTGACCAGTTCCCGGACATTGTTGAGCTCGAATCGATGTAATTCTTCTTGCATGGCCTGAATCCACTCCGGCTCCGTAAATGCTTCATCTACCTTAGTGGGTTACGTGATAGAGACAAAAGCATAGTGCCCACAAAAGTTAGATAAATGTGAAGCTTTTGAGCGTGTGAGAGGACCTGGCGCTTCAATGTCATCGATGATCTTGTCAACTTGTACTTCTTTTTGCAACGCGAGGATGAGCTGATTGTCGCCGAGGAATTTGATTATTTTCCTCAAAGACCATTTTCTTCAGCATTATCTTCAGTGCATCACCGACGTTCTTCACGTGACAGGAATGAATTCTTCAAGAGTTTCTTCAAGAGGAATGACATCCTCGGTTGCCTTGAATCTGATAGAATCCTCGGTGCCGGTTCATCTAACACGAAGGTAGGTGTTCTCTTTGCGAGCCATTAGTTTCATCGAACCGCACATCTACAAAGGTCAACAATCTTGTGTAGAGTGATGTTGAAGACTCAGAGGTGTGCGAGTCCTTTCCGTAACCAAGCATAAAACCTTCATGTGCTTTCGGTACAAATTTAGAGTTGTGGTGAGGATCTCTAATCCAGCATTTAGCAATCAAGACTTTGAAATAACTTACATTGGGTTTCTTGTCCGTGAGGAGTTCATAGGCAGTCTTTTGAAGAATTTGTGAAGATATACTCTGTTGATGATGTGGCACGCAGTGTCAATTGCTTCAATCCGTAAACGACTAGGCGTTTTGTATTCATCAAGCATAGTGCGAGCCATCTCAACAAGAGTTCTGTTCTTGCGCTCCACGACACCATTTTGTCATGGAGTGTAGGGAGCAGATAACTCATGAGTAATACCAAGTTCATCAAGATAGTCATCAAGACCGAATTCTTGAACTCGGTTCCATTGTCACTCCGATGTGCTTGATCTTCACACCAAAGTTGGTTGAAGCCCTCGAGGAAAATCGTTTGAAGATTTCCTGCACTTGATTTTTGTAAGTAACAATGTGTACCCAAGTGTAACGAGAGTAATCATCAACAATAACAAAGCCATATAGTGATGCTTCACTAACGACAATTTGAATAATGATTGGGACCAAAGAGGTCCATGTGAAGCAATTCGAAGGGGCGAGTAGTGGTCATGATAGTCTTCGCTGGATGCTTGGCCTTGGTCATTTTTCCAGCTTCACAGGCTCCGCATAAGTGATCCTTGAGGAATTTGACATTCTCAATGCCAATGACATGCTTCTTCTTCGCAAGCGTGTGCAAATTCCTCATGCCTGCATGACCAAGTCGTCGATGCCATAGCCAGCCTTCTGAAGCTTTTGCAAGTAGACACACGGCTGGTTGTGGTCCTGTGGAAAAATCAACAATATACAAGTCTCCTCTCCTAAAGCCTTCGAAGACTTTGGAATTGTCAGCTTCCATAATCACAACACACCGATACTTGCCAAAGATAACAACCATATCAAGATCACAAAGCATTGAGACTGACATGAGGTTATATCCTAAAGACTCAACAAGCATGACTTTGTCCATGTGCATGTCCTTAGAGATAGCAACCTTACCAAGTCCCAATACACGACTTTTGCCTTTGTCAAAGAAGATGATATGCTTCAGATGTGACGGTGATAAGGTAGCATCCATCAATAGATTCTTGTCACCAGTCATATGATTTGTACATCCACTATCGAGAACCCACTCAGTGGCTTTGGGTTGATCATCCTGCAGATGAATTAGTACAACTTACGATCTCATATACTTCATCGATGAAGAATATGATATCAAGTTCATCGATGAATTTCATCGGTCGATATCTGAGATAAGCGGTATGAGGGCGTGTGAAATGAAAGTTCATTTCATCATGATTAGCCTCGCATCCTTTCGTGCAATTTGTCGTGCCCCCTGCAAATTCTTTAGACGTTAAGGCACGCCCGAGACCTGACCCTGAAGAGATTAGTTCTTTTCTTTACCACCCACATCTGAAGGGGTGGCAAAGAGTTCATCATTCTCATGAAAGCACCATATGAGAATGGTGGCATAGAGGCCAAACCTTTTCGTTTCACATAAGAGGGGTTAGGGTAAGTATATGAATAAGCGGAGAAATTCTTCGAGGACTTATGAACATATTGGTTTGAAGAATAATGCACATATTCATAGCCCTTAGCTCTACCTGCGAAAGCGAGTTATTAGCACGATGATAATCATATGAGGACTTTGATCCTTTTGAGGAATTTGATCCACGTGAGGAATTTGGTCCGTATGAGGACTTGGATCCATATGAAGAATTTGGTCCATATGAAGAATTTGATCTGGGGTTCCTTTTCTTCACGGTGGTGTCATGAGGACATTCACCTGAAGACTTTCAAGGCACTTCTTGGGAACCCAGATTTTCTTCATAGGGAACCGTTCCTGCGATTAGTGCCAACATATCTAGCAAATACTTCACCATTCTGATTTTTGAACATTTTATAGTTTGAGTCGAATGACTCATCAATGTAATGAGGAAATTCACATGTAAAACCAGATAAGGTAGATGGATCAATCGAGGTCCCTTTGCAGCAACCCATGAGGTTTTGGGGTCTTGCTCGGGCTTCGAGATGTACCATCGGCATTTAATTTCCTCTCAAATGCGATACCCTCTTTCCTAGGGTTTCATTGAGGATCTGCTTTTTAAGCACATCACAAAGAGTCGATGCCCTTTGAGGCTTTTGTACATGCTGTCATGTACAATTCCTTCAATCCTGCATCGTCGGTGGTACTAGCAATGTCCTCGAGATGAGGAATTAGTGATAGCGAGGCAGGTGAAGAATTTGTAACAGTTGAAGCATTTGAACATTCAGGTGAAGAATTAGCGATTCACGTTCAATGCACTTTAAGCATGGAGGAACAAATTCTTCTTGAGAAGCGCTGATTTGTTGAGCAAGTAATGAATCGCGCTCCTTCTGAAGATCTTCATAACTCGCTCTTAGCTTCTCAAGATCTTGCTTTCTTTGAAGAAATTCATAAGAAAGTCTCTCATGATCAGATAAGAGAGTGTTATGATGACCTTGAAGGTTATCAAGCTTAGATTGAAGTCTCTGAAGATTTTCAGTCAGGGCTTGAGTGCGATCCATTTCTTCACCTAACATATCATCACTCTTATCTAGCATGTTTTGAACCTTTTCAAAAGCCCTTTGTTGTTTTATAGCAATCTTAGCAAGTTTAGAGTAGCTGGGCTTGAGATCCTCATCGATTCATTTTCACCGGATTCGGAGGAGGTGAAATTGAGTACCTTGGCACCTTTTGCCATGAAGCAATAGGTGGGAGCATAGTCATCGTTTTCCTCATCGGGTTTGTCGGTGGAGTCGGTTTCTTGATGTTGAAGATGGACTTGCTAACATAAGCGATGTAGCAAGAGCCGGACTAGCCACACCAGATTCGGATTCTTGAGACTCCTCCTCTTCCTCATTTTCCTCGATTCAGCTTTAGAGTCCATTTCCTTGCCAATGAATGCCCGAGCCCTTTTGGAGCTGCTCTTCTTGTGAGAAGAAGGTTTTGAGGATTTTGATGATGAAGATTTTGATGATTTCTTCTTCTTCTTCACGTCATCGTAATCAGTAATCCTTGTGTTTCTTCTTTCTTAATTCCTTTTCCCACCGAGGACAATCTTGGATATAGTGACCAGGTTTCTTGCATTTGTGGCAAAGTCTTCGCTTATAGTCACTAGATGAGGAATCACCGCTTCTTGAGGATTTTCCAAAGCGACCACGTCTTGAGAATTTCTGGAATTTCTTCACGGCAGTGCTAGCTCTCGGCCAAATTCTTGAGGATCTCCAAGGCTACTACCGAGTCTTCACTCTCAGATTCAGATTCAGCCTTGGCCTTGAGGCACGTGTTTTCCATAGCCGTAACCATAGAGATCTCTCTTTTCAGCAAGCTGGAACTCGTGAGTATTTAGCCTTCGAGGATATCGGCAGGATCAAGAGACTTGTAGTCAGCTCGTTCTTGTATCATCGGTGCGAGTGTCAAATGAGGAATCAAGCGATCTTAGCAATTTCTTCACCACCTCATGGTCGGTGATGTCAGTGGCACCCAGTGCTTGAAGCTCATTTGAGATGTCAGTGAGGCGATCGAAGGTTTGTTGAACATTTTCGTGATCGAGTCTTTTGAAGCGGTTGAAGAGATTTCGAAGAACATCAACTCGAGAGTCACGCTGAGTGGAAACACCTTCATTTACTTTGGACATTTGTCCCGGATGAGTTTGGCAGATTCCAAAGCACTCACTCTTCCATATTGACCTTTGCTCGAGATGGCCACATATGATATTCTTCGCTTGAGAATCGAGTTGCTTGAATCTCTTCACATCAGCATCATTCAGAGAGGGTGTGACTGAGGAAACACCTTTTGTCACAACATACCAGAGATCGTTGTCAATTGCTTCAAGATGCATTCACATTTTGTTCTTCCAGTAGGGGTAGTCCGTCCCATCGAAGGTAGGACACCCTGCTGAGACCTTGATCATACCTGCGGTCGACATAACTAAAACTCCAGGTGGTTAAACCAAAATCACACATAACAAGGGAGTACCTTGCTCGATACCAATTGAAAGTGCGTTATATCGACTAGAGGGGGTGAATAGGCGATTTTATGAATTCTTCATCGAGGAATTTGTGGTGAGGAAATTCCTTAGCGAAGAAATACTTGCAGCGGAATAAGTACTCGAGAAGTAAGCATAACAGATTACAAGCATAGTCATCATGATGAAATGAAGACAATCACAGAGTACGTAAAGCGTAATCACAGGATAACACAAGATGAAGACAAATGATCAAGAAATTGAACCGAGGAAATTGAGAAAGTCTTGATCAAAGTCTTCAAACACAGATATGACAAACACTCAACACAGTTATGAGGAAATGAAAGGGTTGAGGAAATAGAACCGATTAGGTTGGTGAAGACAATGATTTGGTAGACCAGTTCCAACCGCTGTCTCGGTTATGCGTCTGGTTGGAGCGGTGAGTATTTAAACTGGAGGACACAGTCCGGACACCCAGATCCATCGAAAGCACGCAGCTCAGACACCAAGTCCTCACCGTATTCTCCTTGAACTAAGGTCATGCAGACCTCGTCCAATCACTCGTGGTAAGTCTTGAGCGACTTCCAAACCTTCACATACTTGGTCACCCGGCAATCCACAATTCCTCTTGGATGCTCTAGACCTTGACGCCTAACCGTCTGGAAGAAGCACAATCTTCAAAGATAAAAAGCGTCGGATCCACGCAGGATCAATTTCTTGATGATGCTCAATCACTTTGGGTTTGTTGGGGTTTGGTTTTTGGTTTTTCCTCACTTTTGGGTTTTCCTCACTTGATGATTTTCGCTCAAAGTCCTCGTGAGGATGGGTTGCTCTCAAATGACAAGTGTCAAGTTCTCTCGGAGCAGCCAACCAACTAGTGGTTGTAGGGGCGGCTATTTATAGCCTAGGGAGCAGCCCGACATGATAAGACATAAATGCTCTTCAATGATATGACCGTTAGGTGGATAAGATATTTTGGGACAGCTGGCCAAGAACACAAGAACGGTCGGAAATTTGACTCTCAAATTCCTCGTAGGCTATCATGTTCCTCACAATGTAGGCAATTCGACTGGCGAATTCCTAACTCCTCGATCGAACAAATTCCTCGGTGATCGGAAGAGCTTCGTCTACATCCTTTGAAGAAATTGACTGAATCTGTATGAGATTTCCAAAAGCTTCACTCGAAGGGTTTGGTAGGTGTAGGATTTTGAGTTGAGCATCAAATGGAAATTTTCCCTTAGTATTTCCTCGACCCCTTTAACAAAGACGGTGTTTCCTATGACTCAAGAAAGAGAAAATGAAACTACGAAAACAAAAGTCTTCACGCTTCATGTTCCTCAAGCGAATACCAAGTCTTGAGGATCACACCAATTTCTTCACTTTCAAAGTCTTCGTAAAGTCTTGAGAATATCAAAGTCTTCATTGAAGAACTTCATTTTTAGGGGTCGACTTTTCTTTGTAAATATCAAAACTCCTCATAGACTTATAGACCTGTGTACACTCAAAAACGCATTAGTTACTTAACCTATAAGTCTTCAATACACCAAAATCACTAAGGGGCACTAGATGCACTTACAGTGACCGCCTCCCTCCTTTCTTGACGGAGGGTCCAAGTCTCCTGGATCATATCTGTTGAGAAAATCACGTTCCCGAAGGTTTCATTCCGTTTGGACTCCGTTTGATATTCTGTTTCTTCGAAACACTGAAATAGGCAAAAAAAACAGCAATTCTCCGGTTAATAGGTTAGTCCCAAAAGTAATATAAAAGTGGAAAATAAAGCCCAATATGGTCCAAAACAGTAGATAATATAGCATGGAGCAATCAAAAATTATAGATACGTTGGAGACGTATCACATCTTTCCAATGTTCTTCGAGTTCCTTCTGCTACGCTTAGTTTGTTGTCTATTCCTCAACTTACTCGTGATAATAATGTCCTTGCTGAATTTCATCATTTTCATTTCTTCATCAAGGATAGGGACACGAGGGCCATTCTGCTTAGCAGTCGTCTTCGCCATGGCCTGTATGCACTTGACGCACCGGCCGCACCTCCTGCGCAGCTTTCTCCCCAGGAGTTCAGCGGTTTTCGTGTGTCCCCTACGCACTGGCATGCACGCCTTGGTCACCCTGCTGCTCCTATAGTTTGTCATGTTCTGCATCATCATGAACTACCAGTTGTGTCCAATAAAATTGCTGAAACTATCTGTGATGCCTGTCAGCAAGGCAAGAGTCACCAACTTCCTTTTTCAGAGTCTAGTCGTGTTGTGAAACATCCTCTTGAGCTTGTATTTTCTGATGTATGGGGTCATGCCCAAACTTCTGTTAGTGGCCACAATTATTATGTCAGCTTTATTGATGCTTATAGTCGGTTTACTTGGCTTTATCTTATTAAGCGTAAATCTGATGTGTTCGATGTTTTCATTCAGTTTCAAGCACACGTTGAGCGTCTCCTTAAGAATAAAATTCTTCATGTTCAATCCGACCGGGGGGTGAATATCACAACCTCAATTCGTTTTTACAAACTTGGTATCTCGCACCGTGTGTCTTGTCCACATACACATCAGTAGAATGGAACCGCTGAACGTAAGCATCGTCATCTTGTAGAAACTGGCCTTACCTTACTAGCTCATGCCTCCGTTCCATTTCAGTTTTGGAGTGATGCTTCTTCCATCAGCCTGCTTCTTGATAAATAGGCTTCCCTCACGACTCTGAAAATGAAAACTCCTATTGAACTCTTGCTCAATGAAATCCCAGACTACACGTTCCTTAAAGTGTTTGGATGTGCACGTTGGCCTCACTTGCGTCCATATAACAAGCATAAGCTAGAGTTTCGGTCTAAAAAGTGTGTTTTTCTTGGGTATAGTTCCCTTCATAAAGGGTACAAGTGCCTGCATGTTCCCACCAATCGCGTTTACATATCTCGTGATGTCGTGCTTGATGAGAATATGTTCCCTTTTCATGCACTTCCGAACAACTCTACCACTCCTACACCACCTGTGCACTCAACTGTACCTTTGCCTGATCAATTTGTAGATGTTGCAAATGCTCCTGTGCTGCTTCCTAATCATACTGCAGGTATCGGACGTGGCGCTCGCCTTTAGCTCCTCGACGATCAGGCAACGGACGACGCTCAGGTCCGGGACGTTGATCCAGTGCATGAGCCATGCATGACGGGTCGCGCCCGTCAGCCCACTGTTGTCACGCCTGTGGCGGCCGCACCTATAGCTGCTCCACGGGCGCCTGACTCGCCCGACCCAGTGGCCGCCTCGCCTGGCCTGGTAGCCGCCTCACTCGGCCCAGTGGCCACCTCGCCTGCTCCAGCACCTGAACCGGCCGGCCCCGCCTCGGCTCCCAGTGGGCAGACTTCACCGGGCCTGACGCCGCCCGGCTCCCCATTACCAGGGGTCTCTGAGTCTGGCTCAAGCTCGCCGACCTCTACGTTAACTGCACCAGGCTCAGCCTTGCCTCTATCGCCTGAGTCGAGCTCAGCGTTGCCAGCACCACCTGCCGCGGTCGCTCTTCGTCCCCGCACACGCAGCCAGTCTGGGATTTTTCGTCCGAAGGAACGCAAAGATGGGACTGTTGCGTGGCTTGCTACTTGCATGGCTCATGCTGTTGCTGATCCCAAGGCCGAGCCTCGTCATTTTGAGGCTGCCTTGGGTATTCCTCACTGGCGCGCTGTGATGGAACAGGAGTTTCAGGCTTTACTGAAGAATGATAACTGGCAACTTGTTCCTCCGGTTTCTGGTGTTAACGTCATTGATTCCAAGTGGGTCTTCAAGGTTAAGAAACACGCTGACGGTTCTATTGAACGCTACAAGGCATGACTAGTTGCAAAGGACTTCAAATAGAGGTATGGTCTTGATTATGAAGATACGTTCAGTCCAGTTATCAAGCCTACTACCATTTGTTTGCTGCTCTCTCTTGCTGTTACTCGAGGGTGGTTTCTTCGTCAGCTCAATGTGCAGAATGCTTTCCTACATGGAGTCCTGGAGGAGGAAGTTTATATGCGTCAGCCCCCGGGTTTTGTTGATCTTGCATGTCCTCGGCATCTCTGTCGCCTTGTTAAGGCTCTGTATGGACTTAAACAGGCTCCTCGTGCATGGCATGCGCGCCTCGGCTCTGTTCTCCGGGCTCTTGGGTTTGTTTCCTCCACTGCTGAGACGTCCCTGTTTCTCCTTCAGCGTTTGAGGTTACGATGTACCTATTGGTTTATGTTGATGATATCATACTCATCAGTTCCTCAGATGCTGCAGCTGATCGTCTTGTGACTGCATTGAGTGGTGATTTTACTGTCAAGGATTTAGGTGCTCTGCACTACTTCCTTGGTCTAGAGGTCTCACGGTCTTATGCTGGGTTGACTCTTACTCAGAGGAAGTATTCTCTGGACTTGCTGCGCTGTGCTGGGATGCTAAAGTGCAAACATGCTATCACTCCGATGTCTACGACTGATCGGCTGTCTATCCTTGATGGAGACCCTCTTTCACCTGCTGATGCTACTGAGTACCGCAGTCTTGTTGGTGGTCTGCAATACCTCACTATCACCAGACCAGATGTCTCTTATGCAGCCAACCGTGTGTGTCAGTATCTCCATGCGTCCAGGACATCTCATTGGTCAGCTGTGAAGCGTATTCTGCGTTATATCCGTCTCATTGCCTCGTATGGTTTGCTTCTTCAGCCTGCACCATCTTGTGAGCTCTCGGCCTTCTCAGATGCGGATTGGGCTGGTAGTCCTGATGACAGGCGATCCACGGGGGGCTATGCAGTATTCTTTGGTCCTAACTTGATCGCCTGGAATGCTCGCAAGCAAGCTACAGTGTCTCGCAGCAGTACTGAAGCTGAGTATAAGGCAGTTGCTGATGCAACTGCTGAGATCATATGGGTACAATCCTTATTGAGAGAGTTGAGAGTCTCTCCAGGTCAGCCTCCAGTCCTTTGGTGTGACAACATCGGTGCTACATACTTTTCATCTAATCCGGTATTCCATACTCGAACGTAACACGTCGAGGTTGACTATCACTTTGTCCGGGAACGCGTTGCACAGAAGCTACTCCAGATCAAGTTCATCTCCTTCAAAGATCAACTTGCTGACATCTTCACGAAGCCTCTTCCACAACCGCAGTTTGTAGGTTGTAGGCGCAATCTTAACTTTGCACTTCAGGCCATAGTTAAGATTGAGGGAGAGTGTTAGACTGTATATACGTAGACTCTGTACCTTGTATTGTACCTCTTGGTACCTCTATATATATGAGATAGCCACACCCCGTTTAGGGTGTCCAGCAGTTTCCCAACATACATGTTTTACAAAAACAACCCATGCGGTATGATGCCATATGTAACACTGTCAGGTTTAATTCTCTTAGGCCACATTTCTCTAAACAGAGTCAAAGTATAAGCGGTCTTTCCATTTTTACAATAGCAATCAAGGAGTGTGATGTAAGTAACAACATCAGGCTCAACACCAACTGATTCCTTGGCGTCAAGTAATCTGAATGCTTCATTCATCTTGCCGACTAAGAAATATCCACCAATGAATGAGTTAAATACAATGATATCAGGCCTCTTACCTATGTCGTGCATAACCAACCAGAACATATCGTGTGCATCCATAACCCTTCATTCGATGCATAGACTGTGCATTACTGAACTGAATAACACTGTATCAGGACGAGGAATACCTTTGTTCATCATTTCAGAAACCAAAAACTCCTTAGCTTTAACAAAATCACAATTTATACAGAACCCCTGAATTTGGGACTGATAAACAACTGTGTCTGGTCGTACTCCCCTACAGATCATCTCACTGGATTTTGTCATAGCGCCGGCTAGCCTACCAATGCTACAAAGTTTGCGTAGGTCATGGCAGTCATGGAATCGGAAAAATTAATTCTGCAGCTTCTTCCATGCTTGCGAACGGAAGCGAACGAGTTGCCCCCCGTCTTGTAATTTTTCTGAACATTTTAGCAGTGTCTTTCAGTAACCTTGTAGTGGAATATGCATGGAGCATCCAATTATAGGTCACTTCATTCGGTCGAACACCGTTATTATCAATCATGTGACGAAGGAACAGCTCTGCCTTGCACAGGGCGTCAATGATCGAGTTACATGTCAGCGCATCAGGCACAACCCCTTGTCGCATCATTTCATTGAAAAAGAGTTGTGAATGCACCATGCTGGTTAAGATGTTTAACTCTGAACTGAAGACGGGAAAGTTAACAGTGCAAACGAATCAAGACATCAGTGTTCAAATTGTGCGTCTCATTTGTGCTATCTGAGGAGTTTGTTATGCCTGGGCCGACTCAGATTCAAAAACGGAAGTGCGTAGCTATGCCTGCCTGGGCCGACTTCGACTCGGATTCAAATTACTTGCCGCCACTTCTCTGTCTCCCGCGTCTCTTCTTTCTTGATCGCCCCGTCTCCTAAATTCCCGATCTATCTCACCTCGCCCTCCACCACATCCTCCCTCCCGCCGCCGGATTCGTGCTCTCGCGATCGTCGTTTGATCGTTGCTCCTGCGACTCCGCGGCCACGACCGTGGCCGGCACCACGGCCCTTCCCCCGTCTCTGCCCCCGCGCCGTAGCGCCACCGCCGCCCCTGACCTGCACTCCAGTTGCTCCCGCGTGTGCCTAAACCCTGCCTTGATGGCGAATCCCGCCGCTTCCAAGAGGCCGAAGCGGCCCATGTCCGTGCGCGACGAGCAACCGCCGGCGAAGCGCGTACGCGGTGTCTGCTCCGGGGGCGAGCTCCACGTCGCGGTCGCCAGCAACGTCAAGAACAGCAGCAAGCTTCCGTGTCCCAGCAGCTGCAAGGATCCAAGAACCAAGCTCGCCGTCATCAATAACCAGGTCGCCAAATCTCCGAAGAGCGCGACGCAATCGAAGCCGCAGATGAGCATGCGGCAACTGATCGAGAAAGCTCGCCTCACCATGGCTCTCCTCGACAAGGCTCGCTCTGCCTCCGAAGAAGAGGTCAGCCGTCGGTGCGACATCGAGCGCAGCCAAGCGGAGGCCCGGCGAAAGATGGAGCAGATGGCGGACACCGTGCAGTTCAACGACCCCTGGATCGATCCCTCCGACGTGACCAAGTCCCCTGAGGAGGAAGCATGGCGTTATCTGTAGAAATGTGTAGGATGCAACTCATTGTATTCCATGGAGTAGGTTACAATATATACACAGGATGTCTTGCGTGACAAGGAAATTAATCCTACCATATCTCTAGAAGTCCCCCCCCCCCCTCCTCAGTCGAAGTGTCGGCGTCGGCGATGCAAAGACTGGAACGAAACTCCAGGAATGCAGCGGTTGGAAGCCCCTTGGTCATAATGTCGGCAAACTGCTGGGTGGTCGGTACATGAAAAACACGAAACTGACCAAACTGTACCTTCTCGCGGACGAAGTGAACATCAAGTTCAATATGCTTGGTGCGCTTGTGCTGCATTGGGTTGGCCGCGAGGTAGGTGGCCGAAACATTATCACAAAAAACCACCGTAGCTTTCGAGATTGGAACCCGAAGTTCACCAAGTAGCAGACGGAGCCAACATGTCTCGGCAACAACATTGGTGATGGCACGGTATTCGGCCTCAGCACTCGAGCGGGAGACGGTGGGCTGCCGCTTGGAGGACCAAGATATGAGAGAATCACCGAAGAAGACACAATATCCGGACATGGAGCGTCGAGTGTCAGGACAACCGACGCAATCCGCATCAGTGTAAGCAAGCAGCTCGGTGGAGGCAGAGGCGCAAAGAGGAAGTCTGAAGGTCGGTGTGCCACGAATATACCAAAGAATGCGCTTGACCAGAGACCAATGAACATCATGGGGCGAGTGCATATGCAAGCAAACTTGCTATACCGCAAACTGAATGTTGGGTCTGGTGAGCGTGAGGTACTGAAGAGCACCAACAATACTGCGGTAGAGAGCGGCATCAGTGGCAGGTTGCCCAGCAGTAGCAGAAAGCTTCGGCTTGGCCTCGGCAGGAGTGGCAGCAGGCTTGCAGTCGGTCATACCAGCACGATCCAGGAGATCAAGAGCATACTGTCCTTGATGAAGAAAGAATCCGGAGGCATCACGTCGCACATTAATGCCGAGGAAGAAGTACAATGCGCCCAAGTCCTTCAGCCGAAACTCAGAACCAAGACGACCGATGATGTCGCGAAGTAGTTCCGCGCGAGAGGCGGTGATGACAATATCGTCAACATACAAGAGAAGCATGGCGACATGATCAGCTCGATGAAGCACAAATAGCGACGTGTCCGAGGTTGTGCTGCGAAACCCAAGAGCAGTGAGGAATGCTGCAATGCATTGATACCAAGCACGAGGTGCCTGTTTCAGACCATAGAGAGACCATGAGAGCAAGCAGACATCATCAGGCCGAGTGGGATCAACAAAACCAGTAGGCTGCTGACAGAGAACACGCTCCTGGAGATGACCATAAAGAAAGGCGTTGTTGATGTCGAGCTGTTGAACATGCCAATGACGAGATGCAGCGAGCTGAAGAACAACACGAATCATGGCGGGTTTAACAACCGGAGAGAAGGTCTCCGAGAAATCAACGCCGGCACGTTGTGCATAGCAGCGAACAACCCAACGGGCCTTGTACCTGTCCAAAGAGCCATCCGGAAGAAACTTATGCCGAAATACCCACTTGCCGGTGATGATGTTAGCTCCAGGGGGACGAGGGAACAACGTCCAAGTCCGGTTGGAGATGAGGGCATCATACTCAGAGCGCATGGCTGCAAGCCAATGTGGATCACTCAATGCAGAGCGCACCGAGCGCGGTACGGGAGAGATGACTATGACATTGAGGTTATGATAACGAGGGTTCGGTTGCCGGATCCCTTCCTTGGCGCGTGTCACCATAGAATGATGAGGCGGCAGAGGCGGGGGCCGAGCCCGACGCCGAGGAGGAGCCGCAGCCTCGGGTGAAGGCGGGGCCCCTAAGGGAGTCCTGGACTAAGGGGTCCACGGATGTCCGGCCTGTTATCCGTTGGCCGGACTGATGGGCTGTGAAGACATGAAGGCCGAAGACTCTACCCGTGTCCGGATTGGACTCTCCTTGGCGTGGAAGGCAAGATTGGCGACCGACTATGAAGATTCCTTCTTATGTAACCGACTCTATGTAACCCTAGATCCCTCCGGTGTCTATATAAACCGGAGGGCATAGTCTGGATGGGAGATACTCATTACCATAGTCATACATGCTAGGCTTCTAGGGTTTAGCCATTACGATCTCGTGGTAGATCAACTCTTGTAACACTCATATTCATCAAGATCAAACAAGCAGGAAGTAGGGTATTACCTCCATAGAGAGGGCCCGAACCTGCGTAAACATCGTGTTTCCCGTCTCCTGCAACCATCGACCTTAGACGCACAGTTCGAGACCCCCTACCCGAGATCCGCTGGTTTTGACACCGACATTGGTTCTTTCATTGAGAGTTCCACTGTGCCATCGACGAAAGGTTCAATGGCCCCTTCGATCGTCCATAGTGACGCTGTCCAGGGAGAAACCTTCCTCCCCGAACAGATCTTCGTGTTCGGTGACTTCGTACTACGGGCCAACTCGCTTGGCCATCTAGAGCAGATCGATAGTTACACCCCTGGCCATCAGGTCAGATTCGGAAACATGAACTACGTCGCGGATATCTGCGGATACTTGATCTTCGACGGATTCGAGATCGCGACGATCGCTCCCCCTCGCTCCGATGAACATGACTTAAATCTGTCATCGGGTCACATCCAGGAGATGGTTCCTGTTGTTGCAACAGCCTTAGAGCCGGGGCGGATCGTGCCATCCGAGGCCACAGAGTCCGCGGCGTTGGAGCCGCACACAGACTCGACACCCTGCAATATTTGCGTTAACGGAACTCCGGACTCGTCTCCGGCTATAAGTTCCGGACCATGTACGCCAGCGAACACCGAGCTGGATCGGTTATCGATTCTCGAATTCAGCGCCGCAGACATCTTCCGGCACTCACCTTTGGGTGATGCGCTAAACTCTTTAAAGAATTTGTCCTTGGAGAAGGACTCACAGCCGAACTATGTTCGGTTCGAGCTAGAGGCTGATGATGGGGAATTTTGCTTCCCACCCGCCACCCACTTCATAGCTACTGTCGATGACTTAACCGACGTGCTTGATTATGGCTCCGAAGACATTGATGATATAGACGACGATGTCGATAAGGAGCAGGGCCAAGACCCGCCATTCACCAGACGTGGGAAAACCACCCCTTCATACGACGTGTACATAGTTGACACAACTAAAAAAGCGCGCGACGATGACGAAGGAGATCCAGTTGAGAATAAACCTCCTGAGACACAGTCTAAGTACCGGTGCCCTAAACGCCGCTCCAAGTCACATCGCAGCAACGACGGCAACGGAGAAAAAAGTACTTCGGACAATGCCGAAAACAATGAAGACCCTGCTGGAGCAAGGTTCGAACAGGAGGAACAGGAAAACGGGCGAGCCAGCCCCGTTGAAAAGTCCCCGCCCAGCGGCAATTCGGAGGACGACAACTACCTTCCGCTCTCCGAAGATGAGGTAAGCCTCGGCGACAAAGACTTCATCGTACCCGAAGAGCCCCTCGAGCAGGAGCGCTTCAAGCGCAGGCTTATAGCTACTGCAAGGAGCCTGAAAAAGAAGCAGCAGCAGCTTCAAGCTGACCAAGACCTACTCAACGATAGATGGACCCAAGTCCTGGTCGCCGAAGAATATGGCCTTAGTGGCCTAGCCAAAATCTACCCGAAGCATAGATTGCTACATCAGTTCGATGACGAGACGTTGGAGCCCGTACCATCATCACGCAATGAGGCTGGTCGCCGATAACTCTATCCGGATAAAGAGGCAAGTCAAGCCGAACACCAGACCGCCCCACCTCGCCGTAAAGGCAAGAATAACGCAGCTCACGATTGTCTAGATGACCTGCAGCGGGACTTGGACAGTAGAGCAGGACACGCAAGACCGATCTACGGATCGCGAAGGCATGCCTCGATACGCAACGACAACTACCTATTGGACGTGACAAACCTAGCCACGCCCGAGCCGAAAACCGCAAAGGGACTCCTTTGGAGTTACGCCGTAGTGTGGCCCAACATAGAGGCGCCGCACACCCGCTTTGCTTCACCGATGAAGTAATGGATCATGAATTCTCCGAAGGATTCAAACCCGTCAATATTGCATCATACGACGGAACAACCGACCCTGCGGTATGGATAGAAGATTTTATCCTCCACATCCATATGGCCCGTGGGGACGACCTCCACGCCATTAAATACCTCCCACTAAAGCTAAAAGGGCCAGCTCGGCACTGGTTAAACAGCCTGCCTGAAAATTCCATAGGCAGCTGGGAGGACTTGGAAGAGTCCTTCCTCAATAACTTTCGAGGAACATATGTCCGGCCACCGGATGCCGATGACCTAAGTCACATTGTCTAGCAACCCGGAGAGTTAACTAGGAAGCTCTGGACCCGGTTCTTAGTCAAAAAGAACCAAATCGTTGACTGTCCGGATGCGGAAGCCCTTGCGGCATTCAAACACAGTGTCCGGGACGAATGGCTTGCACGCCACCTCGGCCAAGAAGGACCTAAATCCATTACAGCCCTCACCACTCTGATGACCCACTTTTGCGCGGGAGAAGACAGTTGGCTCGCTCGTAGAAGCAACATCGCCAGCGACCCGGACACATCCGAAATCCGAGACGGTAACGTCAAGCCATGGCGAAGCAAATACAACAGTCGCAATGATAATGAAAGATCACGCGACACAGCGGTCAACGCCGGATTTAGCAACCTCAAGCCCGGTCAACGGAGGAAGCCATTCAAGGCAAACCAAGACGAACCATCCACTCTAGACAGGATATTGGACCGACCTTGCCAGATCCATGGCCACCCTCATAAACCAGCTAATCATACTAACAGAAATTGCTGGGTCCTTAGACAGGCCGGCAAGATCAATGCCGAACACAAGGGGAAGAGGCCGCCAGGCGACAGGGACGATGGAGAGGTTCACCAACGAAATACCAGGGGCCTGAAGCAACTTCCACCCGAGGATCAACTACTCCCGGAGCATAAATAGTAGTCCGGCTTCCGCCGCCCACTGCTACGTCTCGAGCTACCATTGGTTTTCCCCGAAGAGGAGGGGGTGATGCAGCACAGTAGCGTAAGTATTCCCCTTAGTTTTTGAGAACCAAGGTATCAATCCAGTAGGAGGTCACGCGCAAGTCCCTCGTACCTGCACAAAACGGTAGCAACTCGCAACCAACGCTTAGGGGTTGTCAATCCCTTCACGGTCACTTACGAGAGTGAGATCTGATAGAGATAATATTTTTGGTATTTTTGGTATAAAGATGCAAAGTAAAAAGTAAAAGCAAAACAAGTAAAATAAAGTAATGGAGATTGATATGATGAGAATAGACCCGGGGGCCATAGGTTTCACTAGTGGCTTCTCCCAAGAGCATAGATATTCTATGGTGGGTGAACAAATTATTGTTGAGAAATTGATAGAATTTAGCATAGTTATGACGTTATCTAGGTATGATTATGTATATAGGCATCACGTCCGTGACAAGTAGACCGACTCCTGCCTGCATCTACTACTATTACTCCACTCATCGACCGCTATCCAGCATGCATCTAGAGTATTAAGTTAAAAACATAGTAACGCCTTAAGCAAGATGACATGATGTAGAGGAATAAATTCATGCAATATGATAAATACCCCATCTTGTTATCCACGATGGCAACAATACAATACGTGCCTTGCAACTCTTTCTGTCACTGAGTAAGGACACCGCTAGATTGAACCCAAAGCTAAGCATTTCTCCCATTACAAGAACTACCAATCTAGTTGGCCAAACCAAACGGATAATTGGAAGAGAATTGCAAAGATAACTCAATCATACATAAAAGAATTCAGAGAAGATTCAAATATTATTCATAGATAAGTTGGATCATAAACCCACAATTCATCGGTCTCAACAAACACACCGCAAAAAGAAGATTACATCGAATAGATCTCCACGAGAGAGGGGGAGAACATTGTATTGAGATCCAAAAAGAGAGAAGAAGCCATCTAGCTACTAGCTATGGACCCGAAGGTCTGAAGTAAACTACTCACACTTCATCGCAAGGGCTATGGTGTTGATGTAGAAGCCCTCCGTAATGGATGCCCTCTCCGGCGGAGCTCCGGAACAGGCCCCAAGATGGGATCTCGTGGATACAGGAAGTTGCGGCGGTGGAATTAGGTTTTTGGCTCCGTCCCTGGTCTAATGGGGGTACGTAGGTATATATAGGAGGAAGGAGCACGTCGGTGGAGCTCCGAGGGGCCCATGAGGCAGGGGGCGCGCCCAAGGGGGGCGCCCTCCACCCTCGTGACCTCCCCGGAAACTTCTTGGAGTAGGGTCCAAGTCTCCTGGATCACGTTCGGTGAGAAGATCACGTTCCCGAAGGTTTCATTCCGTTTGGACTCCGTTTGATATTCTGTTTCTTCGAAATACTGAAATAGGCAAAAAACAGCAATTCTGGGCTGGGCCTCCGGTTAATAGGTTAGTCCCAAAAATAATATAAAATTGGAAAATAAAGCCCAATATAGTCCAAAACAGTAGATAAAGTAGCATGGAGCAATAAAAAATTATAGATACGTTGGAGACGTATCAGGCATCCCCAAGCTTAATTCACCTTTCGTCCTCGAGTAGGTAAATGATAAAAAGAGAATTTTTGATGCGGAGTGATACTTTGGCATAATTTCAATGTAAATCTTCTTAATCATGGTATGAATATTCAGATCCGAAAGGTTCAAAACAAAAGTTCATATTGACATAAAAATGATAATACTTCAAGCATACTAATCAAACAATTATGTCATCTCAAAATAACATGGCCAAAGGAAGTTCATCCCTACAAAATCATATAGTTAGGCTATGCTTCATTTTCGTCACACAAAGATGTTCCCAACTTCTATACCCCCGATGACAAGCCAAGCAATTGTTTCATACTCAAATAATCTCAAACTTTTTCAACCTTCACGCAATACATGAGCGCGAGCCATGGACATAGCACTATGGGTGGTATAGAATATGATGATGGGGATTGTGTGGAGAGGACAAAAAAGGAGAAAGTCTCACATCAACGAGGCTAATCAATGAGCTATGGAGATGCCCATCAATTGATGTTAATGCAAGGAGTAGGGATTGCCATGCAACGGATGCACTAGAGCTAAGAATGCTCAACAAAAGAAAACTAGTGGGTGTGCATCCAACTTGCTTGCTCATGAAGACCTAGGGCATTTTGAGGAAGCCCATCGTTGGAATATACAAGCCAAGTTCTATAATGAAAAATTCCCACTAGTATGAACAAGACAACTTATGAGACTCACTATATGAAGAACAAGGTGCTACTTTGAAGCACAAGTGTGGAAAAAGAGATAGTAGCATTGCCCTTTTTATTTTCTCTTTCTTTTTTTGGGCCTTTCTTTTTTTCTTTTTGGCCTTTCTCTTTTTTTTTTGATTGGGAAATGCTCTAATAATGATGATCATCACACTTATATTGATTACAACATAATGATTACAACTCGATACTAGAACAAGATATGACTCTATATGAATGCCTCCGGCGGTGTACCGGGATGGTGCAATGAATCAAGAGTGACATGTATGAAAAATAATGCATGGTGGCTTTGCCACAAATACGATGTCAACTACAAGATCATGCAATGGCAATATGACAAAAGTAAAGCATGTCATGATGATGATGATGATGGAAGTTGCATGGCAATATATCTCGGAATGGCTATGGAAATGCCATGATAGGTAGGTATGGTGGCTGTTTTGAGGAAGATATAGAGAGGTTTATGTGTGAAAGAGCGTATCATATCACGGGGTTTGGATGCACCGGCGAAGTTTGCACCAACTCTCAATGTGAGAAAGGGCAATGCACGGTACCGAAGAGGCTAGCAAATGGCGGAAAGGTAAAAGTGCGTATAATCCATGGACTCAACATTAGTCAAAAGAACTCATATACTTACTACAAAAATTTAGAAGTCATCAAAAATCAAGTACTGCGCGCATGCTCCTAGGGGGATAGATTGGTAGGAAAAGACCATCGCCGTCCCGACCGCCACTCATAAGGATGCACAAGCCAGGTACACTTCATGCTTCAAATTTGTTACACAACTTTAACCATACGTGCATGCTACGGGACTTGCTAACTTCAACACAAGTATTTCTCAAATTAACAACTACTCAACTAGCACGACTATGATATTATCGCCTCCATATCTCAAAACAATTATCAAGCATCAAACTTATCTTAGTATTCAACCCACTAAAAAGAAAGTTTCACATATCTTGAATACCAAGTATATTAACATTAAGCAAATTACCATGTTATTAACGACTCTCAAAATAATCTAAGTGAAGCATGAGAAATCAAGTTTCTTTAAAACAAACCACCACCATGCACTAAAAGATCTAAGTGAAGGACTAGAGCAAAAATTATCACGCTCAAAAAGATATAAGTGAAGCACATAGAGTAAACTATCAAGCTCAAAAGATATAAGTGAAGCACATAGAGTATTCTAACAAATTTCAATTCATACATGGCTCTCTCAAAAGGTGTGTACAGCAAGGATGATTGTGGTAGACTAACAAGCAAAGAAACAAATAATACAAGACGCTCCAAGCAAAACACATATCATGTGGTGAATAAAAATATAGCTCCAAGTAAATTACCGATGGAAGTGGATTTAAAGAGGGGATGCCTTCCGGGCATCCCCAAGCTTTGACTTTATGGTGTCCTTGGATTATCTTGGGGTGCCGTGGGAATCCCCAAGCTTAGGCTCTTTCCGCTCCTTGTTCCATAATCCATCAAAAGAATTCACCCAAAACTTGAAAACTTCACAACACAAAACTCAATAGAAATCTCGTGAGCTCCGTTAGAGAAAGAAAACAAAAGACTACTTTAAGGTACTGTAGTGAACTTGTTCTTTATTTGTATTGGTGTTAAACCTACTGTATTCCAACTTCTCTATGGTTTATAAACTATTTTACTAGCCATAGATTCATCAAAATAAGCAAACAACACACGCAAAACAGAATCTGTCAAAAACAGAACAATATGTAGTAATCTGTTACTAACGCAAACGTCTGGAACCCAAAAATTTCTACCAAAATTAGACGACCTGGGCAATTTTTTTATTGATCAGCAGCAATTGGAATCACTATTTTATCACGTTCTGGTGATTTTTTACAATTCGGGCACTGAGCGCAAAGATTCTGGAAATTACAGCAAGATCAAATAACTATCTTCCAAGAAGATCTAATAGGTTTAACTTGGCACAAACACTAATTAAAAGATAAAACCACATCTAAAAAGAATCTATATGGATTATTTATTCCTAAACAGAACCAAAAACAAAAAACACAAAATAAAATTGGGTTGCCTCCCAACAAGCGCTGTCGTTTAACGCCCCTAGCTAGGCATAAAAGCAAGGATAGATCTAGGTATTGCCATCTTTGGTAGGCAATCCATAAGTGGCTCTCATGATAGATTCATATGGTAATTTTATTTTCTTCCTAGGAAAGTGTTCCATGCCCTTCTTTAAGGGAAATTGGAATTTAATATTCCCTTCCTTCATATCAATAATTGCACCAATCGTTCTAAGGAAAGGTCTACCAAGAATAATGGGACATGAAGGATTGCAATCTATATCAAGAACGATAAAATCTACAGGCACATAATTCCTATTTGCAACAATAAGAACATCATTAATTCTTTCCCATAGGCTTTTTAATAGTGGAATCCGCAAGATGCAAGTTTAGAGAGCAATCATCAAAGTCACGGAAATCTAGCAAATCACACAAAGCTTTGGGGATAGTAGAGACACTAGCACCCAAATCACACAAAGCATGAAACTCATAATTTTTAATTTTAATATTAATTGTAGGTTCCCACCCATCATGGAGTTTTCTTGGGATAGAAACTTTCAACTCAAGCTTTTCTTCATAAGATTGCATTAAGGCGTCAACAATGTGTTCGGTAAAGGCCTTATTTTGACTATAAGCATGAGGAGAAGAAGCAGAACCAAGTCAAGATGATATGGGTCGCCCCTTCTTCTTGCGCCAAAGATCTTACCATTTCCGAAGGAACTGGGGCTAAATTTCTTTTCAATTTCCATTCAAGAGTTTCTATCTATTTCCCAAGGAAATACAATCAATTAAAGAGCAATTTTCATAGTTAAATTCCTTGAGATCCAAAATAGTGGGTTTAGCAATATCTAGATTTTTATTTCTTTCAATCCCTTTTTTATCAATTTCATCATCAGGATCTAAAAACTCAGAATTCTTAGAATGCCTTCTAGGTAAGGGAAGATCATAATCAGATTCATAAAGATTCATATTGCAAAACAAAGATTTAATAGGGGACACATCAATAACTTTCAGATCTTCATCTTGATTTTCATAGGATTTAGAAGAACACGCTTTAATAAAGGCATCTTTGTAAGCATGCATCCTAGCGGTTCTTTCTTTGCACTCATCAATGGAAATTCTCATGGCTTTGAGAGACTCATTGATATCATGCTTAGGAGGAATAGATCTAAGCTTTAAAGAATCAACCTCAAGAGAAATTCTATCAATGTTCCTAGCCAAATCATCAACTTTAAGCAATTTCTCTTCAAGCAAAGCATTGAAATTCTTTTGCGAATTCATAAACTCTTTAACACTACTCTCAAATTCAGAGGGCATCTTATTAAAATTTCCATAAGAGTTGTTGTAGGAATTTCCATAATTATTAGAAGGATTACTAGGATAAGGCCTAGAATTAAAATTCCCTCTATACACGTTGTTACCAAAACTATTCCTACCAACAAAATTCACATCCATAGATTCATTATTATTCTAAAGCAAAGTAGATAAAGGCATATTATTGGGATCAGAAGAAACACTCTTAACAAATAAATTCCTAAGTTCATCCATCTGTTCACTCAAAACATTGATTTCTTCTATAGCATGCACTTTTTTATTAGTAGATCTTTCAGTATGCCATTGAGAATAATTGACCATAACATTATCTAGGAGTTTAGTAGCATCTCCTAAAGTGATTTCCATAAAAGTGCCTCCTTGCCGAATCTAAAAGATTTCTAGAAGCAAAATTCAATCCAGCATAATTTTTTTGTATAATCATCCACAAGTTCAAACCATGAGTAGGACAATTACGTAGCATTAATTTCATTCTCTCCCAAGCTTGTGTAACATGTTCATGATCAAGTTGCTTAAAATTCATAATATCGTTCCTAAGAGAGATAATCTTAGCCGGAGGAAAATACTTAGAGATAAAAGCATCTTTGCACTTGTTCCAAGAATCAATACTATTTTTAGGCAAAGATGAAAACCACGCTTTAGCACGATCTCTAAGCGAAAAAGGAAATAGCTTCAATTTAACTACATCATTATCGACATCCTTTTTCTTTTGCATATCACATAAATCAACAAAGCCATTTAGATGAGTAGCGGCATCTTCACTAGGAAGGCCGGCGAATTGATCTTTCATAACAAGATTCAACAAAGCAGTATTGATTTCACAAGATTCAGTATTGGCAAGAGGAGCAATCGGAGTGCTAAGGAAATCACTGTTATTGGTATTGGTGAAGTCACATAATTTGGTAGCATCTTGGGCCATCACGACAAGCAAGCAAACTAACACACGAGCAAACAAAAGGCAAAGGGAAAGAGAGGGCGAATAAAACGACAAGGGTGAAGTGGGGGAGAGGAAAACGAGAGGCAAATGGCAAATAATGTAATGCGAGAGATAGAGATTGTGATGGGTACTTGCTATGTTGACTTTTGCGTAGGCTTCCCCGGCAACGGCGCCAGAAATGGCTCGTTGACGGGAGAGTAAATCTTGACTTGACTTGGCGTAGGCCTCCCCGGCAACGGCGCCAGAAATCCTTCTTGCTATGTCTCGAGCTAGCGTTGGTTTTCCCCGAAGAGGAGGGGGTGATGCATCACAGTAGCGTAAGTATTTCCCTCAGTTTTTGAGAACCAAGGTATCAATCCAGTAGGAGGTCACGCGCAAGTCCCTCGTACCTGCACAAAACGGTAGCAACTCGCAACCAACGCTTAGGGGTTGTCAATCCCTTCACGGTCACTTACGAGAGTGAGATCTGGTAGAGATAATATTTTTGGTATTTTTGGTATAAAGATGCAAAGTAAAAAGTAAAAGCAAAACAAGTAAAATAAAGTAATGGAGATTGATATGATGATAATAGACTCGGGGGCCATAGGTTTCACTAGTGGCTTCTCTCAAGAGCATAGATATTCTACGGTGGGTGAACAAATTACTGTTGAGCAATTGATAGAATTTAGCATAGTTATGAGGTTATCTAGGTATGATCGTGTATATAGGCATCACGTCCGTGACAAGTAGACCGACTCTTGCCTGCATCTACTACTATTACTCCACTCATCGACCGCTATCCAGCATGCATCTAGAGTATTAAGTTAAAAACAGAGTAACGCCTTAAGCAAGATGACATGATGTAGAGGAATAAATTCATGCAATATGATAAATACCCCATCTTGTTATCCTCGATGGCAACAATACAATACGTGCCTTGCAACTCTTTCTGTCACTGAGTAAGGACACCGCAAGATTGAACCCAAAGCTAAGCACTTCTCCCATTACAAGAACTACCAATCTAGTTGGCCAAACCAAACGGATAATTGGAAGAGAATTGCAAAGATAACTCAATCATACATAAAAGAATTCAGAGAAGATTCAAATATTATTCATAGATAAGTTGGATCATAAACCCACAATTCATCGGTCTCAACAAACACACCGCAAAAAGAAGATTACATTGAATAGATCTCCACGGGAGAGGGGGAGAACATTGTATTGAGATCCAAAAAGAGAGAAGAAGCCATCTAGCTACTAGCTATGGACCCGAAGGTCTGAAGTAAACTACTCACACTTCATCGGAAGGGCTATGGTGTTGATGTAGAAGCCCTCCGTGATGGATGCCCTCTCCGGCGGAGCTCCGGAACAGGCCCCAAGATGGGATCTCGTGGATACAGGAAGTTGCGGCGGTGGAATTAGGTTTTTGGCTCCGTCCCTGGTCTAATGGGGGTACGTAGGTATATATAGGAGGAAGGAGCACGTCTGTGGAGCTCCGAGGTGTGACGCCCCTGATTCAATCGTACACTAATCATGCACGCAAATGTGTACGGTCAAGATCAGGGACTCACGGGAAGATATCACAACACAACTCTAAAACATAAATAAGTCATACAAGCATCATAATACAAGCCAGGGCCTCGAGGGCTTGAATACAAGTGCTCGATCATAGACGAAGTCAGGAAGCAACAATATCTCGAGTACAGACATAAGTTAAACAAGTTTGCCTTAAGAAGGCTAGCACAAACTGGGATACAGGTCGAAAGAGGCCCAGGCCTCCAGCCTGGGATCCTCCTAACTACACCTGGTCGCCGCCGGGCTGCACGTAGTAGTAGGCACCTCCGTGTAGTAGTCGCCATCGACGGTATGCGTCGCTCTCGGGCTTCCTCGTCTGGTCACAAAGAACCGGTAAAGAAAGGGGGAAAAGGGGAACAAGGCAACCGTGAGTATCATCCAAAGTACTCGCAAGCAAGGAGCTACACTACATATGCATGGATATATGTGTAAAGGGCCATATCAAGGACTGAATCGCAGAATGCCGATTAAGAGGGGGATAACTAATCCTGTTGAAGACTACGCTCGGGCAGCCTCCGTCTTGCAAAGATGTAGAAGACAAGAGATCAAGTCCTCAAAGTAGCATCACATAGCATAATCCTACCCGGTGATCCCCTCCTCATTGCCCTGTTAGAGAGCGATCACCGGGTTATATCTGGCACTTGGAAGGGTGTGTTTTATTAAGTATCCAGTTCTATTTGTCATAAGGTCAAGGTACGACTCCAAGTCGTCCTGTTACCGAAGATCACGGCTATTCGAATAGATTAACTTCCCTGCAGGGGTACACCACATAACCCAACATGCTTGATCCCATTTGCCCGGACAAACTTTTCTGGGTCATGCCCGGCCGCGGAAGATCAACATGTCGCAGCCCGACCTAGGCCAACAGAGCGGTCAGCACGCCGGTCCAAACCTAAGCGCCCAGGGGTCTGGGCCCATCGCCCTTAGCACACCTGCACGTTGCGAACGCGGCCGGAAGCAGACCTAGCAACCTCCATTACAGAGGAAGTCACGTTACGCGGTCCAATCTGGCGCGCGCCGCTTCCGCCGACGTCCACGAAGGCTTCCCGATACCACGACGCCGGATACCCATAACTACTCCCGCGTAGATGGTTAGTGCGTATAGACCAAATGGCTAGACTCGGATCAAATACCCGGATCTCGTTAAACATGTTAAGTATCCGCGAACGCCGACCAGGCCAGGCCCACCTCTCACCTGTAGTCTCAACCTGCCCTGCCGCTCCGCCACAAAGTAACAATGGGGCCGTCGAGAACCCGTGCCCACCTCTACCGGGATGGAGCCACCGTCCTTTCAGCCCCCATCTCCTAACAAGTATCACGAGTAATGTAATAGTGTAAAGTATATAGTATATGCCCGTGATCACCTCCCGAAGTGATCACAGCCCAGTAGTATAGCATGGCAGACGGACAAGAGTGTAGGGTCACAACTAGCAGGTAAAGGTAACAACAGTAGTAGCAAGGACAGGCTATGCAGCAGTATAGGATTAACTGAAATCAGTAACATGCTACACTACTCTATTGCAAGAAGTATAGAGAACAGTAGGCGATATCTGCTGATCAAAGGGGGGCTTGCCTGGTTGCTCACAAGAGAGAGGGGTCGCCAACACCGTAGTCGTCTTGGTAGCAGCAAGCGCTTCGGTCTCGGTGTCTAGCGGAAGAAGAGGGGGAAGAAACAATAAATACATAGCAAGCAAGTGCATAACAGGACAACAAGCAGAGCTAGACGTGTTCTAACGCGGTATGAGGTGATACCGGTGAAGTGGGGAAACATCCGGGAAAGTATCCCCGGTGTTCCGCGTTTTCGGGCAAAGGAGCCGGAGGGGGAAAGTTGCGACTTTGATATGATAGGGGTGTGTGGCGGATGAACGGGTTGCGTATCTGGAATCGTCTCGTCGTTCTGAGCAACTTTCTGTACAAAGTATTTTCATCCGAGTTATGGATTATTTTATATTAATTTTTAAAGATTTAGACAATTCCTGGAGTTAATATTAATTCGAAAATTAACTAGCTAAATGCTATGGGTACACATTAGTCTACCCAAAGATTGTGTGCATGTGCAGGACATACGGGCCGAGGGCTCAGCTTGACCCAGTCAACATTGACTGGTCCACTGATGAACAGTGATAGTGGGGTCCATGTGTCATTGACCCAGGTATTTTAATTTTTTCTATTTATTTTAATCTAATAATGGGTCCTACATGTCATAGTCTTAGTTTTAGAAAACTTATTTAGCCACGCTTTATTAGCAGGAGGGCCCATATGTAAGTGAAGGTTTAGCAAGAGGTTAAGCTAATTGAAAAAATTAGGCCCCCTAATCTATTTTGGGTTGGCCCACTAGCAGAGGCACAACCGGCCTCCCAGGCAGGGCATTCACGAACGCCCAAGGCGTCAGCGGCGAGAGGCCTGCTCGCGGCCATGGCAGGGAGCCCGACTTGGCGCAGTCGGCCAGCGAGGCTGCGGTGGTCGAGTGAGGCAGGACGGAGACGTGGGGCGGCGGGCGCGCGCCTGCAGTGGAGCGGCGCTGAGGGTACTCGGTCGGGAGCAGCAAAGGGTGCGGCCAGGGACGCGGCAGCTGCGGTCGGCCGGTCGCCGGTGGCAGCGGCACGGGAGGAGAAGCAGGGGCGGCCGCGGGCGTCGATGGGTGTGGCGTGGACGCGACCGGACAAGGCGCGGCCGGGCACGACTGTAGCGTGGGGCTGCAGACACGTGCAAGCAGCGCGTGCAGGGCTCATCCAGGCACGGCCGGAGCGCAGCAGGGGCGCGGTGAGGTCGCGTTGAATCGGGGCGGTGCGGGCGCGTTCGATCTGGAGGGAAGAGGAGAGGAATGGAGGACGGCGGCTCACCCCTGTAGGGGAACACCGGCGAGGCTCGGTGGAGCCGCGGTTGAGGAGGAGGTCGAGGACGTTGCGATGATGAGGACGAGGCGGCGGGGCGACGTCGGGGCGAGGTGGCGCCGGCGATCCGGCGACGGCGACGGCGCGAGCGAAGGGGTCGGGACGACGAGCGGCTTCGGGTCGGGCAGCGCCGCGTGGAAGGAGAGGGGGCGCGGGGTCGAGGTGGTGGCGAGGGGCGACGGTGTGGTGCGCCCCGATCCCGATTGGATCGGAGGGAGAGGGAGAGTGGGGGGGGGGAGGAGGTGCGAGTGGGGAACGTGGGCTAGGGTTTCGGGGTCCAGGGGGTTATGGAGAGGTGCGATTGGGCCGGCTGGGCCGGCCGGTTTGGCGGCCAGCTGGGCCAAGGCCCAGGGGGCCTTTCTTCTATTTTTTCTGTTTGCTTTTGTTTTGTTTATCTTTTTAATTATTCTTTTCTGCTTTCTTTTAGTTCCTAATTTTAGTTTTAATAAAATACCAAAATGGCTCCTAAATTGATGTTACAAATTATGTCACAACCACAAAAGTTTCATCCCAGAATAATATAGTTTAGTATTTTACAGAATATAGAAGGCATTTAATTAAATGTTTTAGCTACTGATTTAATTAGTTTAGTACATTTAAATATTTTATAAATTCTTGGTTTCTCCACCAATATATCTTATGAATTATTTTTCACAATAAGAACATTTTAGTTTTGACTTTTGAAAACTTTAATTGTTTGACTTGTTTTTTTGAATTTGGATTTTGAATCAGTTTTGAATTAACGCGGGATTAGCAACAGTAATGGAGGTGACGTGTCATCATTAGCAGAGGTTCACTATAGCTTAATTATCCGGGCGTCACAATTCTCCTCCATACTAGAAATCTCGTCCCGAGATTTATGAGGTAGTGAAAGGGGGAAAGAATAGGTTACGAAATTCTAACGATTCTTCTCGGTCTTGGTTGCTCTTCTCGAAGTGGTCGATCCATAGCGCCGATGTCTTCATTCCTTTGCATCAATGCATCATGATGAGGTTGTCGTCCTTTCTTCAGGAACTCCATCGTACTTACGATAATGAGAAGGGGTAACTTCTGAAGAACGGACCTTCAAGGTCAACTATCTGGCAGATAACTCAGGGAATGTGGTAGAAAGTAACTCACGAATAGATACTTAAGCAATTATCGAGAGTAAAGTAAGAAGGTACCATGAGAAGTTTCCAATGGCAAGCAATCGTTCGATGGCCTAATCAGAAGGTGAAAGGGGTTCAAAGCAACAAGAATAAGTATTGCGTCTGATGCCAAAGTTGATGATCTCTTGGAAGGTGGCTCATGAATTACATATGAGGCCACGGGTGAGGAACAACCTTGGGTACAGGGGTATAGGAGAGTCAGGTTTCGATCCTGTGGAAATGTGGGTTATGGGCCCACCATGTGGTTAAAGTAGGAAGGGCGGTGACATCTTGCACGATCATGATAGCAAGGCATGTCAGAGGGTAGCCTGTCAGTTATATGTCAGCAACATCGTCGGTACCAAGGGCGAGGGACGAAGAGAACCATTTTCCTGCTCGTTGAACGAGGCGGACCAATAGGCAAAGTTCTCGTCCATCGGCGACTACCGGAATGTCATCAACAATAGTAACAGGGTTTTGCTGACGGAATTGTACACCGAGGTGTTTACATAAGCAGTGAATCTTTACTGCTTAGATTATATAGATCACAAGAGAGGTCAAACAAACCAATGAAAGGAAAATGTGATCATCAGGTTAAACAGAACAATGGAAAGGGAAATGTGTTTAAACACATATTCCACGGGTATATCTTTCCCAAGGACGAGCAGAGCATGATATCCATGACATGATAGAAGGCAGAAAACCCTTTAGGTAAGGGGAGAGAAATTTCATGACATTACCCATACAACGGTGTTTGGATAATTGATAAAGAGAATTTAGCATTGTGCTTCAAATGTTCCTGTTGAAAATCGGAGTATCATAGACATGCTTCGAGATGGCATTGACATGGTCTTCAAGCAAAGGTCGGACCTTGGATACCCCAGGGGTCCCTCATGATCAACTCATAGAATAAGCCTTAAAATTGCCTCATGGAAGAAATGGTTAACCTTGCTAAAGTGGAAACTATAACAATAGGTCCTCCGGCCAGGTGTGCTAGGCACGACATCACCTTACCGGGTCATATAAGGACCAATGTTATAACTCTTGCAAATATGTTCCAACCATCATAACTGACCGAGATTCAGATCTGATCGGTGTTAGGATACCTCGTGCCTCAGGATGCCCGAGAAGAAAAGGTGCGACACAAATTGACGAGATGACATGTAAGATTCTCGAAATGAACTATGAAGTGATTTCCGTTAACAAGAGTTCATCATTAACCCAAGGAGAGGACAAGGAGGTGTCTGGTGAACTCAACGGCAATTCATCGAGATTTCCAAAAGATGGATTTCTACAATTAAGTGAACAAGGAGATAACATTTGTCAGATCTAATGATATAAGGGAGTATGCTCGAGGAAAACATACACAATTAAACGTTGGTTGAAAGGTGCGGCCAAAATATGGGCTGGGTTGCATGACCAACGTCGGAATGGTGATTCCATAATCGATAGTCTAAGGATGAACGGACGGCCATTAACTTCAAAGCAATAGGGTTGCTAGAAGGGCAGAATCCAAACAACATCATTCCCTTGTTGGAATCCCGGTTGGAATCAACACAGGGAACAAGAAGGAATGGTGATGGTGAGAAGTATCACTTGTATCAAGAATTCTCAAGAGGTGGTGAAATTCCCATGATATTTTTCACATAAAAGGTGGTAATATTCCAAGCTAAAGAAGAACAAACGTTGGATAGCAAGGAACTCAAGGTATAACACAAAACACGAACAAGTTTTGTGTTGAACGGAAGGCAATAAAGTGGTCAATGATAACACAAATCATCGAGGGCAAGGATGGTATTACTCAACATGAATTCAACTGATATCCTGGAAGTGCTCAGAATGCTGATGATGACCACGACACATTTGTCGAGAGATTTCATGAAGATGTAATCGATCGGCGATAACATCAAGTCAAAGGAATTATGAAGCAAAAGGTTATTGGAACTATGCGTACGACACAAATTGAAATCAAGCTTGTTGTTCAAGGCGAACTGATACGACGAGGAAGATCGACGTAAGTTTAGCTCATCGTCGAAAATTTGTGCTCCGGGAAAAAGGACCAGGTAGCACAGTTAGAATTTGGTACGATAATGGTATAGTCGATCAGGCTAGGAATGACTTGAAGGATTATTAAACCCATAAGCAACGAAAATTACTTAAGATTTATTGAATCGGAGTGCAGAATCGATTCACTTATCGGTTTTCTCGGTCGACAAACAACCCAGAACCCATGAAGTGGCAAAGACAAGGTAATGTAGTGCTTCATCAAAGGTTATAAGATGTAGTGCAATGGCAAGATATCCTCGAGATACCCGGGGTAATACTCGTCACAAGATCAAAGTAAAGGTTAGACTGGTGTATTGATCCATAGAAGACAAGTGATTAACTTGCCCGAGAAATGGGATCAAACAGAAAATATGGCCGGAACCATGATTGCATAGGATAAATTCACAGATACCAGATGATATTGTATCAACAAAATAGTTATTATCACAAGAAGCTTCTATGGTAGGATCTGCATCAGGTCCATGGGCATGAACACAAAGTTCAAGGTCGACTCCCACTTCTTCAATGTATAACCTTTCATTCACTGCTCTAGATAAAAATGATTCCAGTGTCAAAACCTACCTGGTGAATTACCAGAGTAGTATGACCCATGAAAACTTCCGAGTTCACAGATTAAGGAAGGCATAGGTTCAACCCATCGGGGCTTCTTAGAATATATACCATGAACTTCATGAGTAAATAACACAAGCTCAAAAGTAGAGCATGGTCGAAAAAGTAGAGGATACAATTTACCAAAGGCATTATGTATCGGGTAAAGAACTCATAGGAATTTTGGTGGTGAAGGACACTGTCGGATAATAACCCGGCAATGGTTATGGCGGTCCACAACGGGGCTGATGTGAGTATCGGTACTCAACCAGAAGAAGAAGAATGCAAGGAGATCAGAAGATACTAACAACTGACTAATTCAAAGCTTAATTGCAAAGGAATTATGAATTCCAAGTCAAGTGATCAGAAGCAATGCTCTGATTAGGGATGGATAAGTTGAATAGCCTTAGGGTACAATCAACGACAATTGGATTGGTCGAGAACCAATTCCAGCTTAAAAGAATGGCAGCTCAAATGGAAAGGTAATTTATAAGGATCAATGATGATTGCGTGTATTCAAGAAGCATATTGAGTCAACAGACTCAAAATGATAATGACAAGGAATGTCAATAAGACTACGAGACTTATGGGATTAACCATAATGCAAGCAAGCAAGAATTTCAAGAGCCAAAGGCTCCAGCGGATTTTCGGAAGATCGAATATTATTTTGAAGACTTTTGTGAAACACATGAACAACTGGGGATGAGCGGATACTCGACAAGTGCAAGGATTTATTTGAAGGGGTATTCATGTGGCAAGGAACTGCTAGGCAATAGGCACAAAGTATTCTCGGAACAATAGAGAAAACTTTAGGGTATCTTGTAATAACAAGATCAATGGGGGATGATCGTATGAATGGCAAGTGTAAGTATTTATCCATAAGGATTTATCGGTGGTCGGGAATAGCAAAAGTGATGGGCACAAAGTCTCGAGAGAATATCAAAGAGTATCCTCGGAATCTTCTGGTGAAGTAGGCCATCATCTGGAATGAAGGGGCTCTCCGGGAGAAAGTATTATCGAGAACCTAGAGTCCGAGTTAGTAAAATCGTTTAACCCGAATAAAAGAGATGTCAGAGTCCCAGAGTATAGGTCGAGGAATAAAAGATCCTACTACCACCCAATGGCGACGTGGGCCCATGGGCCGCACGGCCATGTTAGTAAAAGTTTTGTACAGTCTAGACTCGACTTCGGCCAAGGAGTTGGAAAGGGGGATTCCTACAGGCAGTCGGCTCTGATACCAACTTGTGACGCCCCCGATTAAATCATACACTAATCATGCACGCAAATGTGTACGACCAAGATCAGGGACTCACGGAAAGATATCACAACACAACTCTAAAACATAAATAAGTCATACAAGCATCATAATACAAGCTAGGGGCCTCGAGGGCTTGAATACAAGTGCTCGATCATAGACGAGTTAGCGGAGGCAACAATATCTGAGTACAGATATAAGTTAAACAAGTTTGCCTTAAGAAGGCTAGCACAAACTGGGATACAGATCGAAAGAGGCGCAGGCCTCCTGCCTGGGATCCTCCTAACTACTCCCCGGTCGCCGCCGGGCTGCACGTAGTAGTAGGCACCTCCAAGTAGTAGTCGCCATCGACGGTGGCATCCGCTCTGGGCTTCTTCGTCTCGTCACAAAGAACCGGGTAAAGAAAGGGGAAAGGGGGAACAAGGCAACCGTGAGTACTCATCCAAAGTACTCACAAGCAAGGAGCTACACTACATATGCATGGATATATGTGTAAAGGGCCATATCAGTGGACTGAACTACAGAATGCCAGATTAAGAGGGGGACAACTAATCCTGTCAAAGACTACGCTTCTGGCAGCCTCCGTCTTGCAGCATGTAGAAGACAGTAGACTGAAGTCCTCCAAGTAGCATCACATAGCATAATCCTACCCGGTGATCCCCTCCTCATTGCCCTGTTAGAGAGCGATCACCGGGTTATATCTCGCACTTGGAAGGGTGTGTTTTATTAAGTATCCAGTTCTAGTTGTCATAAGGTCAAGGTACAACTCCAAGTCGTCCTGTTACCGAAGATCACGGCTATTCGAATAGATTAACTTCCCTGCAGGGGTACACCACATAACCCAACATGCTTGATCCCATTTGCCCGGACAAACTTTTCTGGGTCATGCCCGGCCGCGGAAGATCAACATGTCGCAGCCCGACCTAGGCCAACAGAGCGGTCAGCACGCCGGTCTAAACCTAAGCGCCCAGGGGTCTGGGCCCATCGCCCTTAGCACACCTGCACGTTGCGAACGCGGCCGGAAGCAGACCTAGCAACCTCCATTACAAAGGAAGTCACGTTACGCGTTCCAATCTGGCGCGCCCGCTTCGATCGGCCCGGCGTCCACGAAGGCTTGGCCGATACCACGACGCCGATACCCATAACTACTCCCGCGTAGATGGTTAGTGCGTATAGACCAAATGGCTAGACTCGGATCAAATACCCGCATCTCGTTAAACGTGTTAAGTATCCGCGAACGCCGACCAGGCCAGGCCCACCTCTCACCCAGTAGTCTCAACCTGCCCTATCGCTCCGCCACAAAGTAACAATGGGGGCCGTCGAGAACCCAGCCCACCTCTACCGGGATGGAGCCACCCGTCCTTTCAAATTTCCCCATCTCCTAACAGTATCACGGGTAATGTAATAGTGTAAAGTATATAGTATATGCCCGTGATCACCTCCCAAGTGATCACAGCCCAAGAGTATAGCATGGCAGACGGACAAGAGTGTAGGGTCACCGATGGAACACTAGCATCCTATACTAAGCAAGAGGATAGCGGTAAAGGTAACAACAAGAGTAGCAAGGACAAAGCTATGCAGCGATAGGATTAACTGAAAGCAAGAACATGCTACACTACTCTAATGCAAGCAGATAGAGAAGAGTAGGCGATATCTGTTGATCAAAGGGGCTTGCCTGGTTGCTCTGGCAAGAGAGAGGGGTCATCAACACCGTAGTCGTACTGGGTAGCAGCGGCGTCGGTCTCGGTGTCTAGCGGAAGAAGAGGGGGAAGAAACAATAAATACATAGCAAGCAAGTGCATAACAGGACAACAAGCAGAGCTAGACGTGTTCTAACGCGGTATGAGGTGATACCGGTGAAGTGGGGAAACATCCGGGAAAGTATCCCGGTGTTCCGCGTTTTCGGCAAAGGAGCCGAGGGGAAAGTTGCGACTTTGATATGATAGGGGTGTGTGGCGGACGAACGGGTTGCTTATCTGGAATCGTCTCGTCGTTCTGAGCAACTTTCTGTACAAAGTATTTTCATCCGAGTTATGGATTATTTTATATTAATTTTTAAAGATTTAGACAATTCCTGGAGTTAATATTAATTCGAAAATTAACTAGCTAAATGCTATGGGTACACATTAGTCTACCCAGCATTGTGTGCATGTGCAGGACATGCGGGGCCAGAGGGCCCAGTTGACCCAGTCAACATTGACTGGTCCACTGATGAACAGTGATAGTGGGGTCCATGTGTCATTGACCCAGGTATTTTAATTTGTTCTATTTATTTTAATCTAATAATGGGTCCTACATGTCATAGTCTTAGTTTTAGAAAACTTATTTAGCCACGTTTTATTAGCGGTGAGGACCCACATGTAAGTGAAGGTTTAGCAAGAGGTTAAGCTAATTGAAAAATTAGGCCCCTAATCTATTTTGGGTTGGCCCACTAGCAGAGGCACAACCGGCCTCCCAGGCAGGGCATTCACGAACGCCCAAGGCGTCAACGGCGAGAGGCCTGCTCGTGGCCATGGCAGGGAGCCCGACTTGGCGCAGTCGGCTAGCGAGGCTGCGGTGGTCGAGTGAGGTAGGACGGATACGTGGGGCGGCGGGCGCGCGCCTGCAGTGGAGCGGCGCCGAGGGTACTCGGTAGGGAGCAGCAAAGGGTGCGGCCGGGGGCCCAGCTGCGATCGGCCGGTCGCCGTGGCAGCGCACGGGAGGAGAAGGTGGGCGCCGCGGGCGTCGAAGGGTGTGGCGTGGACGCTGCGTCCGGACAAAGGCGCTGCCGGGCACGGCCGGAGCGCGGGGCTGCGGACACGCGCGGGCGGCGCGTGCAGGGCTCAGCCAGGCACGGCCAGAGCGCAGCAGTGGCACGGTGAGGTCGCTTTGAATCGGGACGGCGCGGGCGCGTTCGATCTGTAGGGAAGAGGAGAGGAATGGAGGACGGCGGCTCACCCCCGTTGTAGGGGAACACCCCGCAGGCTCGGTGGAGCCGCAGTTGAGGAGGAGGTCGAGGACGCTATGATGATGAGGACGAGGCGGCGGGCGAGGTGGCGCCGGGCGATCTGGCGACGATGACGGGCGCGAAAGCGGCGGGGTCAGACGACGAGCGGCTTGGGTCGGGCAGCGCCGCGTGGAAGGAGAGGGGGCGCGGGGTCGAGGTGGTGGCGAGGGGCGACAGTGTGGTGCGCCCCGATCCCGATTGGATCGGAGGGAGAGGGAGAGTGGGGGGAGGAGGTGCGAGTGGGGAACGTGGGCTAGGGTTTCGGGGTCCAGGGGGTTATGGAGAGGTGCGATTGGGCCATTTGGGTACCGGTTTATGACGCCAAGGCCTGTGGGGCCTTTCTTCTATTTTTTTTCTGTTTGCTTTTGTTTTGTTTATCTTTTTAATCATTCTTTTCTGCTTTGTTTTAGTTCCTAATTTTATTTTTAATAAAATACCAAAATGGCACCTAAATTGATGTTACAAATTATGTCACAACCACAAAAGTTTCATCCCAGAATAATATAGTTTAGTATTTTACAAAATATAAAAGGCATTTAATTAAAGGTTTTAGCTACTAATTTAATTAGTTTAGTGCATTTAAATATTTTATAAAGACTTGGTTTCTCCACCAATATATCTTATGAATTATTTTTCACAATAAGAACATTTTAGTTTTGACTTTTGAAAACTTTAATTGTTTGACTTGTTTTTTTGAATTTGGATTTTGAATCAGTTTTGAATTAACGCGGGATTAGCAACAGCAACGGAGGTGACGTGTCATCATCAGCAGAGGTTCACTGTAGCTTAATTATCCGGGCGTCACATGAGGGGCCCATGAGGCAGGGGGCGCGCCCAGGGGGGGCGCCCTCCACCCTCGTGACCTCCCCGGAAACTTCTTGGAGTAGGGTCCAAGTCTCCTGGATCACGTTCGGTGAGAAGATCACGTTCCCGAAGGTTTCATTCCGTTTGGCCTCCGTTTGATATTCTGTTTCCTCGAAATTCTGAAATAGGCAAAAAACAGCAATTCTGGGCTGGGCCTCCGGTTAATAGGTTAGTCCCAAAAATAATATAAAAGTGGAAAATAAAGCCCAATATAGTCCAAAACAGTAGATAAAGTAGCATGGAGCAATCAAAAATTATAGATACGTTGGAGACGTATCACCCACCTCGCACACCTACAAAATTAGTGCCGCGCATACATCACTACGCACTCAAGATACCATGGGCATTGGCGGAGGCACACTATGGACAAGCCTGCAAGCATCCCTGTAACATTTTTATCCATTTTTATTTTTTATTTTTTCCTTCACTATCTCTTAGAAATAGGTGACAAACAGGACACACATATGAAACGGGCTTTATCGTAGTTCGGATCCGTACACTCACCTAAGGGGCTCTCTCCGTCAAGGATTCCCCCCACAAAGGACTAGCGGTGCAGACGTGCGACAGGAGGTCCAAAATAACTTTTTGTATACCGCACTCTCTATTTCAAGCCTGTACTATGCCTGTTCCTCCGCCTCAGACCCCGAGCATGTCAAATAGCCGGGAGGATGGCTCTCATATATAATAAATAATCATTGGCATATCGCTCAATTCCCAGTATCCGAATTAATCATCCATGTTGTTTCACCACTAAATACGGCTTCCATGGTTGTTTCACAGACATACCTTGGCATTACCTGCTAGGGGCTCGGTATGGGAATAAATAAGTTGCCAACAAAAGCCCGAATAGCTCTACAACGTACTTCGGCGTCGCAAGTTTGGCCTTATATGCATCAGCTCCGAATCTGTGACGCCCGGATAATCAAGCTACAGTAACTTCTGCTAATGATGCCACGTCACCACGATTACTATTGCTAATCTCGCGTTAGTTCAAAACGATTCGAATTCAAATTTGAGTTAATGGCAAACATCAAAAGTTTTCAAACGTTAAAACTAAAATGTTTGGTTTGCGGAAAATAATCCATACATTATTTTGGTGAAGAAACCACATTTTTATAAAATAATTAAATGCTCTAAGATAAGTAAAACAGTAGATGAAACAATTATTTAAACGTCTCTTAAATGATTAAATTCTTGCAAACCACTTTTTATATACAAAATTAATTGTGGCGGTGGTATAACTACTATTACCAATTTAGGTGCTAACTATATGTTTTACAAAACTAAAACAATTTGAAAGATTAAATAAATACAAAAAAGGTCTAGCTAAAGAAAAAGAGAAAACAAGAGGACCTAAATCTACTGTCCACTTTGGCCCATCTAGCAATTTACCCAGGCCTAGCCCATCTATCTCTCCTTCAACCTCACCTACAGGAGCATGTGCGTGGCACACATCCAGCAAACCATGGCCATGGATGCCCTCCACGTCGCCCCTCTGGCCCTATATGGGTGCCCCCCGAAACCCTAGCTCGCACTCATCCATTCTCACCTCTTTCCCCCATCGGGCCCCTCCTCTTCTTCGCGAATTAGATCTCAAAATCACTCACGGTCACCGCTGCATCTCCGTCATTGATGCGTCCACCGCCCCCTCCGGCGTGCGGGAGTACGTCCTGGAGGTCCACTGCCCTCGTCTTCATCCATTCTGGGCGCCTCATCAACCCTGGGAGCCGCGTGGCCGACGCGGTCTTCGTCTTCTTCCTCCGACCGCCGCATCTTGCCGTCACCACCGCCTCTCCGACCCGTCGCCGGCCTCCCCGAGAACGCCTTCCGCCTCGCTGTGAGCTTCTCTCCCGGATCCCCACTCTCATTGCTTCGATTTGTCGCCTTTGAGGCCGTCCCGCGCTGCGCCGTCATGGCCGAAGCTTCGTTCATGGCGTGCTCACCATGCCTCGACCACGCCTGCTGTGTTCACCCCAACAGACGCCCACGAGCCTCTGGCGCCAAGACGCTGCGACGCACGCCATCCACCAAGGCTTCAGAATCGCCAGCTGCAGCCACGCCGCCTGCCCGCTCGCCGCTGCTCACATCGCTTCTGCGTGCCCGCCTCCACTTCTCACCGCTGGCTGGCCGCACCGCTGTAACCCCCCACCGCCAAGATCCTAGCGCCGCCATCCCCTTGCACTGTGGTCGCCACGTCCGGGTCACACCCTACTACTGCCCTTGTCGCGGCCGAGCGAGGCC
Source organism: Aegilops bicornis (assembly GCA_021605145.1). Lineage (NCBI taxonomy): Eukaryota > Viridiplantae > Streptophyta > Magnoliopsida > Poales > Poaceae > Aegilops > Aegilops bicornis. The sequence goes on from CM038675.1 coordinate 713,618,413, forward strand.
GCCGGCGTCGCGTGCCCGCACGAGCCCAGCTGGTCCCCTATTGGATTAGTGGGGATAACCCCCCAGATTAGATTAAGTGCTAACCCCCCTTGTGAGTATGACTAGTGGGGCCCGCCCCTGTTAGAACAAAAAAAAGAATTTCAAAATAACTAAATATAATTAATAATTAATTAATTTAATAGTTAATTAACTTAATTAATATTGTTTAGTTAACTAATTAACTACCTCACTAGTTTAATCAGTCAATGACAAGGAGGCCCCACCCTCCTGTTGACCAGTAAAAGTTTGACTGGTCAATTGGGTCCACTGGCCCACATGTCAGCCTTTGTGTACATTCTGTGTACACAGGGCTTGGTACCCATAGCATTTTGTCTATTAATTTTGAAATACAAATAATTTGGGAAAATGGATTAAATCTTTAAAAATTAATATAAAATAATCCGTAACACGGATGAAAAAACTTTGTACATGAAATTTGATCAGAACGACGAGACGAATCTGGATGCGCAGCCCGTTCGTACGCCACACATCCCTAGAATAGCAAACACGCAACTTTCTCCCTCCGTTTCATTTGTTCAAAAACGTGAAACACCGGGGATACTTTCCTGGATGTTTCCCCCCTTCTTCGGTATCACCTCCTACTGCGTTAGGTCACCCCTAGCACCGCGTATTGCCATGTTATGCTTTGTGATGCTTTGATTGCTCTGTTATTTATTATGTTCCCCCTCCGTTACTTCTTTCCGATAGACCCCGAGACTGCTGCCGGTACCCCTGTGATCGACTACATCGATGACGAACCCTTCTCTTGCCAGAGCAACCAGGCAAGTCCCCCCCCCCTTGATCACCAGATATCGCCTATTCTTCTCTCTACTGCTTGCATTAGAGTAGTGTAGCATGTTACTGCTTTCCGTTTATCATATCCTAGTGCATAGCCTGTCCTTGCTACTACTGTTGTTACCTTTACCTGCAATCCTACATGCTTAGTATAGGATGCTAGTATTCCATCAGTGGCCCTACATTCTTGTCCGTCTGCTATGCTATACTATCGGGCCGTGATCACTCGGGAGGTGATCACGGGTATATACTATATACTTTATACATGATACATGTGGTGACTAAAGTCGGGTCAGCTCGTAGAGTACCCGCGAGTGATTCACGGATTGGGGGCTAAAAGGACATACTTTCCCGATAGCCCTCTGTGTGGATCTTTGTGGCGGAGCGACAGGGCAGGTTGAGACCACCTAGGAGAGAGGTGGGCCTGGCCCTGGTCGGCGTCCGCGGTTATTTCATAATAACACGCTTATCGAGATCTTGGTCTTTGATCTGAGTTGGGTCGTTGACCTTACATGCACTAACCGCCACGTGGGACAAGATATGGGCAACCGGCGTCGTGGTATCAGCCGAAGCTCTTTTTGACGTCAGCGACTGAGCGTGCGCGCCGCATTGGACCGTAAGCCCGCGCTTGTATTAAGGGGGCTAGGTCTGCTTCCGGCCGCATACGCAACGTGCAGGTGTGCAATGGGCCCAGACCCCTGCGCGCATAGGATTTAGACGACGTGTTGATCTCCCGAGGCCGGACATGACCCAGGAAAGTGTGCCCGGCCAGAGGGATCGAGCGTGTCGGGTAATGTGGTGCACCCCTGCAGGGAAGTTGATCTATTCGAATAGCCGTGTCCACGGTAACAAGCGACCCAGAGTTGTACCTTGACCTTAGGACAACTAGAACCGGATACTTAATAAAACACACCCTTCCAAGTGCCAGATATAACCCGGTGACCGCTCTCTAACAGGGCAACAAGGAGAGGATCGCCGGGTAGGAGTATTGTCGGTGTCAAAACCGGCGGATCTCGGGTTGGGGGTCCCGAACTGTGCGTCTAGGCGGATGGTAATAGGAGACAAGGGACACGATGTTTTAGCCAGGTTCGGGCCCTCTTGATGGAGGTAAAACCCTACGTCCTGCTTGATTGATATTGATATTGTGGATGTTTACAAGAGTGGATCTACCACGAGATCAAGGAGGCTAAACCCTAGAAGCTAGCCTATGGTATGATTGTAAGGGTTGTTCTGTCCCCACGGACTAGAGCCATCCGGTTTATATAGACACCGGAGAGGGCTAGGGTTACATAGAGTCGGTTACAATGGTAGGAGATCTACATATCCGTATCGCCAAGCTTGCCTTCCATGCCAAGGGAAGTCCCATCCGGACACGGGGCGAAGTCTTCAATCTTGTATCTTCATAGTCTTGGAGTCCGGTTGATGATGATAGTCCGGCCGATGATGGTAGTCCGGCTATCCGGACACCCCCTAATCCGGGACTCCCTCAGTAGCCCCTGAACCAGGCTTCAATGACGATAAGTCCGGCGCGTGTATCGCTTGGCATTGCAAGGCGGGTTCCTCCTCCGAATGATAGAAGATTGTGAACACCATGATAGTGTCCGGCTCTGCAAAATAAATTCCACATTCCACCGTAGAGAGAATAATATATACACAAGTTCAATTTGCTGACTTTTTTGTGGCATGACGTCGCACCACTACCAAGCCATTACTTGAATTGTTTTTTACTTTACCACCTCAGCGCATTTAGCGAAGCGGTTTCCTTGGCACGTCTTGTCGAAGCAGAGATCGTGTTTCCCCTTAATCCGGGATTCTCATTAATACGGACGTGGGTAACCCAACCGCGCCCGTTCGCCACGCCCCCTCTATCGAAGGCGAGTCCCAAACGGTCACGGAGACGGCTCTTGGTATTCTCCCTCTTTATAACGGGACCAAGGATCGCTTTCTTCAATCCTCCATCGAATCCTCTCCCGCTCCAAGTTCCAGCACCTAGAGCTCCAGATTCGAGCGCTTTGGACTTTCAACGATGTCCGGTTCCGACCTCTAGGGCCGGTGGATGCCCTCCTCCGTCACGGAGGAGGACGTGCTAAAGCTGCGGGAGGCCAAGTACCTGGCTTATGAGATTTCGCACAGGTCGCCTGCCGAAGGGCAGGCTATTCCCACCCCCGAGCCCGGCGAGTATGTCGTCTTCGTATCCCACCTCCGTCGGGGTTTAGGCTTCCCGATGGATCCTTTTGTGAGAGGTCTCATGTTTTACTATGGGTTGGAATTCCACGATTTGGCTCCGAAGTCCATCCTCCATATTTTCGCGTTTATTGTCATCTGCGAAGCCTTCCTCCGCGTCACCCCTCACTTCGGCCTGTGGCTGAAGACCTTCAATGTGGCGCTGAAGATGATCGGGGGGCGTCAAGCGGAGTGTGGCGGGGCGGCCATAAGTAAGAGGGCCGATGCCCCGTGGCCCGCTGGCTCCTTCCAAGAGGAGCTCGGCCCGTGGCAGCGAGAGTGGTTCTATATTACCGTTCCGAGGGGCCGTAGTCAAAAGCCGCCGCCCTTATTCCGCCCGGGACCTCCACGACGGTTGATGTCGTGGGTCAACCAAGGGCTCAACTGGGGGCCGTCAAATGACGTGCCCCTATTGCAGGGCCGGATTCGAGATCTCCAAACGAGGGAGGTCGATATGGTGGTGGTGATGCAGGTTATGCTGATTAGGCGTCTCCCGCCCTGCAAACGCCGCCCTCTCCGGCTATGGGAGTTTAATCCGGAGGGCCCACGGATTCTTAACACTTCATGGGTATGACACCCCTGGAGATGTACAAATTATTCTTCGGATCGCAAGAGGTGCGTCCGGAATTGACCGAGGATGCTGGCCTAAGCTGCAATCGCCCGGATACTCAAGTAAGTAGTTCCGAGTCCGGACATACCGTTTGTTTGCCTTTCGATGATTTGCCTTATGACCAACTTCCTTTTACACAGGAGTGGATAGCGGAAGCAAAATTGATATGGTGTCCGGCCCCCCTCCCAGAGACCGCGCCGGATCCTGTGCTGGTCCGGATGCTTGAGGTTGCACCTTCAGAGGAAGACGAAGGGGAAAGCAGGAAAGCTACTGCCTCGCCTAAGGAGGCTCTTGAAAGAGGGGATCGAGAATCCTCCCTCCAAGGGGAGAAGAGGACTGCCTCCGAGGACCCGGGTAAAGCCCCTAAGCGGGGAAGAAATCTTCGCTGAGGGTCCTGCGTCCGGGAGGCCCCGCCGCACAATCTCCCTTAAAGAGTCAGCCCTCCAACGAGCCGTAAGTAGAAAGAAAGAAGTTTTATAATAAGGGACATCCCTATTTGTGCTTCGAGGATAACTAAAGTTTTTACCTTGTAGTTCGGATCTCCGTCCTTCGCCAAATGAGCTCGTCTTGAGGACCTTCGTCCGGAGATGATAGAGAGCGAGACGCCTCCGTCCGGGCGCCGTCGGATAGGGAGGACGAGCCTGAAGTGTCGCCACGGAGGGAGCCCCGGGTTTGGCAAAGCCGGATAGTTCGGGCGCCAATCGGTGTACGGCTGAAGGATCTGCTTGAGAAGGCGTCTATCTCGAGAAGATCATCACGCATTGATGAGCATGGTGATTGAAAGGATTTCATCCGCTTGAAGCGGGTTACCTGATGCGTCGAGGAGTTTGTCAAGCGGGGTTTGAGGTACGTAAAAATGACACACCTTTTAACAGTTTTGCATATAGAATGCGCTCTGTATAGATAGTAGCCCTCGAGACTCGGTAGGTTGTCGAAATCGACACGTCGAGGATCAAAATCGCAGGTTTAAATTCCCGTCGTGCCGATCACGGTGGCGGGTCGTCCGGGGCCAGCCGGACTGATGGAGTTTCTGAACTAAAGCGGCAACTCGATGTTGCGGATGCGGACATCACGCTGGTCAACAAAGCGACTTGATGAGTCGCAAGGTAAGTGTTACTGCGCGGTCACTTGGTAAGGGAGCCGAAACCAGCTCCTTACAACATGTGCGTGAAATGCAGATAGTGCCGCCGCTGTGGAGAGCCTTCGGGCCGAACTTTCTCAAGCCAAGGAGCAGGCCAGAAGGAGTAATGCGGCGGCCTCGAGGGCGGCCGAGGAGTTAAGCGGCGAAAGGTCGCCATTGCCGAGCGAGGAAGAGATAGCCGAAATGGCCGTGAAGTTAAAAGATGCTACCGACCGCAATGAGGCTCTTGGGAAGGAGCGCCTAAGCGGGCAAGAAGACCTGCGGAAGGCCACCGCCGGTTAAGGATGCCCGCTCTGCAATGCGGGCTATAAAGGAAGAGCTGCGCCATGCCGGAGATATTGTAGTCGGCAAGCCTTTTCGCTGCGCCAAGGTTTACGGATCCAAAATATGCTCAGGCCGGGCCAACTGTGGGGTCGAGAGGACCCTTATATGGACTTAGCAGCGAAAAGCGGCGGATGCCGTTGTGCATTTTCGAAGCCTGAAGGATCTTGAGACGGACGAGCTGTTTGGGTCTGTATTCCATACTCCAGTGCGTTCACTTCCGCTGACCGACCGTTTGGCCGAGTGGGCTGAGCTAAATAGGTTGTCCGGGCTTGCTATGACGGATATAGTGACCCATATCCGGCCGGATAGGCCCCAGCCGAAGAGTTACTTTGGCTTATTGCAGCAATTTCTTGGGGCGGTGCCGCATATCAAGGCGATGAAGCGGTCGGCCTGCATAGAGGGTGCGCGGATGGCGCTCGCCCGTGTGAAGACACATTGGACAGAGATGGATGCCACCGCTATGCGACCCGGTTCGGATGATAACCGGTTACCCGCCGAGCACTATTTTGGCGAAGTGCTGCGTGGTGCTCGTGTAATAGAGTCGCAGTGCTCAAAAAATGCTACGTTCGAATGAACGTTTATATGATGTAAAACGATATTTATGATGTAAGCGCCTTTTATACTTGTGCATTCAAGTAATAGAATATCTCCTATGCGGCCGTTCATGTATACGTGTGTATAACCCGAAGATGGCGCTGCCGGCTTCAGCCCCCACGCACAAGGTGCGGGGTGTTCGCATAAAAATAGCGTTTTCACACTTAATCCGGACGCCTCGGTCCTCAGAAGGAGGTGGTAGCGTAGCAAACGAGGCAACCGGACTATAATGCTTTATCACTTTCACTTAGCCATGGAGTTCGAGGGTGGGGCTACGACATAGCCCCCGGGGCACCGCGCTCTCCGAATTTGGGGCGCCAGATGTTCCTGGCCGAAACGGCCCTTCACAAAGCGCAGGAATCCTAAACATTCCCATGGTCGATCGAGTGGTTGATCGGTCTCTCGCTGTATTATGACGGTCAGTTTTGGCTTTCTCTCTTGAGGTGCTCGCCCGGCCCAGGGCACTGTCGCAGATGGTTCTCCGAGCAGCGTTAGCGATGATACGGAACGTAAGGAAGCAAAACACGGAGCCGGGCAAACCCAACATTTGACCAAAGACATGATTCGGAGCTGATGCATATAAGGCCTAACTTTCGAGACGCCGAACACTCCGAAGGTGTTCGGTCTTTATAATAGCGGCAAAACAAAGCCCTAAGCCCCTTGTGTCCAGTGCAGACAGGTTCTTCTCGGGCGCTGCCGATGCCAAAACGCCAGATCTCCACTCTGGTTATATTGATAAACCAAGGGATTATAGCAACAAGAGACAAGTAAGAAAGGTTTACGAGGGTCTTAGTCTCGAAAAGAGTCCTTGCAACGGGTCCCTACTGCACGTCTGCGCCTGTGTCTCCGTTGTGCCGTATCCTGGACGGGTGTGCACGCTGTTCATCTGTAAAAAGAGAGGAACTTGGTTGGAAAAGAAATCGTGCGAGAAAGTGCATAAAAAATTGAAATATAGATTTAATAAAGCTGAGCCTATGCTAGCTCATTATGGCTTATATGTGCAAACCCTTGTGGAGGGGTGTGCAGCTAGGTAGCCCCTAGCTTATTTATTCCGGACTCGTCCAGCCGTGTCCGGGGTCTCAGGCGACCTTTTAGTGAAATGATGCCACGTGGACCGGGCATTTTAGGTGTAAGAGACGCGTAATGTGGTATTGCATTGAAGCGGACGAAAGCTTCCCGTCCCAGTGATGCTTGATAGCTACTTTTAAATGGGGCGACATGAAAGGTTAGCTTTTCTCGTCGGAAGTTGTCAGGTGACCCGAACATAACTTCTAGTAATAATGAAACTGTGCACCCGGCGTAAGGGCCCGGCGCGCCACTCCTTTGAAGGAAGTGCGGCTATGCCGAATTGCGGTATGGTCTATCCCAACCTGCGGATTGTGTCCGGATCTAGCAGGTTTAAGTCACCGCCGCCGTCCATCAAAACCTGCATGAATTGCGGTCCGTCTATTATGGGATCCAATATCAGGGCAGTCTATCATGCGTTCCGGATACTTCTGGACTAATCCAGATGGTCGAAAGTGATTGGTTTTGACATCCAATCTCGGTGTTCCACTGGGGTGGACCGTGCGACACTTGTCTTAGCGAGTGCCGTGTTGGTTTTCCGTACTATCACGTGAAGCGAGTTTACTGTTTTGACTTCTTGTGGGAAAGTCTTTTGACTTCCGGTGCTCTGCTGGTGGGGTTCGTCATCGTCCTCGCTTGGCGCATCGAGCCCCTTGTGTCCGGCGTTGAGTCTGCCGGACTGTTTAAAAACCCAACAATTTCGGTTGGTATGGTTTGCAGGCCTTCCGGGGGTACTGTGGATTTGACATATCCGATCTAAAATTTTGTTTAGATTTGATAGCTCGTCTCTGTTGTCCTTAAGAGGCCGTGTTTTATTGTTTGGCCGCAAGCTTTTGAATCCGGCATTGACCGCCGTGCCCTTTGGGCTTTTTTTTCTTTATTCTGGCGTTGATCTTTCCTGCGCCGTGACTTTCCGTTTCCATCTCTGATCTCGGATGTATTCGGGTCGCTGGTGCTGCATCTTGCTAGTCAGCTGTCTTCTCCTGCGCAAAAGCGCGTCATGAGGCTTGTTAGCGCGGCCATTGTTCTTGGCTTCTCTTGGCCGAGGTGTCTGGTGAGCCATTCGTCTTGGACGTTGTGTTTAAAAGCTGCTAAGGCTTCCGCGTCCGGACAGTCGACTATTTGGTTCTTTTTGGTAAGGAACCTGTTCCAGAATTTGCGCGCTGACTCTCCGGGCTGTTGGGTTATATGACTCAGATCGTCTGCATCTGGAGGGCGGACATAAGTCCCTTGAAAATTTGCTCTAAACGCGTCCTCAAGCTCTTCCCAACTTCCAACAGTGTTTTCTGGGAGGCTTTTGAGCGATGCCGAGCTGGCCCTTTGAGCTTGAGGGTATGTATTTTATGGCGTGGAGATCATCTCCTCTAGCCATGTGTATGTGTAGTATGTAATCTTCTATCCGCACTCCGGGGTCTATTGTGCCGTCAGATGCCTCTATGTTCATGGGTTTGAACCCCTGCTGGAAATTCATGATCCAGCACCTCATCGGTAAAACATAGCGGGTGTGCGGCGCCCCTGTATGTGGGTGTGCCGCTGTCTTCGAACACTTGTTGTGTTGTGTTACTTCCTGGGGCCCTCTTTTTTGGCCCGTAGATGGACCTAGTTGGGCCGTCCATTTTCCCAGGATTATAATTCGGCTTGTGCGCGGCCCCACTTGTCGCTTTTGGCCTGTCATCTGGCCGTCTATCCGGCCAGGTGGCCTCTTTATTTTTTGACTGTGGAGGCTCTATGGCTTCCTCGTCAAATTCAGGCAGCAACTTGCGCCCGGGTAGCTCTTAGTTTGATGGCCATTGCCATATTTGTCTGCGATCTTGAATACTTTGCTCCACTTCATTACGAGTGTGTCTTACGCTGTTTTGAGCTTCCGTTTCTCCTTCTTCAAATTCTTGCAGTGGCGACGAGACTTTTGTGTATGTTCTTATGCTCCGGTGTTGTGTCCGGATTGTTGATTGCTCCGTGAAGGGGTTGATTATCCGGCTCGTCCTGTTCGTCGTCCGCTGGTTTGCCCTGCTCTATCGCTGGGTCGTTAGGAAGGCTGCTTTGATCGAGGCGGGACTTAGGGCGGCGTCTACGTCGCCGTTTTGGTTGTTTATCGGCGGGATTATCCTCTGCCGCGTCCCGTTGTTCCTTGTTATCGCTTCCCTTTGGGGTGTCCACCATGTATATGTCGTATGACGAGGTGGTCTTCCAGTGTCCTGTAGGCACTGGTTCTTGGTAGTCTCCGGCATCGTTGTCCATACCGTCGATGTCTTCGGAGTCGTAGTCGAGTACGTCGGTTAAACCGTCGACGGTGGCTACGAAGTGGGTGGTGGGTGGGCTCTGAATTTCTTCGTCGTCCGCGTCCCAACCATCCTGGCCGTAGTTCGGCCAGGGCTCTCCGGATAGCGAGAGATGCTTCGGTGAATTTACGATATCGCCGAAGGGCGAGTGGTGAAAGATGTCCGCAGCGGTGAATTCCATGATCGGCGCCCAATCGGATTCGACCGGGCGAGGCGCAGGAGGTTTGGAGTCCGGCAGAGAGTCCGGCACCTCGGAGTCATGGGCTTTATGCGGGACAAGGTAAGTGTTCGGCTCCATCGCCGTAGAAGTTGCAGCTCCTGAGGCGGTGTCCATCCATCCGTCCTCGATCCGAGCGATCGGCTCCGGACTATGGGTCGGAGCGGATTCGATTGCGGCCTCCAAGGTGCTGTCCGGCGGCAGAGTTAGGTCATGCCCATCGTGATAATGGCAGCACGTTCGGGTATGGCTCGAGATCCATCAAGATCAAGTCCCCGCGGATATCGGCCGTGAAGTTTAGGCTGCCAAACCTGACCTGGCGGCCAGGGCGTAGCTTTTGATCTGCTCCAGATGGCCAAGTGAGTTGGCCCATGATGCGAAAGCCGCCGAATACGAAGATCTGTCCGAGGAGAAAAGTCTCACCCAGGACTGCGTCGTTGTCGATTGAAGAGGCCATCAAGCCTATCGGTGACGACACAGAGGAACTCTCAATGAAAGCACCAATGTCGGTGTCAAAACCGGCGGATCTCGGGTAGGGGGTCCCGAACTGTGCGTCAAGGCGGATGGTAACAGGAGACAAGGGACACGATGTTTTACCCAGGTTCGGGCCCTCTTGATGGAGGTAAAACCCTACGTCCTGCTTGATTGATATTGATATTGTGGATGTTTACAAGAGTGGATCTACCACGAGATCAAGGAGGCTAAACCCTAGAAGCTAGCCTATGGTATGATTGTAAGGGTTGTTCTGTCCTACGGACTAGAGCCATCCGGTTTATATAGACACCGGAGAGGGCCAGGGTTACATAGAGTCGGTTACAATGGTAGGAGATCTACATATCCGTATCGCCAAGCTTGCCTTCCACGCCAAGGAAAGTCCCATCCGGACACGGGGCGAAGTCTTCAATCTTGTATCTTCATAGTCTTGGAGTCCGGTTGATGATGATAGTCCGGCCGATGATAGTCCGGCCGATGATGGTAGTCCGGCTATCCGGACACCCCCTAATCCGGGACTCCCTCAAGTATGCTATACGATGATACTTGGTGAACTTACCATCTACTCTCTTCTACATGCTGCAAGATGGAGGCTGCCAGAAGCGTAGTCTTCGATAGGATTAGCTATCCCCCTCTTATTCTCGGCATTCTGATTCACCAATCGATATTGCCCATTTACACAGATACCCATGCATATGTAGTGTAGATCCTTGCTTGCGAGTACTTCGGATGAGTACTCACGGTTGCTTTTCTCCCTCTTTTCCCCCTTTCCTTTTACCGGGTTGTCGCAACCGGATGTGGATCCCAGAGCAGACACCACCGTCGCATTTCCTACTACTATTGGAGGTGCCTACTACTACGTGCGGGCCCGGCGGCGATGGCGGGGAGTAGTTTAGGAGGATCCAGGCAGGAGGCCTGCGCCTCTTTCAATCAGATCCCGGTTTGTGCTAGCCTTCTTAAGGCAAACTTGTTTAACTTATGTCTGTACTCAGATATTGTTGCTTCCGCTGACTCGTCTATGATCGAGCACTTGTATTCGAGCCCTCGAGGCCCCTGGCTTGTATTATGATGCTTGTATGACTTATTTATGTTTTAAAGTTGTGTTGTGATATCTTCCCGTGAGTCCCTGATCTTGATCGTACACGTTTGCGTGCATGATTAGTGTACTATTGAATCGGGGGTGTCACAAGTTGGTATCAGAGCCGACTGCCTGTAGGAATCCCCCTTCCATACTCCTTAGCTGAAGTTGAGTCTAGTCGATGAAAACGGTTTTACTAACATGGCTGTGCAGCCCATGGGCCCTCGTCGCCATTGGGTGGTATTAGGATATTTTACTCCTCGATCCTTACTCTGGGACTCTGATCTCTCTTCTATTCGGGTTAAATGAATTTACTAACACTGACTCTAGGTTCTCGTAACTACTACCTCCTAGAGGGCCCCTTGTCACAGATGATCGCCCGCTGCACAAGAAGATTCCGAAGATACTCTCCGATGTTCCCTCGAGACTTGGTGCTTGTTGTTTTTGCAATTCCCTATCATCAATATAACCCTATGGATAACCACGTACACTTGCCATTCATACAATCATTCCTCGTTGATCTTGTTATTACAAGATACCCTGAAATTCTCTCTATTGTTCCGAGAATACCCTGTGCCTACTGCCTTGCAGTTCTTTGCCACATGAATACCCCTATGGATATTCTTTGCACTTACGGAGTATCCGTTCATCCGCAATTGTTTACGTGTTTCACAAAATTCTTTGGAATGCTATTCGATCTTCCGAAATCCTCAGTAGCCTATTGCTCCTGATCTTCCTTACCTGCTTGCAATATGGTTAATTCCATATGACTAGCGATATTCATTAGCATCCTTTGACATCGTCATAATGAGAATTTGAGTCAATATGTTTGTGAATGCCCGCAATCATCGATGATCCTTATAAATTACCTTTCCGGCTAAGCTGCCATTCTTTTAACTGGAATTGGTTCTCGACCAATCTATTTGCCATCAATTGTACCCTTAGGTCGATTGAACTTATCCACCCTTGATCAGAGCGTCTGCTTCTGATCCTTCGATTTGGAAATCATAATTCCTTTGATACCTAAGCATTGAATCAAATGTTCTATGATCTGATGCCCTTGCATTTTCTTCAACTGGTTGTGTGCCGATGCTCACATCAGCTCCGCCATGGACCGTCAGATCTTTTGTTGGATTATTATTTGATAGTGTCCTTCATATTTAATCGCCTTGTGAATTCTTCCCTGATACATAATGCCACTAGTAAATACTATTATCTGATTTGGCCAACCATGCTCTGCTTTCGAGCTGGTGATATTTACTCTTGAAGCTTGTGGTATATGTTCCTAAGAGGCCCTGATGGGTTGAACCTGTGCCTTGTCTAATCTGTGTGAACCCGGAAACTACTACGGGTCATACTCTACTGTTGTTATGTCAGATAAAACTTCAACACTACAACTTCGTCGAAGGCGAGAAGTGAAGGAAAGGTTATGCATTAGAGAAGTGGGAGTCGACCTTGAACTTTGTGTTCATGCCCATGGACATGATGTAGATCCTATCATGGAAACTTCTTGTAATATAACTATTTCCTTAATAAATATCATCTGGTATCTGTGAATTGATCCTTTGCAACCGTGGTTCCGACCATGATTGTTCTCCTTTGGTTCTATTTCTCGGACAAGTTAAAGTACTTGCCTTCTGCAGATCACTACGCTTTCCCAACCTCTATTTTGTTCTACCTTCGAGTATTACCCCCTGGTATCTTGAGGATATCAACCCATTACGCTTTCCCCGTCATAGTCACTCCACGGGTTCTGGGTTGTCGTCAACCGAGAACACCGATTAGTGAATTGAATCAACACTGTGATTCAATACTCCTAGTACTTTGTTGTTGAGACGTTTAATACTCCATCACGTCACTCCTAGCATGATCGATTACTTCATGATTGTGCTAATTTTAATTGTGCTACCTGGTGCTTCTTCCCGGAGCACAAATTTCGACAGTGAGCTAATCTTACGTCGATCTTCCTCGTCATATCATTTCTCCTTGAACAACAAACTTGATTTCGAGTTTGTGTCGTACCCATGGTTCCAATAACCTTTCGCTTCATCATTCCTTTAACTTGATGTCATCGCCGATCGGTTACATCATCGTGAAATATCATCTTCATGAAATCTCTCGACAAATGCTTCGTGATCATCATCAGCATTCTGAGCCCTTCCAGGATATCAATTGACTTCATGATGAGGAATACCATCCTTGCCCTCGATGATTTGTGTTGTCATGGACCACTTTATTGCCCCCCTCCAACCCAAACTTGTTCGTGTTTTGTGTTATACCTTGAGTTCCTTGCTATCCAGCATTTGTTCTGCTTTACCTTGGAGGATTACCATCTTTTATGTCAAGAATGTCGTGAGGATTACTCCACCTCTTAAGAATTCTTGGTATAGTGATACTTCTCACCATCACCATCCTTTCTTGGTCTCCGTGTTGTTTCTAACCGGAAAACCGACAAATGAACTATGATGTGCGACTTCAAAATTCTAGCAACCATATTGCTTTGAAGTTAATGGTCGATAGTTTCATTCTAAGTCTTTTGGTTATTGAATCACCATTCTGACATTGATCGTGCTACTTGGCCCATATTTCGGGCGCACCTTTCAACCATTGTTTAATTGTGTATGTTTTCCTCGAGCATACACCATTATATCATTTGATTTCACAAATGATATCTCCTTGTTCACATAATTGTGGAATGCCATGTTTTTGGAAATCCTGATCAGTTGCCGCTGAGCCCATCAGCCACATCCTTATCCTCTCCTTGATTTAATGATGAACTCTTGTTTCGGAACTCGCTTCCATAGTTCATTTCTTGAGAATCTTACAATGTCATCTCGTCAATTTGTGTCGCACCTTTTTCTTCTCATGCATCCTAAGTCTGAGGTATATTAACTCCAATCAGATCTGAATCTCGGTCAGATATGATGGTTGGAACGTATTTTCAAAAGTTATAACATTGGTCTTTATATGACCCGGTAAGCTGATGTCATGCCTAGCAGACCTGGCCGGAGGCCCTATTATTATAGCTTCCCCTTTAGCAAGGCTATCCATTCTTCCATGAGGAAATTGTAAGACTTATTCTACAAGTTATTCCTGATGAATCCATTAAGTATCCAAACTTTGTCCTTTGCTTGAAGACCATGTCGATGCTATCTCTAAGCATGTTTGTGGTACTCCGATTATCAAAAGAACATTTGTAGCCCAATGCTGAATGTTTCCTGCTCAATTATCCAAACACCGCTGTATGGCTAATGTCATGAAATTTCTCTCCCCTTACCTACAGAGTTTTCTACATTATATCCTGTCATGGATATCATACTTTGCTTGTCCTTGGGAAGGATATACCCCTTGAAATATGTGTTAAAACACATTTTCCTTTCCATTGTTCTGTTTAATCTGATAATCACATTTTCCTTTCCATTGTTTGTTTTAAACCTTTCGTGTAATATGACTTAACTTAGCAGTGATAATTCCCTGCTTAGGTAAGCACCTTGTTGTACCACGCGGTCAGTAAGACCCTGTTACTATTGTTGATGACATTCCGGTAACCACCGATGGACGAGAATTTTGCCTACTGGTCCGCCTCATTCAGCGAGTAGGAAAATGGTTCTCTTCGTCCCTCGCCCTTGGTACCGACATTGTTGTCGACATAACTGATAGGTGATACGTCTCCAACGTATCTATAATTTTTGATTGCTCCATGCTATATTATCTACTGTTTTGGGCAATATTGGGCTTTATTATCCACTTTTATATTATTTTTGGGACTAACCTATTAACCGGAGGCCCACCCAGATTTGCTGTTTTTTTGCTTATTTCAGTGTTTCGAAGAAAAGGAATATCAAACGGAGTCGAAACGGAATGAAATCAACTGGAGAAGTTATTTTTGGAAGGAAAGCTACCGGATGGACTTGGACCCCATGTCAGGAGCTAAGGGAGGCGCTCACGAGGGTGGGGGGCGCGCCCACCCCCTAGGGCGCGCCCCCTGCCTCGTGGGGCCCCTGAAGCTCCACCAACGTACTTCCTGCACCCATATATACCTACGTACCCTAAAACTTCCAGAACGGAGATTAGATCGGGAGTTCCGCTGCATAAGCCTCTGTAGCCACCAAAACTTCTCGGGACCTGTTAAACCCCTACCTGGGAGGGGAACCCTCACCGATGGCCATCTTCATCATCCCAGCGCTCTCCATGACGAGGAGGGAGTAGTTCACCCTCGGGGCTGAGGGTATGTACCAGTAGCTATGTGTTTGATCTCTCTCTCTCTCTCTCTCTCTCTCGTTTTCTTGATTTGGCACGATCCATATGTTTCTTCTCCCCCTCTTCTCTCTTGTAATGGATTGAGTTTTCCCCTTGAAGTAATCTTATCGGATTGAGTCTTTAAAGATTTGAGAACACTTGATGTATGTCTTGCCGTGCGTATCTGTGGTGACAATGGGATATCACGTGACTCACTTGATGTTTGTTTTGGTGATCAACTTGCGGGTTCCGCCCATGAACCTATGCATAGGGGTTGGCACACGTTTTCTTCGTGATTCTCCGATAGGAGCTTTAGGCACTCATTGAAGTACTTTGTGTTTGATTGAATAGATGAATCTGAGATTGTGTGATGCATATCGTATAATCATACCCACGGATACTTGAGGTGACATTGGAGTATCAAGGTGACATTAGGGTTTTGGTTGATTTGTGTCTTAAGGTGTTATTCTAGTACGAACTCTAGGGCTGTTTGTGACACTTATAGGAATAGCCCAACGGATTGATTGGAAAGAATAACTTTGAGGTGGTTTCGTACCCTACCATAATCTCTTCATTTGTTCTCTGCTATTAGTGGCTTTGGAGTGACTCTTTGTTGCATGTTGAGGGATAGTTATATGATCCAGTTATGTTATTATTGTTGAGAGAACTTGCACTAGTAAAAGTATGAACCCTAGGCCTTGTTTCCTAGCATTGCAATACCGTTTGTGCTCACTTTTACCACTTGCTACCTTGCTGTTTTTATATTTTCAGATTACAAAAACCTATATCTACCATCCATATTGCACTTGTATCACCATCTCTTCGCCGAACTAGTGCACCTATACAATTTACCATTGTATTGGGTGTGTTGGGGACACAAGAGACTTTTTGTTATTTGGTTGCGGGGTTGCTTGAGAGAGACCATCTTCATCCCTCGCCTCCCTCGGATTGATAAACCTTAGGTCATCCACTTGAGGGAAATTTGCTACTGTCATACAAACCTCTGCACTTGGAGGCCCAACAACGTCTACAAGAAGAAGTTTGTGTAGTAGACATCAAGCTCTTTTCTAGCGTCGTTGCCGGGGAGGTGAGTGCTTGAAGGTATATCTTTAGATCTTGCAATCAAATCTTTTTGTTTCTTGTTTTAGCACTAGTTTAGTTTATAAAAGAAAACTACAAAAAAATGGAATTGAGTTTACCTCATACGCTTCATCTTTTTAATATCTTTCATGAGTATGATGGAAAGGAAAATTGTGCCAAAGTGTTAGAAGAAGAATGCATTAAAATGTTTGGCACTAAATCTTTTAATGATGAGCATGATTGCAATGTTGTTAGTATGAACTCCTTGAATATCCATAGTACTAATGATGATTGCACTAGTTATGATAAAAATGCCTCCTATAAGCATGTCAATTTTTGTGGAGTGCATTGGGTTTGCAAGTTCACACCAAATAGGGAAGATAGATATTGCAAGAGGCATAAGTACTTAGAAACTAAATGGTTGCAAGAAAGGCTAGATGCATGTGCTGAATTTTTTTTCTTAGCCATACTTGTGAACTTTGCAATGAACGTGATCATTTTAGTACCCAATGCAAATTGTTTCATGATCGTATCGTGTCCAAAAATTGTGATGACTTGATTTCCCTTGCACATCATAATGAACTTAGTTTGCTCTTGGGTTATGAAGAAATGAAACATATAACTAAGGTTATTCCAGAATTTGCCCTTGATAGAGTTCTTCATTTTGATTTAGAAGAAATTTATATGTATTGTGCGGTGAATTGCATTGAAAATCCTTATATTGCCAATTACATAAAGAAAAGAAAGCAAATAGAGGATGAAGAGAATACTAACGAAAGGGAAGAGACTTCCCAATATCCTCCTATTGTTTCTTATGATGAATCAGGTAACGAGGAGGAGCCGTCTATCCAACCAATCTCATTAATAAGGAGCTCCAAAAAGAGGATTGAACCCACACATGATGTGGTGAAGAAGAAGAAAAGAAAAAGGAAGAGAGGTAAAAAGGTATCTCTCCCAAATAAAGTTGCTCCTGTTATTGCTGTGCCTCATGAAAATGAAGATGATACACTTGACGATGATCTAGTTATTCCTATTGCTTGTTGTGATGATTATGATTGGGAAGATAATGATACTTCTTATGATCTTGAAAATCTTTTTGGCACTTGCTTGGAAGAATATAATAATTGCTATACTATCGGTGCTATCTATACTATTAATGATGAGAGTGATTATGCTTATGATATGAAAAGGCCCAAGCTTGGGAAGCTATGTTTGATGAGGATGACATATTTGAGAATATATTTGCTGTAATTAATGTTTGTCCCAAGCTTGGGGATGCTATGTTTAATAATGATAATATTTTTAGCCTCCCAAGTTTTGATATGCAAAGTTGTTATGATGATAGAATGCCTTCTACCTATGATGATTATATTAATGAAAGTGGGTTTGGAAGAGTGTCAACTTTAGGAAGTAGTGATCCCACAATATTGGAGGATGTTGAATCTTATAATATTTATGAAAGTGGATTTGGAGAGGTCATGACTTTATTTAGTGATGTATCCACTATTTCGGAAGAGGTTTCAATCGATTATGATGAGAACAAAGTTGCTACTTATGATGATTATTGTGATGAAACTTATGCTATAAAAAGTAGTGATGATTATATTTATAAAACTTGTCATGATTATGATTACCCTTTCTCTGAACGTTACTCTTTTAACGTGCAAACAATTTATAGTATTCAAGTCTCTTATGATACTCTCACTATCCCGGATAAAAAGAATCTTGCTTATGTGGAGAGTAATAAAATTTCTATGCTAGTAAATCATGAAAAGAATGTTTTAGGTGCTGGTTATATTGTTGAATTCATTCATGATGCTACTGAAAATTATTATGAGGAAGGAATATATACTTGTAGGAATTGCAATAATATCAAGTTTCCTCTCTATGTGCTTAAAGTTTTGAAGTTATGCTTGCTTTACCTTCCTATGCAAGTTGATTATTGTTCCCATAAGTTGTTTGCTCACAAAATACCTATGCATATGAAGTGGGTTAGACTTAAATGTGCTAGTCATATTCTTCATGATGCTCTCTTTATGTTTCAATTCTTATCTTTTATGTGAGCATCATTGAAATCATCATGCCTAGCTAGGGGCATTAAACGATAGGGCTTGTTGGGAGGCAACCCAATTTTATTTTAGTTTCTTGCTTTTTGGTTCTGTTTAGGAATAAATAATACATCTAGCTTCTGTTTAGATGTGGTTTTATGTTTTAATTAGTGTGTTGTGCCAAGTAGAACCTTTGGGAAGACTTGGGTGAAGTCTTTATGATCATGCTGTAAAAAACAGAAACTTTAGCGCTCACGAGATTAGCTTCAACTTTTTAATGGAGAGTGCTATTTAGTTGATTCTATTTTAAGATGATTAATAGACAAATTCCTCAGGTCCACCAATTTATTTTAGAATTTTTGGAGTTCCAGAAGTTTGCCTTAGTTACAGATTACTACAGACTGTTCTGTTTTTGACAAATCCTGTTTTTCATGTGTTGTTTGCTTATTTTGATGACTCTATGGCTAGTAAAATAGTTTATAAACCATAGAGAAGTTGGAATACAGTAGGTTTAACACCAATATAAATAAAGAATTAGTTCATTACAGTATCTTGAAGTGGTGTTTTGTTTTCTTTCGCTAACGGAGCTTACAAGTTTTCTGTTAAGTTTTGTGTTGTGAAGTTTTCAAGTTTTGGGTAAAGATTCGATGGACTATGGAATAAGGAGTGGCAAGAGCCTAAGCTTGGGGATCCCAAGGAACCCCAAGATAATATTCAAGGATAACCAAGCGTCTAAGCTTGGGGATGCCCCGGAAGGCATCCCCTCTTTCGTCTTCGTTCATCGGTAACTTTACTTGGAGCTATATTTTTATTCACCACATGATATGTGTTTTGCTTGGAGCGTCAATTTATTTTATTTTGCTTTGCTTGCTGTTTGAATAAAATACCAAGATCTTAAATTCTAAAATGTTAGAGAGTCTTCACATAGTTGCATAATTATTCGACTAATCATTGATCTTCACTTATATCTTTCGGAGTAGTTTGTTGTTTGCTCTAGTGTACTTATATCTTTTAGAGCATGGTGGTAGTTGTATTTTGAAGAAATAGATGAACTCTCATGCTTCACTTATATTATTTTGAGAGTCTTTGGAATAGCATGGAAATTTGCTTAAATAATCCTAATATGCTAAGCATAAAAGATTTGTAAGAATTCTTATGAGTGTGTTGAATACTACGAAAAGTTTGATGCTTGATAATTGTTTTGAGATATGGAGGTGATAATATCAAAGTCGTGCTAGTTGAGTAGTTGTGAATTTGAGAAATGCTTGTGTTGAAGTTTGCAAGTCCCGTAGCATGCACGTATGGTAAACATTATGTAACAAATTTGAAACATGAGGCGTTCTTTGATTGTCCTCCTTATGAGTGGCGGTCGGGGACGAGCGATGGTCTTTTCCTACCAATCTACCCCCCTAGGAGCATGCGCGTAGTGCTTTGGTTTTTGATGGCTTGTAGATTTTTGCAATAATTATGTGAGTTCTTTATGACTAGTGTTGAGTCCATGGATTATACGCACTCTCACCCTTCCGTCATTGCTAGCCTCTTCGCTACCATGCATTGCCCTTTCTCACACTGAGAGTTGGTGCAAACTTCGCCGGTGCATCCAAACCCCGTGATGTGATACGCTCTTTCACACATAAACCTCCTTATATCTTCCTCAAAACAGCCACCATACCTACCTATCATGGCATTTCCATTGCCATTCCGAGATATATTGCCATGCAACTTTCCACCATACCGTTCTTCATGACACATTCATCATTGTCATATTGCTTAGCATGATCATGTAGTTGACATAGTATTCGTGGCAAAGCCACCGTTCATAATTCTTTCATACATGTCACTCTTGATTCATTGCATATCCCGGTACACCGCCGGAGGCATTCATATAGAGTCATACTTTGTTCTAGTATCGAGTTGTAATCATTGAGTTGTAAATAAATAGAAGTGTGATGATCATCATTCAATAGAGCATTGTCCCAAAAAAAAAGGCCAAGGAAAAAAAAGAAGGACCAAAAAAAGAGAAAAAAATAAGAAAATAAAAAGGGGCAATGCTACTATTCTTTTACCACACTTGTGCTTCAAAGTAGCACCGTAATCTTCATGATAGAGAGTCTCTTGTTTTGTGACTTTCATATACTAGTGGGAACTTTACATTATAGAACTTGGCTTGTATATTCCAACGATGGGCCTCCTCAAATGCCCTAGGTCTTCGTGAGCAAGCAAGTTGGATGCACACCCACTTAGTTTCTTTTGTTGAGCTTTCATACATTTATAGCTCTAGTGCATCCGTTGCATGGCAATCCCTACTCCTTGCATCAACATCAATCGATGGGCATTTCCATAGCCCAATGATTAGCCTCGTAGATGTGAGATCTTCTCCTTTTTTGTCTTCTCCACATAACCCCCATCATCATATTCTATTCCACCCATAGTGCTATATCCATGGCTCGCGCTCATGTATTGCGTGAAGGTTTATAAGTTTGAGATTACTAGAGTATGAAACAATTGCTTGGCTTGTCATCGGGTTGTGCATGATGAGAGCATTCTTGTGTGTGACGAAAATGGAGCATGACTAAACTATATGATTTTGTAGGGACGAACTTTCTTTGGCCATGTTATTTTGAGAAGACATAATTGCTTAGTTAGTATGCTTGAAGTATTATTATTTTTATGTCAATATGAACTTTTGTTTTGAATCTTTCAGATCTGAATATTCATATCACAAGTAAGAAGAATTACATTGTAATTATGCCAACTAGCATTCCACATCAAAAATTATATTTTTTATCATTTACCTACTCGAGGACGAGCAGGAATTAAGCTTGGGGATGCTTGATACGTCTCCAATGTATCTATAATTTTTTATTGCTCCATGCTATATTATCTACTGTTTTGGGCAATATTGGGCTTTATTATCCACTTTTATATTATTTTTTGGACTAACCTATTAACCGGAGGCCCAGCCCAGATTTGTTGTTTTTGCCTATTTCGGTGTTTCGAAGAAAAGGAATATCAAACGGAGTCGAAACGGAACGAAATCAACTGGAGAAGTTATTTTTGGAAGGAAAGCTACCAGATGGACTTGGACCCCACGTCAGGAGCTAAGGGAGGTGCTCACGAGGGTGGGGGCGTGCCCACCCCCCTAGGGCGCGCCCCCTGCCTCATGGGGCCCCCGAAGCTCCATTGATGTACTTCCTGCACCCATATATACCTACGTACCCTAAAACTTCCAGAACGGAGATTAGATCGGGAGTTCCGCCGCCGCAAGCCTCTGTAGCCACCCAAAACTTCTCAGGACCCTGTTCCGGCACCCTACCGTAGGGGGGAACCCTCACCGGTGGACATCTTCATCATCCCGGCGCTCTCCATGACAAGGAGGGAGTAGTTCACCCTCGGGGCTGAGGGTATGTATCGATGTCGTGTGTTTGATCTCTCTCTCTCTCGTATTCTTGATTTGGCACGATCTTGATGTATCATGAGCTTTGCTATTATAGTTGAATCTTATGTTTCTTCTCCCCTCTTCTCTCTTGTAATGGATTGAGTTTTCCCTTTGAAGTAATCTTATCGGATTGAGTCTTTAAAGATTTGAGAACACTTGATGTATGTCTTGTCGTGCGTGTCTGTGGTGACAATGGGATATCACGTGACTCACTTGATGTATGTTTTGGTGATCAACTTGCGGGTTCCGCCCATGAACCTATGCATAGGGGTTGGCACACGTTTTCGTCGTGATTCTCTGATAGGAGCTTTGGGCACTCATTGAAGTACTTTGTGTTGGATTGAATAGATGAATCTGAGATTGTGTGATGCATATCGTATAATCATACCCACGGATACTTGAGGTGACATTGGAGTATCTAGGTGACATTAGGGTTTTAGTTGATTTGTGTCTTAAGGTGTTATTCTAGTACGAACTCTAGGGCTGTTTGTGACACTTATAGGAATAGCCCAACGGATTGATTGGAAAGAATAACTTTGAGGTGGTTTCGTACCCTACCATAATCTCTTCGTTTGTTCTCTGCTATTAGTGACTTTGGAGTGACTCTTTGTTGCATGTTGAGGGATAGTTATATGATCCAGTTATGTTATTATTGTTGAGAGAACTTGCACTAGTGAAAGTATGAACCCAGTGCCTTGTTTCCTAGCATTGCAATACCGTTTGTGCTCACTTTTACCACTTGCTACCTTGCTGTTTTTATATTTTCAGATTACAAAAACCTATATCTACCATCCATATTGCACTTGTATCACCATCTCTTCAGAACTAGTGCACCTATACAATTTACCATTGTATTAGGTCTGTTGGGGACACAAGAGACTCTTTGTTATTTGGTTGCAGGGTTGCTTGAGAGAGACCATCTTCATCCTACGCCTCTCACGGATTGATAAGCCTTAGGTCATCCACTTGAGGGAAATTTTCTACTGTCCTACAAACCTCTGCACTTGGAGGCCCAACAACGTCTACAAGAAGAAGGTTGTGTAGTAGACATCAATAGGGCACACTCTGACATGTCGTGCTATCATAACCGTGCAAGATGTCAACGCCCTTCCTACTTTTAACTACTTCATGGGCCCATAACCCACAGTTCCACAGGATCGAAACCTGACTCTCCTGTACACCCTGTTGTCAAAGTTATTCCTCGCGCTTGACTTCGTATGTAATTCACGGGCCACCTACCTAGTGATCTATTCTGGTATCAAACACAAAACTTACCCCCCATTTCTCTGGACCCCCTTTTACACTTTGTTTCAGGCTTCGAATGATTGCCTACCCGCTTGAAACTTGTCATGGTACTTTCTTACTTTGCTCTCGATATTTCGTTAAGTTTTAGTTTGAGAGCTACTTTCTGCCACCTTCCCCGATGTTAGCTACCCGATAGTCAACCGTGCAGAGTTCCATTCTTCCGGTATACCCCTTATTCTTTAGTAAGTACGATGGAGTTCCCGAAGAAAGGATGCCAACTTATTCATGATGACCTGAAGAAGAGAAATGAAGACATCAACGTAATGGATCGACCTCTTCGAAGAGCAACCAAGACCGAGAAGATCCGTTAGATTTTTCATAACCCAATCCCTCCCCCCTTACTCCCCTCTTAAATCTCGGGATGAGATTTCTTGTAGTGGAGGAGAATTGTGACGCCCGGATAATCAAGCTACAGTAACTTCTGCTAATGATGCCACGTCACCAAAATTACTATTGCTAATCTCGCGTTAGTTCAAAACGATTCGGAATAACTATTTGAGTTAATGGCAAACATCAAAAGTTTTCAAACATTAAAACTAAAATGTTTGGTTTGCGGAAAATAATCCATACATTATTTTGGTGAAGAAACCACATTTTTATAAAATAATTAAATGCTATAAGATAAGTAAAACAGTAGCTGAAACAATTATTTAAACGTCTCTTAAATGATTAAATTCTTGCAAACCACTTTTTATATACAAAATTAATTGTGGCGATGGTATAACTACTATTACCAATTTAGGTGCTAACTATATGTTTTACAAAACTAAAACAATTTGAAAGATTAAATAAACAGAAAAAGGTCTAGCTAAAGAAAAAGAGAAAATAGGAGGACCTAAATCTCATGCACTTTGGCCCATCTAGCAATTTACCCAGGCCTAGCCCATCTATCTCTCCTTCAACCTCACCTACAGGAGCATGTGTGTGGCACACATCCAGGGCACCATGGCCATGGATGCCCTCCACGTCGCCCCTCTCGCCCTATATGGGTGCCCCCCCAAAACCCTAGCTCGCACTCATCCATTCTCCCCTCTTCCCCCATCGGGCCCCTCCTCTTCTTCGTGAATTAGATCTCGAAATCACTCACGGTCACCGCTGCATCTCCATCGTTGATGCGTCCACCGGATCCTCCGGCGTGCGGGAGTACGTCTTGGAGGTCCACTTCCCTCGTCTTCATCTGTTCTGGGCGACTCATCAGCCCGGGGAGCCGCATGGCTGACGCGGTCTTCGTCTTCTTCCTCCGACCGCCGCATCTCGCCGTCACCACCGCCTCTCCGACCCGTCGCCGGCCTCCCCGAGAACGCCTTCCGCCTCGCTGTGAGCTCCTCTCCCGGATCCACTCTCTCCTTTGCCCGATTTATCGCCCGTTGAGGCCGTCCCCCCCGTGCCGCCATGGCGGCTTCGCTCATGGCGTGCTCGCCACGGCCTGACCACGCCCGTCTCCGTGCTCACCCCAACGCACGCCCACGAGCTCCTGGGCGCCCCTGCAAGCGGGACCCACGCCATCGGCCAGCGCTCTGCAATCGCTTGCAGCCGCCACGCTTCCGCCGCTTCGCTGTTGCTCGCTCTTTGCTTTTGCCAGCGCCGCCTCCGCTTCTCACCGCGCTGGCCGCGCCGCTGCTTAGCCCCCCCTGCCGCCGCATCCTCGCGCCCGCCATCCCAGCACCGTGGTCGCCGTCGTCGGTCACACCCGCTCCCGGCCCTGTCGCGGCTGAGGCCGGCACCGCGTGCCCGCACGAGCCCAGCCGGTCCCTTGTTGGATTAGTGGGGATAACCCCCCAGATTAGATTAAGTGCTAACCCTCCTTGTGAGTATGACTAGTGGGACCCACCCCCTGTTAGAACAAAAAAAGAATTTCAAAATAACTAAATATAATTGATAATTAATTAATTAATTTAATAGTTAATTAACTTAATTAATATTGCCTAGTTACCTAATTAACTACCTCACTAGTTTAAATAGTCAATGACAAGGAGGCCCCACCCTCCTGTTGACCAGTCAAAGTTTGACTGGTCAACTGGGTCCACTGGCCCACATGTCAGCCTTTGTGTTCATTCTATGTACACAGGGCTTGGTACCCATAGCATTTTGTCTATTAATTTTGAAATACAAATAATTTGGGAAAATGGATTAAATCATTAAAAATTAATATAAAATAATCCGTAACTCGGATGAAAAAACTTTGTACATGAAAGTTGCTCAGAACGATGAGACGGATCTGGATACGCAGCTCGTTCGTCCGCCACACATACCTAGCATAGCAAACACGCAACTTTCCCCCTCCGTTTCATTTGTCCGAAAACGTGAAACACCGGGGATACTTTTCCGGATGTTTCCCCCTTCCGTCGGTATCACCTCCTACTACGTTAGGTCGCCCCTAGCACCGCGTATTGCCATGTTATGCTTTGTGATGCTTTGATTGCTCTGTTATTTATTATGTTCCCCCTCCGTTACTTCTTTCCGATAGACCCTCAGACCGCTGTCGGTAACCCTGTGATCGACTACATCGACGACGAACACTTCTCTTGCCAGAGCAACCAGGCAAGCCCCCTGATACGTCCATTTTGCATCATGCTTTTATATCGATATTTATTGCATTATGGGATGTTACTACACATTATGTCACAATACTTATGCCTATTCTCTCTTATTTTACAAGGTTTACATAAGGAGGGAGAATGCCGGAATTTGGAATTCAATTTGGAAAAGGAGCAAATATTAGAGACCTATTCTGCACAACTCCAAAAGTCCTGAAACTCCACGAAAGTCATTTTTGGAAATAATAAAAAATATTGAGCAGAAGGAGTTCACCAGAAGGGGCCCCACCTGTCCACGAGGGTGGGGGGCGCGCCCTATCCCCAGGGTGCCCCCTGCCTCGTGGGCCCCCTGTTGGCTCTCCGATGGCCATCTTCTGCTATATGAGGTCTTTCGTCGAGGAAAAAATCATAAGCAACCTTTCGGGATGAAACTCCGCCGCCACGAGGCGGAACCTTGGCGGAACCAATCTAGGGCTCCAGCAGAGCTGTTCTGCCGGGGACACTTCCCTCCGGGAGGGGGAAATCATCGCCGTCGTCATCACCAACGCTCCTCTCATCGGGAGAGGGCAATCTCCATCAACATCTTCACCAGCACCATCTCCTCTCAAAACCCTAGTTCATCTCTTGTATCCAATTCTTGTCTCCAAGTCCGGATTGGTACTGGTAGGTTGCTAGTAGTGTCGATTACTCCTTGTAGTTGATGCTAGTTGGTTTATTTGGTGAAGATCATATGTTCAGATCCTTTATGCATATTAATACCCTCTGATTATGAACATGAATATGCTTTGTGAGTAGTTATGTTTGTTCATGAGGACATGGGAGAAGTCTTGCTATTAGTAGTCATGTGAATTTGGTATTAGATTCGATATTTTGATGAGATGTATGTTGTCTAGCCTCTAGTGGTGTTATGTGAACGTCGACTACATAACACTTCACCATTATTTGGGCCTAGAGGAAGGCATTGGGAAGTAATAAGTAGATGACGGGTTGCTAGAGTGACAGAAGCTTAAACCTTAGTTTATGCGTTGCTTCGTAAGGGGCTGATTTGGATCCACATGTTTCATGCTATGGTTAGGTTTACCTTAATACTTGTGTTGTAGTTGCAGATGCTTGCAATAGAGGTTAATCATAAGTGGGATGCTTGTTCAAGTAAGAACAGCACCCAAGCACCGGTCCACCCACATATCAAATTATCAAACTACCAAACGCGAATCATATGAACGTGATGAAAACTAGCTTGACGATATTACCATGTGTCCTCGGGAGCGTTTTTCCTTATATAAGAGTTTTTCCAGGCTTGTCCTTTGCTACAAAAAGGATTGGGCCACCTTGCTGCACTTTATTTACTTTTTTTACTTGTTGCTCGTTACAAATTATCCTATCACAAAACTATCTGTTACCACTTATTTCAGTACTTGCAGAGAATACCTTGCTGAAAACCTCTTATCATTTCCTTCTCCTTCTCGTTGGGTTCGACACTCTTACTTATCGAAAGGACTACGATAGATCCCCTATACTTGTGGGTCATCAAGACTCGTTTCTGGCGCCGTTGCCGGGGAGTGAAGCGCCTTTGGTAGGTGGAATTTGGTAAGGAAACAATTATATGGTGTGCTGAAATTTACTGTCACTTGTTACTATGGAAAGTAATCCTCTGAGGGGCTTGTTCGGGGTATCTTCACCCCGACCAGTAGAGAAAACAGTTGCTCCTCCTACTGAACCTACTGAAAATGAAAATGTTCCCTTTGAAGTTCCTTCAGGTATGTTAGAAAAACTTCTAGCTAATGCTTTTACAGGAGATGGAACAAAGCATCCTGATGAGCACCTAATATTTGTGGATGAGGTTTGTGGATTATTTAGGCTTGCAGGTATACCCGATGATGTTGTTAAGAAGAAGGTCTTCCCTTTATCTTTGAAGGGAGATCCATCGACATGGTATAGGCTATGTGATGATACGGGATCATGGAACTTTAAAAGAATGAAATTGGAATTTCATCGGAAGTATTATCCTATGCATCTTGTTCATCGTGATCGCAATTTTATATATATATATATATATATATATATATATATATATATATATATATATATATATAATTTTGTCCTCATGAAGGAGAAAGCATCGCTCAAGCTTGGGGGAGGCTTAAATCAATGTTATATTCATGCCCCAATCATGAGCTCTCAAAAGAAATAATTCTTCAAAAAATTTATGCTCGGCTTTCTGAAAATAATCGCATCATGCTCGATACTTCTTGTGTTGACTCTTTTATGATGAAGACTATTGAATTCAAATGGAATTTATTGGATAGAATTAAACGCAACTCTGAAGATTGGGACCTCGACGAAGGTAAGGAGTCAGGTATGACACCTAAGTTTGATTGTGTTAAGTCTTTTATGGATACCGATGTTTTCCGTGAAATTAGCACTAAATATGGACTTGACTCAGAGATAGTAGCTTCTTTTTGTGAATCTTTTGCTACTTATGTTGATCTCCCCAAGGAGAAGTGGTTTAAATATCATCCTCCCATAGAAGTAAAAGTAGCTGCACCTACTAAAGTTGAAGAAAAGACTGTCACTTATAATGATCCTATTGTTCCTACCTCTTATATTGAGAAACCACCTTTCCCTGTTAGAATAAAGGATCGTGCTAAAGCTTCAACTGTAGTTCGTAAAAGCAATATTAGAACTTATACACCTCCTGAGCAAGTTAAAGTTGAACCTAGTATTGCTATTGTTAAAGATCTCTTGGCTGATAATATTGATGGGCATGTTATTCATTTCTGCGGTGAAACCGCTAGAATTGCTAAACTCGGTGCTAAAGATAAACATAGACCTGTGGTAGGCGTGTCTGTTATTTCTGTTAAAATAGGAGATCATTGTTATCATGGCTTATGTGATATGGGTGCTAGTGCTAGTGTTATACCACACACTTTATATGAAGAAATTAAGCATGAAATTGCACCTGCTGAGTTAGAAGGTATTGATGTCACAATTAAACTTGCCAATAGAGATACCATATCAGCAATGGGAATTGTTAGAGATGTTGAAGTCTTGTGTGGGAAAACTAAATATCCTGCTGATTTTCTTGTTCTTGGTTCCCCACAAGATAACTTTTGTCTCATTATATTTGGTAGACCCTTCTTGAATACAGTTAATGCTAGGATAGACTGCGAAAAGAATATTGTTAATATTGGCTTGGGTGATATGTATCATGAGTTTAATTTCTCTAAATTTAGTAGACAACACCATGAAGAAGAATTGCCTAGTAAAGATGAAATTATTGGTCTTGCTTCTATTGTCGTACCTCCTAGTGATCCTTTAGAACAATATTTGCTAGACCATGAAAATGATATGTTTATGAATGAAAGAATGGAAATAGATGAAGTATTCTTTAATCAGGAACCTATTCTGAAACACAATTTGCCTGTTGAAATCCTAGGGGATCCTCCTCCACCCAAGGGTGGTCCCGTCTTTGAGCTTAAACCGTTGCCTGATAATCTTAAATATGCTTATCTTGATGAAAAGAAGATATATCCTGTTATTATTAGTGCTAACCTTTCAGAGCACGAAGAAGAAAGATTATTGAAAACTCTGAAGAAGCACCGTGCTGCTATTGGATATACTCTTGATGATCTTAAGGGCATTAGTCCCACTCTATGTCAACATAAAATAAATTTGGAAGAAGATGCCAAACCGGTTTGTGATCCTCAACGACGTCTGAATCCTAAAATGATAGAAGTGATAAGAAAAGAAATACTAAAGCTTCTGGAGGCAGGTATAATTTACCCCGTTGCTGATAGTCAGTGGGTAAGTCCTGTCCATTGTGTCCCTAAGAAGGGAGGTATTACTGTTGTTCCAAATGATAAAGATGAATTGATTCCACAAAGAATTATTACAGGTTATAGGACGGTAATTTATTTCCGTAAATTAAATAAGGCTACTAAGAAAGATCATTACCCCTTACCTTTTATCAATCAAATGCTAGAAAGATTATGCAAACCTACACACTACTGCTTTCTAGATGGTTATTCCGATTTCTCTCAAATACCTGTGTCAGCCAAAGATTAATCAAAGCCTATTTTTACTTGCCCTTTTGGTACTTTTGCTTATAGACGTATGCCTTTCGGTTTATGTAATGCACCTGCTACCTTTCAAAGATGCATGATGGCTATATTCTCTGACTATTGTGAAAAGATATGTGAGGTTTTCATGGACGAATTTTCCGTCTATGGATCTTCTTTTGACGATTGCTTGAGCAATCTTGATCGAGTTTCGCAGAGATGTGAAGAAACTAATCTTGTCTTGAATTGGGAAAAGTGCCACTTTATGGTTAATGAAGGTATTTTCTTGGGGCATGAAGTTTCCGAAAGAGGTATTGAAGTTGATAAAGGCAAGGTTGATGCTATTGAAAAGATGCCATGTCCCAAGGACATCAAAGGTATAAGAAGTTTCCTTGGTCACGCCGGATTTTATAGGAGGTTCATTAAGGACTTCTCAAAAATTTCTCGACCTCGACTAATTTATTACAAAAGATATACCATTTGTCTTTGATGATGATTGTGTAGAAGCATTTGAAATACTTAAGAAAGCATTGATCTCTGCACCTATAGTTCAGCCACCTGATTGGAATTTACCCTTTGAAATTATGTGTGATGCTAGTGATTATGTTGTAGGTGTTGTTCTAGGGCAAAGAGTTGATAAGAAATTAAATGTTATTCATTATGCTAGTAAAACTCTAGATAATGCTCAAAGAAATTATGCTACTACTGAAAAGGAATTCTTAGCAGTTGTATTTGCTTGTGATAAGTTCAGACCTTATATTGTTGATTCTAAAGTAACTATTCACACTGATCATGCTGCTATTAAATATCTTATGGAGAAGAAAGATGCTAAACCTAGACTTATCAGATGGGTTCTCTTGCTACAAGAATTTGATTTGCATATTGTTGATAAAAGGGAGTTGAGAACCCCGTTGCGGACAACTTGTCTAGGTTAGAAAATGTTCTTGATGACCCACTACCTATTGATGATAGCTTTCCCGATGAGCAAGTAAATGTCATAAATACTTCTCGTAGTACTCCTTGGTATGCTGATTATGCTAATTACATTGTTGCTAAATTTATACCACCTAGTTTCACATACCAACAAAAGAAAAAGTTCTTCTATGATTTGAGACATTAATTTTGGGATGACCCACATCTTTATAAAGAAGGAGTAGATGGTGTTATTAGACATTGTGTACCTGAGCATGAACAGGAACAGATCCTACGCAAGTGTCACTCCGAAGCTTATGGAGGACACCACGTTGGAGACAGAACTGCACATAAGGTATTGCAATCCTGTTTTTATTGGCCTACTCTCTTCAAGGATGCCTGTAAGTTTGTCTTGTCATGTGATGAATGCCAAAGAATTGGTAATATTAGTAGACGTCAAGAAATGCTTATGAATTATTCACTTTTTATTGAACCATTTGATGTTCGGGGCTTTGATTATATGGGACCTTTTCCTGCCTCTAATGGATATACACATATTTTAGTTGTTGTTGATTACGTTACTAAGTGGGTAGAGGCTATTCCAACTAGTAGTGTTGATCATAACACCTCTATTAAGATGCTTAAAGAAGTTATTTTTCCGAGGTTTGGAGTCCCTAGATATTTAATGACTGATGGTGGTTCACATTTTATTCATGGTGCTTTGAGTAAAATGCTTGCTAAGTATGATGTTAATCATAGAATTGCATCTCCTTATCACCCACAGTCTAGTGGTCAAGTAGAATTGAGTAATAGAGAACTCAAATTAATTTTGCAGAAGACTGTCAATAGGTCTAGAAAGAATTGGTCAAAGAAACTTGATGATGCATTATGGCTTATAGAACTGCATATAAAAATCCTATGGGTATGTCTCCGTATAAAATGGTTTATGGAAAAGCATGTCACTTACCTCTCGAACTAGAACATAAGGCATATTGGGCCATTAAAGAGCTCAATTATGATTTTAAACTTGCCGGTGAGAAGAGGTTATTTGACATTAGCTCACTTGATGAATGGAGAACCAAGCTTATGAAAATGCCAAGTTGTTTAAAGAAAAAAGTTAAAAGATGGCATGACAAAAGGATACAAAAGCGTGAGTTTAATGTAGGTGATTATGTATTGATATACAACTCTCGTTTAAGATTTTTTGCAGGAAAACTTCTCTCTAAATGGGAAGGCCCTTATGTTATCGAGGAGGTCTATCGTTTCAGTGTCATAAAAATCAACAACTTCGAAGGCACAAATCCGAAGGTGGTGAATGGTCAAAGAATTAAACATTATATCTCAGGTAATCCTATAAATGTTGAAACCAATGTTATTGAAACCGTAACCCCGGTGGAATACATAAGGGACACTTTCCAGAACGTTTCAGACTCCGAAAAGGAATAGGTATGTGGTACGGTAAGTAAACCGATTCCAAAACAGTTTTTAAGGCAATATTTAGAAAAATAGAAAAATAAGTAGCTGTCCGGGAAGGACACGAGGGCCCCACGAGGGTGGAGGGCGCGCCCCCTACCTCGTGGGCACCTCATGTGCCTTCCGGACTCGGTTTTCTTGCACGATACGTATTTTGGTCGGTAAAAATTCATTATATATTCTCCCGAAGGTTTTGACTCCCATATCACACAAATATCCTCTGTTCTTGTTTCGAGTTGTTTTCTGTCAGGGTTGTCGAGGCCGGGCATCATGTCGTCCCCCTCCTCCAACAAGGGTGACAACGATGCTTGCCTAATGAAGATAGAGCTGAAGAGGGAAGACCCATGGAGATCAACAAGGATGAAGGGATCAAGAAGGCCACGGAGGATCAAGCTCCGGCAGCAGAAGACATCCTTCAACTTGATCACAATCTTCTTACCCCAACTGAGATCGAAGCTTTCAAGATAATTGAGTTAGCTCATATACAGAACAAGTATCTCACACGTGAAAATATTTTGTTGAAGGAGCATATCGTTGCACTCAAGGGCATTATCCGCAAGCTGGAGGACCTCTTACGTTCGATGTGCGATTATCCATCATCACCTCCACCTTCACCAACAACAAAGAAGGAGATATAATCACATGGGTATGGGCACTCCCCTTGGCAACTGCCAAGCTTGGGGGAGGTGCCCCGGTATCGTATCACAATCACACTCCTATCTTTACCGTTTTTCTTAGTTCGATCCTATTAGTAGTATCTTGATCTAGTAGAATAAAGTTTATGGCATGATCTATTTTTGAGTTTTGCTTTATGATCTTTCTATGTAATCGAGTCCATGAGTTATATAATAAATATTAGTGTTGAGTAAAGGGCTTGATTGTTTTGCCATGACCTTGAGTGAATAAAAGAAAAGAGAAAAGAATAAAGAGAAACAAAGAGTTCATATTGATCTTATTGAGAGTAATGACTTCACATAGAAAGAGTATGATGAATAAAAGTTGTTGGGAGTTGGCAAACATAGCTTTGGTCATCGTTGCAATTAATAGGAAGTAATAAGGAAAGAGAGGTTTCCAATATAAATATATTATCATGGACATCTTTTATGATTGGGAGCACTCATTAAAATATGACATGCTAAAGAGTTGAAGTTGGACAAGGAAGACAACGTAATGGGTTATGTTTTGTTATATCTGAGATAAAGTATGTTGTCATGGATCATCCAACATATTGAGCTTGCCTTTCCCCCTCATGCTAGCCAAATTCTCAGCACCAAGTAGAGATACTACTTGTGCTTCCAAAAACCCTTAAACCAGTTTTGCCATGAGAGTCCACCATACCTACCTATGGATTGAGTAAGATCCTTCAAGTAAGTTGTCATCGGTGCAAGCAATAAAAATTGCTCTCTAAATATGTATGATTGATTGGTGTGGAGGAAATAGGCTTTATACGATCTTGTGATGTGGAAGCAATAAAAGCGACGGACTGCATAATAAAGGTTCATATCACAAGTGCCAATATAAAGTGACGTTCTTTCGCATTGAGATTTTGTGCATCCAACCCAAAAAGCGCATGGCAACCTCTGCTTCCCTCTGCGAAGGGCCTATCTTTTATTATTCTCCTCTACCTTATGCAAGAGTCATGGTGATTGAGGGAGTCCCGGATTAGGGGGTGTCCGGATGGCCGGACTACCAGCATCGGCCGGACTATCATCGGCCGGACTATCATCATCGACCGGACTCCAAGACTATGAAGATACAAGATTGAACACTTCGCCCCGTGTCCGGATGGGATTTTCCTTGGCGTGGAAGGCAAGCTTGGCGATACGGATATATAGATCTCCTACCATTGTAACCGACTCTATGTAACCCTAGCCCTCTCCAGTGTCTATATAAACCGGATGGCTCTAGTCCGTAGGATAGAACAACCCTTACAATCATACCATAGGCTAGCTTCTAGGGTTTAGCCTCCTTGATCTCCTGGTAGATCCACTCTTGTAAACATCCACAATATCAATATCAATCAAGCAGGACGTAGGGTTTTACCTCCATCAAGAGGGCCCGAACCTGGGTAAAACATCGTGTCCCTTGTCTCCTGTTACCATCCGCCTAGACGCACAGTTCGGGACCCCCTACCCAAGATCCGCGGTTTGACACCGACATTGGTGCTTTCATTGAGAGTTCCTTCGTGGCGTCACCGATAGGAAGGATGCCTCCTCCCATCTTCAAGGGCGGTATTTTCGCCAAAGGAGCCTTGGCCGCCAAACTATCCGGCTAGGTGGTTTTCTTATGACCGCTGTCCGGCCATCACTTCGACAATGACCTCTCAAGTCGTCAAAAGCAATTTTCGCGTCACTCGAATT
Source organism: Aegilops bicornis (assembly GCA_021605145.1). NCBI lineage: Eukaryota > Viridiplantae > Streptophyta > Magnoliopsida > Poales > Poaceae > Aegilops > Aegilops bicornis. Next base: position 713,652,721 of record CM038675.1, read on the forward strand.
CGCCGGCGGCTGGATCTAATAGAGCTCTCGTCAGTAACGAGCTCTTGGATCGCATTGCATACAGGAGTCACTACAGACTACGATCAGATTGGGCTTAAAACCGATCTGAGAGAGATTAACTCTCCCCAGGTCACCCACCACGTTGCAGTGGTAGAGGAACAATGCGGCGACGCTTCTCCTGTACTGAAAACTAGTCATGTCTGGGCTCCCGAACCCCGCATGCCGGATTCCCGCGGAGGGACGGGCTTCGATCAAGCACTGAACCTAAAGTCAGGCATCGGACCAGACTCGTTGGACAACGTTCAGAAATCCAAGGTTCCAAAGTTGGAAACTTCTCGGCCTTCGAGCCTTGAGATGGGTAGGGTTCCGGACTTAGTTCCACCCACCCGCCCAGACATATGTGATCTATCTCTAATTCGGCAAGAGCCCACTGAGACAGTACATCACTCTTGGGCGATTCCTCCCGTTATGGACAGGATAAAGGACTGCCGAGAGGAAAACGCAATCTCAATTTTTTGCAATAATTGCAGACGAGGAATCTTGAGCGTCGTCACCGTCGTGAAATTACGCGCCCGACTGGCGTCCATAATGCTGAAAATCTTTGTGCGATGGAGAGTTTCCGGACAACCGAAAATAAATTTTGGGACAATCCGGCCCTGAATACAACCCTAGTCCGCAACAAAAGGGTGCATTACACTCAGGCACCAGATACAAAAACCAAAAAGCAAAAACCCCATAAAGGGAACGGAACCGTACTAGAGGGATGGCTTAGCGGACCCTGCAAAATTCACAGTACATAAGGCGCCGTCCCAACACATAGCCTTCGAGCATGTTGGATATTACGGCAGGTGGCCAAAAGTGGAGAGGAGCTTCTAGCCCCGGAAAACCACTCCAACAACATCGATACAGTATCAACAGTCTTCGAGACTTTCGTATCAAATAATATGCGGAAACGAACAATCCGCAGCCTCGCCGAAGTCTACCAAGTAGCAACAACCAATCCATGGAGCGACACAGCCATCACCTTCAACGCCAGCGACGGACCTAAATTCCGAACAGCCCGAGCTCCAGCCGCACTGGTACTTAGTCCAATAGTGAACGGCTTTCGACTTACAAAAGTCCTCATGGATGGCGGCAGCGGATTAAACCTCATCTACGAGAAACCCTTCAAAAAATGGAAATAGATGGAACCGTATTGAGCGAAGCAGCACAACCTTTAGAGGAATAATCCCTAGCGGAGGCGCTGCACAAGAAAAATCACACTCGATGTGGTGTTCGGCTCGCCGGACAATTACAGATCCGAAGAAGTCACGTTCCAAGTGGCCCCGTTCAACAACGGATATCACGCTATATTAGGACGAGAGGCATTCACAATTTTTTCAAGCCGTACCCCATTACGGGTACATGAAGCTCAGAATGCCTGGGCCCGGCGGAATAATCACTCGTTAGTGATCCAGACATAGCACTCCGCGCCGAAAACAAGACAACCGCATTAGCCTTAGAGGCACTATCCGAAGCCCTAGCGGCAGAGGAACTCACCACGCTGCGCTCTACGGTGAATAGGGACGATGTGATACTCGATAAGAGATCCAAGTCCACCTCCTTTAAACCAGCAGACGAAATAGTAAAATTCCAGGTCCACCCAACAATTGAACCCTGATGTAGACGCCGCACTACAAGAATTCCTTCGGGAAAATTGGGACATTTTTGCCTGGCACCCCTCGGATATGCCCGGAATCCCACGCAGATTGGCAGAACACAGCCTAAACATCCTAAAAGGATTGAAGCCAGTCAAACAGGCTCTTCGACGATTTTCCGAACCCAAAAGACAGGCAATGGGAGAAGAGCTAGCCAAACTATTGGAAGCCGGATTCATCAGAGACATCAAGCATCCGGATTGGCTAGCAAACCTGGTAATGGTACCAAAGAAGGACAAATCCTGGCGCCTATGTGTCGATTTCAAAGACCTAAATAAAGCCTGCCCAAAGGATCCCTTCCCCCTCCCCCGCATCGACCAAATCATCGATGCCACTTCAGGGCACGATTCATTGTGCTTCCTGGACGCATACTCCGGCTATCATCAAATCAAGAAGGAAGAAGCGGATCAAGCCGCAACGGCATTCATTACTCCATATGGACCATTCTGCTTCAACACGATGCCCTTCGGACATAAAAACGCCGGCGCAACATATCAGCGCATGATTCAGACATGTCTGGCTACCCAGATCGACAAAACAATAGAGGCATACGTAGACGACGTAGTCGTCAAAACTAAACACGTCGAAACTCTAGTAGACGACTTGAGGCTCACATTCGACAGCCTCAGAGCATATGACATCAAGCTGAATCCAGAAAATGTGTTTTCGACGTACCAGCTGGAAAGCTGTTGGGCTTCATCGTATCCGGTAGAGGAATTGAAGCAAACCCAGCCAAGATCCGAGCTCTGTCACAGCTAGATATCCCAAAAGACCTCAAGCAAATACAAAATTGATTTGGATGCGTGGCGGCTCTAAGCCGCTTTATCTCCGTCTAGGAGAAAAGGCATTACCCTCTATCGCCTCCTTAGGCGCACGAACACCGAGTGGGCCGGATGCTGCCACCGCCCGGACTCGAAGAAATAAAGGCCATATTGGCAACAAATCCGGTCCTGGCTGCGCCCAACCTGGGCGAACCAATGTTGTTATACATCGCAGCTACGCATCAAGTTGTAAGCGTGGTACTCGTCGTCGAACGAGAAACAGAAGGGCATAAATTCCCTCTTCAAAAACCAGTATACTACGTACCTTTGTGTTAACCCCCGCAAGTCCCGTTACCCGCACTATCGAGAAGATAGCATACGCGGTGTTCATGGCATCCGGAAGCTCAGACACTACTTTCAAGAGTGTTCGATAACGATGGCCTCTGAAGTACCATAACGACATTATAAACAACCGCGGCGACGGGCAGGATTGCAAAATGGGCCATTGAGCTCTTACCATTTGATATATCTTACAAACCTCGTGAGCTATAAAGTCACAAGTTTTGGCTGACTTTGTCGCTGAATGGACCGGCTTGAACTCCCTAAAGAATCGACACATACTCCAATTGGATTATGCACTTAGACGGCTCCAAAATGTTAGCGGATTGGGGGCTGGCGTCGTATTAGCGTCCCGACCGGGAACACAGTCCAATACGTACTTCAGATAATGTACACGGACTCCAACGACGCAGCCAAATACGAGGCCCTTTTACATGGTCTCTGGATGGCAATCTCCATGGGCATTCAACGCCTAGAGGTGCGCGGGGATTCAAACCTCGCAATATCCCAAATAAACGGAGACTTTGACGCCAAAGATCCGAAAATGGCAGCATATCGCAACGCTGTCCTAAAAATGTCAGCCCGGTTCGAAGGACTTGAATTCCATCACGTAGCCCGGGATAATAACCAAGCAACCAACGTACTGTCACGCATTGGCGCAAAACGCGACGCTGTCCCTCCTAACATCTTCCTGGAACGGCTCTTCAAGCCATCCGTACTATGGGAAGAGGAGTCCGGAACTAACAAACCGGAACAAGCCGCACCAACCGGCGATTCAGCCGATGACATAACACCTTCCGCCCACGACATAATGTCGGTAATTGCCCGTGGACAGAACCATTCCTCGCCTACTTGCTTAGGCGAGGAGCTTCCCGAAGACCAAAATGAGGCCGCTGCATTGTCCGTGATCTAAAGCCTACAAGGTCTACGAGGGAGAACTTTATAAGAAAAGCACAACCGGAGTCCTTCAAAGGTGCATCTCCGAAGAGGAAGGGCGAAACCTCCTGGCTGAAATTCATGCCGGACTAGGCGGACACCACGCCACAGCTCGGGCCCTTGTAGGAAAGGCATTCCATACAGGATTTTCTTGGCCGACGGCCCGAGCAGATGCTCGGGACTTAGTCCAAAGATGCGTCGGTTGTCAACTCTTTGCTAATCGAGCCATATGCCACCCACCACCCTCAAAATATACCCATTACACGGCCGTTCGCGGTGCAGGGGCTTGACATGGTTGGACCACTTAAAGGGGAACCCACAAGCAAAGGTACCTATTGGTCATGGTGGATAAATTCACCAAATGGATAGAGGCCAAGCCTGTTAAAACGGCAGAGTCCGGACCAGTGATAGACTTTATATCCGGGGTAGTACACCGTTATGGTGTCCCCCACAGCATCATCACCGATAACGGCACGAACTTCACCGCCGATGAGGTTAAATCATGGTGCAAAAATATGGGCATCAAGCTCGATTACGCTTCAGTCTATCATCCTCAAACCAACGGTCAAGTGGAACGAGCAAATGGTCTAATAATGAGCGGCATCAAACCCGGACTAGTGCGGTCCCTTACGAAATCGACACGCCTTTGGGTAGAGGCTCGACTCCGTACTCACGGGGCTGCGGACAACACCTAACCGTACTACGGATTCACACCATTTTTATGGTATCTGGCGCGAAGCAGTTTTGCCCTGCGACATCATTCATGACTCACCTCGAGTGCGCATGTACGAAGAAAGAGAAGCCGAGTTGGATCGGCAGGACAGCTTGGACGCATTGGAGGAAGAGCGCGACGTCGCCAAGGCTCGTTCCGCATTCTATCAGCAGCAGGCTCGAAGATATCAAAGCAGAGAAGTACGGGCCAAGACTTACAACATTGGCGAACTGGTTCTATGCCTGCCGGAAAAGAAAAAGGACAAGCTCAAGCCCAAATGGGAAGGCCCCTTCATCATCGATCAAGTCCTGACCGGCGGAGCGTACCGTCTACGAAATGCATTGGATAACCGACTCGAGCGGAACCCATGGAACGCAGCCCGCCTCCGACGATTCTATGCCTAGCGCCGGACTAAGAGCTCGTCCCTTTCCCCCCGTCCAAATTTTTTTTCAGCTGCCTTTTGTTTATCTCTTTCTTCTCAACCCTATTCATCCAAGCCTTAAAGGGCCTACTTGCGCAACGTTCGCGCGCAATTGATGTGCTATCCGCACTCATTATACCTGGGGGCTTCTTTACCAGAAGCTTAATTATACGGGCTTCCTGCCCAGCACATGTGTCAAGCCTCCACATGTACCTTTTATTCACCATTATATGCATCGATATGACTTAAGTTTTGGCCAAGCTGGGTTGCTGGCTCTGTGCTTACCCCTCGTTCCCGATTGTTCGGCTAGGAGGTAAAGGGAGCACCTCTGCGATTATTCTTGCCCGGGTCAGCCGGATGTGTACCTCAGACTGGGTGAAGCGAAAGCTAAGCGTTCTTAAGGGAATATTCGGTCGGTGACTTAAAAGATGATTTTTATCCACTTATTTATCTGCCCCAGATGTTTTTCTGCTTTTTTAAGTAGTCCGGACATGCACTTTAGGGCATGCCACCCCAGAGGAAAGGAACCCTTAACGAAACTATTCTCCTGGAAGATGTTTCTTACTACCCATGTAATATAACATAACTAGTTGGGCACTTATGCGATAAAGCACCGATGACCCCTCGCCTGGTCTCCATGCATACCCGGTTGTTTCATAACCGAGAAGGTATTCGAGACACACTCCGGACTCTAGGGTCCCGAGGTCGGCGAAAAGGTCGGCAAAGACAAACGATCTACAATCCGGCTAGAAGGCATTTTGTATGTCATTTTATAATACATTGTCAAATCGGTGATTGTATTCTTCCTCAATCCCGTCCTAACAGGTTGTCTAATTTACAGTCCCGTTGGGAAAATTTAGCGGCCAACTCCACTTGGCCGTATACTAAACTCACAGGGATCTCCTTCCCATCGGGCCCCACAGGTCCGACTTCGGCCATGTGGTTGGGATCCGCCTTCTTGTACCGCGTCTTTACCATGGCCCAGGCCTCCCTGGCACCTTGGCGGCAGGCCGAAATCTTCCATAAATGGAAGCGCTGCCGCACTCCCTGCAGCTTCTCCGCAAGCTCCCCAAGACCCTCGGGTAAGGAGAAGGCTGGCCATAATGCCTGGATGACGCCGCTCATTGCCTGCCGAACTCGTTCGATCAGTTGCAACAATTCGGGAAGTTGATCACCTGTTGATACGGGCATCTCCTCCGCAGGGCGACCTGTGAGCATACCTGCAGACGTATTCTGTCAAATTGACTTCCTCGCCGAACTCTTCTTTTCAAAAGAGTTCGCTCAAGCACTTACTATATATGCCGCGACGAAGCCGCTAATTCTCCTTAACGGAGCCCGACAGCTCGGCCCGAACGCCTTTCAGCTCTTCTCCAAGATGGGCATGGGCATCCTGGAGCTTGTTCCTTTCATGCTGCACCTTATGCAGCACCCTCTCGCCGGCCTTTAGTTGGCGCAGAAGTTCTTGCCTGTCCGGATCTTGTCCGGCAGCACCTGCAACGTCATTTTTTCTTTCAGACTTGCGCAAAGGCCAAACGCTCCTTATCTTTCTAAAATAATGCGTTACCAGGAGAGGTCCCTGCGTTTCCTCCTGCGCGGAGAGTGCGGCCTCAAGTTGGGCCTTGCACTCTTGCAGCTCTGAAGACAGTTGGGTATTCTTCTCGGTAAGATCCTACGTTTCATATGATCCTTAAATCAGTTAATATAACTACTTTAAGTCTCGGGGCTCTTGGCATATATAACTATTAAATTCTCTTACCCGTATGTCTTTTACATACTGCTCCGTGGCTCTGGTAAAACCATCTTGAGCAGCTGCGCGTCCCCCGTGTTAAAGGCATTCAACGCCTCGGGGGAGAAGCACGCGTCACGAAATACTGTCCGGTGGCGCCTGTGATTCAGGGCACTCTCCACCTCAGACTTGGTGGCGGACAGTCTGTCGGCATCCTCCGTCGGAGGCGTCGCTCGCGCCTTGCGCTCGCCTCCCCTCGACCCGGTGGGAGGCTGGCTGGTAGAGGTTGGATTGGCAACCTCCACGCCCTTGATCCGTGGGACGCCTTTTTCCCTATAAAAGTCATGAGAACTCAAACATTTCATAGGAACGTTGCTCTAAAATAATGAATTGTGAGCTACACCTTTGCGGCGACGTTTCAGTCCGCGCCGCGCTCCTATTCCACCTACTGGTCCGAACTGGCCCTTGTTGGTCAACCACCGCGGGCTCGGCTTCTCGCCCTAGGGGCGCCTCCTGCACAGCGCCATCATATACGGTGGTCAGAAATAAGCAAGGAAGGAATGACGGTGTCAGGGCTTCGGCCGCAATCACACAGGAAGCCGGATATAGTCCGGGATAGTCGGCCGTGATGGAGACTAAAGCATTGTCCATGCCGAGGTGGTGGAACACCCGTCGATTAGCTCCACCTTTATGTCCGGATCCTCTTGAAGGCCGGATCCCGGATCTCTGGATCCTCGGGCTGCGGAGCCGGACTTAGCATGCCCTCCACGGCCTGGCGCAGTTCCTGCGTCGAAAGAAGAACACAATATAATAAACTTAAGTTTCGAAAGGCACGGGTCGGACACGCAGAGTGTTCGCTTACCCAAGGCCGGGGATTATTCATAGAGAACCCATTTAATGGTTTCGTCCGAAGGAAATCCTCCTTCTCCCCCTTATATAGGCCGGACAGGATCGTCACCAGATCTTCGGCCGAATCCGGCCCTTTGCGGCCATGACGGGTGGCATCGTCCTCCCCGTTGAAATCCCACATGGGGTGGCCCAGATTGTAGTGGCTGCACCCCCGCATAATGCATGTTGCCATGACTCCAATCATGGTCAACCCGACATGGGCCAAGAACCTTATTCGCCCATCAAATAATGGACGCTCTTGTCTTCCTCCGGATGGGGCTCATGGACGCCAACTAAGGCGTTTCTTTAGAGGAGCATTGCTGAACTCCGGGAGGCTGATCCGAACAGGGTCCGCAGCGGAGCATCTTCTATATAAAACCATTACGAAGGCCGGTCTTGAGCGCCTTCTTAGGGGTTCCGGATGGATATCCGGTCCCGGCAATGCGCCATATTTTGGCGCCGCCCACTTGATAAGTGGACCCCTCGTGAGAGCGGGGTACAAGGCAGAACAACCTCTTCCACAGCGCGAAGTTGGGCTCGACGCCCAGGAATAGCTCGCAAAGAGCTACGTAACCCGAAATATGCAGGATTGAGGCGGGCGTGAGGTGATGGAGCTGGAGTCCGTAGAACTCCAGGAGCCCGCGGAGGAATGGATGTACAGGAAATCCGAGCCCCCTTATCAGATAGGGGACGAAGCATACCCGCTCCCCTTTGTTGGGATTTGGGGTAACCTCCATGCTTCCCACCTTTGTAGGTGGCCAGACCAGCTCGAACCGGGACCATGAAGGCGGAGGGAGATATCCCCCATCTTGGATCTTCACCTTCTCTTTGTGTTGAACAGAGCATCTCCTCTATTCTCCTGGCAAAGGGCTGGGGCCTTGAGAAGAGGAGCCGCGTTGACGGTCCATGATGGAATGGATTCTTGGTCAAAAGCGCTTGATGAGTATTTCTTGGGAGGAAGATGGTGATTTGGATCTGGATTCTTGCCTCCCTTATGGGCAGATTATTCGCACAACTAGGGGGTAAAACATAAAAGACACCCTGGCTTTTCACGTTCGCGCGGCGCATGGAAGAAGGCCATTATTGGGCGTGGAAGCCAAGATGCACAACATTGATGAGGAAGCTGGACACTGTTTGGAAGGTACGTAGAACTTGAAGGAGAACCCGCCTTGCAACGCCGAAGACTACACGCATGTTGGACTTATCGTTATTGAAGCCTGGTTCGGGGCTCTTGAGGAGTCCGGATTAGGGGTGTCCGGATGGCGGACTACCAAGATCGGCCGGACTATCATCGGCCGGACTATCATCATCGACGGACTCCAAGACTATGAAGATACAAGATTGAAGACTTCGCCCCGTGTCCGGATGGGACTTTCCTTGGCGTGGAAGGAAGCTTGGCGATCTGGATATATAGATCTCCTACCATTGTAACCGACTCTATGTAACCCTAGCCCTCTCCGGTGTCTATATAAACCGGATGGCTCTAGTCCGTGGGACGAGAACAACCCTTACAATCATACCATAGGCTAGCTTCTAGGGTTTAGCCTCCTTGATCTCGTGGTAGATCCACTCTTGTAAACATCCACAATATCAATATGAATCAAGCAGGACGTAGGGTTTTACCTCCATCAAGAGGGCCCGAACCTGGGTAAAACATCGTGTCCCTTGTCTCCTGTTACCATCCGCCTAGACGCACAGTTCGGGACCCCCTACCCGAGATCCGCCGGTTTTGACACCGACAGTGATCTTCACCTTTCCTTTTTCATTTTATCCTTTGGCAAGCCCAGCATGTTGGAAAGAACATGATATATATATCTAATTGGATGTAGGGGAGCATGAGTTATTATTGTTGACATTACCATTGAGGTAAAAGGTTGGGAGGCGAATTATAAGCCCCTATCTTTCTCTGTGTCCGATTAAAACTCTATAACCACAAGTATTGCGTGAGTGTTAGCAATTATGAAAGACTATATGATAGTTGAGTATGTGGACTTGCTATTAAGCTCTGACATAGACTCTTTCTGATGTTATGATAAATTGCAATTGCTTCAGTGACTGAGATTATAGTTTGTTAGTTCTCAATAAAGTTTATGATTCGTACTTTGTGTTGTGAATAGTTTGTTACTTGAGCTTAAGAAATCATATAACAATATCCATATATGTTGCTGTTATGAAAAGAATCATGATGCCCTCATGTCCGTATTTTATTTTTATCGACACCTCAACCTCTAAACATGGGGACATATTTATCGTTATCGGCTTCCGCTTGAGGACAAGCGAGGTCTAAGCTTGGGGGAGTTGATACGTCCATTTTGCATCATGCTTTTATATCGATATTTATTGCATTATGGGTTGTTACTACACATTATGTCACAATACTTATGCCTATTCTCTCTTATTTTACAAGGTTTACATAATGAGGGAGAATGCGGCAGCTAGAATTACAATTTTGGAAAAAGGAGCAAATATTAGAGACCTATTTTGCACAACTCCAAAAGTCATGAAACTCCACGAAAGTCATTTTTGGAAATAATAAAAAATATTGAGCGGAAGAAGTTCACCAGAGGGGGGCCCACCTGTCCACAAGGGTGGGGGGCGCGCCCTACCCCCAGGGCGCGCCCCCTGCCTTGTGGGCCCCCTGTTGGCTATCTGATGGCCATCTTCTGCTATATGAGGTCTTTCGTCGAGGAAAAAATCATAAGAAACCTTTCGGGACGAAACTCCGCCGCCACGAGGCGGAACCTTGGCGGAACCAATCTAGGGCTCCGGTAGAGCTGTTCTGCCGGGGACACTTCCCTCCGGGAGGGGGAAATCATCGCCATCGTCATCACCAACGCTCCTCTCATCAGGAGAGGGCAATCTCCATCAACATCTTCACCAGCACCATCGCCTCTCAAAACCCTAGTTCATCTCTTGTCTCCAATTCTTGTCTCCAAGTCTGGGATTGGTACTAGTAGGTTGCTAGTAGTGTTGATTACTCCTTGTAGTTAATGCTAGTTGGTTTATTTGGTGGAAGATCATATGTTCAGATCCTTTATGCATATTAATACCCCTCTGATTATGAACATGAATATGCTTTGTGAGTAGTTACGTTTGTTCCTGAGGACATGGGAGAAGTCTTGCTATTAGTAATCAGGTGAATTTGGTATTCCTTCGATATTTTGATGAGATGTATGTTGTCTAGCCTCTAGTGGTGTTATGTGAACGTCGACTACATAACACTTCACCATTATTTGGGCCTAGAGGAAGGCGTTGGGAAGTAATAAGTAGATGATGGGTTGCTAGAGTGATAGAAGCTTAAACCCTAGTTTATGCGTTGCTTCATAAGGGGCTGATTTGGATCCACATGTTTCATGCTATGGTTAGGTTTACCTTAATACTTGTGTTGTAGTTGCGGATGCTTGCAATAGAGGTTAATCATAAGTGGGATGCTTGTTCAAGTAAGAACAGCACCCAAGCACCGGTCCACCCACATATCAAATTATCAAACTACCGAACGCGAATCATATGAACGTGATGAAAACTAGCTTGACGATATTCCCATGTGTCCTCGAGAGCGCTTTTCCTTATATAAGAGTTTGTCCAGGCTTGTCCTTTGCTACAAAAAGGATTGGGCCACCTTGCCGCACTTTATTTACTTTTGTTACTTGTTGCTCGTTACAAATTATCCTATCACAAAACTATCTGTTACCACTTATTCGAGTACTTGCAGAGAATACCTTGCTGAAAACCGCTTATCATTTCCTTCTGCTCCTCGTTGGGTTCGATACTCTTACTTATCGAAAGGACTACGATAGATCCCCTATACTTGTGTGTCATCACCCCCCCCCCCTTGATCACCAGATATCGCCTATTCTTCTCTCTACTGCTTGCATTAGAGTAGTGTAGCATGTTACTGCTTTCTGTTTATCCTATCCTGATGCATAGCATGTCCTTGCTACTACTATTATTACCTTTACCTGCAATCCTACATGCTTATTATAGGATGCTAGTATTCCATCAGTGGCCCTACATTCTTGTCCGTCTGCTATGCTATACTATCGGGCCGTGATCACTCGGGAGGTGATCACGGGTATCTACTATATAATTTATACATGATACATGTGGTGACTAAAGTTGGGTCGGCTCGTGGAGTACCCGTGAGTGATTCACGGATTGGGGGCTGAAAGGACATACTTTCCTGACAGCCCTCTGTGTGGATCTTTGTGGCGGAGCGACAGGGCAGGTTGAGACCACCTAGGATAGAGGTGGGCCTGGCCCTGGTTGGCATCCACGGTTATTTCATAATAACACGCTTATCGAGATCTTGGTATTTGATCTGAGTTGGGTCTTTGACCTTATACGCACTAACCGCCACGTGGGACAAGATATGGGCAACCGGCGTGGTATCACCAAGCTCTTTTGACGTCGACCAGCGGCGGCGCCGCGCGCATTGGACCATAAGCCCGCGCTTGTATTAAGGGCGCTAGGTCTGCTTCCAACCGCGTACGCAACATGCAGGTGTGCAATGGGCGATGGGCCCAGACCCCTGCGCGCATAGGATTTAGACCGGCGTGCTGACCCCTCTGTTGAGCCTAGGTGGGGCTACGACGTGTTGATCTCCCGAGGCCGGTCATGACCCAGGAAAGTGTGCCCGGCCAGAGGGATCGAGCGTGTCGAGTAATATGGTGCACCCCTGCAGGGAAGTTGATCTATTCGAATAGTCGTGTCCACGGTAACAGGCGACCCGGAGTTGTACCTTGACCTTATGACAACTAGAACCGGATACTTAATAAAACACACCCTTCCAAGTGCCAGATATAACCCGGTGACCGCACTCTAACAGGGCAACCAGGAGAGGATCGCCGGGTAGGAGTATGCTATACTATGATACTTGGTGAACTTACCATCTACTCTCTTCAACATGCTGCAAGATGGAGGTGCCAGAAGCGTAGTCTTCGATAGGATTAGCTATCCCCCTCTTATTCTGGCATTCTGCAGTTCAGTCCACTGATATTGCCCATTTACACAAATATCCATGCATATGTAGTGTAGATCCTTGCTTGCGAGTACTTTGGATGAGTACTCACGGTTGCTTTTCTCCCTCTTTTCCCCCTTTCCCTTCTACCTAGTTGTCGCAACCAGATGCTGGAGCCCAGGAGCCAGACGCCACCGTCAACGACGATTCCTACTACACGGAGGTGCCTGATACGTCTCCGTCGTATCTACTTTTCCAAACACTTTTGCCCTTGTTTTGGACTCTAACTTGTATGATTTGAATGGAACTAACCGGATCGACACTGTTTTTGACAGAATTGCCATGGTGTTGTTTTATGTGCAGAAAACAAATATTCTCGGAAAGTCCTGAAACTCCATGGAACACCTTAGAAAAAATAATAATAAATCCTCGCCAAAGATGAAGACCAGGGGGCCCACACCCTGTCCACGAGGGTGGGGGCGCGCCCTCCCCTCTACGGCGCCCCCCTACCTCGTGGGCCACCTGGAAACCCTCCGACGCCAATTCCAACTCTATATATTCGCTTTCGGAGAGAAAAAAATCACAGAGAAGAAATCATCGCATTTTACAATACGGAGCCGCCGCCAAGCCCTAAAACCTCTCTGGAGGGCTGATCTGGAGTCCGTTCGGGGCTCCGGAGAGGGGGATTCGTCGCCGTCGTCATCATCAACCATCCTCCATCACCAATTTCATGATGATCACCGCCGTGCGTGAGTAATTCCATCATAGGCTTGCTGGACGGTGATGGGTTGGATGAGATTTATCATGTAATCGAGTTAGTTTTGTTAGGGTTTGATCCTAGTATCCACTATGTTCTGAGATTGATGTTTCTATGACTTTGCTATGCTTAATGCTTGTCACTAGGGCCCGAGTGCCATGAATTCAGATCTGAACCTATTATGTTTTCATGAATATATGTGAGTTCTTGATCCTATCTTGCAAGTCTATATTCACCTACTATGTGTTATGATCCGCAACCCGAAGTGACAATAATCGGGACCACTCCGGTGATGACCATAGTTTGAGGAGTTCATGTATTCACTATGTGCTAATGCTTTGTTCCGGTTCTCTATTAAAAGGAGGCCTTAATATCCCTTAGTTTCCAATAGGACCCCGCTGCCACGGGAGGGTAGGACAAAGATGTCATGCAAGTTCTTTTCCATAAGCACGTATGACTATATACGGAATACATTCCTACATTACATGGATGAATTGGAGCGAGTTCCGTGTCACCCTATGTTATGACTATTACATGATGAACCGCATCCGGCATAATTATCCGTGCCTACGAGTTTTCCATATACTGGTTTGCGCTTATTTACTTTCCCGCTGCTACTGTTAGAATCACTACAAAATACCAAAAACATTACTTTTGTTGTCTTTACTTTTGTTGCCGTTACCACCACTATCATATTACTGTGCTAGTAAACACTTTGCTGCAGATACTAAGTTTCCAGGTGTGGTTGAATTGACAACTCAGCTGTTAATACTTGAGAATATTCATTGGCTCCCCTTGTGTCGAATCAATAAATTTGGGTTAAATACTCTACCCTCGAAAACTGTTGCGATCCCCTATACTTGTGTGTTATCAAGACCTTCTTATAGCGCCGTTCCCGGGAAGCATAGCTCTATTCTCTGAGTCACTTGGGATTTATATCTGCTGGACACTATGAAGAACTTGAAAGACGCTAAGACAACAATTTATCCCTCAACTATGAGGGGAGGTAAGGAAGCGCCATCTAGCTCTACAGTTGATTCACCTTCATTATGAGTAAGCTAGCGACACCTAAACCTGCTTACGCTATTAGATTACGATATGTCGCATGTTATTGATGATGCCACTTCTGCTATGCATGATACTTATGATGAAACTGCTTCTATGCCTGATACTACTGTACCCCTTAGTGAATTTCTTGAAGAACAAATTGCTAGGGCTAGAGAAAGAGAAATTGATGAAACTGAATATGACGATGAAAGTGATGATGAAAATATGCCTGTTATTCCTGAGGTTATCTTTTTGATAGAGATTCTACCTTAGCTATTTTAGCCTGCAAAGATAGATATGAGCTCAAGAGGTTATTGATTAAATGGAACAAAGAATCACTTAGAGATAAAATGAAACCCTACCCTGCTTTTGCTACTTCACCTATATGTGTTCCTGATAAGGATTATGAATTCTCTGTTGATCCAGATATAATTACTTTGCTTGAATCTGATCCTTTTTATGGCTATGAATCTGAAACTGTTGTGGCACATCTTACTAGGTTAAATGATATAGCTGCCCTGTTCACTAATGATGAGAGATCGCGTTACTTCTATATACTCAAAATATTTCCGTTCTCATTAAAGGGTGATGCTAATATATGGTTTAATTCTCTTGATCCTGGTTGTGTGCGTAGTCCCGGGATATGATTTATTACTTCTCTACTAAATATTTCCCTGCTCATAAGAAACAAGCTGCTTTGAGGGAAATATACAACTTTGTGCAAATTAAAGAAGAGAGTCTCCCACAAGCTTGGGGAGGCTTCTCAAGTTACTTAATGCTTTGCCTGATCATCCTATAAAGAAAAATGAAATACTTGATATCTTTTATGATGGACTAACCGATGCTTCCAAAGATTACCTGGATAGTTGTGCTGGTTCTCTTTTCAGGGAAAGAACACCAGATGAAGCTGAAATTCTATTGAATAATATGTTGACAAATGAAAATAATTGGGCACCTCCTGAGCCAGCTCCTGCTCCAATTACTGAGCCTATTCCTAAACCAACTCCGAAGAAGAGAGGTGTTCTATTTCTCAGTCCTGAAGATATGCAAGAGGCAAAGAAATCTATGAAAGAAAAAGGTATTAAAGCTGAAGACGTTAAGAATTTACCTCCTATTGAAGAAATACATGGTCTTAATTTACCGCCTGTCGAAGAAGTATATGATCTTAATCCTTTATTTATTGAAGAACCTCCCGATATCTCGACACAGGTAGTAAAGGTAAGTTCTCTCTATAGATTTGATGAAGGTGATATCCCTCACTATAAGACTGCTAGGCAATGCTTTGATGAGTTTGATAATTTTATTGTCAAACAAGAAAATTTCAATGCTTATTTTGGTAAACAATTGAAATATGATTCCGATATGCTTAAATACTTGGGTGATTATATGGCTAATATTAAAGGTGAACTTAAACTTGTTAGCAAACATGCTTCTATGGTTACCACTCAAGTAGAACAAGTACTTAAAGCTCAAAAAGAAGTGCTTGATGAAATGAATAGTAAGAAAAATGATTATGCTGTTAGAGTGGCTACTAGAACTGGTAGAATGACTCAGGAACCTTTGTATCCTGAAGGCCACCCTAAGAGAATCGAACAAGATTCTCAAAGAAATAATATTGATGTTCCTAGTTCTTCTAAAAAGAAGAAAAAGAAAAATGATAGAACTGTGCAAACTTCTAGTGAACCTATTGCTGAACCACCTGATAATCCAAATGATATATCTATGTCTGATGCTGAAACACAATATGGTAATGAACATGAACCTAACGAAAATATTAATGATGATGTTCATGATGATGCTCAACCTAGTAATGATAATGATGTAGAAGTTGAACCTGCTGTTGATCTTGATAACCCAGAATCAAAGAATCAACGTTATGATAAAAGAGACTTTGTTGCTAGGAAACATGGTAAAGAAAGGGAACCATGGGTTCGAGAAACCCATGCCTTTTCCTCCGAAACCATCCAAGAAAAAGGATGATGAGGATTTTGAGCGCTTTCTTTGAAATGATTAGGCCTATCTTTTTGCGTATGCGATTAAGCGATGTGCTCAAAACAAATCCTTATGCTAAATATATGAAGGATATCATTACTAATAAAAGAAAGATACCGGAAGCTGAAATTTCCATCATGCTTGCTAATTATACTTTTAAGGGTGGAATACCAAAGAAACTTGGAGATCCCGGAGTACCTACTATACCTTGCTCTATTAAAATAAATTATATTAAAACTGCTTTATGTGATCTTGGAGCTGGTGTTAGTGTTATGCCTCTCTCTTTATATCGTAGACTTGACTTGAATAAGTTGACACCTACTGAAATATCTACGCAAATGGTGATAAATCAACTGCTATACACAGCCGGTATTTGTGAGGATGTGCCTGTTGTGGTTGCAAACGTTACTATTTTAACGGACTTTGTTATACTTGATATCCCCGAGGATGATAGTATGTCTATTATTCTTGGAAGACCTTTTCTTAATACTGCAGGGGCTGTTATTGATTGCAACAAAGGCAATGTCACTTTTCATGTTAATGGTAATGAGCATACGGTACACTTTCCAAGGAAACAACCTCAAGTTCATAGTATCAACTCCATTGGAAAAATCCCATCAATTAAATTTAGAGGTTTTGAATTTCCTCTTCCTACGGCCAAAAAGAAATATGATATACTTATTATTGGGGATGTGCATATCCCCGTTGAGGTAACTTAGTGTTATTCGAAATTTCTCTGGTTTCATGATTATCGGAATGAGTTTGTTAACAAGACTTGATCAACCTTGTTAGTGGATTCTTTTTGATGGGCATGAGATGGATGAAACTAGAAGCACAACTTTCTGTACCCTCTTTGTATTTTCTGTTAACTAGTAGAAATAAAGTAGAAATAGTATTTTTCTGTCTGTTTCCTGACTTATCCGTGCAATATAAAAATATCCCGAAAATAAAAGTCCTCAGAATGCCATGCCAATTTAATATGATTTTTTTGGGAATATTTGAGAATTTACTATGCAAAAATTACCTCGGGAGGAGCTGCCACCTGGCCACGAGGGTGGTGGGCGCCCCCCCCCCCCCCTATAGGGCGCGCCCCCTGCCTCGTGGGCCCATGGTGGCCCTCCTCCACTTATCCCAGCACCCATCTTCTTCCTTTGTCTCACACAAACCCGAAAAACCAACTCAAGCACGAGTTCCACCACTTTTGCCGTGATTTTCGATCTCCTTGCTCATAGCACCTCTCATAAAACTGCTTGGGGAGATTGTTCCTTGGTATGTGACTCCTCCATTGGTCCAATTAGTTTTTGTTCTAGTGCTTTATTCTTTGCAAATTTGTGCTGCATAGGTGACCATGTTCTTGAGCTTGCATGTCAAATTTATATGGTTCCAAGTAGTTCTAATGCTTGATATAGGCTCTAGGCACTTGTAGGAGTAGTTGCTATCAGTTTTATTGAAGTTGGTTCACTTTTGTTTGAAGTTACAAAAAAATTCAGATTATTTCAGAAAAATGACGAAGAGAATTTTGAGGGGCTCATCGAGCCGAAGCTGAAAGGATAAGCAAGATGAAGAAGCTCAGAGGCCCAAATATAATTTGCCTCGTACCGCGGAAATCCGGTCGTGTGAACGGCCTTCTGATAATTTCTTGAGAGAGGCCGGGATTTATGAAGATTTCTATTCATTGATTGACAATGCTGGCCTCGTCGACTTCGTCCACGACCAACGTCCACAGTATCTCTTACTCACAAATACTTTTGTGCAAAACTTCTACTTTTTCCCTAAAGAATCACCTCCATCAGTAGAGTTTCATTTATATGACGTTGTGAAGAAAATGCCATTGTCTGAATTTTGCGCGGTTTGCAACATACCCTCTGAGGGCACTTTAGAGGAACCACCCAGTAAGGAGTTGGAACCATTTATTAAACTTATCTCTGTGGGAGAAACCAGGAAGGTTTCTCATGCAAGGATCACTAGCATACATTTTCCTGTGTTACGCTATTTTGCTTTATTTGCTAGTCGATGCCTGACAGGTCATGGGAACTGTGGGAACTTTAGCATTCCTGATATTATCATTTTGTTCCATGGTTTGTACCACGACAACACTGTTAGTATGGGCGGAATTATTGCTAGGCGGTTGAGTCTGAACCATACTAAAGGCCCCATCTTTGGAGGCATTTATGTTTCTCGCCTTGCTGCACACTTTAACATAGCTATTAGGCATTTTGAGAAAGAAGAAAAATTGCTGCCTAATGCTTATCTAGACTATAAGAGCATGATAGCCCATGATTTTCTTGTTAAGGACAGGAATGGAGAGCTCAAATACAAGTTATACTTTGATAAACATTATCCTGAAACTATTACGTTGCCTGCTCCTTCGTTGTTTAATTTTGCAGGTCCCTATCTCATTACGTGGGCTGCAGTCCAAGCTTACAAAAATCATGCACCAGCCCCGGAACCAGAACCACAAGAGGAGCCTCCACGACAATCTGTTTATTCTTGGGATCCAGAGACGACTGTCAGCCAGTGGCAGTCAGAGTCCTCTTCATCATCACAGTATGATCCCAACTATTCTTCGTCGCAGTACGACCCCAGCTACACTTACGGGTATCCGCCAGGCTATCCCTGGCAATAGACCAACTTAGGCCAAAAGCCTAAGCTTGGGGGAGTACGTATTTCTCACCGACATTACATTTATGCTCACACACACTTATTGCTAGATGTCGGTGCTCATACTCTTTCACTGTAATATCCATGCTAGTTTATTTTCTTTTTCCTGCTTTCTTCTTGTGTGTTTGATAAACTTTAAGAAAACAAAAAAATAGTAGTAATTTACTTTCCTGTTGTAGAAGTAACTAAAAACAAAACCCAAAAATATTTCCCGTTCTTCTTTTGCTTGTTGGGAGCTTTCCCGTGTAAATAGTTTTATTTTCTTTTCTTTTCTTTGGGGGTCAGTAGGAGAAGACCATAATTAAATTGTTGAAGTGGCTCTTATATGCTTTATTGTTGAATTAACCAAAGAGCCCATATTGCCTTGTCTTCTCATGTTTATTGAATGCTTTCATGATTCGACTTAGTCCAATGCACGTGCACTCTTATTATTATTCACACCGTTCGGTCGTGCAAGTGAAAGGCAATTATGATGACATATATGATGGACTGACTGAGATGGGAAAAGCTGGTATGAACTCGACCTCTTTTGTTTTTGTAAATATGATGAGCCCGTCGTTCCTGATTCAACTTATTATGAATAAACATGTTTGCGATGACAATTAGAGATCATAGTTGCTTGTGCCATGCTTGATTAGCTATGAGTTATAATGGTTTACCTTGTGTGCCAACATGCTATTGAGATGATTATGATGTGGTATGATGGGGTGGTATCCTCCTTTGAATGATTTAAGTGACTTGACTTGGCACATGTTCACGCATGTAGTTGAAACAAAATCAACATAGCCTTCATGATATTTATGTTCATGGTGGATTATATCCTACTCATCCTTGCATCCAATGTTTATTAATTTTAATGCATGTACATGGCTGTTGTCGCTCTCTAGTTGGTCGCTTCCCAGTCTTTTGCTAGCCTTCACTTGTACTAAGCGGGAATACTGCTTGTGCATCCAATCCCTTTAAAACCCCAAAGTTATTCCAGAAGAGTCCACTATACCTTCCTATATGCGGTATCTACCTGCCGTTCCAAGTAAATTTGTATGTGCCAAACTCAAAACCTTCAAATAAATATTCTGTTTTGTATGCTCGAATAGCTCATGTATCAACCAAGGTTGTCCTTATCTTCCGTGTTAGGCAGGTTATTCTCAAGAGGAGTGGACTCCGCTCCTCACTCACGAGAAAGTGGCTGGTGACCGGGATGCCCAGTCCCATGCTTTATGAAAACTAAATCAAAACTAATTGCAAACAAAACTCCCCCTGGGACCTGATGTATGTTGGAGGCACTCGTTGTTTCGATCAAGCCATGGATTGATGCTTGTTGGTGGAGGGGGAGTATAAACTTTACCATTCTGTTTGGGAACCGCCTATGATTTGTTTAGCATGGAAGATATCGCCATCTCTTAGTTGCTATGTTGACAATGAAAGTATACCGCTCAAAATGCAATTTATCTCTATTTCAAAACCGAGCTCTGGCACCTCTACAAATCCTGCTTCCCTCTGCGAAGGGCCTATCTATTTACTTTTATGTTGAGTCATCACCCTCTTATTAAAAAGCACTAGCTGGAGAGCACAGCTGTCATTTGCATTCATCACTATTAATCTATGTTGGGTGTGACTATGATTGGATCTCTTTTACCATGAATTACAATGTCTAGTCAGTCCTTGATCTTTAAAGGTGCTCTGCATTTATGTTTTGCGGTCTCAGAAAGGGCTAGCGAGATACCATCTTGTTATATCATATTATGATTATTTTGAGAAAGTGTTGTCGTCCGAGATTTATTATTATGGCTTGCTAGTTGATTATGCTATTGATATGAGTAATTATGAGACCTGAGAATTATTGCAAATGTGGTTAGTTATGATATATGCTGAAAACTTGAATGCTGGCTTGACATAGTTACAACAACAAGAGCAAACAAAGTTTGTAAAAGTTTTTCATTCTTTCTTTTAGTTTGTCAACTGAATTGCTTGAGGACAAACAAGGGTTTAAGCTTGGGGGAGTTGATACGTCTCCGTCGTATCTACTTTTCCAAACACTTTGGCCCTTGTTTTGGACTCTAACTTGTATGATTTGAATGGAACTATCCCGGACTGACGTTGTTTTCAGCAGAATTGCCATGGTGTTGTTTTATGTGCAGAAAACAAATATTCTCGGAAAGTCCTGAAACTCCACGGAACACCTTAAATAAAATTATCAAAAATCCTCGCCAAAGATGAAGACCAGGGGGCCCACACCCTGTCCACGAGGGTGGGGGGCGCCCCCCTCTAGGCGCGCCCTACCTCGTGGGCCCCACAGAAGCGCTCGGCGCCAATTCCAACTCTATATAGTCGCTTTCGGAGAGAAAAAAATTAGAGAGAAGAAATAATCGCGTTTTACGATACGGAGCCGCCGCCAAGCCCTAAAACCTCTCGGGAGGGCTGATTTGGAGTCCGTTCGGGGTTCCAAAGAGGGGAATTCGTCGTCGTCGTCATCATCAACCATCCTCCATCACCAATTTCATGATGCTCACCGCCGTGCGTGAGTAATTCGATCGTAGGCTTGCTGACGGTGATGGGTTGGTTGAGATTTATCATGTAATCGAGTTAGTTTTGTTAGGGTTTGATCCCTAGTATCCACTATGTTCTGAGATTGATGTTGCTATGACTTTGCTATGCTTAATGCTTGTCGATGGGGCCGAGTGCCATGATTTCATATCTGAACCTATTATGTTTTCATGAATATATGTGAGTTCTTGATCCTATCTTGCAAGTCTATAGTCACCTACTATGTGTTATGATCCGCAACCCCAGTGACAATAATCGGGACCACTCGGTGATGACCATAGTTTGAGGAGTTCATGTATTCACTATGTGCTAATGCTTTGTTCCGGTTCTCTATTAAAAGGAGGCCTTAATATCCCTTAGTTTCCAATAGGACCCCGCTGCCACGGGAGGGTAGGACAAAAGATGTCATGCAAGTTCTTTTCCATAAGCACATATAACTATATACGGAATACATGCCTACATTACATGGATGAATTGGAGCTAGTTACATGTCACCCTATGTTATGATTGTTACATGATGAACCGCATCCGCATAATTATCCATCACCGATCCGGTGCCTCTGAGTTTTCCATATCTTGGTTTACGCTTATTTACTTTCCGCTACTCTTTATTAGAATCACTACAAAATACCAAAAACATTACTTTTGTTGTCTTTACTTTTGTTGCCGTTACCACCACTATCATATTACTGTGCTACTAAACACTTTGCTGTAGATACTAAGTTTCCAGGTGTGGTTGAATTGACAACTCAGCTGCTAATACTTGAGAATATTCTTTGGCTTCCCTTGTGTCGAATCAATAAATTTGGGTTAAATACTCTACCCTCAAAAATTGTTGTGATCACCTATACTTGTGGGTTATCAGTGCCTACTACTACGTGCAGGCCGCTGACGATGGCCAGGAGTAGTTTAGGAGGATCCCAGGCAGGAGGCCTGCACGTCTTTCGATCTGTATCCCAGTTTGTGCTAGCCTTCTTAAGGCAAACTTGTTTAACTTATGTCTGTACTCAGATATTGTTGCTTCCGCTGACTCGTCTATGATCGAGCACTTGTATTCGAGCCCTCGAGGCCCCTGTCTTGTATTATGATGCTTGTATGACTTATTTATGGTTCAGAGTTGTGTTTTGATATCTTCCCGTGAGTCCCTGATCTTGATCGTACATGTTTGCGTGCATGATTAGTGTACGATTGAATCGGGGGCGTCACAGAATCGGTCTTGGGTCTATAGTTGGGTTGCCTGGCTCCTGTGCTTGCTACCCTACGTTCCGCTCTATCGGCTAGGGCAGTAAAGGGATAACTACTTGGATTGTGCTTCCGGTTCATCTGGTCAAGTACCTTAGTAGAGAAAGCCGAAAACTGACTGTCATGATGCGGCGAGAGCTGGTTAGCCACTTGATGACTTATTGGAATCTTTAGTGATTCTCCGTGTCACACGAAATATCTTTTTCAGATCAAATATGTAAGGCACCATACGCTGCATACATACCAGGGGCTATGTCGTAGTCCCACCATCAAACTCCTATGGCTAAGTGAAAGTGTTAACGCCCTATAGTCCGATTGCCTGGTTCGCCGCATTATCACCTCCTTTATGGACCAAGACGTTGGATAAAGAGTGATCAAATGCTTTTTCGAACACCCCCGTACTTCCTACGAGTGGGCTGAAGCCGACGACTGGAAAAATTCTAGATTATATTAAAACGGCCGCACAGGAGGAATTCAAAGCTTTAGAGCAAAACATTAAATGGATTAACTATAAGTTGTCTTTTACAATTCTCATACACCTCACTCAAAAATTATGTCTTTCGAGCACTGACCCTCTATCAAGCGGGCGGCCTCTAGGACGTCTTCAAAATAATCCTCTGGTTCAGGGCGGTCCTTGCCCTTGGGTGGGCTATTCGCTGCAACATCGATGGCCTTCATCTTTCCCCAGAATGTCTTGACTCGGGCAAAGGCCATCCGTGCACCTTCAATGCACGCTGACCGCTTCACAACATCGATCCGCGGCACCGCGTCAACAAGTCTTTGTACCAAACGGAAGTAGCTATCCGGAATAGGCTCAGTTGGCCACAACTGGATTATGACATCCTTCATGGCAGAGCCGGATATCCTATGAAGTTCGGCCCGTTGGGACATCTGTTCATTGAGCAACAGAGGGCGCTTGATGCGCCAAACTGCGACTAAAAAAGCTTCTCCATTGCATATCGCGCTTAGTAATATTGCTCCGCATCGGAAGAACTCTTCGGCAAGTTTAAGAACTCGTCCGGAGAACTCCACACTTGGTTAAGCTGAGAATAGTTCAGGTCACCAAACTTAGTTTGCAGCAGAAAGGGCTTTCCAACCGCAATCTCCCTAGCCTGCCGAACCTCCTCACGGGTTGCTCTGGATTCCGATCGCGCTTTCCTCGCCTCTTGTAAGGCCCTGTCCAGTTTAGTTGTTAAGGCTTTATTCTCCTTCTCCAGAAATTCGCAGCGGCTAGTAGCATTTTCCAGTTCGAGCGCCACCATGGATATCTTCTCCTCATCTTAGCACCGTGCAGCTTGTTCGGCTTTTAGCTCAGCTGATGCCTTTTTGGCAGCAGCATTGCTACGCCAGGCCTGCTCCTTGGCCCGAGCCAGCTCCGCTCGAAGAACTTCAACGGCGGCAGCACCATCTGCAGCCACACATATTCCAGCATACATATTTTAGCATCATGCTTATACCACATAAAATGTATGGGGATTGCCCCTAATACATACCTTGCGACTCGTCAAGACGCATATGATTAATGCAAGATCATCCCCTGCCACATTAAGCTTCCGCTACAGCTCGGCAATCTCCATAGTCCGGGAAGTGGCCAAGGGGGAAGTAGCATGTGTTCAATTTCATCAGGTTAGTCCTTAAACGATCATTTTTCGATCCTCCGGTTGCTTCCCAGTGGAAGCCAACCCGAGTCTCGGGGTGTGACGCCCCCGATTCAATCGTACACTAATCATGCACGCAAATGTGTATGATCAAGATCAGGGACTCACGAGAAGATATCACAACACAACTCTAAAAACATAAATATGTCATACAAGCATCATAATACAAGCCAGGGGCCTCGAGGGCTCGAATACAAGTGCTCGATCATAGGCGAAGTCGATGGAAGCAACAATATCTGAGTACGTACATAAGTTAAACAAGTTTTCCTTAAGAAGGCTAGCACAAACTGGGATACAGATCGAAAGAGGCGCATACCTCCTGCACAGGATCCTCCTAACTACTCACAGTCGTTGTCGGCTGCTGCGTAGTAGAAGGCACCTCCGGTTGTAGTAGAATTAAATGCGTCAGCAGTGGCGTCTGGATCACAGGCTCCGACATCTGAGTTGCGGCAACGGTAGAAGGAAAGGGGAAAAGAGGAAGAAAGGCAACCGTGAGTACTCATCCAAAATACTACTTAAAGCACGGAGCTACACTACATATGCATGGGTATATGTGTAAAGGGCCATATCGGTGGACCGAACTGCAGAATGCCGTAATAAGAGGGGATAGCTAATCCTGTCAAAGACTACGCTCGGCAGCCTCCGTCTTGCAGCATGTAAAAGAGAGTAGACTGAAGTCCTCCAAGTAGCATCGCATAGCATAATCCTACCCGACGATCCCCTCCTCGTTGCCCTGTTAGAGAGCGATCACTGGGTTGTATCTGGCACTTGGAAGGGTGTGTTTTATTAAGTATCCGGTTCTAGTTGTCATAAGGTCAAGGTACAACTCCAAGTCGTCACTGCTTCAAGATCACGGCTATTCGAATAGATAAACTTCCTGCAGGGTGCACCACATTACCCGACACGCCGATCCCATTTGGCGGACACACTTTTTGGGGTCATGCCCGACGCGGAAGATCAACACGTCGCAGCCACACCTAGGCACAACACAGAGGTCAGCACGCCGGTCTCAACCTAAGCGCACAAGGGTGTGGGCCCATCGCCCTTAGCACACCAAGACGCTATGAGGGCGGCCGAAAGCGCACCTAGCCTAGCAGCGTTCATCCAATCCGGCTAGCGCCAACAACCGCTAACGTCACGAAGTGCCGGTGATACCACGACGCTGGTTGCCCATATCTTGTCCCACGTGGCGTTTAGTGCGTATAAGGTCAACGACCCAACTCGAGATCAAATACCAAGATCTCGTTAAGCGTGTTAAGTATCCGCGAACGCCCGAGCAGTCCAGCCCACCTCTCACCTGTAGTCTCAACCTGCCCCGTCGCTCCGCCACAAAGATCCACACAGAGGGCCGTTGGGACAAAGGTCCTTTCAGCCCCCAATCCGTGAATCACTCGCGGGTGCTCCTCGAGCCGACCCGACTTTAGTCACCACATGTATCATGTATAAAGTATATAGTATATACCCGTGATCACCTCCCAAGTGATCGCGGCCCGATAGTATAGCACAGCAGACGGACAAGAATGTAGGGCCACAGATGGAATACTAGCATCCTAAACTAAGCATGTAGGATTGCAGGTAAAGGTAACAACAGTAGTAGCAAGGACAGGCTATGCATCAGGATAGGATTAACGGAAAGCAGTAACATGCTACACTACTCTAATGCAAGCAGTATAGAGAAGAATAGGCGATATCTGGTGATCAGGGGGGGGGGGCTTGCCTGGTTGCTCTGGCAAGAGAGAGGGGTCGTCAACTCCGTAGTCGTACTGGGTAGCAGCGGCGTCTGTCTCGGTGTCTAGCGAGAGAAGAGGGGGAAGAAACGATAAATACAATGCAAACAAATGCATGGCGATGCATGACTAGTCAAAGCGTGATGCTAGGTGTGCCCTAACGCGGTATGAGGTGATACCGGTGAAAGGGGGAAACATCTGGGAAAGTATCCCCGGTGTTTTGCGTTTTCGGGCAGAGGAGCCGGAGGGGGAAAGTTGCGAGTTGGATATGTTAGGGGTGTGTGCCGGACGAACAGGCTGCGTATCCGGATTTGTCTCGTCGTTCTGAGCTACTTTCATGTACAAAGTATTTTCATCCGAGGTACGGTTTATTTTATATTAATTTACAAAGTTTTGAATGATTTTCTAATTTCTGGATTTATTTATATTCCAAATTTAATCAGTAAATACTTTTGTCACGTAGTGCAGTGCCAACCACAGTGTATGACAGGTGGGTCAGGGTCAAAGTCAATAGTCCAGTCAGCAGTTGACTGGGTCAAAGTTGACTGGTCAAACTGGCTGGTGGGACCTAGCTGTCATAGAGACAGTGCAAGTTAGCAGTTTAATTAATTTAATAGATTAGGTGGGGGCCACATGTCATGGACTCAGTTTTGATTTAGAGTTAATCTGCACAATTTAATTAGTTGGTAGGCCCCATGTGTCATTGACTATTAGTTAATCTAACTAGTAATTAGCCCCTAAGCTAATTGCACGGGCCGGCTGTTGGAGGCTTTGCACACACACGCACACAGCATGTGCCCGGCTATGGCCACGACCATGGAGCAACAATAGCTATTGGACAGGGGCAGCTAGAGGCCTAGAGCAATTGCGGCGGCTAGGCAACAGAGTATAGCAGCAGCTAGAGGCATAGCAAGCAGTAGTAGCGCAGCAGCTAAGGCAGCAGAAGCAGTTGCGGCAGCAACGCAGCAGCGAGTAGCAGGGGAGCGAAGCCGCAGACATCGATGGCGGGGCGCGCGGCCGTGGACGCGAGGGCGCAGGGCAGGCGCGCATGGGTGTGCAGGTGAGCGCAGGGGGCGGGGTGCTGGTGTGGCCGCGACCAGGAGCAGGCGACCGCGCGCGCGGACGTAGTGCTTCGACCATGGTGGCCACGGTGATTGTAGGCGATTACGATGACGGATCGATCCAGAAAAATGGAGGAATCGGCAGAGGACCTCACAGTGGTTCGAACGGAGTTGACAACGAGCTCGGGGACGGCCGAGGAGGCGTCGGAGCAGCGAGACGAGGCGGCGGCCGTGGAGGATTCCGGCGATGTGGGGCGACACGATCCGGTGGTGGAAGGCTCCGCTGCTCACTCCGGAGGTGTGGACGGCGACGAAGAGGCGCTGCGGAGTCTCTGGATTCCCTCCCGTGGCACGAGGAGGTGCCGGAGCACGCGTCTGACGACGACGCGGCGCGGTGATGGTTGGGCGTGCGCGGGGAGGCAAGCGATGGGGCGGGGAAGAAGGGGAACGACGCGGCTAGGGTTTGTCAACGCGTCGAGGGGGGTCTTATAGACCGTCGAGGAGCCATGGATGCACGGCGCGTGGACGATCCGTCCATGGACGCACGAGCAACGACCAGCACTCCCCTGATGAACAGGGGTTGAAGATGGGGAGTTCGTGGGCTGGGCCTGGTGGCCTGGATGCCTGGTTGGGCCGAACGGCCCAGGAGAAGCGGGGTTCTGTTTTTCTTTTGTTTTGTTTTATTTGTACTTTTCTTTTCTGTTTTCTTTTATTTCTTTAATACTTTATAGTTTTATTAAAAGTAAGACCCACACCTAACATAGTGTTACAATTCCAACTACTGTCTCAATAAGTTTTACCCCGGAACAAAATAGTTTAGTATTTTATAAAATTCAAAAGGCATTTATTTAATTGTTTTAGCTACAGTTTTAATTCATTTTAGATTATTTAAACATTTTATAAAAGTGTGGTTTCTCGACCATAATTACCTATGCATGATTTGGCATTACCCGAACATTTCAGTTTTAATATTTAAAAACTTTCATTGTTTGACTTTAATTCAAATTTAATTTGAATCGTTTTTGAACCATTGCGAGATCGACAACAGTAAGCGTGGTAACGTGGCGTCATTAGTAAAGTTTTTCTGTAGCTTAATTATCCGGGCATCACACGGGGGCTACTACCTATACACAGGCACGTCTTTGCAAATAAAACATATTTGATCACAAACCTCGAAGCCTTTTAGCAGGCTCATGAAGGCTTCATTCAAACCGCTCTTCGCGGACAAAATATTCTCAACCACTGTACTCATCAAGGTACGCTGCTCTCCGGAGACAGATGCTTTTCGCAACATGTCCCGCGATATATCCGGAGTCTCCGGGTCTTCGGAAGCCGCTCTAGAAGCACGACCATCCTTTGAAGGAATCTGTTCACCCATCTCCAGAATCACTGTCGGCCGCGAGCCAGACAGTCCAGGGCCTTTGTTATCATCAGCCCCAGAATCACGGATGGTTGGAGATCCACCTTCGGGTACTACCTCTTTTTCCCCGGCGTAACCTGTTGACTAACTGGGACCCTCCGCGATGACACTTTAGAGTCATCCGCCTTATTGGGTGAGGAGGTTGGAGGAGGCGTCTCGCTCTCCATCATCTTCGGGAGGAGACTTCCCGAAGAATAGGATTGCCCAGAAAAACTTTGTGCCGACCAGTAAAAATGCATGAACGCGTTACGTATATCTTCGGCGATAGTGATGGAGTGGGAAGCTATCAAAGTACTCCGGATTCACTTAAGGTTTGACCGAGGGCTTGTCCCCTTGTTGGAGCCGTTCAACGGCGTCGCTTTCCAAACCCAAGCCGCTCGACGGTGGCATCTTGCCCTTCTTGGAGGACTGCCCCTCCCAATCTTCGAAGACGGCCCTTTTCCTCCTGTTTGGAGAAGGGATACTGGGTCCTCTTCCGCCTCTGTCTTCAGGCGAGGAAAGGTCGATTTCTCCGGACTCAGTGTCCGACTTATCTCCGGAACCAAGGTCATCTTGGGTCTTCTCACTCTCCTCTTTACCCTCCCTTACCGGCGCCTGGTATCGTGTCGAGGCCAGCATCCTTGTTAGCATAGGACTAGCTGAGTCTTCGGGAAGGAGAGCCGGACACTGATGTCTACTACGCAACCTTCTTCTTGTAGACGTTGTTGGGCCTCCAAGTACAGAGGTTTGTAGGACAGTAGCAAATTTCCCTCAAGTGGATGACCTAAGGTTTATCAATCTGTGGGAGGCGTAGGATGAAGATGGTCTCTCTCAAGCAACCCTGCAACCAAATAACAAAGAGTCTCTTGTGTCCCCAACACACCCAATACAATGGTAAATTGAATAGGTGCACTAGTTTGGTGAAGAGATGGTGATACAAGTGCAATATGGATGGTAGATATAGGTTTTTGTAATCTGAAAGTATAAAAACAGCAAGGTAACTAATGATAAAAGTGAGCGTAAATGGTATTGCAATGATAGGAAACAAGGCCTAGGGTTCATACTTTCACTAGTGCAGGTTCTCTCAACAATAATAACATAATTGGATCATATAACTATCCCTCAACATGCAACAAAGAGTCACTCCAAAGTCACTAATAGCGGAAAACAAACGAAGAGATTATGGTAGGGTAAGAAACCACCTCAAAGTTATTCTTTCCAATCAATCCGTTGGGCTATTCCTATAAGTGTCACAAACAGCCCTAGAGTTCGTACTAGAATAACACCTTAAGACACAAATCAACCAAAACCCTAATGTCACCTAGATACTCCAATGTCACCTCAAGTATCCGTGGGTATGATTATACGATATGCATCACACAATCTCAGATTCATCTATTCAACAAACACAAAGTACTTCAAAGAGTGCCCCAAAGTTTATACCAAAGAGTCAAGACGAAAACGTGTGCCAACCCCTATGCACAGGTTCATGGACGGAACCCTCAAGTTGATCACCAAAACATACATCAAGTGAATCACGTGATATCTCATTGTCACCACAGATACGCACGACAAGACATACATCAAGTGTTCTCAAATCATTAAAGATTCAATCCGATAAGATTACTTCAAAGGGAAAACT
Source organism: Aegilops bicornis (assembly GCA_021605145.1). Lineage (NCBI taxonomy): Eukaryota > Viridiplantae > Streptophyta > Magnoliopsida > Poales > Poaceae > Aegilops > Aegilops bicornis. The sequence goes on from CM038675.1 coordinate 713,682,888, forward strand.
CAATCCATTACAAGAGAGTAGAGGGGGAGAAGAAACATAAGATCCAACTATAATAGCAAAGCTCGCGATACATCAAGATCGTGCCAAATCAAGAACACGAGAGAGAGAGAGATCAAACACATAGCTACTGGTACATACCCTCAGCCCGAGGGTGAACTACTCCCTCCTCGTCATGGAGAGTGCCGGATGATGAAGATGGCCACGGTGAGGGTTCCCCCCTCCGTGAGTCTTGAACAGGGTCCCGATTGACTTTTGGTGGCTACAGAGGCTTGCGGCAGCGGAACTCCCGATCTATTCTTCGTTCTGGAAGTTTTAGGGTACGTGAGTATATATGGGTGAAAGAAGTACGTCGGTGGACCGAAGGGGGGGCCACGAGGCAGGGGGCGCGCCCTAGGGGGGCGCCCCCCACCCTCGTGGGCACCTCCCTTCTTTCCTGACGTGCACTCCAATCTTTTCCGGTAGCTTTCCTTTCAAAAATAACTTCTCCAGTTGATTTCGTTCCGTTTAGACTGCTTGATATTCCTTTTCTTGAAACACCGAAATAGGCAAAAAACAGCAATTCTGGGCTGGGCCTCCGGTTAATAGGTTAGTCCCAAAAATAATGTAAAAGTGGATAATAAAGCCCAATATTGTTCAAAACAGTAGATAATATAGCATGGAGCAATCAAACATTATAGATATGCTGGAGACGTATCAAGCATCCCCAAGCTTAATTCCTGCTCATCCTCGAGTAGGTAAATGACAAAAAAGATAATGTTTGATGTGGAATGCTAGTTGGCATAATTTCAATGTAATTCTTCTTAATTGTGATATGAATATTCAGATCCGAAAGATTCAAGACAAAAGTTCATATTGACATAAAAGTGATAATATTTCAAGCATACTAACTAAGCAATTATGTCTTCTCAAAATAACATGGCCAAAGAAAGTTCATCCCTACAAAATCTTATAGTTTAGTCATGCTCCATTTTCGTCACACAAGAATGCTCTCATCATGCACAACCCCGATGACAAGCCAAGCAATTGTTTCATACTTTAGTAATATCAAACTTATAAACCTTCACGCAATACATGAGCATGGGCCATGGATATAGCACTATGGGTGGAATAGAATATGATGATGGGGGTTATGTGGAGAAGACAAAAAAGGAGAAAGTCTCACATCAACGAGGCTAATCAATGGGCTATGGAGATGCCCATCGATTGATGTTAATGCGAGGAGTAGGGATTGCCACGCAACGGATGCACTAGAGCTATAAATGTATGAAAGCTCAACAAAAGTAACTAAGTGGGTGTGCATCCAACTTGCTTGCTCACGAAGACCTAGGGCATTTGAGGAAGCCCATCGTTGGAATATACAAGCCAAGTTCTATAATGAAAAATTCCCACTAGTATATGAAAGTGACAAAACAAGAGACTCTCTATCATGAAGATTATGGTGCTACTTTGAAGCACAAGTGTGGTAAAAGGATAGTAGCATTGTCCCTTTTTATATATTTTTTTGGGCCTTCTTTTTTGGCCTTTCTCTTTTTTTTCTTTTTTTTTGGGACAATGCTCTATTAAATGATGATCATCACACTTCTATTTATTTACAACTCAATGATTACAACTCGACACTAGAACAAAGTATGACTTTATATGAATGCCTCGGGCGGTGTACCGGGATATGCAATGAACCAAGAGTGACATGTATGAAAGAATTATGAACAGTGGCTTTGCCACAAATACTATGTCAACTACATGATCATGCTAGCAATATGACAATGATGAATGTGTCATGATAAACTGGATGGTGGAAAGTTGCATGGCAATATATCTCAGAATGGCTATGGAAATGCCATAATAGGTAGGTATGTTGGCTGTTTTGAGGAAGATATAAGGAGGTTTATGTGTGAAAGAGCGTATCATATCATGGGGTTTGGATGCACCGCTAAGTTTGCACCAACTCTCAATGTGAGAAAGGGCAATGCACGGTACCGAAGAGGCTAGCAATGATGGAAGGATGAGAGTGCGTATAATCCATGGACTCAACATTAGTCATAAAGAACTCACATACTTATTGCAAAAATCTACAAGTCATCAAAACCAAGCACTACGCGCATGCTCCTAGGGGGATAGATTGGTAGGAAAAGACCATCGCTCGTCCCCGACCGCCACTCATAAGGAGGACAATCAAATAACACCTCATGTTTCAAATTTGTTACATAACGTTTACCATACGTGCATGCTACGGGACTTGCAAACTTCAATAAAAGCATTTCTCAAATTCACAACTACTCAACTAGCACGAATTTGATATTATAACCTCCATATCTCAAAACAAACATCAAGCATCAAACTTCTCTTAATATTCAACGCACTCAAAAGAAAGTTTTTACTAGTCTTGAATACCTAGCATATTAGGATTAAGCAAATTACCATGCTATTTAATACTCTCAAAATAATATATGTGAAGCATGAGAGTTCATCTATTTCTTCAAAATAAAACTACCACCATGCTCCAAAAGATATAAGTGAAGTACTAGAGCAATAACAAAACTACTCCGAAAGATATAAGTGAAGATCAATGAGTAGTTGAATAATTATTTAGCTATGTGAAGACTCTCTAACGTTTAATAATTTCAGATCTTGATACTTTATTCAAACAGCAAGCAAAGCTAAAAAAATAAAATGACGCTCCAAGCAAAACACATATCATGTGGTGAATAAAAATATAGCTCCAAGTAAAGCTACCGATGAACGAAGACGAAATAGAGGATGCCTTCCGCGGCATACCCAAGCATAGATGCTTGGTTATCCTTGAATATTACCTTGGGGTGCCTTGGGCATCCCCAAGCTTAGGATATTGACAATCCTTATTCCATATTCCATCGAATCTTTACCCAAAACTTGAAAACTTCACAACACAAAACTTAACAGAAAACTCGTGAGCTCCGTTAGCGAAAGAAAACAAAACACCACTTCAAGGTACTGTAATGAACTCATTATTTATTTATATTGGTGTTAAACCTACTTTATTCCAACTTCTCTATGGTTTATAAACTATTTTACTAGCCATAGATTCATCAAAATAAGCAAACAACACACGAAAAACAGAATCTGTCAAAAACAGAACAGTCTGTAGTAATCTGTAACTAACGCAAACTTCTGGAACTCCAAAAATTCTAAAATAAAATGGTGGACCTGGGGAATTTTTCTAGTAATAATCTGCAAAAATAATCAACTAAATATCACTCTCCAGTAAAAAGTTGAAGCTAATATCGTGAGCGCTAAAGTTTCAGTTTTTTACAGCATGATCATAAAGACTTCACCCAAGTCTTCCCAAAGGTTCTAATTGGCACAAACACTAATTAAAACATAAAACCACATCTAAACATAATCTAGATGGATTATTTATTCCTAAACATAACTAAAAAGCAAAAAACTAAAATAAAATTGGGTTGCCTCCCAACAAGCGCTATCGTTTAACGCCCCTAGCTAGGCATGATGATTTCAATGATGCTCACAAAAAGATAAGAACTGAAACATAAAGAGAGCATCATGAAGAATATGACTAGCACATTTAAGTCTAACCCACTCCCTATGCATAGGGTTTTTGTGAGCAAACAACTTATGGGAACAATAATCAACTAGCATAGGAAGGTAAAACAAGCATAACTTCAAGATTTTAAGCACATAGAGAGGAAACTTGATATTATTGCAATTCCTACAGGCATATGTTCCTCCCTCATAATAATTTTCAGTAGCATCATGAATGAATTCAACAATATAACCAGCACCTAAAGCATTCTTTTCATGATCTACAAGCATAGAAAATTTACTACTCTCCACATAAGCAAATTCCTTCTCATGAATAATAGTGGGAGCAAACTCAACAAAATAATTATCATGTGAGGCATAATCCAATTGAAAACTAAAATCATGATGACAAGTTTCATGGTTATCATTATTCTTAATATCATACAAGTCATCACAATAGTCATCATAAGTAGCAACTTTGTTCTCATAATCAATTGGAACCTCTTCCAAAATAGTGGATACATCACTAAATAAAGTCATGACCTCTCCAAATCCACTTTCATATTCATCACAATAAGATTCAACATCCTCCAATATTGTGGGATCACTACTTCCTAAAGTTGAAACTCTTCCAAACCCACTTTCATCAACATAATCATCATAAATAGGAGGCATGCTTTCGTCATAGTAAATTTGCTCATCAAAACTTGGTGAACTAAACATATCATCTTCATCAAACATAGCTTCCCCAAGCTTGTGGCTTTGAATATCATTAGCATCATGGATGTTCAAGGAATTCATACTAACAACATTGCAATCATGCTCATCATTCACATATTTTATGCCAAGCATTTTATGTAATTCTTCTTCTAGTACTTTGGCACAATTTTCCTTTCCAACATACTCACGAAAGATATTAAAAAGATGAAGCGTAAGTGGTAAACTCAATTCCATTTTTTAGTTTTCTTTTATAAACTAAACTAGTGCTAAAACAAGAAACAAAAAGATTCGATTGCAAGATCTAAAGATATACCTTCAAGCAATCACCTCCCCGGCAGCGGCGCTAGAAAAGAGCTTGATGTCTACTACGCAACCTTCTTCTTGTAGACGTTGTTGGGCCTCCAAGTGCAGAGGTTTGTAGGACAGTAGCAAATTTCCCTCAAGTGGATGACCTAAGGTTTATCAATCCGTGGGAGGCGTAGGATGAAGATGGTCTCTCTCAAGCAACCATGCAACCAAATAACAAAGAGTCTCTTGTGTCCCCAACACACCCAATACAATGGTAAATCGTATAGGTGCACTAGTTCGTGAAGGGATGGTGATACAAGTGCAATATGGATGGTAGATATAGGTTTTTGTAATCTGAAAGTATAAAACATCAAGGTAACTAATGATAAAAGTGAGCGTAAACGGTATTGCAATGATAGGAAACAAGGCCTAGGGTTCATACTTTCACTAGTGCAAGTTCTCTCAACAATAATAACATAATTGGATCATATAACTATCCCTCAACATGCAACAAAGAGTCACTCCAAAGTCACTAATAGCGGAAAACAAACGAAGAGATTATGGTAGGGTACGAAACCACCTCAAAGTTATTCTTTCCAATCAATCCGTTGGGCTATTCCTATAAGTGTCACAAACAGCCCTAGAGTTCGTACTAGAATAACACCTTAAGACACAAATCAACCAAAACCATAATGTCACCTAGATACTCCAATGTCACCTCAAGTATCCGTGGGTATGATTATACGATATGCATCACACAATCTCAGATTCATCTATTCAACCAACACAAAGTACTTCAAAGAGTGCCCCAAAGTTTATACCAAAGAGTAAAGACGAAAACGTGTGCCAACCCCTATGCATAGGTTCATGGGCGGAACCCGCAAGTTGATCACCAAAACATACATGAAGTGAATCACGTGATATCCCATTGTCACCACAGATACGCACGGGAAGACATACATCAAGTGTTCTCAAATCATTAAAGACTCAGTCCGATAAGATTACTTCAAAGGGAAAACTCAACCCATTACAAGAGAGTAGAGCGGGAGAAGAAACATAAGATCCAATTATAATAGCAAAGCTCGCGATACATCAAGATCGTGCCAAATAAAGAACACGAGAGAGATCAAACACATAGCTACTGGTACATACCCTCAGCCCCGAGGGTGAACTACTCCCTCCTCGTCATGGGGAGTGCCGGGATGCTGAAGATGGCCACCGGTGAGGGTTCCCCCCTCCGGCAAGGTGCCGGAACAGGGTCCCAATTGACTTTTGGTGGCTACAGATGTTGGGGAACGTTGCAGAAAATTAAAATTTTTCCTACGGTTTCACCAAGATACATCTATGAGTTCATATAAGCAACGAGTCAAGGGAGTGAGTTTGCATCTACATACCACTTGTAGATCGAAAAGGTAAAGCGTTCAAGGGGATGGTGATGATGGAGTCGTACTCGCCGTGATTCAGATCACCGATGACCAAGTGTTGAGCGGACAGCACCTCCGCGTTCAACACACGCGTGCAGTGCAGACGGCGTCTCCTCCGTCTTGATCCAGCAAGGAGGAAGGAGAGGTTGAGGAAGATAGCTCCAACGGTAGCACGACGGCGTGGTGTTGTTGGTGCGAAGATTCAGACACGGCCGCCAAGCACGTGCGGAGGAGGAGAGGTGTTGGGGAGGGAGGGCTGCGCCTTGGCTTGGGGTGTTCAGCCTCCCTCACCCCTCTATTTATAGGGGAAGGGGCAAGGGGGGCCGGCCCCTCTAGATGGGATCTAGAGGGGGGGCGGCGGCCAGGGAGGGGGGACTTGCCCCCCAAGCAAGGGGGGCGCCCCCTCTAGGGTCCCCCCCCAACCCTAGGTGCATGGGCCCAAGGGGGGCGCCCAGCCCTCCAGGGGCTGGCTCCTGCCCCATGCAGCCCATGGGGCCCCCGGGAGGTGGCCCCTCGGTGGACCCGGAACCCTTCCGTGGCCCCTGACAATACCGATATGCCCCGAAACTTTCCGGTGTCCGTTTGACAACTTCCCATATATAAATCTTTACCTCCGGACCCTTCCTAACTCCTCATGACGTCCGGGATCTCATCCGGGACTCGAACAACATTAGGTAATCACATACAAGTCTTCCTAATAACCCTAAGCGTCCACCGAACCTTAAGTGTGTAGACCCTACGGGTTCGGAGACATGCGTATATGACCGAGACGGCTCTCGGATCAATAACCAACAACGGATCTGGATACCCATGTTGGCTCCACATGCTCCTCGATGTTTTCATCGGATGAACCACGATGTCGAGGATTCAAGCAACCCCGTATACTATTCCCTTTGTCGATCGGTATGTTACTTGCCCGAGACTCGATCGTCGGTATCCCAATACCTCGTTCAGTCTAAATTACCGGCAAGTCACTTTACTCGTACTGTAATGCATGATCCCGTGACCAAACACTTGGTCACTTTGAGCTCATTATGATGATGCATTACCGAGTGGGCCCGGTGATACGTCTCCGTAACACGGAGTGACAAATCCCAGTCTCGATCCGTGTCAACCCAACAGACACTTTCGGTGATACCTGCAGTGCACCTTTATAGGCACCCAGTTACGTTGTGACGTTTGGTACACCCAAAGCACTCCTACGGTATCCGGGAGTTACACGATCTCATGGTCTAAGGAAGAGATACTTGACATTGGAAAAGCTCTAGCAAAACGAACTACACGATCTTGTGCTATGCTTAGGATTGGGTCTTGTCCATCACGTCATTCTCCTAATGACGTGATCTCGTTGTCAATGACATCGATGTCCATAGTCGTGAAACCATGACTATCTGTTGACCAACGAGCTAGTCAACTAGAGGCTTACTAGGGACGTATTGTGGTCTATGTATTCACACGTGTATTACGATTTCCGGATAATACAATTATAGCATGAATCAAAGACAATTATCATGAACAAGGAAATATAATAATAATGCTTTTATTATTGCCTCTAGGGCATATTTCCAACAGTCTCCCACTTGCACTAGAGTCAATAATCTAGTTACATTGTGATGAATCGAACACCCATAGAGTTCTGGTGTTGATCATGTTTTGCCCACGGAAGAGGTTTAGTCAACGGATCTGCGACATTTAGATCCATATGCACTTTAAAAATTTCTATGTCTCCATCTTGAACATTTTCACGGATGGAGTTGAAGCGACGCTTGATGTGCCTGGTCTTCTTGTGAAACCTGGGCTTCTTGGCAAGTGCAATAGCTCCAGTGTTGTCACAGAAGAGTTTGATCGGCCCGACGCATTGGGTATGACTCCTAGGTCGGTGATGAACTCCTTCACCCAAATTGCTTCATGCGCTGCCTCCGAGGCTGCCATGTACTCCGCTTCACATGTATATCCCGCCACGACGCCTCGCTTGCAGCTGCACTAGCTTATCGCTTCCACCATTCAACATATACACGTATCCGGTTTGTGACTTAGAGTCATCCAGATCTGTGTCGAAGCTAAGCGTCGACGTAACCCTTACGATGAGCTCTTCGTCACCTCCATAAACGAAACATGTCCTTTGTCCTTTTCGTGTACTTTAGGATATTCTTGACCGATGTCCAAGTGTTCCTTGCGGGATTACTTTGGTACCTTCCTACCAAACTTATGGCAAGGTTTACATCAGGTCTGGTACACAGCATGGCATACATAATAGATCCTATGGCTGAGGCATAGGGGATGACGCTTATCTCTTCTTTATCTTTTGCCGTGGTCGGGCATTGAGCTGAGCTCAATCTCACACCTTGCAAAGACAGCAAGAACCCTTTCTTGGACTGATCCATTTTGAACTTCTTCAAAATCTTATCAAGGTATGTGCTTTGTGAAAGACCTATGAGGCGTCTCGATCTATCTCTATAGATCTTGATGCCTAATATATAAGCAGCTTCTCCAAGGTCCTTCATTAAAAAACACTTATTCAAGTAGGCCTTAATGATGTCCAAGAATTCTATATCATTTCCCATCAAAAGTATGTCATCTACATATAATATGAGAAATGCTACAGAGATGCCACTCACTTTCTTGTAAACGCAGGCTTCTCCATAAGTCTCAAGATAACCCAAACGCTTTGATCATTTCATCAAAGCGAATGTTCCAACTCCGAGATGCTTGCACCAGCCCATAAATGGATCATTGGAGCTTGCATACTTTGTTAGCATTCTTAGGATCGACAAAACCTTCCGGCTGCATCATATACAGCTCTTCCTTAAGATAACCGTTAAGGAACGCTGTTTTGACGTCCATCTGCCATATCTCATAATCATAGTATGCGGCAATTGCTAACATGATTCGGACGGACTTAAGCTTCGCTACGGGAGAGAAAGTCTCATCGTAGTCAATCCCTTGAACTTGCCGATAACCCTTAGCGACAAGTCGAGCTTTATAGATGGTGACATTACCATCCGCGTCCGTCTTCTTCTTAAAGATCCATTTATTTTCTATCGCTCGCCGATCATCGGGCAAGTCTGCCAAAGTCCATACTTTGTTTTCATACATGAATCCTATCTCGGATTGCATGGCTTCAAGCCATTTGTTGGAATCTGGGCCCGCCATCACTTCTTCATAGTTCGTAGGTTCACTGTTGTCTAACAACATGATTTCCAGGACAGGGTTGCCGTACCACTTTGGTGCGGAACGTGTCCTAGTGGACCCTCTGATTCAAGAGCAACTTGATCCGGGTACCTTGATCATCATCATTAATTTCCTCTCCGGTTGGTGTAGGCACCACAGAACATTTTCTGAGCTGCACTACTTTCCGGTTCAAGAGGTAGTACTTCATCGAGTTCTACTTTCCTCCCACTTACTCCTTTCGAGAGAAACTCTTTTCCGTAAAGGATCTGTTCTTGGCAACAAAGATCTTGCCTTCGGATCTAAGGTAGAAGGTATACCCAATGGTTTCCTTAGGGTATCCTATGAAGACGCATTTTCCGATTTGGGTTCGAGCTTTTCAGGTTGAAGTTTCTTGACATAAGCATCGCATCCCCAAACTTTTAGAAATGACAGCTTAGGTTTCTTCCCAAACCATAATTCATACGGTGTCGTCTCAACGGATTTAGACGGTGCCCTATTTAAAGTGAATGTAGCTGTCTCTAGAGCGTATCCCCAAAATGATAGCGGTAAATCGGTAAGAGACATCATGGATCGCACCATATCCAATAGAGTGCGATTCTGACGTTCGGACACACCGTTACGCTTGAGGTGTTCGGTAGCGTGAGTTGTGAAACGATTCCACATTTCCTTAAGTGTGTACCAAATTCGTGACTTAAATATTCTCCTCCACGATCCGATCGCAAGAATTTTATCTTTCGTCACGTTGATTCTCTACTTCATTCTGAAATTCCTTGAACTTTTCAAAGGTCTCAGACTTGTGTTTCATCAAGTAGACATACCCATATCTACTCAAGTCATCTGTGAGAGTGAGAACATAACGATATCCTCCGCGAGCCTCAACACTCATTGGACGGCACACATCGGTATGTATGATTTCCAATAGGTTGGTTGCTCGCTCCATTGTTCCGGAGAATGGAGTCTTGGTCATTTTGCCCATAAGGCATGGTTCGCATGTGTCAAATGATTCATAATCGAGAGACTCTAAAAGTCCATCGACATGGAGCTTCTTCATGCGCTTGACACCAATGTGACCAAAGGCGGCGATTGCCACAAGTATGTGGGACTATCGTTATCAACTTTACATCTTTTGGTATTCACACTATGAACATGTGTAACATTACGCTCGAGATTCATTAAGAATAAACCATTGACCATCGGAGCATGACCATAAAACATTTCTCTCATATAAATAGAACAACCATTATTCTCGGATTTAAATGAGTAGCCATCTCGTATTAAACGAGATCCCGATACAATGTTCATGCTCAAACTTGGCACTAAATAACACTTCTTGAGGGTGAAAACTAATCCCGTGGGTAAATGTAGAGGTAGCGTGTCCGGCGATCACATCGACCTTGGAACCATTCCCGACGCGCATCGTCACCTCGTCCTTTGCCAGTCTCCGCTTATTCCGCAGCTCCTGCTGTGAGTTACAAATATGAGCAACAACACCGGTATCAAATACCCAGGAGTTACTACGAGTACTGGTAAGGTACACATCAATTACATGTATATCAAATATACCTTTAGTGTTGCCGACCTTCTTATCCGCTAAGTATTTGGGGCAGTTCCGCTTCCAGTGACCCTTCCCCTTGCAATAAAAGCACTCGGCCTCGTGCTTGGGTCCATTCCTCGACTTCTTCCCGGCAACTTGCTTACCGGGCGCGCAACCTCCTTGCCGTCCTTCTTGAAGTTCTTCTTGCCCTTGCCTTTCTTGAACTTAGTGGTTTTATTGACCATCAACACTTGATGTTCTTTCTTGATTTCAACCTCTGCTGACTTGAAGATTGAGAATACTTCAGAATGGTCTTCACCATCCCCTGCATATTGTAGTTCATCACAAAGCTCTTGTAGCTTGGTGGAGCGATCAAGGATTCTGTCAATGACCGCCTCGTCCGGGAGGTTAATTTCCAGGGACAAAGCGGTTGTGCAACCCAGACATTTTGAGTATATGCTCACTGACAGAACTATTTTCCTCCATCTTACAACTATAGAACTTGTCGGAGACTTCATATCTCTCGACCCGGGCATGAGCTTGGAAAACTAGTTTCAGCTCTTCGAACATCTCATATGTTCGCGTTGCTCAAAACGCTTTTGGAGCCCCGGTTCTAAGCTGTAAAGCATGCCGCACTGAACGAGGGAGTAATCATCAGCACGAGTCTGCCAAGCATTCATAATGTCTTGGTTCTCTAGGACGGGAGCGTCACCTAGCGGTCCTTCTACGACATATTGTTTCCTGGCAGCTATGATAATTAAGTTCATCTACAAGACATATTTGCAAAGGTTTTAGACTAAGTTCATGATAATTAAGTTCATCTAATCAAATTATCTTAATGAACTCCCACTCAGATTAGACATCCCTCTAGTCATCTAAGTGTTACACGATCCGAGTCGACTAGGCCGTGTCCGATCATCACGTGAGACGGACTAGTCATCGTCGGTGAACATTCTCATGTTGATCGTATCTTCCATACGACTCGTGTTCGACCTTTCGGTCTCCGTGTTCCGAGGCCATGTCTGCTCATGCTAGGCTCGCTAAGTTAACCCTAAGTGTTTTGCATGTGTAAAACTGTCTTACACCCGTTGTATGTGAACGTAAGGATCTATCACACCCGATCATCACGTGGTGCTTGAAGCATTTAACTTTAGCAACGGTGCACAGTTAGGGGAGAACACTTCTTGAAATTGTTGTAAGGGATCATCTTCTTTACTACCGTCGCTCTAAGTAAACAAGATGTATAAACATAATAAACATCACATGCAATTATATAGTAGTGACATGATATGGCCAATATCGTATAGCTCCATTGATCTCCATCTTCGGGGCTCCATGATCATCTTGTCACCGGCATGACACTATGATCTCCATCATCATGATCTCCATCATCGTGTCTTCATGAAGTTGTCACGCCAACGACTACTTCTACTTCTATGGCTAACACGTTTAGCAATAAAGTAAAGTAATTTACATGGCGTTCTTCAATGACACGCAGGTCATACAAAAATAAAGACAACTCCTATGGCTCATGCCGGTTGTCATACTCATCGACATGCAAGTCGTGATTCCTATTACAAGAACATGATCTCATACATCACAATATGTCATTCATCATTCATCACAACTATGGCCATATCACGTCACATGACAATTGCTGCAAAAACAAGTTAGACGTCCTCTAATTGTTGTTGCATCTTTTACATGGCTGCAATTGGGTTCTAGCAAGAACGTTTTCTTACCTACGAATAACCACAACGTGATTTTGTCAACTTCTATTTACCCTTCATAAGGACCCTTTTCATCGAATCCGCTCCAACTAAAGTGGGAGAGACAGACACCCGCCAGCCACCTTATGCAACTAGTGCATGTCAGTCGGTGGAACCGGTCTCACGTAAGCGTACGTGTAAGGTTGGTCCGGCCGCTTCATCCCACAATACCGCTGAAGCAAGATAAGACTAGTAGCGGCAAGAAAGTTGACAAGATCTCGCCCACAACAAAATTGTGTTCTACTCGTGCAATAGAGAACTACGCATAGACCTGGCTCGATACCACTGTTGGGGAACGTTGCGAGAAAATTAAAATTTTTCCTACGGTTTCACCAAGATCCATCTATGAGTTCATCTAAGCAACGAGTCAAGGAGTGAGTTTGCATCTACATACCACTTGTAGATCGAGTGCGAAGGCGTTCAAGGGGATGGTGATGATGGAGTCGTACTGTGATTCAGATCACCGATGACCAAGTGCTGAGCGGACAGCACCTCCGCGTTCAACACACGTGCAGTGCACGGACGACGTCTCCTCCGCCTTGATCCAGCAAGGAGGAAGGAGAGGTTGAGGAAGACAGCTCAACGGCAGCGTGACGGCGTGGTGTTGTTGGTGCAGCAGTACTCCGAGAGGGCTTCGCCAAGCACGTACGGAGGAGGAGAGGTGTTGGGGAGGGGAGGGGCTGCGCCTTGGCTTGGGGTGTTCAGCCCTCCCCTCACCCCTCTATCTCTAGATGGGATCTAGAGGGGGGGCGGCGGCCAAGGGGAGGGGGACTTGCCCCCCAAGCAAGGGGGGCGCCCCCTCTAGGGTCCCCCCCCCAACCCTAGGCGCATGGGCCCAAGGGGGGGCGCCCAGCCCACCAGGGGCTGGCTCCTGCCCCACGTAGCCCATGTGGCCCCCCGGGAGGGGTGGCCCCTCCCGGTGGACCCCCGGAACCCTTCCGGTGGCCCCGGTACAATACCGATATGCCCCCGAAACTTTCCGGTGTCCGTTTGACAACTTCCCATATATAAATCTTTACCTCCGGACCCTTCCAGAACTCCTCGTGACGTCCGGGATCTCATTCGGACTCCGAACAACATTCGTAATCACATACAAGTCTTCCTAATAACCCTAAGCGTCACCGAACCTTAAGTGTGTAGACCCTACGGGTTCGGGAGACATGCGACATGACCGAGACGGCTCTCGTGTCAATAACCAACAGCGGGATCTGGATACCCATGTTGGCTCCCACATGCCCTCGATGTTGTCATCGGATGAACCACGATGTCGAGGATTCAAGCAACCCGTATACTATTCCCTTTGTCAATCGGTATATTTACTTGCCGAGACTCGATCGTCGGTATCCCAATACCTCGTTCAGTCTCATACGGCAAGTCACTTTACTCGTACCATAATGCATGATCCCGTGACCAAACACTTGGTCACTTTGAGCTCATTATGATGATGCATTACGGAGTGGGCCCAGTGATACCTCTCCGTAACACGGAGTGACAAATCTCAGTCTCGATCCGTGTCAACCCAACAGACACTTTCGGAGATACCTGTAGTGCACCTTTATAGTCACCCAGTTACGTTGTGACGTTTGGTACACCCAAAGCACTCCTACGGTATCCGGGAGTTACACGGTCTCATGGTCTAAGGAAGAGATACTTGACATTGGAAAAGCTCTAGCAAAACGAACTACACGATCTTGTGCTATGCTTAGGATTGGGTCTTGTCCATCACGCCATTCTCCTAATGACGTGATCTCGCTTGTCAATGACATCCGATGTCCATAGTTAGGAAACCATGACTATCTCTGACCAACGAGCTAGTCAACTAGAGGCTTACTAGGGACGTATTGTGGTCTATGTATTCACACGTGTATTACGATTTCCGGATAATACAATTATAGCATGAATAAAAGACAATTATCATGAACAAGGAAATATAATAATAATGCTTTTATTATTGCCCCTAGGGCATATTTCCAACAACAGAGGCTTGCGGCGGCGGAACTCCCGGTCTATTCTTCGTTCTGGAAGTTTTAGGGTAAGTTAGTATATATGGGTGAAAGAAGTACGTCGGTGGACTGAAGGGGGGGCCACGAGGCAGGGCGGCGCGCCCTAGGGGGGCGCCCCCACCCTCGTGGGCACCTCCCTTCTTTCCTAACATGCACTCCAAGCTTTTCCGGTAGCTTTCCTTCCAAAAATAACTTCTCCAGTTGATTTCGTTCCGTTTCGACTCCGTTTGATATTCCTTTTCTTGAAACACCAAATAGGCTAAAAAAAAGCAATTACAGGCTGGGCCTCCGGTTAATAGGTTAGTCCCAAAAATAATATAAAAGTGGATAATAAAGCCCAATATTGTTCAAAACAGTAGATAATATAGCATGGAGCAATCAAAAATTATAGATACGTTGGAGATGTATCAGACACCTAATCCATTCCACTTTCTTTATCCAGCCCTGAAAAAGGATGATTTGGTTAGTGTATTGCCACTGTGTATCCCAGTATAAGGTATTCGACAAGCGGGTATTTACCGGGGTGTCCGTATTGTTGCAGTCGGGGCCGATATCTTCGGTAATGTCCGGCCATTGCTTTCGTTTCCCAAAAAATAATTTCCACATTCCTTCGTGCGTAGTGCCGAAGAAGAGCTGAAGAGCCCGCGACCCTTCTGGATTGAACTCCCACATGCGGAGAGGCCGTCGCTGGAACGGGAGGGTCCGGCGGACCAGCATCACTTGAACAACGTTGACAACATTGATGTCCCTCTCAATAAGGCTTCGGATGCGACTTTGCAAAGTCCGCACCTCATCCATTGATCCCCAGTCCAGCCCCTTGTTAATCCACGATGCCAGCTGAATTGGGGGGCCGGATCGAAATTCGGGCGCAGCTGCCCACTTGGAGCCATGGGGCTTGGTGATATAGAACCACCCCTGCTGCCATAAGTCGAAAGATTTGGCAAAAGATCCTTTCAACCAAACGGCTCTAGCAAGCTCGCTTACTATGGCGCCACTGCACTCTGCCCGCTTCCCCTCTGTCACTTCCGGCTTCACATTGAAGGTCTGGAGCCATAAGCGTAGTGTGCAGGAGTTCGGAGGAAGGCTTCGCATGTGACGATAAATGCCGAGATAAGAAGAATAGAGTCTGGGGCCAGATCGTGAAAATCTAGCCCATAATAGAACATGAGCCCTCGGACGAAGTGGTTAAGTGCAAATCCTAACCCGCGGAGGAAGTGGGACGCGAACACGACCCTCTCGTCGGATCTGGGGGTGGGAACAACCTGCCCCTCGGCAGGAAGCCGATGAAGGATTTCCGTGGTCAGATACCTTGCAGCCGAAGCTTTGCAATATCTCGCTCCGTGATAGAAGAGGCCACCCACCGGCCTTGACGGCTAGATCCGGACATGATTGGGGCTTGTGGCGATTAGAACCCGGGTGTTGGAACTCGGGGTAGCAGGGCTTGAGGAAGAAGCAAGCGTGAAAGAAAAAGACGGGTCTGTACCCCTATATAGAGGCCACGAATATCGAACGTCTCCTCCTAGGTCTCCAAACTTGCCTATTCCCTAGGAGTTGTAGCCGAGTGACGGTTGGGTTACCCACGTCTGGGTTGATAAGAATCCCTTAAAAAAGGGAGAGACATGATCTCCGCTGGGATAAGACATGCCAATAAAACCATGTCTCGAGATGTGGGACGGCGGGCTAGCTAACGGTTCGAAAATAATGGCCGAGCAGGCATGATGTCATGATACCAAATAGTTGTCAGCGGATTGGACTCGTGAAATATTATATATCCTCTGCAGTTATGTATACAGGTCCGGAAACAATTAGTACATCTGAAGACTATCCTGGATTTCGGATAGAAGGGAACCCGCCTTGCAATGATGAAGACAATCTGCGCGCCGGACTCCTCGTCATGGAAGCCAGGTTCAGGGGCTACCGAGGAGTCCCGGACTATAAGTCCTCGGGCGTCCGGCCTGTTATCCATGGGCCGGACTGATGGGCTGTGAAGACATGAAGGACGAAGACTCTACTCGTGTCCGGATTGGACTCTCCTTGGCGTGGAAGGCAAGCTTAGCGACCGACTATGAAGATTCCTTCTTATGTAACCGACTCTATGTAACCCTAGATCCCTCCAGTGTCTATATAAACCGGAGGGCGTAGTCCGGATGGGAGATACTCATTACCATAGTTCTACAGGCTAGACTAGGGTTTAGCCATTACGATATCGTGGTAGATCAACTCTTGTAACACTCATATTCATCAAGATCAATCAAGCAGGAAGTAGGGTATTACCTCCATAGAGAGGGCCCGAACCTAGGTAAACATCGTGTCCCCCGTCTCCTGCAACCATCGACCTTATACGCATAGTTCGGGACCCCCTACCCGAGATCCGCCGGTTTTGACACCGACAGCCGCGGTGACAGCCGCGGGTGACGAGGCGGCGGTCCAGGCCGGAAACGAGACCGCCAAGGACGAAGGCGTGACCGCAGCCAAAGCCGCGGACGACGAAGGTGACGAGAAGGCCACGGGTGATGGCGATGAAGCCGCGGGCGAGGCCGCGGGTGGCAGCACCAGCGACGGCGACAGAGCCGCGGGTGGCAGCAACGGTGACGGCGACAGGGCCGCGGGTGGTGGGGAGGGCGCCTCGGCGGGCGAGGCCGCAATGTGCCTGGGCGGAGCCGCGGCCGATGACCCAGCCGACGAGGTGAGGCCAGCAGAGGCTGGTGCTGACGCCTGCCGAGGCGAGGCCGGCTCCTCCTGAGCTGGCAAGAGAGGCCCCGTCGAGAAACCCGAAGGGCCTGCCGAAGGAGGAGGCGGGCGCGGCGAGGGAAGTGCAAGGGCTCCCCGAGGCTGCCGGGTGGGAGTGTCCGAGGACGGGGCTGCCATCGGCGAAACCTGCTGAAAGGGAAAAACACCTTCATCAAAGTAAACATGCCGCGAGACGAGCACACGACGAGAGACCGGGTCGAAGCAGCGAAAACCTTTGGTGTTGGGTTGATAGCCGAGAAATACACAAGCGAGAGAGCGTGGTGCAAGCTTGTGTGGCGTGGTAGCGGTGATATTGGGATAACACAAGCAACCAAAGACGTGAAGATCGTCATAGGATGGAGGAGACCCGAACAGAAGATGATGAGGGGTATAGTTCCAGCGTGGTTTGCAAGGCCGGATGTTGAGAAGGAGAGTGGCGGTGGCGAGAGCATCAGGCCAAAAGCGAGGCGGCATGTGTGCGTGAAAGAGCAAAGCACACACACTCTCATTGAGGGTGCGAAAAACACGTTCGGCACGTCCGTTTTGTTGTGATGTGTATGGGTAGGTTAAACGAATTATGGTGCCATTAGTGGAAAGAAGATGTCGAATGGCGAGGTTATCAAATTCTTTTCCGTTGTCAAATTCTTTTCCGTTGTCGGTTTGAAGATGAGCAATGGTGCGACGAAAGTGGGTGTTGACGTAGGCATAAAAGGAGTGGAGAGTGGAGGCGACGTCGTATTTTTGGCGTAACGGAAAAGTCCAAGTGAAGTGAGAAAAATCATCTAAAATCACAAGATAATATGATAAACCCGAATTGCTAGGCACTGGAGATGTCCAAACATCACAATGAATAACATCAAAGGGAAAAGTAGCAATTGATGAAGATGAAGAAAACGGTAGATGAACGTGTTTTCCTATGTGGCAAGCATGACAAGTGTGAGCCGCTGATTTATTACAAGAAAAGGGAAAAGTGCTCAAAATTTTATGGAGAGCGTCGGCGCCGGGATGACCGAGATGAGCGTACCAAAGCAAAACATCGGTATGAAGAGCAACCGGGCCGCCGCGTGTAGAAGCACCGCATGGGTAGAGATCATCGGGAGAGTCACATCGGTGCAGAACCCTCCGGGAGCGAGCATCCTTAACAGAAAAACCGAGAGCGTCAAACTCAAAAGTGACAGGATTTTCACGAGTAAGAGTACGGACAGAACAGAGGTTTTTAATTAAGGATGGTGAAACGAGCACATTATTGAGAGTTAAAGAAGAAGAGGGTAATGGAAGGGAGGATGAACCATGATGAGTGATGGGAAGAGAGCTCCCATCACCAACCATGATGCGCGAGGAGAAGGGATAGGGGGAGGCACGAGATAAGATACCGGGGTTAGGGGCCATGTGAGCAACGGCGCCGGTGTTCATGTACGAATCACCGTCTCCGTTGTAGGTGCTCGGCGAGGGGGCAGCATGGAGGGCGGAGAGGAGCGCCGCCATATGCCGAGGGACCACAATAGGCCGATGAGCCACCATATGCCGCAGCGGTGCCGTACGCGGCGGGAACCGGCGCGGTCAGCTGCGCTTGAGGAGGAGTCGGCCGTGGTCCAAGAATACCCGGAGCCGGTGGGCGGGGAACGGGCATAGAGTAGGCATGCACGACACCCGTCCATGGGTTATACCCCGAGAGCCAAGGCGGAGGAGGAGCAGCCGCCGCGGGCGCGGTGTCGTGTTGGAGTTGCGGCCCCGGCCCCCGCGACGCTTCGCTTATGCCGGAGGGCGCGAGCGCGGGTGGCGGGGCAGGAGCAGACGCGCGCGACCTCGGCTGAGTTGGGGAAGCACCGTGGCCGGCGACGACACCAACGTGAAGAGCAGCGTGGGTGGCCTGCTAGGCGGAGTGGCGGAGGTGCTTCTCCTCCATACGAAGGTACGTGACCGCCTTTGCGTACGTCGGCGTGACGAGGGAGAGGTTGGCGGCGGACTGGCCGAGGTCGGGGTGGAGGCCCCGAAGGAGGTTGGTGAGGAGGACGAAGTCGTCAATGTTCATGCCGACGTCGCGCAGCTCGGCGGCGAGAACCTTCAGCCGCGTGCAGTACTCATCGATTGGAAGATCGTTTTGCTACATAGTGAAGAATTCACCTTGGAGGAAGACACGGCGTTGGAGCTGATTGTCGAGGAAGAGATCGCACAGCCGTGTCCACATGGCGTGCGCCGAGGGGTCACGGGAGTTCACCATGTTGAAGAGGCCTGGAGAGATGGTGAGGAAGAGCCACTTGACGATGCAGGCGTCCACGGCAAGCCACTCGTCGTCGTCCTTTATGTCGCGGAAGTCGACGCTCCCATCAACGTGCTCGATGAGATGGTAGGAGCGGAACAAAAGCGCGAAGTAGGTGCGCCATGCGTTGTAGAATGGCGAGTCGAGGTCGAGGATGACGGGCACATGATCCTTGATGTGGAGCTCATTGAGACGATCCGAGGTGAACATGGCACCGGCAAAGGAGCCGGCGTCAGAGGGGTCGGCCTTGGAGCGAGACATGGTGGAGGAGGAGGGTGGTGCGGTTAGGGTTTTGGGAGGTGGTGGAGGGAGAAGGTGGCAGCGGCGGAAGGCAGCGGCTGCGTGGGAGGGGAAGGGAGGGTGGCGGCTGCGAGGAGAGGCAGCGGCGGGTGTAGGGTTTGGGAGGGGAAGGGAGGGTTGCGGCTGAGGAAAGGCAGCGGCGGGTTTAGGGTTTTGGGAGGGGTGCGGCGGCTGCTACGGGAGAGAAGCGGCGGCGGCGGGGTTAGGTGAGTTGCGGTGGCTGCGGCTATGGGAGACGCGGCGGCGGCCTAGGGTTGAGGTGGCGCGGCGGCGGCGGCTACAGGGAGATGCGGCGGCAGCGGCGGCGCATGGCGGAAGCGATGAAGATCGTAGGGTAAACTGATACCAATATATACACAGGATGTGTTGCGTGACAAGGAAACTAATCCTACCATATCTCTAGAAGTCAGGTATATAAGGCTAGAGAAGATAGGAATAGCAATACAAGATATGTCACGTTCAACATTATCAAGCTCAGCTCATTGCGATGGCTCGTGGACGGGACGTGCATGAAGGCGTTGCTCAAGCGATGCAAATCCACAGGTGTGTGCTCAAGTGATCGAAACAGAGGAAGAAATCATCAGCGGTGAAGGCTTGCATCAGAGGAAGCAAAGCAGAGGAAGCAGTGGTATTTCTTACCTAGCTGAGAAAAGCAGTGGATAAGCTACAAGTTGTCAACTATGTAACCTAGTACTTAGTTGCAAGTGTGTAGAAGTATGTTTTCCACTAGTGCGAGTGAGATTCCTAATTTGACCATTAATTAGTGTGCATTGTGATCACAACTGATCAATTAATGCAAGGGATTTGTTTTAAGCATTTTAGGTCTGATGTATGCAAGCAGCACCAAATCTCTTTCTGTTGTATGTTCCCACCAAGAAGATTACCTCTGTGCTTGAACTACTATTCCAGATGACTGCTATGTTCCAGGAGAAGAACAGATATGTGTGCTTGCTGAACTCCTGAATCCTGATGCAGAATTTAGTTGTCGCGTCGACAATGCAGAATTTAGTCGTCGCGCCAAAAAGCCTGTTTTCCGAACTCCTGAATCCTGATGCGTACATGCATCATTGTTGCCAACAGCTCATGTGCACTTGCTGTCTGAATGTTGCAACTGCTGCAAATTTTGTTCGGTACAGTTGGTGTCAATGCCAGACCAGTTTCATGTCGAACTGCAGAGAAAATCAATACATGGCAGCAATGCTGTCTACTTCATTTAATTAACATATTCACTGACACAGATCCACCAAGTTAAGGGAATTACACTGCATGATACATCATCCAAATTCAAACTAGTACGCAGCTTCAATCAAAATCAACTCAACTAGAATGAGAAACGCTGGCAACATCCACAACTATTGCAGTTCTTCCTCCTCTGTACCTTCAGCGTCATATGCAGCTTCTTGGTTTCCTCCTGACACGCTGGGAAATGGAAAGATTAGCTCTGGTCTGTAAATTTTTTTTAATAAAGGGGCTTGTGTGTATGAGATAGACCTCCTCTTAGCATAGCTTGAAAAGATGATTGTAGACACAAAACAGTCCTGTTTCTGGTTGTCTGACTTATAGCAGCTCTGAACTTCAGAGTTAATATTATTGTTTCCTTCCCTAAATAGCACTTGTCATCATCAGTTAAACGAACTACCAGTTCAAAAGATAGTATGATCATCTTGAACGGTCAAAACTTGGCCAGCGACACCATCCATCTTCGCCCCCATTTGGCCATCGCCAGTCATTTATCTCCAATTCTCAAGGCAAAACTTCCAGCAAGACATTCAGAATAGTAGCCATCACGGGCGTATGGGACTATACAAACAAGGCCATTCTTCATTTCAGTTTTTCTTTCTTTCATTTGTTTTCTTTATATGTAGCACTATTGATCCTGTTTTCTACTACATCCGAAATAGTGATCTCAATATCTCACATGGATCAATCAAGTTTCTTAGATCATAAATGGCAAACCAAAACTTGAGAACCATCAAACTCAACTCGACAAGCAGTAATCACAGAGTTCAAGAGTTAAGACCTGTAGTTGCACATACTTACAAGAGATTGCATCAGTATTCATTGTGCTCCTGGTGGAAGATTATATGTGTGTACCATCCCCAATAGAAATCAGAAGCCATTATTCCTAAAACTGCAACCTGTCATGTTAGATTATCTTTCCTCGAAGATTAACAGGGTCATAGGCATTTTACATTTTTCTGAATTTAGCACACCGCAAAATGAACCCAATGAAGCAGGCAGTTTAGATTTCTTATACTGGCAGTAGGGTTTTATGAAAGCAAAATTCAGTTATGCTTTCTGAGGACACGCGTTTGGTTCGCATGTTTTCCGCCGTCTCTCGATTACAGCGCTTAGCGAAGACGTTACGAGTGTTTGGTTCGGTTGGGCTGGTTTAGATTACCCTGTAATTAATCCGATACATCCCTCCGCAAAGCCCGAAACGGGAGGTAACGAGTGGAAACCGAAAACGCTCGATCCCGTTTCTCCGCTCGTCCCAACCTCGCGTCCACCACGAGGAGTCTCTCCCTTCGCCGGCTGGACCTCTCCCTTCTCCGCCGCGAGCAGGAACGCGGGCCGGACCTCCCCCTTCTCCGTCGCGAGCAGCAACGCCGGGCGGACCTTCCCCTTCTCCGTCACGAGCAGCAACGCCGGCCAGACCTCCCCCTTCTCCGTCGCGAGCAGCAACGCCGGCTGGACCTCCCCCTTCTCCGTCACGAGCAGCAACGCCGGCCGGACCTCCCCCTTCTTCGTCACGAGTAGCCCTGCCAGCCGTACGCCCGTACCCCCGTCCCCGTCACAAACAACCACGTTGACCAGGCCTCTCCCATCTCATCCCTTCTTTTCCTGGACGCTCCGAATTGGCAAACCAAACCCTTTGTCAACCAAACACTTCACGTTATCACCCAATCCTCAGCCTAATACAATGCATCCTGATTACAAATCCGAAAACGTTACCTTTCGTGAACCAAACGCGTCGAAGTCTCATATGCAATGCATCAAAAAATTGATAAATTACAGGGAGCAATTTGCGTTTCTACTCAGTAGATCTTGCAAGGCAAAAGGGGGACTTCGTGTGGGGATTTTCTTGTCGACACGAGTTCTATTTGCCCCGAGCTTTTCTCCATACAAGATACAACAACAGCACAAGAAAAATGCTCAAAATATAGTGACCAGTCATGTCTTGCGAAAATAAGCTCATGGAGTTCTGGTAAATAACTAATCCAACGACCCAAAAATATTTTCTTCAGGGCACTCCATAGTCTGGATACATCCGAGTCACTCGGAACAGAAGTTCAGGCCCTAAGCTTGACATCGCAAATGTGCATCCATAACCCTTTCTTCAATGCATAGACTGTGTGTTACTGAACTGAAGAATACTATGTCAGTTTATCATTTCACAAACCAACTCCTTAGATTTAACCAAATCACCATTCATACAAAACCTCCGAATTTGGGACTGACAAACTGTTAGAACTAATCTTGATATTATTGTATCAGCATTTAGTTTGTTTTGTTATGCATGTAACTTAGATGGTCTAGGAGTAGCTAGCCGTCGAAACTTTGGTTGAGCGCACGAAGAAGGCGAGATGCCGGGATGCCGTGTGAAGCGGCAAGTATGGCGAAGTGCCGAGGCGGCGTGAAGTGGCAAGGCGCGACGAAGGCTGAAGTGTGATGAGCCGCTAAAGTATGACTAAGTAAGTCAGGTGATCTGGCAAGTTCTCGGCTGCTGTGTTGATCAAGTAGCCGATGTATGCGTAGGTGATTAGCTGCATGGTAGTAGTAGGCCACGTTGAGACGTGGAATTGGTTTTAGATATGGCGAGTCTTGTGGCTGCTGGAGTGATTCTAGCTAGGAGTAGGATAAGGCAGTTAGTATGTGCATGTAGATAGGACTAGTTAGTGCATGCAGGACGTGCTGTTAGTGGCCGATTATGATGGCCGGTTAGTGCGTGCGTGATGGCCGGACGTGATGGCTGGCTGTGTGCCCTCCTGTGTATATATGTATTCTCTGAGTAATGAGTTAAGGCCGTGAGGGCTAGAGGAAGAAATGTAGTCTTTGTGTGCACCAAGGAAGACTGTTCTGGGCAAAGCCTCGTTGGTTTTCTTCCTTGGCTGTGTGCGTGTGTGTTTTCTGAGTTTCACCATGTGTGTGTTCTTGTGTGAGACAAAGAGAGTTAAGCTGTGAGAGGCAGCAAGAGGTAGAAGAAGAACCGGCGCTGCAAGGAGGCGGCGGGCGCTGCGAGAGGGCGGCGCCAACAATTGGTATCAGAGCCTTGTCGATCCGCGGCAGCAATGGCGGCGGTGACGACGACGCGGTGGATTCCATGTGACGTGGAGGACGTCGGCGCGAGGTGGAGGCCGTTGGCGGCGCGATGCCGCTGATGGCCGGTTGCGGTGCGATGCCGCAAGATGATAATGGTGTGGTGATCGGCGTCGCGAGGACGTCATCCACGACAAGATGGTCCATGGTGACCGGCGCTGCGACGGCGTCGGTGACGACGAGTAGCCGGCTGCGTCGCTGCGATGGCGTCGTCAAGTGGCTGCGAGTGATCCGCATCGAAGAGTATGATATCAAGATTAGGGGGTGAATGTTAGAACTAATCTTGATATTATTGTATCAGCATTTAGTTTGTTTTGTTATGCATGTAACTTAGATGGTCCAGGAGTAGCTACCCGTCGAAACTTTGGTTGAGCGCACGAAGAAGGCGAGATGCCGGAATGCCCTGTGAAGCGGCAAGTATGGCGAGGTGCCGAGGCGGCGTGAAGTGGCAAGGCGCGACGAAGGCTGAAGTGTGATGGGCTAAAGTATGACTAAGTAAGTCAGGTGATCTGGCAAGTTCTCGGCTGCTGTGTTGATCAAGTAGCCGATGTATGCGTAGGTGATTAGCTGCATGGTAATAGTAGGCCACGTTGAGACGTGGAATTGGTTTTAGATATGGCCGAGTCTTGTGGCTGCTGGAGTGATTCTAGCTAGGAGTAGGATTAGGCAGTTAGTATGTACATGTAGATAGGACTAGTTAGTGCATGCAGGACGTGCTGTTAGTGGCCGATTATGATGGCCGGTTAGTGCGTGCGTGATGGCCGGACGTGATGGCTGGCTGTGTGCCCTCCTGTGTATATATGTGTTCTCTGAGTAATGAGTTAAGGCCGTGAGGGCTAGAGGAAGAAATGTAGTCTTTGTGTGCAGCACCAAGGAAGACTGTTCTGGGCAAAGCCTCGTTGGTTTTCTTCCTTGGCTGTGTGCGTGTGTGTTTTCTGAGTTTCACCATGTGTGTGTTCTTGTGTGAGACAAAGAGAGTTGAGCTGTGAGAGGCAGCAAGAGGTAGAAGAAGAACCGGCGCTGCAAGGAGGCGGCGGGCGCTGCGAGAGGGCGGCGCCAACACAAACAACTGTGTTTGGTCGTACTCCCGTACAATCATGTCACTGAATTTTTCTATAGCATCGGCCAGCCTACCCATGCTACAAAGTGCAGCTATTACAGTTGCGTAGGTGAATACATCCGGAGTCAATCCTTCATGCATATCAGGTGTGTGGCCCTTGGCAGTCATGGAATCGAAAAATTCGGCAGCTTGTTTGTTTCTTCCATGCTTGCAAAGAGAAGCGAACGAGTTGTAAGTAAAAACGTCTGGTATAAGACCCTGGCTTGTCATTTCTCTGAACATTTCAGCAGCGCCTTCACTGCCCTGATGTGGAATATTCATGGATGATGCAATTATATGTCTCTTTATTCAGTCGAACACCGTTATCAGTCATCTGCCGAAGGAACAGCTCTGCCTTGTTCATAGCCCCGGCCTTGCATAGCGCATCAATGACTGATCTAGATGTCACTGCATTAGGCACAACCCCTTGTAGCATCATTTCATGGAATAGATGGTATGCCTTGACTTTTTCGCCTTCCTTAAAGAAGCCATGGATGACCACCTCCTTGTTTGGCCACCGTGTGGAGCAGGTCGAGTGGCCCCTGGCTCCTTCTATCCTCACATAACCTCTTAAGAACTGGAGTATATGTTGTATGAGACGGCATTAGGCACACAGCCAAGGTCGGGCATCCCATGAAGCAGCACGCCGACGGCCTCGTTGGTCCGCTTGGCATAGCAGAGCCACTTAGTAAGTTGTTGGCGACGACCTGGTCCGCCACTCCGCCTTGAGGCCCGTCCTGAGGTCCAGGCGACGCGCGCGGCAGGCCGGCAGCAGCAGTCCATGAGGATGCCGTAGGTGTACACCATGGGACGCGCCACCCGCGGGCCGGCTTCCGTTCGGCGCATGCGGTTGAAGAGGGCGACGGCGAGGGCGGGCCTATCTGTGACGCAGGACGCGGAAGACGTGGCGCGGGCGAGCACGGCAAGGAGGCTGATAGCTAGGCGCTGCACTACAACTGCGTAGAGTGCAGTGTCTAGCTGTAAGGAGCTGCATAAAGGGTCAGCAGTGTGAATTTTTTTTCAAAACAGTTCAGTTTGTGAAATTTCGCTTTGAGGTTAAATTTATCAATTTTGTCGTAGGCCGGCGGGGAAGACGGAGGTGAGGCATCACGATAGAGTGTGGTGTCAGCGAGTGACCACATAGTTGGCAATGTATGTTCAGCTGTAGCCCTACTCCTTCGGATCTGCCGAGTCAGAGCAAGTATGATAAGGGCATCTCCAACGCTAGCTCCTAAGGATTAAAATGTTCGTGAATTACAAAAAATGTTATCCCAATTTCTGAAAAATGTTCATCGATTCAAATTTTTTTGCCAATTCAAAACAAGTGTTCACCGGTTTGAAACAAATGTTCGCAAATTTTTGAAGAATGCTTGCGATTTTAAAAAAATGTTCATGACTTTTAAAAATGTTCATGAATTTGTGAAAAATGATCACGAATTTGAAAAATGTTCACCAGTTTAAGAAATGTTCATTATTTTCAAAAGTTATTCACAATTTGAGAAAATATGTTGAAAATTTGAAATATGGTCCCAAAAAAGGAAACTGGAATGAAAAAAGGAAGAGAAAAAGAAAAAAAGAAAAAGGAAAAAGGGAAAATAAAAGGGAAAAGGGAAAATAACGTAAAAGAAAGGGGGAAAGAAAAGAAAAGAAAAAAACTAGAAGAGATAACAAAGATAAAATGAAAAAACTAGCTCAGAGGAGGTCTTCCCAAAACCGGTGGGGATGCAATTCGAAATGGTCCGGCCCAAAAGAGAATTGAACGTTGTAGGGGGTACGCGCTAGGTCGCTAACGAGCGACCTACACGCCAAATAGGAGAGGCCCCCGCAAGGGATATCCTTTTGTTAGTTTTTTAGGAGATAGGGTTTTTTAGCGTAAAAGCCAAGTTTTATTCATCAAAGACCACAGATTGTGAAATACATCTCGGGTCATGGGATTGTCCCAGCCACACATGGCGCCCCTAACCTAATGAATGCAAAAACTTAGCTAGATTATGAGCTTCTTTGTTTGACTCTCTACTCTCAAAAATAAAATTACAATTAAAACTACTAGCTCGATGCTGAATTTTAGTAATGACGGTACCATATTTCCCTTGATTGCCCTTGAGTATATCTCCTACTGCTTGCTTAGAATCTGATGCGATGATGAAACTTTGCAAGAGTATGTCTTCTGCCAAAGCAAGCGCCTCCCTACATACTATAGCCTATTGACGGATCACGGATGCCACGAATTACCAAGCTACCCAATAGTTCCCGTACTCATCTCTGCATATTGTTGTTGTAGTGTCGCCTGTGGACGGTGTGGACACACCTGTGTTCACATGGATCTTCGCAAACCCAGTTGGGGGTGCCTTCTGCTTCTTTCACCCCTCGGTACACTGCTTTGGTTAACCGTTTGCACCTCTCTCGGATCCCTTTGAATTTCCAGCTCGGCGATGTATCATTCTTGTTTTTTGAGAATCGGCGATGTATCTTTCTATGAATGCATGAGTAGCTTGTGGGCTTTGAAATATTCCTTCATGGATTGCTTTCCTCTATGATGACTAGATTGCCCACAATGTGACCGCCACCCTAACAAAATGCATGTGCGGTAGGCTGTCAATCAATAAGAACAACCATTGCTTGGCGTGCGGTTCTGAAGTAGCAACCAGATGTTGTGCTCTCTCATCGTCAACAAGAGCCTAGGTGCAACGGGCGACAGTGCACTCTAATAGCGAGTGGCGCCATGCACTGGTGGAGCTACTCGCGGGCAAAACCGTGTTGTGGCCTGCCCAGCAAAATCACCAAACCGTGTATATTGTAGGAATTACTATACATATTTCCTACAATACATAAAGGTGCCTGCCTAATTTTTTTTATGGTAGCTCCATCACTGGCGCCATGAGTCCTGACTGCCACATAATCCACAGGAACTAGAGGTTGTCATATGCCTATGGGCTCTGACATCCTTTTTTTAGTTGCTCTCTCTTTCCCTCATTTTTTGAGGGGTTCTCTCTCTCTCCCTCATACCTCCATGATCCAAATGGGCCAGGGAAATCTACCTGATTTTTCCGAAAAAGGGTTTCCCCCCGCTTTATATTATAAAGCATCCATCGCCGATTACAACCGCGAGCCGATACAAACAGACACCCCACTACACACATCAAACACCCAAGGCTAGATACAAGGGTGCCGGGCACCAACACACCACTCCAACGACTACAAAGCACCCAAAAGATGAGCAAAGAAGCGCCGCCTTGAGCCGACGGAGATCACTGTAACACTCCTGTACTAATGAGCTGCAGTAACACCTGAGATCAAGCTAATCATTTTGCTAAAACAGTGCTTAGACACTTTGATCAAAGGCTCATTTGAAATTCCACCTAAATTCAAATTCAAATAATAAGTGAAATTCAAAACTTCTCAAACATGAAAGCTAAAATGTTCATAATGTGGCAAATAATCACTTTTTAATATTCGTGGTGAACCAACATTTTTGTAAAATGTTTTAATGACCTAAACTATTTAAAATAGTGGCTAAATCATTTGATTGAATGTTTTTTAATTTATGGAAATTATAAATAAGTTTATTTAAGTGCTAAACCAACTGTGGCAGTGGCCTAAATTTTTGTGCTATTTTAGCTACAAGTTTTATTTTTTACTAGGACATATGCCCGTGCGTTGCAACGGGAGAAGAAAATATCACATCCCTTTAATTGCTCTAGTCCATCAACCTCCATCCGAATCATATTTCCACAGCCTAAGAAGAGGTTGCATTATTTAGACCTGTGTGGAGAAAACATATGTTGCAATAAATCAGGATTAACCGGGTCACCGATCTGTGCCCAGCTCATAACGACTGATGAATGAGTGTAACGCCCCGGATTCGATGCGCCAGGTATCCGTCAGTTATTCGCCGTCTTTGCCATGTCATGTGCTTGCGTGTTGCACTTTGCCATGTCATCATATGCATTTCATACCATGTCATCATGTGCATTTCATTTTGCATACGTGTTAAATCTCATGCATCCGAGCATTTTCCCCGTTGTCCGCTTTTGCAATCCGGCACTCCTATGTTCCCCGGCGCCCCTTTTACCTCTTTTCGTATGCGGGTGTTAAACGGTCTCGGAATGGACCGAGGTTTGCCAAGCGGCCTTGGTATACCACCGGTAGACCGCCTGTCAAGTTTCGTGCCATTTGGAGGTCGTTTGGTACTCCAACGGTTAACCGGGTAACCGTAAAGCCCTTCTCTTTGCAGCCCAACACCCATTCCAAAGTGGCCCAAAACCCATCCAAACCCCCTCCATGCTCTCGGTCGTTCGATCACGATCATGTGGGCGAAAACCGCACCTCATTTGGAGTCTCCTAGCTCGCTCTACCTATAAATATGTGCCCCTCCCGGATTTTTCGCGCAGATGAAACACTAACCTCCTCCTCCCTCCGCGTCGCCGGACATATCCGCCCGCGCCGGACGCGTCCATCCCCGCAGCCTCCACGTCGCCGGAGCCAATCAGACGCCGCCACGTCAGCGCGCCGCCCTTGGCGCCAATCCCAGCGCCACGTCACCTTCTCTCTCTCCTCGCGCCGCGCGCGCCTAAAGCCGAAACCCGCCGGGGCCTTCGCCCTCGGCCCGTCGCGCCCGCTGTCCATGGTCGCCCGGCCGCCCGCTTCGTCCTCGCCGGCCGCCGCCGCCGCCCTCGCCCGCCTCGCCGAAGCCCTTCGGCCGGGTCGCCGCCGCCGCCGCGGCTCTCGCCCGCCCGACGCCGCCGCCAGCCTCCGAGCCCGCCCGGTGAGCTCCGCCGAAGCTGCGCCGCCGCCGCCTCCTCTTGAGCGCCGCCGGCTGCGCGCCACCTCCGTCCGCCGTTGTTGCTCCGGCCACCGCGCCCCGCCCCGTAGCCGGAGCTCTTCCTCGCCGGAGCCGCCCGCCCTCGCCGGAGTCGGATCCGGTCAGATCCGTCCAGGTAGGACGAGATCCACCGGGATCCGATCCAAACGGCGCCCCGATCCCGGATCTCCTCGTCCCGGAACCCCTCCGTCCATTTTTCCCGGGGTGAGGAAAGCTGCTAAGTCCCCGAATTTTTGCATAATAATGCCGTTTTCATCGCATCATAACTTGCTACACAATGCTCCGTTTCGTGCGTGTAATATGTCAAATTGTTCGCCTCAACGAGTTCATCATTTCATTTCATTGCATCATGTTCATTTGAGTCCATGTTGATGCCTGAATCTTCGTTGCAAAAGTGTTATATGATGTTAACCTGCTGAAATTGTTATAACTTGATGATTTGTCATTTTTGTTGCATTTTATGTGTGCATCCTATGAGGTTTATGTCTACATGTATTTTTCTCTATTCCATGCCATCTTTACAGGAGTGCCATCCATGTATTTTTGTGAGTTGTGTAGTGAGTGCATCAAGCTTGTTAAGTAGAGTACTTGCTGTTGCTGTTTTGCATGTCTGATTCTGCTATATCATGATGCTATGTTAACCTGCTTCTACAAGTCATTATATGCATAATCTGGAGATGTTCACTAAGGATGTTTTGTTCTACTTGTCATGATCCATCCATCCATGCCCCTGGTTGCATTTATAGCCTGCTTTAGACTGTTGTTATCTTGCTCCAAACTTGCTAAATAATGTTGCTGTCAGCCTGTTATCATTCAGTTCAATGTTGCCATGATTGTTGTTAGTGATCCATGCACCCTATGAACTTGCTCTTGCCATGCTTAGCTTCATAAACATGTCTTCTTACTGTGAGTTTCCTTTCCATTCCATGTATTGCTCTGTGGTGAGTGGTTCAAGCTCACCAACATGTCTACTTATTGTTGTCCCTGCCATGTATGAATCTGTAATATAACTTGCTATGTTTACATGTGTGCCATCATATCTTCTGATCATTTTTGGCTCTTGGTAAGTAAAGGACTTTTATTCTATGAATTTAGTAGTATCATGCCATGCCTTTCTTTGCCATGATAATTTCCTTTAGCATGTTGTTTGATAGCTCTAAACATTGCAACCTGATGTTATTTCCTGATAAGTCTGAACTGTTATTATTTGCAATCTTGCCATGTCCTTTTGAGCATGTTCTAGTTATTTCTGGAGATAGCTCAGTGTTCATGTTTTGTAATGCTTTACCTGTAGATCGTGCCCATGCCTTTTTGTATTACGTTGAGATGCTGTAGCATAGTGTTTTGATGCTTGCAATATGCCTAGTTGCTGTTTTGGACAGCATGTCCTTTAAACTTGTATAGGGTGTATGTGTTGAACCGTTGCTCCGTTTTGAGTGTGCTCTATATGAAACTTGCTTGATT
The DNA here is from genome assembly GCA_021605145.1 of Aegilops bicornis. Classification (NCBI taxonomy): domain Eukaryota; kingdom Viridiplantae; phylum Streptophyta; class Magnoliopsida; order Poales; family Poaceae; genus Aegilops; species Aegilops bicornis. The sequence goes on from CM038675.1 coordinate 713,714,311, forward strand.
TTGCATGTAGATTCATATTATTATGTTGCATCCATGTTTTGAGGTGTTTGCTTGATGTTTGTATGCATTTTGCATCAATGCCATGTTTAACTTGTTTTGCTCATATCTTCTAGGCCGTAGCTCCGAACTAAATGAACTTTATATGTAACTTGACTAGAATTTCGTGTAGATCATCGTGGTGCATCTTAACTTTCTGTTTAACAACTTGAACATAAGGTTTATTCAGATCTGGACCAATTTCGAAATTTGCATATGAGGACTTAACGGAATTGTTATATGTTGTTCCCGGCCTCATTTAAACTTGCCTTGATGTGTTGCTCTTGTTTGCATCATCTCTTGCCATGAGTAGCTTCATGTAGCTTTGTCATGCATCATGCTTGTTGTGCATCATGTCTTGTTCATGTGTGGTGTGTTACTTTGTTGTGTGCTTCTTCTTGTTAGTTCATGTTTCGTTGCGATCGTGAGGATTCGTTCGTCTACGCTTGGTTCGGCTTCATCCGTTCGTCTTCTTCATGGACTCGTTCTTCTTCCTTGCGGAATTTCAGGCAAGATGACCGCTACCCTGGATCTCACTACTATCATTGCTATGCTAGTTGCTTCGTTCTATCGCTATGCTGCGTTACCTATCACCTGTTTATTCAAGCCTCCCCAAATTGCCATGAACCTCTAACCTTTGCACCCTCCCTAGCAAACCATTGCTTGGCTATGTTACCGCTTTGCTCAGCCCCTCTTATAGCGTTGCTAGTTGCAGGTGAAGTTGAAGTTTGCTCCATGGTGGACAGGATTTTGGTTGGGATATCACAATATCTCTTATATTATTAATGCATCTATATACTTGGTAAAGGGTGGAAGGCTCGGCCTTATGCCTGGTGTTTTGTTCCACTCTTGCCGCCCTAGTTTCCGTCATATCGGTATTATGTTCCGGATTTTGCGTCCCTAACGCGGTCGGGTGATTTATGGGACCCCTTGACAGTTCGCTTTGAATAAGACTCCTCCAAAGAAGGCCCAACATTGGTTTTACCATTTGCCTCACCACCACCTACATTTCCCTTGGGAGTAATTAACCCAAGGGTCATCTTTATTTAGCCCCGGGCCAATGCTTGTCTAAGTGTTGGCCCGAACCGAGCCGCCAAGGGCCACCGCTGGGAAACTTCGAGGCCTGGTTTTACTCGTAGCCTGTCTCATCCGGTGTTGCCTCGAGAACGAGATTTGTGCAGCTCCTATCGGGAGTGTCGGCGCACCGGGCGGTCTTGCTGGTCTTGTTTTATTACTGTCGAAATGTCTTGTAGCCGGGATTCCGAGACTGATCGGGTCTTCCCGTGGAGAAGGAATATCCTTCATTGATCGCGAGAGCTTATCATGGGCTAAGTTGGGACACCCCTGCAGGGTTTGAACTTTCGAAAGCCGTGCCCGCGGTTATGTGGTAGATGGGAATTTGTTAATATCCGGTTGTAGTAAACTTGAAGCAAACCCTTCTAAAATACACCAATCGTGTGCGTAACCGTGAGTGTCTCTTTTCGGGGTTGATCGAGAGGAGAACACGGTTTCTGGGCTATGTCTGACGTAAGTATGAGTTCAGGATCACTTCTTGATCATTACTAGTTGACGACCGTTCCTTTGTTTCTCTTCTCGCTCTCATTTGCGTAAGTTAGCCACCATATCATGCTTAGTCGCTGCTGCAACCTCACCACTTTACCCCTTCCTTTCCCATTTAGCTTTGCTAGTCTTGATAACCATGGTAATGGGATTGCTGAGTCCTCGTGGATCACAGATTACTACACCACCAGTTGCAGGTACAGGTTTGCGATGATCATGACGTGAGAGCGATGTTTGCTTGTATTGGATTTCTTCTTCTGCTTCTTCTTCGATTAGGGGATAGGTTCCAGGTCGGCAGCCTGGGCTAGCAGGGTGGATGTCGTTTGAGCTTCTGTTTATGTTTCATCCGTAGTCGGATGTTGTTCTTGTATATGATGTATTGTTGTATTCGTGTGACATTGTATGCCTTATGTATGTATCCCCATATATTATGTAATGTTGATGTAATGATATCCACCTTGCAAAAGCGTTTCAATATGCGGGTCTATCCTTGGTGGGACCTACGAGTTCCTTTTGGATAGGGTCGCATGTTGGGCGTGACAAGTTGGTATAAGAGCCTAGACCGACCTTAGGAGCCCCCTTGATTGATCGTGTAGTTTGGCCGTTGTTGAGTCTAGAAGAAAACTATTTTCGGAGTCTAGTTATAACGGAGAGTAGGAATTCTTTTTACTCCTCAGCCCTTCGTCAGCCTCGGTGAGGAATCTTGACGTAGGTGTTTTGAACTACTCCTCTTCCCCTTCAAATTTTTCTTTAGGATCACGTGGTTAGTTTCGTGAGTTGTCCATCCTCTTTTGTCCGGTGCATTTCTCGTCAAGTCGACGCGAGCCTCTTCATCTTTGCCAAGTTCAATCCTCGGTTGTTTTCTTTTCCCACCCGCCCTCCCTGTTATTCTTCTCGGAACCGGAGTCCGTAATCGAGTATCCATTCTACTCATGCGAAGTCTTTGCTTTCTTTCCTCAATGATTTCAACCGGTGTTTTCTCTTCAAGATATTCGTCGGTTCCCCTTCCAAGTTGTCTTTGTTTTCCCGCCCACCCACCCTTTTTCTTCCCGGAGTCTGACTCTCTCTCGACCAGCTATCTCATTAAATGGAACCTCTTCAGTCTTTTTCAGAATTATCTCAACCGGTGAATTCTCGTCTTGTTTGTCATTCTTCATCCCTTTCTTTTTCCGGTGCACTCAATTCAAGTTTTTCGGTGTTGATCACATTCTTTTCCTCGGCTCAAATCTTTTCCCCTTGCTCATTCGCCTCTCGCCAGTTATCCTTCCGGAGTGTTCAAGACATCTCAGAAGATTCGTCTCTTTTCCAATTAATTCGAGGTTGTCACCTCAGTCAAATATTTCAGTTCTTCTGGTGCATCATCTATCTGTTCAACATCCCTTTCCAACGGTGTTTTCTTTTAGTGGGCCCTAACCCACAGGTCTTTCCCAGGATCTTACCTGACTCTTTTAATTTCCCCGGAGCTATTCTCAATTCTTTTCGGAGTTTGACGTAAGAATGAATTTCATCAGTCAGATGCCTTTTCAAGATCGATTTCAAACCATTTCATTGTTGACTCAACCTCTTTGCTTTTCATTCTACCGGAGTACCTCAGTTATTTTGGTGGTGTTTCTCGTCATCATTTGAAGATTGAAGAAGAGTTTTTCGTATAAATCTTGCCCGTTCTCTCGAAGTTTCATGGTTCTAGCTTCATGTTATCTTCTCATATTATTCCGTTTTTCAGATATTCTTTCCATCCATCCGGAGTATTTCAGGAGTTGTTTTCCATTTCTTTTCACCGGAGGCCATCATTCTAGTTATCGTTCTCTATTTATCCCGGTGCCTCGTTCAAGTGTTCTTTAATCAGCTCATGATCTCTTTGTTCTTTTGCATCTAAATCCCCTCTAGCTTATTGGTTCTTCTAATTCTTCCCGGTTATTCATCCTCTTTCGTCAGTCATTTCAGAATTCTTACGGTGATTCCTTCAGATTCCTTTTTCCTTGATTATCATTTTAATCCATTCGTTCTTTTGAATCCTACCGGTGGTTCATGAAGACCTTCCCAAATTTGATGCCATATCCTCTCCCCGTAATCCTTTCCAACGAGAATAAGTAGTATGCAAATCCATTGTTTGTCATCAATTTAATTTGATGAAGGATAAGCATACAATAAATCTTATTCTTATTTCCTCAAAGTGAGTAACCCTTTCCTTCGGAGTTTGTTCTTGATGGATAAATTCTAGTTCCAAGTGTTTTTCATCTTTTCTTTTCCGGAGTTCAAATTTCCCTCGTCCATCTCGTCAGAACCGCCATCTAAATCATCGCAGCGCTCATCTATTCTTTCATCCTTCATTCTATCTCATCATCCTTTGTTACCGGAGTTCTTCACGGTGGCTCGTCATGATTTAATTCATTCCTCAAGTGTTCATCAAGATTCTTATCGAAGGAGCTCAAGTATATTTCCTTCTTGCTTTTCGAAGTGTAATTAATCCTCCGTATTCTTGTGAAGCGGAGTTTTACATTTCTTCGTTCTTCTCATCTTTTCCATCATTTCCGTTTGTGGTCGGTTATCACCTCATAATTTTGAGATGTTATCCATAAGTCCACAACAAGCAATTCTTTTCATAGTTGATTTTCTCAACAACTCCGTTCAATCCTTTCTTCTGAGGTTGCTTTCTATTTCATTCGTGGCACAAGTTGTCATTTTCTTCTCCGTTCTTTTCATTCAACTCTTTCAATTCTTTCCGGAGGTTTTGTTGTTGGAAATATGCCCTAGAGGGAATAATAAATTAGTTATTATTATTATATTTCCTTGTTCATGATAATCGTTTATTATCCATGCTATAATTGTATTGATAGGAAACTCAAATACATGTGTGGATACATAGACAACACCATGTCCCTAGCAAGCCTCTATTGGCTAGCTCGTTGATCAATAGATGGTTACGGTTTCCTAACCATAGACATTGGATGTCATTGATAACGGGATCACATCATTAGTAGAATGATGTGATGGACAAGACCCAATCCTAAGCCTAGCACAAAGATCGTAGTTCGTATGCTAAAGCTTTTCTAATGTCAAGTATCATTTCCTTAGACCATGAGATTGTGCAACTCCGGATACCGTAGGAATGCTTTGGGTGTACCAAACGTCACAACGTAATCGGGTGACTATAAAGGTGCACTACGGTATCTCCGAAAGTGTCTATTGGGTTGGCACGAATCGAGGCTCGATTTGTCACTCCGGTTAACGGAGAGGTATCTCTGGGCCCACTCAGTAGGACATCATCATAATGTGCACAATGTGACCAAGGGGTTGATCACGGGATGATGTGTTATGGAAAGAGTAAGGAGACTTGCCGGTAACGAGATTGAACAAGGTATCGGGATACCGACGATCGAATCTCGGGCAAGTACAATACCGCTAGACAAAGGGAATTGTATACGGGATCGATTGAGTCCTTGACATCGTGGTTCATCCGATGAGATCATCGTGGAACATGTGGGAGCCAACATGGGTATCCAGATCCCGCTGTTGGTTATTGACCGGAGAACGCCTCGGTCATGTCTCAAGATGGTTCCCGAACCCGTAGGGTCTACACACTTAAGGTTCGATGGACGCTAGGGTTATAAAGGAAGTTTGTATGTGGTTACCGAATGTTGTTGAGTCCCGGATGAGATCCCGGACGTCACGAGGAGTTCCGGAATGGTCCTGAGGTAAAGATTTATATATGGGAAGTCCTGTTTTGGTCACCGGAAAAGTTTGGCGATATCGGTAATGTATCGGGACCACCGGAGGGTCCTGGGGTCACCAAGTGGGGCCACCTGCCCCAGAAGGTTGCGTGGGCCAAGTGTGGGAGGAACCAGCCCCAAGGGGCTGGTGCGCCCCACAAGAGGCCCAAGGCGCAAGGGAGAGTGGGAGGGCAAACCCTAGGGCGGATGGGCCCTAAGGCCCATCTAGTGGGCGCCTCCCTCTCCCTCCCTCTTGGCCGCCTCCCTTGATCCCATCTAGGCTGCCGCCCTCTAGGGGTGGGAACCCTAGAGGGGCGCACCCTCCTCCCTTCCCCTATATATATGAGGCCTAAGGGGTTGCCCATAACACATGAGTTCTCTCCCTCTTGGTGCAGCCCTGCCTCTCCTCCTCCTCCTCTCCCTTGGTGCTTGGCGAAGCCCTGCGGGATTGCCACACTCCTCCATCACCACCATGCCGTTGTGCTGCTGCTGGATGGAGTCTTCCTCAACCTCTCCCTCTCTCCTTGCTGGATCAAGGCGTGGGAGACGTCACCGGGCTGCACGTGTGTTGAACGCGGAGGTGCCGTCCGTTCGGCACTAGGATCTCCGGTGATTTGGATCACGGCGAGTACGACTCCTTCAACCCCGTTCTCTTGAACGCTTCCGCTTAGCGATCTACAAGGGTATGTAGATGCACTCTCATTCCCCTCGTTGCTAGTTTCTCCATAGATAGATCTTGATGACACGTAGGAAAATTTTGAATTTCTGCTCGTTCCCCAACAAATGGTATCGAGCTAGGTCTATTATGTGAGATTCGTTGCACGAGTAGAACACAAAGTAGTTGTGGGCGTTGATTTTGTTCAATATGCTTACCGTTACTAGTCCAATCTTGTCTCGACGGTATTGTGGGATGAAGCGGCCCGGACCGACCTTACACGCATTTCTTACATGAGACAAGGTTCCACCGGGATATGCACTTGGTGCATAAGGTGGCTAGCGGGTGCCGCCTCTCCCACTTTAGTCGGAACGGATTCGATGAAAAGGGTCCTTATGAAGGGTAAATAGCAATTGGCATATCACGTTGTGGTTTTGCGTAGGTAAGAAACGTTCTTGCTAGAAACCCATAGCAGCCACGTAAAACATGCAAACAACAATTAGAGGACGTCTAACTTGTTTTTGCGGGGTATGCTATGTGATGTGATATGGCCAAGAAGAATGTGATGAATGATATGTGATGTATGAGATTGATCATGTTCTTGTAATAGGATTCACGACTTGCATGTCGATGAGTATGACAACCGGCGAGAATATAGGAGTTGTCTTTATTTATTGTATGACCTGCGTGTCATTGAACAACGCCATGTAATTACTTTACTTTATTGCTAACCGGTAGCCATAGTAGTAGAAGTAATAAGTTGGCGAGACAACTTCATGGAGACACGATGATGGAGATCATGATGATGGAGATCATGGTGTCATGCCGGTGACAATAATGATCATGGAGCCCGAAGATGGAGATCAAAGGAGCAATATGATATTGGCCATATCATGTCACTACTATATAATTGCATGTGATGTTTATTATGTTTATGCATCTTGTTTACTTAGAACGACGGTAGTAAATAAGATGATCCCTTACACAAATTTCAAGAAGTGTTCTCCCCTGACTTGGCACCGTTGCTACAGTTCGTCGATTCTAAGCACCACGTGATGATCGGGTGTGATGGATTCTTCCGTTCACATACTACGGGTGTAAGACAGATTTACACAGCAAAATCTCTTGGGGTTAACTTGTCGAGCCTAGCATGTTCAGTCATGGCCTCGGAACACAGTGACCGAATGGTCGAGCATGTGTCGTATAGTAGATCCGATCAACATGAAGATGTTCACCGATGATGACTAGTCCGTCTCACGTGATGATCGGACACGGCTTAGTTGACTCGGATCATGTAATCACTTAGATGACCGGAGGGATGTCTATCGAGTGGGAGTTCATAAGATGAACTTAATTATCTTGAACATAGTCAAAAGACCTTTTGCAAATTATGTCGTAAGCTCGCGCTTTAGTTCCACTGTTTAGATATGTTCCTAGAGAAAATATAGTTGAAAGTTGACAAGAGCGATTATGCGGACGATAAATAGCTTATGTCCTTAATGCACCGCTCGGTGTCTTTGAACCCCAAACGTCAGTCTGTGGATGTTACGAACATCGGACATACACGCTTTTGATAACTACATGATAGTTCGGTTAAGCGGTTTAGAGTTGAGGCACCAAAGACGTTTTCGAAACGTCGCGGAACATATGAGATGTTTCGAGGGCTGAAATTGGGATTTCAAGCTCGTGCTCACGTCAAAAGGTATAAGACCTCCGACAATCTTCTTAGCCTGCAAACTAAGGGAGAAAAGCTCAATCGTTGAGCTTGTGCTCGATTGTCTCGAGCACAACAATCACTTGAATCGAGTGGGAGTTGATCTTCCGGATGAGATAGTGATGTTTCTCCAAAGTCATTGCCACCAAGCTGCTAGAGCTTCGTGATGAACTATAACATATCAAGGATAGAGATGATGATCCTTGAGGTATTCGCGTTGTTTGACATCACGAAAGTAGAAGTCAAGAAGGAGCATCAATTGTTGATGGTTGGTGAAACCACTAGTTTCAAGAAGGGCAAGGGCAAGAAGGGATACTTCATGAAACGGCAAATCAGCTGCTGCTCTAGTGAAGAAACCCAAGGTTGAACCCAAACCCGAGACTAAGTGCTTATGTAATAAGGGGAACAGCCACTGGAGCAGCATTACCCTAGATACTTGGTAGATAAGAAGGCTGGCAAGGTCGAAAGAAGTATATTGGATATACATTATGTTAATGTGTACTTTACTAGTACTCCTAGTAGCACCAGGTATTAAGATACCGGTTCGGTTGCTAAGTGTTAGTAACTCGAAATAAAAGGCTACGGAATAAACGGAGACTAGCTAAAGGTGAGTGACGATATGTGTTGGAAGTGTTTCCAAGGTTGATGTGATCAAGCATCATACGCTCCCTCTACCATCGAGATTGGTGTTAAACCTAAATAATTGTTATTTGGTGTTTGCGTTGAGCATATACATGATTGGATTATGTCTGCCGCAATACGGTTATTCATTTAAGAAGAATAATGGTTACTCTATTTATTTGAATAATACATTCGATGGTCTTGCACCTAAATAAATGGTTTATTGAATCTCGATCGTAGTGACACACATTTTCATGACAAAAGTATAAGATAGTAATGATAGTACCACTTACTTGTGGCGCTGCCATGTAAGTCATATTGGTGTAAAACGCATGAAGAAGCTCCATGTTGATGGATCTTTGGACTCACTCGTTTTTGAAAAGTTTGAGACATGCAAACCATGTCTGCATTGGTGTATACGCATGATGAAACTCCATGCGGATGGATCGTTTAGACTCACTTGATTTTGAATCACTTGAGATATGCAAATCATACCACATGGACAAGATGACCAAAAGCCTCGGTTTCAAGAAGATGGAACAAGATAGCAACTTGTTAGAAGTAACACATTTTGATGTGTGCAGTCCAATGAGTCTTTGAGGCATGCAAAGTGAATATCGTTATGTTCGACTTCACGGATGATTCGAGTAGATGTTGAGTATATTTACTTGATGAAACACAAATCTGAATTATTGAATGGTTCAAGTAATTTCAGAGTGAAGTTTAAGATCTTCGTGACAAGAGGATAGAATGTCTATGATATGATCATAGAGATGAATATCTGAGTTACGAAGTTTTGGCACACAATTAAGACATTGTGCAAATTGTTTCACAATTAATACCGCTGGAACACCATAGTGTGATGGTGTGTCCGAACATCATAGTTGCACCCTATTGGATATGGTGCGTACCATGATGTCTCCTATCGAATTACCACTATCGTTCATGGGTTAGGCATTAGAGACAACCGCACTCACTTTAATAGGGTACCACATAATTCCGTTGAGATGACACCGTATGAACTATGGTTTAGAGAAGCCTAAGCTGTCATTTCTTAAAAGTTTGGGGCTGCGACGCTTATGTGGAAAAGTTTCAGGTTGATAAGCTCGAACCCAAAGAGGACAAATGCATCTTCATAGGACACCCAAAACAGTTGGGTATACCTCCTAATTCAGATCCGGAAGCAATAGGGATTGTTTCTTGAATCGGGTCCTTTCTCGAGGAAAAGTTCGTCTCGAAAAGTTGAGTGGGAGGATGGTGGAGACTTGATGAGGTTATTGAACCGTCACTTCAACTAGTGTGTAGCAGGGCACGTGAAGTTGTTCCCGTGGCACCTACACCAATTGAAGTAGAAGCTTATGACAAGAATCATGAAGTTTCGGATCAAGTCACTACCGAACCTCGTGGGGCGACAAGGACGCGTCTTTGCTTCAGAGTGGTACGGTGATCCTGTCTTGAAGGTCATGTTGCTAGACAACAATGAACCTACGAGCTATGGAGAAGCGATGGTGGGCCCAAATTCCGACAAATGGTTAGAGGCCATGAAATCCGAGTTAGTATCCATATATTAGAACAAAGCATGGACTTTGGTGGACTTGCCCGATGATCGGCAAGCCATTGAAATAAATGGATCTTTAAGAAGAAGACGGACGTGGACGGTAATGTCACCGTCTATGAAGCTCGACTTGTGGCGAAGAGTTTTTCACAAGTTCAAGGAGTTGACTACGATGAGATTCTCTCATCCGTAGCGATGCTTAAGTCCGTCGGAATCATGTTAGCATTAGCTGCATTTATGAAATCTGGCAGATGGATGTCAAGACGAGTTTCCTTACCGGTCTTCGTAAGGAAAGGTTGTATGTGATACAATCGGAAAGTTTTTGTCGATCCTAAGGATGCTAAAAGGTATCTTTGGCTCCAGCGATCCTTCTAAGGACCGGAGTAAGCATCTCGGAGTTGGAATGTGCGCTTTGATGAGATGATCAAAGATTTTGGGTTTATACAAAGTTTATGAGAAACTTGTATTTCCAAAGAAGTGAGTGGGAGCACTATAGAATTTACGATAACAATATGTTGTTGACATATTGATGATCGAAATGATGTAGAATTTCTAGAAAGCATATAGGGATGTTTGAAAAGTGTTTTTCAATAGAAAACCTGGATTAGGCTACTTGAACAATAAGCATCAAAGATCTATAAGATAGATCAAAATGTTTAATAATACTTTCAAATGAGCATGTACCTTGACATGATCTTGAAGGTGTTCAAGATGGATCGATCAAAGAAGGAGTTCTTGCACGAGATGTAAGGTATGAAGTTAAGACTTAAAGCTCGACCACGGCAAAACAAAGAGAAAGGATTTAAGATCGTCCCTATGCCTTAGACATAGGCTCTACGGTATGCTATCTTTGTGTACCGCTTGGAAGTGTGCCATGCCATGAGTCACTATAAGGGGTACAAGAATGATCCAGAATGGATCATTGGACAGCGATCAAAATTGTCCTTGGAGTAAATAAGGACATGTTTCTCGATTATGGAGGTGATAAAGAGTTCGGCGTAAAGCGTTACGTCGATGCAAGCTTTAACACCTATCCGGTGACTCGAGTAGCAAACCGGATACGTATAGTGAAGCAACCATTTGGAATAGCTTCAAGTGGAGCGTGGAAGCAGCATTTGTAATATGACCTAGAAATTTGCAAAGCACACACGGATCTGAAAGGTTCAGACCGTTGACTAAAACCCGTTGACTAAAACCTCTCTCACAAGCAAAACATGATCAAACCTCAGAACTCATTGAGTCTAAATCACATGATGATGTGAACTAGTTTACAGACACTAGTAAACTCTTTGGGTGTTAGTCACATGGCGATGTGACATATCGGTGTTAATCACATGACGATGTGAACTAGATTATTGACTCTAGTGCAAGTGGGAGACTGTTGGAAATATGCCCTAGAGGCAATAATAAATTAGTTATTATTATTATATTTCCTTGTTCATGATAATCGTTTATTATCCATGCTATAATTGTATTGATAGGAAACTCAAATACATGTGTGGATACATAGACAACACCATGTCCCTAGCAAGCCTCTATTGGCTAGCTCGTTGATCAATAGATGGTTACGGTTTCCTAACCATAGACATTGGATGTCATTGATAACGGGATCACATCATTAGTAGAATGATGTGATGGACAAGACCCAATCCTAAGCCTAGCACAAAGATCGTAGTTCAGTATGCTAAAGCTTTTCTAATGTCAAGTATCATTTCCTTAGACCATGAGATTGTGCAACTCCCGGATACCGTAGGAATGCTTTGGGTGTACCAAACGTCACAACGTAATCGGGTGACTATAAAGGTGCACTACAGGTATCTCCGAAAGTGTCTATTGGGTTGGCACGAATCGAGATCGATTTGTCACTCCGGTTAACGGAGAGGTATCTCTGGGCCCACTCGGTAGGACATCATCATAATGTGCACAATGTGACCAAGGGGTTGATCACGGGATGATGTGTTACGGAACGAGTAAAGAGACTTGCCGATAACGAGATTGAACAAGGTATCGGGATACCGACGATCGAATCTCGGGCAAGTACAATACCGCTAGACAAAGGGAATTGTATACGGGATCGATTGAGTCCTTGACATTGTGGTTCACCCGATGAGATCATCGTGGAACATGTGGGAGCCAACATGGGTATCCAGATCCCGCTGTTGGTTATTGACCGGAGAACGTCTCGGTCATGTCTGCATGGTTCCCGAACCCGTAGGGTCTACACATAAGGTTCGATGGCGCTTAGGGTTATAAAGGAAGTTTGTATGTGGTTACCGAACGTTGTTCGAGTCCCGAGATGAGATCCCGGACGTCACGAGGAGTTCCGGAATGGTCCGGAGGTAAAGATTTATATATGGGAAGTCCTGTTTTGGTCACCGGAAAAGTTTGGGCGATATCGGTAATGTCTGGGACCACCGGAGGGTCCTTGGTCCACCAAGTGGGGCCACCTGCCCCAGAAGGTTGCGTGGGCCAAGTGTGGGAGGAACCAGCCCCAAGGGGTCTGGTGCGCCCCCCACAAGAGGCGCAAGGGAGAGTGGGAGGGGGCAAACCCTAGGGCAGATGGGCCCTAAGGCCCATCTAGTGGGCGCCTCCCTCTCCCTCCCCTCTTGGCCGCCTCCCTTGATCCCATCTAGGGCTGACGCCCCTCTAGGGGTGGGAACCCTAGAGGGGGCGCACCCTCCTCCCCTTCCCCTATATATGAGGCCCAAGGGGCTGCCCATAACACATGAGTTCTCTCCCTCTTGGTGCAGCCACCTCTCCTCCTCCTCCTCTCCCTTGGTGCTTGGCGAAGCCCTGCAGAATTGCCACGCTCCTCCATCACCACCATGCCGTTGTGCTGCTGCTGGATGGAGTCTTCCTCAACCTCTCCCTCTCTCCTTGCTGGATCAAGGCGTGGGAGACGTCACCGGGCTGTACGTGTGTTGAACGCGGAGGTGCCGTCCGTTCGGCACTAGGATCTCCGGTGATTTGGATCACGACGAGTACGACTCCTTCAACCCCGTTCTCTTGAACGCTTCCGCTTAGCGATCTACAAGGGTATGTAGATGCACTCTCCTTCCCCTCGTTGCTAGTTTCTCCATAGATAGATCTTGATGACACGTAGGAAAATTTTGAATTTCTGCTACGTTCCCCAACATTTGTGTCATGTCTTCATCAACTATCATTCCATCCTCTCAACCTCGTGTTCTATTCCTCCATGTTTTAACCGGAGTGCTGCCTAAAGCCTTCCAGTCTTATTCGTTTTCTTATCTCGTTCTAACCGGAGTGGTTTCATAGTCTTTCTGATTCCGTGAGTTTTCGATTCTCGTCATTTTTGTCGTTCCCCTCTTCTTCTCGAGTGCTCTAAATTCTTTGCTTCTTCTCTTGAGTTCTTGCTTCACCTCATCCTTTTTCCCTTCTGTCTCGGTCCTAAGATCTCGGGACGAGATCTCTTGTTAGTGGAGGAGTGTTGTAACGCCCCGGATTCGATGCGCCAGGTGTCCGTCGATTATTACGCCCGTCTTTGCCATGTCATGTGCTTGCGTGTTGCACTTTGCCATGTTATCATATGCATTTCATACCATGTCATCATGTGCATTTCATTTTGCATACGTGTTCGTCTCATGCATCCGAGCATTTTCCCCGTTGTCCGTTTTGCAATCCGGCACTCCTATGTTCCCCGGCGCCCCCTTTTACCTCTTTTTCGTAATGCGGGTGTTAAACGGTCTCGGAATGAACCGACGTTTGCTGCGGCCTTGGTATACCACCGGTAGACCGCTGTCAAGTTTCGTGCCATTTGGAGGTCGTTTGGTACTCCAACAGTTAACCGGCAACCGTAAAGCCCTTCTCTTTGCAGCCCAACACCCTTCCAAAGTGGCCCAAAACCCATCCAAACCCCTCCATGCTCTCGGTCGTTCGATCACGATCGTGGGCGAAACCGCACCTCATTTGGAGTCTCCTAGCTCCCTCTACCTATAAATATGTGCCCTCCCGGATTTTTCACAGATGAAACCCTAACCTCCTCCTCCTCCGCGTCGCGGACATGTCCGCCCACGGACGCGTCCATCCCGCAGCCTCCACGTCGTAGGAGCCAATCGACGCCGCCACCTCAGCGCCGCGCCCGCGCCCAATCCCGGCGCCACGTCACCTTCTCTCCCCTCACGCGCCCGCACAAGGCGAACCCCGGCCGCCTTCGCCTCCCGGCCCGTCGCGCCGCCCGTCCATGGTCGCCCGGCCGCCGCCGCCCTCGCCGCCTCGCATGGAGCCCTCGGCCGAATCGCCCGCCGCCGCCCTCCTCGCCGCTGGCGCGCCGCCAGCAGCCTCCGCGCCCGCCGGCGAGCTCCGCCGAGCTGCGCCGCCGCCGCCTCCTCTTGGCGCCGCCGCTGCGCCACCTCCGTCGCCGTTGTTGCTCGGCCCGCGCGCCCGCCCGTGGCGGAGCTCTTCCTCGCCGAGCCGCCCGCCCTCGCCGGAGTCGGATCCGGTCAGATCCGTCCAGGTGGGACGAGATCCACCGGGATCCGATCCAAACGGCGCCCCGATCCCGGATCTCCTCGTCCCGGAACCCCTCCGTCCATTTTTCCCGGGGTGAGAAAAGCTGCTAAGTCCCCAAATTTTTGCATAATCATGCCATTTTTATCGTATCATAAATTGCTTCATCCTGCTCCGTTTCGTGCGTGTAATATGTCAAATTGTTCGCCTCAACGAGTATATCAATTAATTCCATTGCATCATGTTCATTTGAGTCCATCTTGATGCCTGAATCTTCGTTGCAAGAGTGCTATATGATGTTAACCTGCTGAAATTGTTATAACTTGATGATTTGTCATTTTTGTTGCATTTTATGTGTGCATCCTATGAGGTTGATGTCTACATGTATTTTTCTCTATGCCATGCCATATTTACAGGGGTGCCATCCATGTATTTTTGTGAGTTGTTTAGTGAGTGAATCAAGCTTGTTAAGTAGAGTACTTGCTGTTGCTGTTCTGCATGTCTGATTCTGCTATATCATGATGCTATGTTAACCTGCTTCTACAAGTCATTCTATACATAATATGGAGATGTTCACTAAAGATGTTTTGTTCTACATATGATGCTCCATCCATCCATGCCCCTGGTTGCATTTATATCCTGCTTTAGACTGTTGTTATCTTGCTCCAAACTTGCTAAATAATGTTGCTATCAGCCTGTTATCATTCAGTTCAATGTTGCCATGATTGTTGTTAGTGATCCATGCACCCTATGAACTTGCTCTTGCCATGCTTAGCTTCATAAACATGTCTTCTGACTGTGAGTTTCCTTTCCATTCCATGTATTGCTCTGTGGTGAGTGGTTCAAGCTCACCAACATGTCTACTTATTGTTGTCCCTGCCATGTATGAATCTGTAATATAACTTGCTATGTTTACATGTGTGCCATCATATCTTCTGATCATTTTGGCTCTTGGTAAGTAAAGGACTTTTATTCTATGAATTTAGTAGTATCATGCCATGCCTTTCTTTGCCATGATAATTTCCTTTAGCATGTTGTTTGATAGCTCTAAACATTGCAACCTGATGTTATTTCCTGATAAGTCTGAACTGTTATTATTTGCAATCTTTCCATGTCCTTTTGAGCATGTTCTAGTGATTTATGGAGATAGCTCAGTGTTCATGTTTTGTAATGCTTTACCTGTAGATCATGCCCATGCCTTTTTGTATTACGTTGAGATGCTGTAGCATAGTGTTTTGATGCTTGCAATATGCCTAGTTGCTGTTTTGGACAGCATGTCCTTTAAACTTGTATAGGGTGTATGTGTTGAACCGTTGCTCCGTTTTGAGTGTGCTCTATATGAAACTTTCTTGATTTTGCATGTAGATTCATATTATTATGTTGCATCCATGTTTTGAGGTGTTTGCTTGATGTTTGTATGCATTTTGCATCAATGCCATGTTTAACTTGTTTTGCTCATATCTTCTAGGCCGTAGCTCCGAACTAAATGAACTTTATATGTAACTTGACTAGAATTTCGTGTAGATCATCGTGGTGCATCTTAACTTTCTGTTTAACAACTTGAACATAAGGTTTATTCAGATCTGGACCAATTTCGAAATTTGCATATGAGGACTTAACGGAATTGTTATATGTTGTTCCCGGCCTCATTTAAACTTGCCTTGATGTGTTGGTCTTGTTTGCATCATCTTTTGCCATGAGTAGCTTCATGTAGCTTTGTCATGCATCATGCTTGTTGTGCATCATGTCTTGTTCATGTCTGGTGTGTTTACTTTGTTGTGTGCTTCTTCTTGTTAGTTCATGTTTCGTTGCGATCGTGAGGATTCGTTCGTCTACGCTTGGTTCGGCTTCATCCGTTCGTCTTCTTCATGGACTCGTTCTTCTTCCTTGCGGAATTTCAGGCAAGATGACCGCTACCTGGATCTCACTACTATCATTGCTATGCTAGTTGCTTCGTTCTATCGCTATGCTGCGTTACCTATCACTTGTTTATTCAAGCCTCCCCAAATTGCCATGAACCTCTAACCTTTGCACCCTCCCTAGCAAACCATTGCTTGGCTATGTTACCGCTTTGCTCAGCCCCTCTTATAGCGTTGCTAGTTGCAGGTGAAGTTGAAGTTTGCTCCATGGTGGACAGGATTTTGGTTGGGATATCACAATATCTCTTATATTATTAATGCATCTATATACTTGGTAAAGGGTGGAAGGCTCGGCCTTATGCAGTGTTTTGTTCCACTCTTGCCGCCCTAGTTTCCGTCATATCGGTATTATGTTCCGGACTTTGCGTCCCTAACGCGGTCGGGTGATTTATGGGACCCCTTGACAGTTCGCTTTGAGTAAGACTCCTCCAAAGAAGGCCCAACATTGGTTTTACCATTTGCCTCACCACCACCTACATTTCCCTTGGGAGTAATTAACCCAAGGTCATCTTTATTTAGCCCCCCCCCCCCCGGGGCCAATGCTTGTCTAAGTGTTGGCCCGAACCGAGCCTTTCTTGGGCCACCGCTGGGAAACTTCGAGGCCTGGTTTTACTCAGAGCTTTGTCTCATCCGGTGTTGCCACGAGAACGAGATATGTGCAGCTCCTATCGGGATTGTCGCATCATCGGGCGGTCTTGCTGGTCTTGTTTTATTACGTCGAAATGTCTTGTAGCCGGGATTCCGAGACTGATCGGGTCTTCCCGGGAGAAGGAATATCCTCCGATTGATCGCGAGAGCTTATCATGGGCTAAGTTGGGACACCCTGCAGGGTTTGAACTTTCAAAGCCGTGCCCGCGTTATGTGGCAGATGGGAATTTGTTAATATCCGATTGTAGTAAACTTGAAGCAAACTCTTCTAAAATACACCAACCGTGGTGCGTAATCGTGAGTGTCTCTTTTCCGGGTTGATCGAGAGGAGAACACGGTTTCGGGTTATGTCCGGCGTAAGTAGGAGTTCGGGATCACTTCTTGATCATTACTAGTTGACGACCGTTCCTTTGTTTCTCTTCTCGCTCTCATTTGCGTAAGTTAGCCACCATATCATGCTTAGTCGCTGCTGCAACCTCACCACTTTACCCCTTCCTTTCCCATTTAGCTTTGCTAGTCTTGATACACATGGTAATGGGATTGCTGAGTCCTCGTGGCTCACAGATTACTACACCACCAGTTGCAGGTACAGGTTTGCGATGATCATGACATGAGAGCGATGTTTGCTTGTATTGGGGTTCTTCTTCTGCTTCTTCTTCGATCAGGGGATAGGTTCCAGGTCGGCAGCCTGGGCTAGCTGGGTGGATGTCGTTTGAGCTTCTGTTTATGTTTCATCCATAGTCGGATGTTGTTCTTGTATATGATGTATTGTTGTATTCGTGTGACATTGTATGCCTTATGTATGTATCCCCATCTATTATGTAATGTTGATGTAATGATATCCATCTTGCAAAAGCGTTTCAATATGCGGGTCTATCCTCGGTGGGACCTACGAGTTCCTTTTGGATAGGGTCGCATATTGGGCGTGACAATGAGGAAGACACCATGTATCTGTCTAAAGAGCATAATTAGTACAATAAACAAACCAGCACCAGCATCCTAAATTGTACCTTCAAATTAAGACCTAGTTTAGTCTGATGGGGCAAAAATAATTTGTCAATTCATCAAACATATACTCAATTTCTATAAGAAAACATATAATCGTCCACTCAAGATTGAAAAATGCAGTTTGAAGGGACTGCCCAATCTACATAAATCATGACACATTACCTAACTAAAACAACATTTGGCTTAGGCATAGTCTAATAAAGATTGCAAACTGCTGATAAGTGTTGACCTGTCGTTGGTTTCTGGTGAGCATATAAATTTACTTGACTGAAAAGAAAGTTTCAGTCATAGTGATAGCTCCAGCCAACAACCGGAAAAGTAGTCTCATTGGATATACGCGTCCAACAGTCCAAAGAGGGACTCCATAGGAGCAGTATGGAACATCATCATAATGAAATACCTGTTACCTCTTCTTTTCTTTGTCATCAATGTCGGTCACGATGTCCACTACACAGCAAACGCTCCATCTAAACTTGGATCCAATAAAGAATTGCATCCCCCGCATGGACAGATAAACGAACAGTCGCGTTTGAGATCCCGGTCAAATCTGCATAATCTAATGCTTGCACCTTGTGTTTGTGTGATCTGAATTTTACATCGTAGTAGTTTAGTACCAGTCTGTGGAGGACACAAACAACCACCAAATTCAACTTCAGTTGGAAACGATCAACACCTTTTTTGCGGGATAACATGATCAGCAACAAAAACAGTGGAGGTTGCGCGTTTGATTCCAGTCACCGTCAACTATTTTTGACTCATCTCCTAAACGGGATGGTTGGGACGGGTCGCACGGACCTGTTGGGAGGGTACTGTTTTTTTATTGGTGAAATGTTACGCGGGTGAACGGGGTAGAGGCCTAGTGGCCCGACATAGACGATCGGTAGAATAGCCTAGCTCGTTATGAAGAAACGCCATGGTCATATGAAATGGGAGGACCAATAATATTATACCTCCATTTATATATAAAAAATAGTATATAAGAATGGCACTTCATTTTTATTCGTAAGATGAGGGCCGCCTGCCATCGATTCCCGCACGTCCTTAATTACCATCTATTTTACTTCCCCTCTCTTTCCTTCTTTATTTCTCATAAGAAATATATTTTATTTCTTTTTATTTCCTTATATCATCGATGTGACGAATCCTATTTGTCGGCCCGTTAATTACTCCCGTGATTAATATGGCACCCACAATAATTACCGTCTATTTCCTACCTCTCTCTTTCCTTCTTTATTTTTCATGTAATGTCTATTTCCTTTCTTTCTCGATCCACATAATTGCCGTCTATTTCCTTCCTCTCTTTCCTTTCTCCTTCCTTTTTTATTTCTCATGCAATGTCTATTTCCTTCCTCTCTCTCCTATTGCTCTGCCCCTCATTTGTTCCATTAAGGACAAATCTTATTCATCTCATATTCTTTGCTTAATTTCCAAAGCAGCTCCTTGATGCTAGAAAACCTAAGAACGTATATAACCTAATAAAAAATTATGTAAAATAGCAAGGTGAGACTATTTAATAAGTAAACAAATATGAAAAACTGCCTCCAGCGGGGCAGAAATCACTGTTTTGACCTGAGGGCGAAATCAATTCACAAACTAAACTGTCTTGGAAAAAATTTCACTCAACTGACCCCTTTGTGTGGCGCCCGACATCTAGGCGCCACACTACACTGTGCAGCGCCTAGATCTTAGGCGCCACACTTCTGACCAGCGTGGCATCCCTGGTCCCGCACCGAGCAGTGCAGCGCCTTTGATCTAGGCGCCACACACATAATGTGCAACGCCTAGGTCTTGGACGCTGCACATGCACTTACTAACTATCGTGCACATCTGTTTCTGATGCCTGAAAATTGCCAAGTCAGTGTGTAGCGCCTGAGAGTTAGGCGCTACACTATAAGCGTTGCACTATGCATAACAAGCAAGGAGTCCGGACGATGGCGATAGGTAGGTAGACGGAGTCACATGAGCCCGTACGTACGCCCATATCCTTTGGCCACTCGGTCGGCTGATCGATCGATGGGCACTCTGTAACGCCCCAAAACCGACGATCCAGAAGACTTCCATATTCTTGTGACCTCCGTGTGTTTCTTTTGTGCTTGCTCTTTTATGTTTGCATTGCATCATGTCATCATGCCAGCATGTCATTTAATTTTTAAGACCTCAACCAAATAAACCGTATGGATCTTCGGTCCATTTAAATCGAGGGATATTCACAATGGTGATTTCTCTTTAGAACATATACTCCCAATATTATTAGGGAGCTATAATAAATATTCCATTAACTGAAATCACCCATAACACATTTGCATTATTTGTCAACTCTACTTTTATCCGCTCAACTTTCTATCCTTCCTTTTCGACCTTTTAGTAAAATTGAGTTGCAATTTTACTTCTCCATAAATGTTCCAAATCTGCCCATAAATCACATCTGGTGTGTAGGGTCACCCCCTATAATTTCAACCCATTTGGAGTTCATTCGAAGGGGTTTTGAAATTCAAACTTGTCTGAGTTAAATCCAACAAGTGTGGATTTTACTCCCTCTAAAATCCTCAATATTTTTGTCAAATTCCTCACATTTTTGTGAGTCCGGAAAATAATCCCCATGTCCAACTTCTTTCCCAAACCCTCTCTTTCTCTTTCTTCTCTCTAATTCTTTTCTGCTTAAGAGTAGAGAGAGAGCAGCCTTGCAGCCCAGCAACCAAGTCGGCCCACCAAATCCCTAGGCCATGGCCTTGGCTCAGCCGTGCCCTTGCTAAACCCTAGCCCCGACCCCCTCCTCTCGATCTCTCCCTCTCGTTCCCCACTCCGCCGCCAGCCACTGATCCAGATCGGGATCGTCCTCGATCCCCTTTCCCCTCCACTTGTCTCCCTCCTCGCGCCAGGGAGAGGAGCTCCCTCGTTCCCACCGTCCTTCGGCTCGTTGCTGCCGGGCGCCTCCTTCTCCTCCCCGTAGCTCCTCCGACGTGGTTGCGCTGCAGCGCGTCCTCCGTTGCTGACGTGAAGCCTCGCCTGAGACTGTCGCTCCTCCCATCACCGCAACCGAGGACCTCGTCCCCATGGTCCAGGCTGCCGCATCAAGCTCTTCCCGACGCCTCCCATGGAGACCGTGCCTTTCTGCCGCTTCTCTTCCGGCGCTCGTTCCCCATCATCTCCGTCGGCGCCTCCTCCTTGTCCAACTCCGGTGGCTCCACACCTGCATCTGCACCGGCGCCATCCATCCCCGTCGCCCCGCCGCCTCACCAGCAATGCCGCGCCTTGTGTGGCTTCGCCTTCCGCAACCCCGCGACGCCGCCTCGCCCTTGTCCCCCGTCGCCTCACTCCCGCCTTCGTCCGCTGATGTCCGCCTCCCGCTCATGCCCGAGGACCGAGCGCCTCTACCTTGGCCCGGCAGCCCCACCTTGCTTGTGGTTTGCCGCTGCCTAGACCATCTCCGGCCAGGGCTCCTTCGCCTCCTTGCTGCTGCCACTCGAGGCCCTGGTGTTGCTTCGTTTTGGATTGTCAAGACCGACTACACAAAACTGCCAGTACCTCTACGCACGGATACACCAATACCGTCTTGGATAACGTCAAGTACCATGACAACCATGCCTCGTCAAGTTCGTCTACGGAATGAGTACCACTACGCCCGAATACCGTGGATGCATCAAGTTCCACTACGAGATGTACCACTACCGTCGCCAAGATCGCGAGTACCTCTACCGTCGCCGTGAACGACTACTTCCACGATGTCCGTGAACCACTACTTCCACTACCGCCGCGAGAACGACTACTTCCACTACGACCCACGAGTACCACTTCTTCCCTCGACGACTCGAACCACTCCGAAAACGCACGCTTCAAAGGTATAACCGCCGAGACGATGACTCATGGATGAATGCATGTTGTCTGAGATGAACCGTATGTTTGCACCGTGCCCGTTTTCTTCATGCACATTCCTCCTCGTTTGCCATGCCGTCGACCCAGGGGAACCCGGGAACCGGATCACCCCACCATCTTTTGCATGTTCCTCACATCCGCACACTTGCTCTTTTGCACTGGTATCTCAAT
The DNA here is from genome assembly GCA_021605145.1 of Aegilops bicornis. Lineage (NCBI taxonomy): Eukaryota > Viridiplantae > Streptophyta > Magnoliopsida > Poales > Poaceae > Aegilops > Aegilops bicornis. The sequence goes on from CM038675.1 coordinate 713,736,248, forward strand.
GAGTTGTCGGATCATCAGAATGTTGCCGTGGCACCATTTCCGTTGTCGTTCTTTGTGGCACCCTTTCGTTCCGCCATGGTGACCAAATGCTTCATAACATGCTCATGTCAACATTTTCATAAAATTGCATAAAACTTGCATATGTCATCCGCATCATGATAACAACAATTAAAATGTTTAAAATTGTTGTTTGCATTAAATTTCTAAATAACATGTGGGGATTTTTCCGGAATTGTTGTTTGTTGTTTCCGGCCTCATTTAAACTTGCCTAAATAGTCAGTATAATTATGTTTCACCTCTTGCCATGTTTATAACAACATGTAATATTGTCATGTTCCTAAACGAGAGAGAACTAAATAATTGCATGTGGTGTTCCGTCAATATGCAACTCGTTGCATATTGAGCTCCACTTAACTTGTAGTATCGTTTGTTGCACTTTGCCATGCCATGCCTCATTAAACCGGACATGCATCATACTTGATTGTGCATCGTGCCATGTTTATGCTTGTGCATTTACCATGTTGTTTGTTTCTTTCCGGTGTTGCTTCTTAGTCCCGGTAATGTTGCGATTGTGAGGATTCGTTCGACTACTTTCGTTCGTCTTCTTCATGGACTCGTTCTTCTTCCTAGCGGGATTTCAGGCAAGATGACCGTCACCTTGGATCTCACTACTATCATTGCTGCTAGTTGCTTCGTCTATTGCTATGCTGCGTTACCTACCACTTGCTACTCAAGCCTCCCAAATTGCATGATAGCCCCTAACCTTTGTCACCCTTCCTAGCAAACCGTTGTTTGGCTATGTTACCGCTTTTGCTCAGCCCTCTTATAGCGTTGCTAGTTGCGGTGAAGATGAAGATTGCTCCATGTTGGATTATGTTTATGTTGGGATATCACAATATCTCTTATATTATTAATGCATCTATATACTTGGTAAAGGGTGGAAGGCTCGGCCTTATGCCTGGTGTTTTATTCCACTCTTGCCGCCCTAGTTTCCGTCATATCGGTATTATGTTCCCGGATTTTGCGTCCCTAACGCGGTTGGGTGGTTTATGGGACCCCCTTGACAGTTCTCTTTGAATAAGACTCCTCCAGCAAGGCCCAACCTTGGTTTTACCATTTGCCTCACCACCACCTATACCCTTCCCTTGGGTCGGCCAACCCGAGGGTCATCTTTATTTTAGCCCCGGGTCGATTGCTTCTCTAAGTGCTGGCTTTGAACCGAAGCTACTGCAGGGGCCCCTCGGAGAAACTTCGAGGTCTGGTTTTACTCGTAGCTAGTCTCATCCGGTGTTGCCACGAGAACGAGATATGTGCAGCTCCTATCGGGATTGTCGGCGCATCGGCGGCTTTGCTGGTCTTGTTTTATTCTTTGTCGAAATGTCTTGTAGCCGGATTCCGAGACTGATCGGGTCTTCCCGGGAGAAGGAATATCCTTCGTTGATCGCGAGAGCTTATCATGGGCTAAGTTGGGACACCCTGCAGGTATAAACTTTCGAGAGCCGTGCCAGCGGTTATGTGGCGAGATGGGAATTTGTTAATATCCGGTTGTAGTAAACTTGAAGTAAACTCTTCTAAAATACACCAACCGTGCGTAATCGTGAGTGTCTCTTTTCGGGGTTGATCGAGAGGAGATCACGGTTTACGGGTTATGTCCGGCGTAAGTAGGAGTTCAGGATCATTTCTTGATCATTACTAGTTGACGACCGTTCCTTTGTTTCTCTTCTCGCTCTCATTTGCGTATGTTAGCCACCATATATGCTTAGCCGCTGCTGCAACCCCACCACTTTATCCCTTCCTTTCCCATTAAGCTTTGCTAGTCTTGATACCCATGGTAATGGGATTGCTGAGTCCTCGTGGCTCACAGATTACTACACCAACAGTTGCAGGTACAGGTTTGCGATGATCATGACGCGAGAGCGATGTTTGCTTGTTTTGGAGTTCTTCTTTTGCTTCTTCGATAAGGGGATAGGTTCCAGGTCGGCAGCCTGGGCTAGCAGGGTGGATATTGTTTGAGTTTCTGTTTATGTTTCATCCGTAGTCGGATGTTGATCTTGTATGATGTATTGTTGTATTCATGTGACATTGTATGTCTTGGTTGTATCCCCACTATAATGGAAAGTTGATGTAATGATATCCACCTTGCAAAAGTGTCTTCAAGATGCGCTTCTATCCTTGGTGGGACCTTCGAGTTCCTTTAGGATAGGGCCGCATCTTGGGTGTGACAAGTTGGTATCAGAGCCTCGACCGACCATAGGAGCCCCCTTGTTTGTTGGTCGTTGTTGAGTCTAGAAGAAAACTATTTTGAGTCTTAGGATTATATATATCGGTAGGATTCTTTTTACTCCTCGGTCCCTTCGCCGCTCTGGTGAGGCCTCCCGACGTAGATGTTTTGTCTTTCCTCTTCTCAAATTTCACGAATTTTTTTTTAGGATCACGCTGGTATCTTGGGATCGTTCCGATAGTCTTGTGACGAGAACATTGTTCTTGGTGCCTCGACATTTAGGGGTTGTGGCGGTGTCCCGGGAGTTGAGCTCCGAGGTGTTGTCGTCACAGTTTTATCGTTGCAGATCGGAATACACGAGTTTTGCCGACATCGAAAATCTCTTTTATGCAGTTGTTGGTGAGATAACCTCGGCGCCACCCAAAGATCTTGGGGAGTTCGGGAGTATTGCCATAGCTCGTATAACGGATGCTTTTCAAGGTTGAGGTACACGATTTCGGAGTTTTCTTGGTTATGTGTTGACGGATGGATACAAATTTGGATCTAGGTATTGTTAGTTTGGGTGATATATTTTGTGTCCCTGTATCCCCTACACCAGATTGCATAACCGTAAAGTTTCGGAGTTTATAGGTGGGAATTCAAGTAGCTCCTAGAATATCTTTCCGACAGATGCATGATATGAGATTGGGTAAATCTCTATCATATGTATTTGTTCCGGCTTATTCTGCAAGCCAAATCCTTTGTTTTGTTTTGAGTTGTGGTATTCGAGTTGCTTCGAAGTCAAATGTTGATTCCATACCTTTCAAGCGGTGTTCTCATATTGCTATGTGAATACTAATCCTTCTTGATCATCGAGGTCTTCGTGTTAATTCTTTTCCAACCGGCGTGCTTCTCTTTAAGTGGATCCGATCATTTCAACATCCGCAAGATAAATTCTAAGTTTTTCTCAACGGTGTTTGTTTCATCCGTCCCAAGTTGTCTTTGTTTTCCTGCCCTCCCACCCTTTTTCTTCAAGGACTCAGATTTCTTAATCATGTATCCTTTTATTTGTGGAAGTCTCTTCATTCTTTTCTTTCAATGTTCTTATCCGGTGATTTCCCATGAAGATGCTCAACAGTTTCAAGTTCATCATTCTTCATTCTCGTATTCTTTTCCGGTGGATTTGACTCAAGCTTTTAGTGTTGATCATATTCCTTTCCTTGCTGCAAATTCTTTCTCTTGCCGATGCACCTCTTAACCATTCACTTCTCGCTATTCATTTGTTCTGGAGTGTTGAAGATATCTCAGAAGGCTCGTCTTTTCATCCCAGATCCGTTCAAGATATTTCGAGGTTGTCATCTCATTCAAGCGATTTAATTCTACCGGTGCAATCTTTATTTCAAGCAAACCTTCAACGATGTTTCTTTCGAGTGGGCCCATAACCCACAGGTCTTTTCCCAGGATCTTACCTGACTCTTCTAATTTTCCCGGAGCTTCTAAAAATTCTTTTCAAAGTTTGACGTAAGAATGGGTTATCATCAGTCATATGTCTTTCTCCAAGATCTTTCAAATTCTTTCCATCGTTGGTTCAACCTTCCCAATTTTCATTCCGGAGTGCCTCAATAATTCATGGTGGTGTTTCTCATCGTCATTCTTGGATTTTGAAGATCGAAGAAGAGTTCCTCTTAAATCCTTACCCGTTCTCCAAAGATGCGTTGTTCAAGTTTGATGCCATCCTCTCATAATTGTTTTCAATTGTGGGAATTCTTTTCACCCATCCGGAGCATTTCATGAGTTGTTTCCATTTCTTTCCTCCGAAGGCCATCATGTCATAATTCTTCATTCTCAGCGTGTAGCTACCGTTCTCCATATTTTATCGGTGAATCGTTCAAATACCCTCTAATCAGTTCATGATCTCTTCATTCTCATGTATCTAAATCCTCTCAAGTATATTCGTTTTCTTTTTCTCCAATTCTTCGCGGTGAATTGTGCCTTTGCTACGTTCATTTTCAATTCTTATGGTGGTTCGTTCAAGATTTCACTTCCTTTGTTATCATATTAATTCATTCGTTGTTTCCAAATTCCACCGGTGGTTCCGTCAATACCTTGTCAAGTTTGCACTATATCTCTTTTCAATCCCTCAAGAAGAATAAGTAGTATGCCAAATTCATTGTTTGTCATCAATGTAAATTGGTGAAGGATACGCATAATGTAATTCTTATTCTTGTTTCATCGAGTAAATTCGATTCCTTATTCCGGAGGTTCATCAAAATTCTTGATTTCTTTTGTTCATCTTTCTTTCCGGAGTTCCAAGTTTTCCGCATTATCTCGTCGCGAAGCTCCTTCTAAATCATCGCAAGGCTTCACCCTGTGTTTTCAACTTCTCTTTCTTTTTATCATCCTTTTATTACCGGAGTTCTTCATGGAGGCTATACATGGTGGTTCGTCAAGGATTCTTTTCATTCTTCAATTGTTCTTCAAGTTTCTCTCGAAGTTATGATCCGCCAAGCTACACTCTAAAATAAACATGGCGCTCAAAACATGTTTTGTTTTGAGGAGTTCAAGCATTCTTCATCTTGCATTCCGAAGTGCAATTCTTTCTACCTTATCTTTTGAGGTGGTGTTATGTCACTCTTGACAATTTCCTTCATGTTTCATGATTCATATGTTGTCAAGAATGAGGCATTTTAAATCCATCATTTTCTCTTCGTTCAAGAGATCTTTTCGACCAATCAACTACTTCGTTGGAGTTATCTTGTGTCAAATTTCACCTAAAGCTCTTCCTTAAGGGTTGTTGCTATTTGTGGTGATTATGCATGACCCAAGCTTGCTCTTTATCCTCTTGGTGGAAGAAGTTTTCATCTCTTTGGTGCTCTCAATCAAATCAATTGTTTCCTTTAGTGGTCGGTTGTCACCTCATAGTCTTGAGATGTTTTCCATAAGCCCACTACAAGCTTATTCTTTTCGTTGTTGGTTTTCCAACAACTCCGTTATAACCTTCTTGGAAGGGTGCTTTCCAAGCTCAGTTGTGGCAGAAGTTGGCATTTTCTTCTTCATTCTGTTATTCCAATGATCTATCTTCTATTCTTTCTTCCGGAGGCATTGTGATGTTGCTCTTTTCGCTCATCATCTCGAATTGTGAGGATCGTGTTCTTTTCATGCTTATCCATTTAACAGGAGTGTTGTGTCATCTCTTCAAGTGCTTTCCATCTTATCAAGTTTTCTGTCTTCTTTCAGTCGGAGTGCTGCCCAAATTATATTAATCTTATTCCTTATCTATCTAGTTTTAACCGGAGTGGTTTCAATATCTATCTTATCACTAAACCTCTTGGTTCTCATCGTATCCCCAGTTCCTCTTTTCTAACGGAGTGTTTTCAACTTTGTTCATCTTCGTTGTTTTCTTTCTTTCATTTTGCTCAACCTCTCAAGGTTCATGGTTTCACTCGTTTGTCGAAGAAGCAACTTAGTTTACCTCTTATCTTCCTCTTCCTTTTCCCTCCGGTGCCATCCTAGATCTCGGGACGAGATCCTCTTGTAGTGGTGGACTGTTGTAACGCCCCAAAACCGACGATCCAGAAGACTTCCATATTCTTGTGACCTCCGTGTGTTTCTTTTGTGCTTGCTCTTTTATTTTTGCATTGCATCATGTCATCATGCCAGCATGTCATTTAATTTTAAGACCTCAACTAAATAAACCGTATGGATCTTCGGTCCATTTAAATCGAGGGATATTCACAATGGTGATTTCTCTTTAGAACATATACTCCCAATATTATTAGGGAGCTATAATAAATATTCCATTAACTGGAAATCACCCATAACACATTTGCATTATTTGTCAACACTACTTTTATCCGACTCAACTTTCTATCCTTCCTTTTTGACCTTTTAGTAAAATTGAGTTGCAATTTTACTTCTCCATAAATGTTCCAAATCTGCCCATAAATCACATCTGGTGTGTAGGGTCACCCCCTATAATTTCAACCCATTTGGAGTTCATTCGAAGGGGTTTTGAAATTCAAACTTGTCTAAGTTAAATCCAACAAGTGTGGATTTTACTCCCTCTAAAAATCCTCAGTCTATTTTTGTCAAATTCCTCACATTTTTGTGAGTCCGGGAAAATAATCCCCATGTCCAACTTCTTTCCCAAACCCTCTCTTTCTCTTTCTTCTCTCTAATTCTTTTCTGCTTAAGAGTAGAGAGAGAGCAGCCTTGCAGCCCAGCAACCAAGTCGGCCCACCAAATCCCTAGGCCATGGCCTTGGCTCAACCGTGCCCTTGCTAAACCCTAGCCCCGACCCCCTCCTCTCGATCTCTCCCTCTCGTTCCCCACTCCGCCGCCAGCCACTCGTCCAGATCGGGATCGTCCTCGATCCCCTTTCCCCTCCACTTGTCTCCCTCCTCACGCCAGGGAGAGGAGCTCCCTCGTCCCCACCGTCCTTCGGCTCGTTGCTGCCGGGCGCCTCCTTCTCCTCCCCGTAGCTCCTCCGACGTGGTTGCGCTGCAGCGCGTCCTCCGTTGCCGACGTGAAGCCTACTTTGAGACTGCCGCTCCTCCCATCCCGCAACCGAGGACCTCGTCCCCATGGTCCAGCTACCGCATCAAGCTCTTCCCGACGCCTCCCACGGAGACCGTGCCTTTCTGCCACTGCTCTTCCGGCACTCGTTCCCCATCATCTCCGTCGGCGCCTCCTCCTTGTCCAACTCCGGTGGCTCCACACCTGCATCTCGACCGGCGCCATCCATCCCCGTCGCCCCGCCGCCTCACCAGCAGCCGCGCCGCCCGTGGCTTCGCCTTCCGCAACCCAGCGACGCCACCTCGCCCTTGTCCCCGTCGCCTCACTGCCGCCTTCGTCGCGGATGTCCGCCTCCGCTGCGTGCCGAGGACCGGCGCCTCTACTTGGCCCGGCAGCCCCACCTTGCTCGTGGTTTGCCGCTGCCTAGACCATCTCCGCCAGGGCTCCTTCGCCTCCTTGCTGCTGCCACTCGAGGCCCTGGTGTTGCTTCGTTTTGGATCGTCAAGACCGACTACACAAAACTGCCAAGACCTCTACGCACGGATACACCAATACCGTCTTGGATAACGTCAAGTACCATGACAACCATGCGTCGTCAAGTTCGTCTACGGAATGAGTACCACTACGCCCGAATACCGTGGATGCATCAAGTTCCACTACGAGATGTACCACTACCGTCGCCAAGATCGCGAGTACCTCTACCGTCGCCGTGAACGACTACTTCCACGACGTCCGTGAACCACTACTTCCACTACCGCCGCGAGAACGACTACTTCCACTACGACCCACGAGTACCACTTCTTCCCTCGACGACTCGAACTGCTCCGAAAACGCACGCTTCAAAGGTATAACCGCCGAGACGATGACTCGTGGACGAATGCATGTTGTCTGAGATGAACCGTATGTTTGCACTGCGTCTGCTTGCTTCATGCACATTCCTCCTCGTTTGCCATGCCGTCGACCCAGGGGAACCCGGTAACCGGGATCACCCCACCATCTTTTGCATGTTCCTCACATCCGCACACTTGCTCCTTTGCACTGGTATCTCAATGAGTTGTCGGATCATCAGAATGTTGCCGTGGCACCATTTCCGTTGTCGTTGCTGTGGCACCCCTTTCGTTCCGCCATGGTGACCAAATGCTTCATAACATGCTCATGTCAACATTTTCATAAAATTGCATAAAACTTGCATATGTCATCCGCATCATGATAACAACAATTAAAATGTTTAAAATTGTTGTTTGCGTTAAATTGCTAAATAACATGTGGGGTTTTTTCCGGAATTGTTGTTTGTTGTTTCCGGCCTCATTTAAACTTGCCTAAATAGTCAGTATAATTATGTTTCACCTCTTGCCATGCTTATAACAACATGTAATATTGTCATGTTCCTAAACGAGAGAGAACTAAATAATTGCATGTGGTGTTCCGTCAATATGCAACTCATTGCATATTGAGCTCCACTTAACTTGTAGTATCGTTTGTTGCACTTTGCCATGCCATGCCTCATTAAACCGGACATGCATCATACTTGATTGTGCATCGTGCCATGTTTATGCTTGTGCTTTTACCATGTTGTTTGTTTCTTTCCGGTGTTGCTTCTTAGTTCCGGTAATGTTGCGATTGTGAGGATTCGTTCGACTACTTTCGTTCGTCTTCTTCATGGACTCGTTCTTCTTTCTAGCGGGATTTCAGGCAAGATGACCGTCACCTTGGATCTCACTACTATCATTGCTGCTAGTTGCTTCGTTCTATTGCTATGTTGCGTTACCTACCACTTGCTGCTCAAGCCTCCCAAATTGCATGATAGCCCCTAACCTTTGTCACCCTTCCTAGCAAACCGTTGTTTGGCTATGTTACCGCTTTTGCTCAGCCCCTCTTATAGCGTTGCTAGTTGCAGGTGAAGATGAAGATTTCTCCATGTTGGATTATGTTTATGTTGGGATATCACAATATCTCTTATATTATTAATGCATCTATATACTTGGTAAAGGGTGGAAGGCTCGGCCTTATGCACCTGGTGTTTTGTTCCACTCTTGCCGCCCTAGTTTCCGTCATATCGGTATTATGTTCCCGGATTTTGCGTCCCTAACGCGGTTGGGTGGTTTATGGGACCCCCTTGATAATTCGCTTTGAATAAGACTCCTCCAGCAAGGCCCAACCTTGGTTTTACCATTTGCCTCACCACCACCTATACCCTTCCCTTGGGTCGGCCAACCCGAGGGTCATCTTTATTTTAGCCCCCCCGGGCCAGTGCTTCTCTAAGTGCTGGCCTGAACCGAGCTGCCTGCGGGGCCCCCTCGGAGAAACTCGAGGTCTGGTTTTACTCGTAGCTAGTCTCATCCGGTGTTGCCCTGAGAACGAGATATGTGCAGCTCCTATCGGGATTGTCGGCGCATCGGGCGGCTTTGCTGGTCTTGTTTTATTCTTTGTCGAAATGTCTTGTAGCCGGATTCCGAGACTGATCGGGTCTTCCCGGGAGAAGGAATATCCTTCGTTGATCGCGAGAGCTTATCATGGGCTAAGTTGGGACACCCTGCAGGTATAAACTTTTCGAGAGCCGTGCCCGCGGTTATGTGGCAGATGGGAATTTGTTAATATCCGGTTGTAGTAAACTTGAAGTAAACTCTTCTAAAATACACCAACCGTGTGCGTAACCGTGAGTGTCTCTTTTCGGGTTGATCGAGAGGAGATCACGGTTTCGGGTTATGTCTCGGCGTAAGTAGGAGTTCAGGATCACTTCTTGATCATTACTAGTTGACGACCGTTCCTTTGTTTCTCTTCTCGCTCTCATTTGCGTATGTTAGCCACCATATATGCTTAGCCGCTGCTGCAACCCCACCACTTTATCCCTTCCTTTCCCATTAAGCTTTGCTAGTCTTGATACCCATGGTAATGGGATTGCTGAGTCCTCGTGGCTCATGATTACTACACCAACAGCAGGTGCAGGTTTGCGATGATCATGACGTGAGAGCGATGTTTGCTTGTTTTGGAGTTCTTCTTCTGCTTCTTCGATCAGGGGATAGGTTCCAGGTCGGCAGCCTGGGCTAGCAGGGTGGATATTGTTTGAGTTTCTGTTTATGTTCCATCCGTAGTCGGATGTTGATCTTGTATGATGTATTGTTGTATTCATGTGACATTGTATGTCTTGGTTGTATCCCCACTATTATGTAATGTTGATGTAATGATATCCACCTTGCAAAAGCGTCTTCAAGATGCGCTTCTATCCTTGGTGGGACCTTCGAGTTCCTTTAGGATAGGGCCGCATCTTGGGCGTGGCACACTCACAGCTACCGATCATTGTGCACGAAAGCCTAGACCCAAAAGAAATGAAATGAAATTTGTCTTCCGTCTCTAGCTAGCCTAGCTTTAAGCCCATATAGCTAGTAGTTGCGCGTGCATGCGATGTGTGTGTGTATATATATGTACCTAAGTCCTAATAAATCTGCTAAGAGTTATGTCATCCCTGGGACACGCATGATCGACCTATGTCTGGCTAGCTAGCTAGCTAGCAGTAGCACCAGGCTGACCATAACCAGCATGCATGCAGCTGCAGGATAGTTGAGGAAGCTAGCTAGCCAGGTCCAGGCGTGCCCGACTGCACAAGCAGCTAGCGGCAAACTGCGATTGGCACTACGGCACTGCGTCTTGTACTTGGTGGTGGCGTGGTGGATGGGAGAGAGCGAGAAGGTTTTAAGCTGGCCCTTGCTTGCTTGGTCCGGCCTTACATGCATGGTCCCTCTCCGCTCCGACCTCACAAGCTAGCATCATGCGCCCATCGCCTTGTTGATCAATCGTGCAGCGCCTAGACGTCAGGCGCTGCACACTGACTTAGTAATTTTCAGGCACCAGAAACAGATGTCTGCGGCAGTTAGTAAGTGCATGTGCAGCGCCTAACAGCTAGGCGCTGCACATTATATGTGTGGCACCTAGCTCAAAGGCGTTGCGCTGCTGGGTGCGGGGCCCAAGATGTTGGGGAACGTTGCAGAAAATTAAAATTTTTCCTACGGTTTCACCAAGATCCATCTATGAGTTCATCTAAGCAACGAGTCAAGGGAGTGAGTTTGCATCTACATACCACTTGTAGATCGAGTGCGGAAGCGTTCAAGGGGATGGTGATGATGGAGTCGTACTCGCCGTGATTCGGATCACCGATGACCAAGTGCTGAACGGACAGCACCTCCGCGTTCAACACACGTACGGTACGGACAACGTCTCCTCCTTCTTGATCCAGCAAGGGGAAGGAGAGGTTGAGGAAGACAGCTCCAACGGCAGCACGACGGCGTGGTGTTGTTGGTGCAGCAAGATTCGGCTGAGGCTTCGCCAAGCACGACGTGCGGAGGAGAGGTGTTGGGAGGGGAGGGCTGCGCCTTGGCTTCTAGTGTGCAGCCTCCCTCACCCCCTCTATTTATAGGGGAAGGGAGAAGGGGCCCCTCTAGATGGCATCTAGAGGGGGCGGCGACCAAGGGAGGGACTTGCCCCCAAGCAAGGGGCGCCTCTAGGGTTCCCCCAACCCTAGGCGCATGGGCCCAAGGGGCGCCCAGCCCACCGAGGCTGGCTCCTTCCCACAAGAGCCCATGTTGCCCCCCGGGAGGGGTGGCCCCTCCCGGTGGACCCCCGGAGCCCTTCTGGTGGCCCCGGTACAATACCGATATGCCCCCGAAACTTTCCGGTGTCCGTTTGACAACTTCCCATATAAATCTTTACCTCCGGACTGTTCCGGAACTCCTCGTGACGTCCGGGATCTCATCCGGGACTCCGAACAACATTCGGTAATCACATACAAGTCTTCCTAACAACCCTAGCGTCATCGAACCTTAAGTGTGTAGACCCTACGGGTTCGGGAGACACGCAGACATGACCGAGACGGCTCTCAGGTCAATAACCAACAGCGGGATCTGGATACCCATGTTGGCTCCCACATGCTCCTCGATGTTGTCATCGGATGAACCACGATGTCGAGGATTCAAGCAACCCCGTATACTATTCCCTTTGTCAATCGGTATGTTACTTGCCCGAGACTCGATCGTCGGTATCCCAATACCTCGTTCAGTCTCAAGCATCGCAAGTCACTTTACTCGTCCGTAATGCATGATCCCGTGACCAGACAGTTGGTCACTTTGAGCTCATTATGATGATGCACTACTGAGTGGGCTCAGTGATACCTCTCCGTAACACGATGTGACAAATCCCAGTCTCGATCCGTGTCAACCCAACAGACACTTTCGGAGATACCTGTAATGCACCTTTATAGTCACCCAGTTACGTTGTGACGTTTGGTACACCCAAAGAATTCCTACGGTATCCGGGAGTTACACGATCTCATGGTCTAAGGAAGAGATACTTGACATTGGAAAAGCTCTAGCAAAGCGAACTACACGATCTTGTGCTATGCTTAGGATTGGGTCTTGTCCATCACATCATTCTCCTAATGACGTGATCCCGTTGTCAATGACATCGATGTCCATAGTCAGGAAACCATGACTATCTGTTGACCAACGAGATAGTCAACTAGAGGCTTACTAGGGACGTATTGTGGTCTATGTATTCACACGTGTATTATGATTTCCGGATAATACAATTATAGCATGAATAAAAGACAATTATCATGAACAAGGAAATATAATAATAATGCTTTTATTATTGCCTCTAGGGCATATTTCCAACAGTCTCCCACTTGCACTAGAGTCAATAATCTAGTTACATTGTGATGAATCGAACACCCATAGAGTTACGGTGTTGATCATGTTTTGCCCATGGAAGAGGTTTAGTCAGCGGATCTGCGACATTCAGATCCGTATGCACTTTACAAATTTCTATGTCTCCATCTTGAACATTTTCACGGATGGAGTTGAGCGACGCTTGATGTGCTGGTCTTCTTGTGAAACACAGGCTCCTTGGCAAGTGCAATAGCTCCGGTGTTGTCACGGAAGAGTTTGATCGGCCCCGACGCATTGGGTATGACTCCTAGGTCGGTGATGAACGCCTTCACCCAAATTGCTTCATGCGCTGCCTCCGAGGCTGCCATGTACTCCGCTTCACATGTAGATCCCGCCACGACGCTTCGCTTGCATTGCACCAGCTTCTTGCTCCACCATTCAACATATACACGTATCCGGTTTGTGACTTAGAGTCATCCAGATGCGTGTCGAAGCTAAGCGTCGGCGTAACCCTTCTGACGAGCTCTTCGTCACCTCCATAAACGAGAAACATGTCCTTTGTCCTTTTCAGGTACTTTAGGATATTCTTGACCGCTGTCCAGTGTTCCTTGCCGGGATTACTTTGGTACCTTCCTACCAAACTTACGGCAAGGTTTACATCACGTCTGGTACACAGCATGGCATACATAATAGATCATATGGCTGAGGCATAGGGGATGACTCTCATCTCTTCTTTATCTTTTGCCGTGGTCGGGCATTGAGCTGAGCTCAATCTCACACCTTGCAGCACAGGCAAGAACCCTTTCTTGGACTGATCCATTTTGAACTTCTTCAAAATCTTATCAAGGTATGTGCTTTGTGAAAGACCTATGAGGCGTCTCGATCTATCTCTATAGATCTTGATGCCTAATATATAAGCAGCTTCTCCAAGGTCCTTCATTGAAAAACACTTATTCAAGTAGGCCTTAATGCTGTCCAAGAATTATATATCATTTCCCATCAAAAGTATGTCATCTACATATAATATGAGAAATGCTACAGAGCTCCCACTCACTTTCTTGTAAACGCAGGCTTCTCCATAAGTCTCAAGATAAACCCAAACGCTTTGATCATTTCATCAAAGCGAATGTTCCAACTCCGAGATGCTTGCACCAGCCCATAAATGGATCATTTGGAGCTTGCATACTTTGTTAGCATTCTTAGGATCGACAAAACCCTCCGGCTGCATCATATACAGTTCTTCCTTAAGATGCCCGTTAAGGAATGCCGTTTTGACGTCCATCTGCCATATCTCATAATCATAGTATGCGGCAATTGCTAACTTGATTCAGCCGGACTTAAGCTTCGCTACGGGAGAGAAAGTCTCATCGTAGTCAATCCCTTGAACTTGCCGATAACCCTTAGCGACAAGTCGAGCTTTATAGATGGTGACATTACCATCCGCGTCCGTCTTCTTCTTAAAGATCCATTTGTTTTCTATCGCTCGCCGATCATCGGGCAAGTCAGTCAAAGTCCATACTTTGTTTTCATACATGGATTCTATCTCGGATTTCATGGCTTTGTTGGAATCTGGGCCCGCCATCGCTTCTTCATAGTTCGAAGGTTCACCGTTGTCTAACAACATGATTTCTAGGATAGGGTTGCCGTACCACTGCAGTGCGGAACGTGTCCTTGTGGACCCTCTGAAGTTCAAGAGCTACTTGATCCAAAGTACCTTGATCATCATCATTATTTTCCTCTTCGGTTGGTGTAGGCATCACAGAACATTTTCCTGAGCTGCACTACTTTCCCATTCAAGAGGTAGTACTTCATCGAGTTCTACTTTCCTCCCACTTACTTCTTTCGAGAGAAACTCTTTTTGCAGAAAGGATCCGTTCTTGGCAACAAAGATCTTGCCCTCGGATCTTAAGTAGAAGGTATACCCAATGGTTTCTTTAGGGTATCCTATGAAGACGCATTTTTCCGACTTGGGTTCGAGCTTTTCGGGTTGAAGTTTCTTGACATAAGCATCGCATCCCCAAACTTTTAGAAACGACAGCTTAGGTTTCTTCCCAAACCATAATTCATACGGTGTCGTCTCAAGGATTTAGACGGTGCCCTATTTAAAGTGAATGTAGCTGTCTCTAGAGCGTATCCCCAAAATGATAGCGGTAAATCGGTAAGAGACATCATGGATCGCACCATATCCAATAGAGTGCGATTACGATGTTCGGACACACCGTTCTACCGAGGTGTTCCAGCGGCGTGAGTTGTGAAACGATTCCACATTTTCTTAAGTGTGTACCAAATTCGTGACTCAAATATTCTCCTCCACGATCCGATCGTAAGAATTTTATCTTTCGGTCACGTTGATTCCCTACTTCATTCTGAAATTCCTTGAACTTTTCAAAGGTTTCAGATTTGTGTTTCATTAAGTAGACATACCCATATCTACTCAAGTCATCTGTGAGAGTGAGAACATAACGATATCCTCCGCGAGCCTCAACACTCATTGGACCGCACACATCGGTATGTATGATTTCCAACAAGTTGGTTGCTCGCCCCATTGTTCCGGAGAACGGAGTCTTGGTCATCTTGCCCATAAGGCATGGTTCGCATGTGTCAAATGATTCATAATCGAGAGACTCCAAAAGTCCATCAGCATGGAGCTTCTTCATGAGCTTGACACCAATGTGACCAAGGCGGCAGTGCCACAAGTATGTGGGACTATCGTTATCAACTTTACATCTTTTGGTATTCACGCTATGAATATGTGTAACACTACGCTCGAGATTCATTAAGAATAAACCATTGACCATCGGAGCATGACCATAAAACATATCTCTCATATAAATAGAACAACCATTATTCTCGGATTTAAATGAGTAGCCATCTCGCATTAAACGAGATCCGGATACAATGTTCATGCTCAAACTTGGCACTAAATAACAATTATTGAGGTTCATGACTAATCCGTGGGTAAATGTAGAGGTAGCGTGCGACGGCGATCACATCGACTGGAACCATTCCCGACGCGCATCGTCACCTCGTCCTTTGCCGCCTCCACTTATTCCGCAGCTCCTGCTGTGAGTTACAAATATGAGCAACGGCACCGGTATCAAATACCCGGGGAGTTACTACGAGTTGGTAAGGTACACATCAATTACATGTATATCAAATATACCTTTGGTGTTGCCGGCCTTCTTATCCGCTAAGTATTTGGGGCAGTTCCGCTTCCAGTGACCCTTCCCCTTGCAATAAAAGCACTCAGTCTCAGGCTTGGGTCCATTCTTTGACTTCTTCCCGGCAACTTGCTTACCGGGCGCGGCAACCTCCTTGCCATCCTTCTTGAAGTTCTTCTTGCCCTTGCCCTTCTTGAACTTAGTGGTTTTGTTGACCATCAACACTTGATGTTCTTTCTTGATTTCAACCTCTGCTGACTTCAGCATTGAGAATACTTCAGGAATGGTCTTCACCATCCCCTGCATATTGTAGTTCATCACAAAGCTCTTGTAGCTTGGTGGGAGCGTCTGAAGGATTCTGTCAATGACCGCCTCGTCCGGGAGGTTTATGTCCAGCTGGGACAGGCGGTTGTGCAACCCAGACATTTTGAGTATGTGCTCACTGACAGAACTGTTTTCCTCTATCTTACAACTATAGAACTTGTCGGAGACATCATATCTCTCGACCCGGGCATGAGCTTGGAAAACTAGTTTCAGCTCTTCGAACATCTCATATGCTCCGTGTTGCTCAAAACGCTTTTGGAGCCCCGGTTCTAAGCTGTAAAGCATGCCACACTGAACGAGGGAGTAATCATCAGCACGAGTTTGCCAAGCATTCATAATGTCTTGGTTCTGCAGGGACGGAGCGTCACCTAGCGGTCCTTCTAGGACATATTGTTTCCTGGCAGCTATGAGGATGATCCTCGTGTTAGGACCCAGTCCGTATAGTTGCTGCCATCATCTTTCAGCTTGGTTTTCTCTAGGAACGTTGAAGTTCAGGTTGACATGAGCGTTGGCCATTTGATCTACAAGACATATTTGCAAAGGTTTTAGACTAAGTTCATGATAATTAAGTTCATCTAATCAAATTATTTTAATGAACTCCCACTCAGATTAGACATCCCTCTAGTCATCTAAGTGTTACACGATCCGAGTCGACTAGGTCGTGTCCGATCATCACGTGAGACGGACTAGTCATCGTCGGTGAACATTCTCATGTTGATCGTATCTTCCATACGACTCGTGTTCGACCTTTCGGTCTCCGTGTTCCGAGGCCATGTCTGTGTTGGGGAACGTAGTAATTTCAAAAATTTTCCTACGATCACGCAAGACCATCGTGACGGCATAGCAACGAGAGGAAAGAGTGTCCGTCCACGTACCCTCGTAGACCGAAAGCGGAAGCGTTATAACAACGCGGTTGATGTAGTCGTACGTCTTCACGATCCGACCGATCCAAGCACCGAACGTGCTGGCACCTCCGAGTTCTGCACACGTTCAGCTCGATGGCGATCCCCGGACTCCGATCCAGCAAAGTGTCGGGGATGAGTTCCACAAGACGACGCGTGGCAGGACGATGATGATGCTCCACCGGCGCAGGGCTTCGCCTAAGCTCATGACGATATGACTTCTCCGGCAGGGCTTCGCCTAAGCTCATGACGATATGACCGAAGTGGAATATGGTGGAAGGGGCACCGCACACGGCTAAGGAAAGATCCGTAGATCAACTTGTGTGTCATGGGGTGCCCCTGCCCCGTGATATAAAGGAGCCAAGGGGAGGGGCTGGCCGGCCAAGAGGAGGCGCGCCAGGGAGTCCTACTCCCTCCGGGAGTAGGATTCCCCCTCCAATCCTAGTTGGAATAGGATTCCCCGGAGGGGGAAAGAGAGAGAGGGGGCCGGCCCCCCTTTCCTAGTCCTAGTAGGACTAGGGGAAGGGGGGAGGCGCGCGGCCACCTAGGGCTGGCCCTTTCTCCTTTCCACCAAGGCCCACTATGGCCCATATAGTTCCCGGGGGGTTCCGGTAACCTCCCGGTACTCCGGTAAATTCCCGATTTCACTCGGAACCATTCCGAAGTCCAAACATAGGCTTCCAATATATCAATCTTTATGTCTCGACCATTTCGAGACTCCTCGTCATGTCCGTGATCACATCCGGGACTCGAACAACCTTCGTGCATCAATACTTATAAACTCATTATGAACTCATCATCGAAGCGTTAAGCGTGCGGACCCTACGGGTTCGAGAACTATGTAGACATGACCTAGAACCATTCTCGGTCAATAACCAATAGCGGAACCTGGATGCCCATATTGGTTCCTACATATTCTACGAAGATCTTTATCGGTCAAACCGCATAACGACATACGTTGTTCCCTTTGTCATCGGTATGTTACTTACCCGAGATTCGATCGTCAAGATCCAATACCTAGTTCAATCTCGTTACCGGTAAGTCTCTTTACTCGTTCCGTAATACATCATCTCACAACTAACTCATTAGTTGTAATGCTTGCAAGGCTTAAGTGATGTGTATCACCGAGAAGGCCTAGAGATACCTCTCCGACAATCGGAGTGACAAAACCTAATCTCGAAATCGCCAACCCAACAAGTACCTTTGGAGACACCTGTAGTACTCCTTTATAAGCACCCGATTACGTTGTGACGTTTGGTAGTACCCAAAGTGTTCCTCCGTAAACGGGAGTTGCATAATCTCATAGTTACGAGGAACATGTATGGGTCATGAAGAAAGCATTAACATACTAAGCGATCAAGTGTTAAGCTAACGGAATGGGTCATGTCAATCAGATCATTCAACTAATGATGTGACCTTGTTAATCAAATAACAACTCCTTGTTTATGGTTAGGAAACATAACCATCTTTGATTAACAAGCTAGTCAAGTAGAGGCATACTAGTGACATACTGTTTGTCTATATATTCACACATGTATTATGTTTCCGGTTAATACAATTCTAGCATGAATAATAAACATTTATCATGATATAAGGAAATAAATAATAACTTTATTATTGCCTCTAGGGCATATTTCCTTCAGTCTCCCACTTGCACTAGAGTCAATAATCTAGATTACAAAGTAATGATCCTTACACCCATGGAGTCTTGGTGCTGATCATGTTTTGCTCGTGGAAGAGGTTTAGTCAACGGGTCTGCGACATTCAGATCCGTATGTATTTTGCAAATCTCTATGTCTCCCACTTGGACTTGGTCCCGAATGGAATTGAAGCGTCTCTTGATGTGCTTGGTCCTCTTGTGAAATCTGGATTCCTTTGCCAAGGCAATTGCACCAGTATTGTCACCGAAGATCTTCATCGGTCCCGATGCACTAGGTATGACACCTAGATCGGAAATGAACTCTTTCATCCAGACTCCTTCATTCGCTGCTTCAAGCAGCTATGTACTCCGCTTCACATGTAGATCCCGCCACGACGCTTTGTTTAGAACTGCACCAACCGACAGCTCCACCGTTTAATAAAAACACGTATCCGGTTTGCGATTTAGAATCGTCGGATCGATCAAAGCTTGCATCGGCGTAACCATTTACGACTAGCTCTTTGTCACCTCCATATACGAGAAACATATCCTTAGTCCTTTTAGGTATTTCAGGATGTTCTTGACCGCTGTCCAGTTGATCCATTCCTGGATTACTTTGGTACCTTCCTGCCAAGCTTACAGCTAAGCATACGTCAGTGCGGTACACAAGATTGCATACATGATAGAGCCTATGGCTGAAGCATAGGAACATCTTTCATTTTCTCTCTATCTTCTGCGTGGTCGGGCATTGAGTCCGACTCAATTTTACACCTTGCAACACAGTAAAAACCTTTCTTTGCCTGATCCATTTTGAACCTTTTCAAAACTTTATCAAGGTATGTGCTTTGTGAAAGTCCAATTAAGCGTCTTGATCTATCTCTATAGATCTTGATGCCCAATATGTAAGCAGCTTCACCGAGGTCTTTCATTGAAAAACTTTTATTCAAGTATCCTTTTATGCTATCCAGAAATTCTATATCATTTCCAATTAATAATATGTCGTCCAAAAATAATAACAGAAATGATACAGAGCTCCCACTCACTTTCTTGTAAATACAAAGCTTCTCCAAAAGTCTCAGACAAACCCATATGCTTTGATCACACTATCAAAGCGTTTATTCCAACTCCGAGAGGCTTGCACTGCACCATAAATTGATCATTTGGAGCTTGCACACTTTGTTAGCACCTTTTGGATCGATAAAACCTTCTAGTTGCATCATATACAACTCTTCTTCTAGAAATCCATTCAAGAATGCAGTTTTACATCCATTTGCCAAATTTCATAATCATAAAATGCGGCAATTGCTAACATGATTCGGACAGACTTAAGCATCGCTTCTGGTGAGAAAGTCTCATCGTAGTCAACCCCTTGAACTTGTCGAAAACCTTTCGCAACAAGTCGAGCTTTGTAGACGGTTACATTACCATCGGCGTCTGTCTTCTTCTTAAAGATCCATTTATTTTCAATGGCTTGCCGATCATCGGGCAAGTCAACCAAAGTCCATACTTTGTTCTCATACATGGATCCCATCTCAGATTTCATGGCTTCCAGCCATTTTGCGGAATCTGGGCTCACCATCGCTTCTTCATAGTTTGTAGGTTCGCCATGGTCAAGTAACATGACTTCCGAATAGGATTATCGTACCACTGCAGTGCGTATTTTACTCTGGTTGACCCACGAGGTTCAAGAGCAACTTGATCTCAAGCTCCATGATCATCATCATTAGCTTCTTCACTAATTGGTGTAGTGGTCACGGGAACCATTTCTTGTGATGAACTACTTTCCAATAAGGGAGCAGATACAGATTATCTCATCAAGTTCTACTTTCCTCCCACTCACTTCTTTCGAGAGAAACTCTTTCTCTAGAAAGGATCCGAATTTAGCAACGAAAATCTTGCCTTCAGATCTGTGATAGAAGGTGTACCCAACAGTCTCCTTTGGGTATCCTATGAAGACACATTTTTCCGATTTGGGTTCGAGCTTATCTGGTTGAAGTTTCTTCACATAAGCATCGCAGCCCCAAACTTTAAGAAACGACAACTTTGGTTTCTTGCCAAACCCACAGTTCATAAGGCGTCGTCTCAGCGGATTTTGACGGTGTCCTATTTAACGTGAATGCGGCTGTCTCTAAAGCATAACCCCAAAACGATAGCGGTAAATCGGAAATAGACATCATAGATCGCACCATATCCAAAGAAAGTACGATTCTGACGTTCGGACACACCATTTCTGTGGTGTTAGGGTGGCGTGAGTTGCAAACTATTCCACATTGTTTCAAATGTAAACCAAACTCGTAACTCAAATATTCTCCTCCACGATCAGATCGTAGAAATTTTATTTTCTTGTTACGATGATTTTCCACTTCACTCTGAAATTCTTTGAACTTTTCAAATGTTTCAGATTTGTGTTTCATTAAGTAGATATACCCATATCTGCTCAAATCATCTGTGAAGGTGAGAAAATAACGATACCCGCCACAAGGCCTCAACATTCATTGGACCACAAACATCGGTATGTATGATTTCCAATAAATCAGTTGCTCGCTCCATAGTTCCGAGAACGGCGTTTTGGTCATCTTGCCCATGAGGCACGGTTACGCAAGTACCAAGTGATTCATAATCAAGTGATTCCGAAGCCCATCAAGATGGAGTTTCTTCATGCGTTTTACACCGATATGACCTAAACGGCAATTGCCACAAATAAGTTGCACTATCATTATCAACTCTGCATCTTTTGGTTTCAACATTATGAATATGTGTATCACTACCGCCGAGATTCAACAAGAATAGACCATTCTTCAAAGGTGCATGACCATAAAAGATATTATTCATATAAATAGAACAACCATTATTCTCTGATTTAAATGAATAACCGTCTCGCATTAAACAAGATCCAGATATAATGTTCATGCTCAACGCGGCACCAAATAACAATTATTTAGGTCTAAAACTAATCCGAAGGTAGATGTAGAGGTAGCGTGCCGACCGCGATCACATTGACTTTGGAACCATTTCCCACGCGCATCGTCACCTCGTCCTTTGCTAGTGCTCGTTTATTCCGTAGTCCCTGTGTCGAGTTGCAAATATTAGCAATGTAACCGGTATCAAATACCCGTGTGCTACTACGAGCTCTAGTAAGGTACACATCAATAACATGTATATCACATATACCTTTGTTCACCTTGCCATCCTTTTATCCGCCAAATACTTGGGGCAGTTCCGCTTCCAAAGTGTCCGTCTGCTTGCGGTAAAAACACTCGGTTCGGGCTTAGGTCCAGACTTGGGTTTCTTCTCTTGATCAGCAACTTTCTTGCTGTTCTTTTTGAAGTTTCTCTTCTTCTTCCCTTTGCCCTTTTTCTTGAAACTAGTGGTCTTGTTGACCATCAACACTTGATGCTCTTTCTTGATTTCTACCTCCGCAGCTTTTAGCATCGCGAAGAGCTCGTGAATTGTCTTTAGTCATCCCTTGCATATTATAGTTCATCCACGAAGCTCTTGTAGCTTGGTGGCGATGATTGGAGAATTACATCAATGACACTATCATCCGGAAGATTAACTCCCAAATGAATCAAGTGATTGTTATACCCGGACATTTTGAGTATGTGTTCACCGACGTAACTATTCTCCTCCATCTTGCAGCTATAGAACTTATTGGAGACTTCATATCTCTCAATCCGGGCATTTGCTTGAAATATTAACTTCAACTCTGGAACATCTCATATGCTCCATGACGTTCAAAACGTCGTTGAAGACCCGGTTCTAAGCCGTAAAGCATGGCACACCGAACTATAGAGTAGTCATCAGCTACTGCTTTGCCGGACGTTCACAACTTCTCGCTCAAAGATCTGCAAAGAGTCACCCAGCGGTGCTTCCAGGGCGTAATTTTTACGTGCAGCAATGAGGATAATCCTCAAATTCTGGACCCGATCCGTGTAATTGCTACCATCATCTTTCAACTTTGCTTTCTCAAGGAACGCATTAAAATTCAACGGAACAATAGCACGAGCCATCTATCTACAGTAAACATAGACAAGTAAAATACTATCAGGTACTAAGTTCATGATAATTTTAAGTTCAATTAATCATATTAAAAAACTCCCACTTAGACAGACATCTCTCTAGTCATCTAAGTGATCACGTGATCCATATTAACTAAACCGTGTCCGATCATCACGTGAGACGGAGTAGTTTCAACGGTGAACATCACTATGTTGATCATATCTACTATATGATTCACGTTCGACCTTCGGTCTCCGTGTTCGAGGCCATATCTCATTATATGCTAGGCTCGTCAAGTTTAACCTGAGTATTCCGCGTGTGCAACTGTTTTGCACCCGTTGTAGATGGACGTAGAACTTATCACACCCGATCATCACGTGGTGTCCGGGTACTACTGAACTTTGGCAGCGGTGCATACTCGAGAGAACACTTCTTGATAATTTTTAGTGAGAGATCATCTTATAATGCTACCGTCAAACAAAGCAAGATAAGATGCATAAAGGATAAACATCACATGCAATCAATATAAGTGATATGATATGGTCATCATCATCTTGTGCTTGTGATCTCCATCGCCGAAGCACCGTCATGATCACCATCGACACCGGTAGCGACACCTTGATCTCCATCGTAGCATCGTTGTCGTCTCGCCAATCTTATGCTTCCACGACTATCACTACCGCTTAGTAATAAAGTAAAGCATTACATCGCGATTGCATTGCATACAATAAGCGACAACCATATGGCTCCTGCCATTGCCGATAACTTCGGTTACAAAACATGATCATCTCATACAATAAAATATAGCATCACGTCTTGACCATATCACATCACAACATGCCCTGCAAAAACAAGTTAGGCGTCCTCTACTTTGTTGTTGCAAGTTTTACGTGGCTGCTACGGGCTGAGCAAGAACCGTTCTTACCTACGCATCAAAACCACAACGATACTTCGTCAAATAGACTCTGTTTTAACCTTCTCAAGGACGGGCGTATGCTACTCAGTTCAACTAAAGTTGGAGAGACAGTCTTCCGCAAGCCATCTATGTGCAAAGCACGCCGAGGAACGGTCTCGCGTGAAATGCACGCGTAAGGTTGGTCCGGATCGTCTCGTCAACAATACCGCTGAACCAAAGTATGACATGCTTTGGTAGGCGGTATGACTTGTATCGCCCACAACTCACTTGTGTTCTACTCGTGCATATGACATCAACGCATAAAACCAGGCTCGGATGCCACTTTGTTGGGGAACGTAGTAATTTCAAAAATTTTCCCTACGATCACGCCAAGACCATCGTGGACGGCATAGCAACGAGAGGAAAGAGTGTCCGCCCACGTACCCTCGTAGACCGAAGCGGAAGCGTTATAACAACGCGGTTGATGTAGTCGTGCGTCTTCACGATCCGACCGATCCAAGCACCGAACGTCACGGCACCTCCGAGTTACGCACACGTTCAGCTCGATGACGATCCCGGACTCCGATCCAGCAAAGTGTCGGGGATGAGTTCCGTCGGCCTGACGGCGTGGTGGCGATGATGATGCTCCACCGGCGCGAGGCTTCGCCTAAGCTCATGACGATATGACTTCTCCGGCGCGAGGCTTCGCCTAAGCTCATGACGATATGACCGAAGTGGAATATGGTGGAAGGGGCACCGCACGGCTAAGGAAAGATCCGTAGATCAACTTGTGTGTCATGGGGTGCCCCCTGTATATAAAGGAGCCAAGGGGAGGGCTGGCGGCCATGAGGAGGCGCGCCAGGGAGTCCTACTCCCTCCTGGAGTAGTATTCCCCCTCCAATCATAGTTGGAATATGATTCACCGGAGGTGGAAAGAGAGAGATGGGGCCGGCCCCCCTTTCCTAGTCCTAGTAGGACTAGGGGAAGGGGGGCGCGACCACCTAGGGCTGGCCCTTTCTCCTTTCCACCAAGGCCCACTATGGCCCATATAGTTCCCGGGGTTCCGGTAACCTCCGGTACTCGATAAATTCGATTTCACTCGGAACCATTCAAGTCCAAACATAGGCTTCCAATATATCAATCTTTATGTCTCGACCATTTCGAGACTCCTCGTCATGTCCGTGATCACATCCGGGACTCGAACAACCTTCGTGCATCAATACTTATAAACTCATTATGAACTGTCATCGAAGCGTTAAGCGTGCGGACCCTACGGGTTCGAGAACTATGTAGACATGACCTAGAACCATTCTCGGTCAATAACCAATAGCGGAACCTGGATGCCCATATTGGTTCCTACATATTCTACGAAGATCTTTATCGGTCAAACCGCATAACGACATACGTTGTTCCCTTTGTCATCGGTATGTTACTTACCCGAGATTCGATCGTCAAGATCCAATACCTAGTTCAATCTCGTTACGGTAAGTCTCTTTACTCGTTCCGTAATACATCATCTCACAACTAACTCATTAGTTGTAATGCTTGCAAGGCTTAAGTGATGTGTATCACCGAGAAGGCCTAGAGATACCTCTCCGAGCAATCGGAGTGACAAAACCTAATCTCGAAATACGCCAACCCAACAAGTACCTTTGGAGACACCTGTAGTACTCCTTTATAATCACCCGATTACGTTGTGACGTTTGGTAGTACCAAAGTGTTCCTCCGTAAACGGAGTTGCATAATCTCATAGTTACAGGAACATGTATGGGTCATGAAGAAAGCATTAACATACTAAGCGATCAAGTGTTAAGCTAACGGAATGGGTCATGTCAATCAGATCATTCAACTAATGATGTGACCTTGTTAATCAAATAACAACTCCTTGTTTATGGTTAGGAAACATAACCATCTTTGATTAACAAGCTAGTCAAGTAGAGGCATACTAGTGACATACTGTTTGTCTATATATTCACACATGTATTATGTTTCCGGTTAATACAATTCTAGCATGAATAATAAACATTTATCATGATATAAGGAAATAAATAATAACTTTATTATTGCCTCTAGGGCATATTTCCTTCAGTCTGTACATGCTAGGCTCGTCAAGTTAACCCTAAGTGTTTTGCATGTGTAAAACTGTCTTACACCCGTTGTATGTGAACGTAAGGATCCATCACACCCGATCATCACGTGGTGCTTCGAAACGACGAACTTTAGCAACGGTGCACAGTTAGGGGAGAACACTTCTTGAAATTGTTGTGAGGGATCATCTTATTTACTACCGTCGTTCTAAGTAAACAAGATGTATAAACATAATAAACATCACATGCAATTATATAGTAGTGACATGATATGGCCAATATCATATAGCTCCATTGATCTCCATCTTCGGGGCTCCATGATCATCTTGTCACGGCATGACACCATGATCTCCATCATCATGATCTCCATCATCGTGTCTTCATGAAGTTGTCACGCATGTGACTACTTCTACTTCTATGGCTAACGCGTTTAGCAATAAAGTAAAGTAATTTACATGGCGTTCTTCAATGACACGCAGGTCATACAAAAATAAAGACAACTCCTATGGCTCCTGCGGTTGTCATACTCATCGACATGCAAGTCGTGATTCCTATTACAAGAACATGATCTCATACATCACAATATATCATTCATCATTCATCACAACTTCGGCCATATCACATCACATGACAATTGCTGCAAAAACAAGTTAGGCGTCCTCTAATTGTTGTTGCATCTTTTACGTGGCTGCAATTGGGTTCTAGCAAGAACGTTTTCTTACCTACGAATAACCACAACGTGATTTTGTCAACTTCTATTTACCCTTCATAAGGACCCTTTTCATCGAATCCGCTCCAACTAAAGTGGGAGAGACAGACACCGCCAGCCACCTTATGCAACTAGTGCATGTCGATCGGTGGAACCGGTCTCACGTAAGCGTCACGTGTAAGGTTGGTCGGGCCGCTTCATCCACAATACCGCTGAAGCAAGATAAGACTAGT
Source organism: Aegilops bicornis (assembly GCA_021605145.1). Classification (NCBI taxonomy): domain Eukaryota; kingdom Viridiplantae; phylum Streptophyta; class Magnoliopsida; order Poales; family Poaceae; genus Aegilops; species Aegilops bicornis. The sequence continues at coordinate 713,762,569 of CM038675.1, forward strand.
AGCGGCAAGCAAGTTGACAAGATCTACGCCCACAACAAAATTGTGTTCTACTCATGCAATAGAGAACTACGCATAGACCTAGCTCATGATGCCACTGTTGGGGAATGTTGCAGAAAATTAAAATTTTTCCTACGGTTTCACCAAGATCCATCTATGAGTTCATCTAAGCAACGAGTCGAGGGAGTGAGTTTGCATCTACATACCACTTGTAGATCGAGTGCGGAAGCGTTCAAGGGATGGTGATGATGGAGTCGTACTTCCGTGATTCGGATCACCGATGACCAAGTCTTTGAGCGGACAGCACCTCCGCGTTCAACACACGTGCAGTGCAGACGACGTCTCCTCCTTCTTGATCCAGCAAGGGGAAGGAGAGGTTGAGGAAGACAACTCAGCAGCGGACGGCCAGGCGTGGTGTTGTTGGTGCAAAGAAGATCTCGGCTGTGGCTTCGCCAAGCACGTACGGAGGAGGAGAGGTGTTGAGGAGGGGAGGGGCTGCGCCTTGGCTTCTAGTGTGCAGCCCTCCCCTCACCCCTCTAGTTATAGGGGGAAGGGAGAAGGGGGCCGGCCCCTCTAGATGGCATCTAGAGGGGGGCGGCAAGGGAGGGGGGACTTGCCCCCAAGCAAGGCGCCCCTCTGGGTCCCCCCAACCCTAGGCGCATGGGCCCAAGGGGGGGGGGGGGCGCCCAGCCCACCAGGGGCTGGCTCCGGCCCCCCGCAGCCCATGTGGCCCCCCGGGGGGGGTGGCCCCACCCGGGGGACCCCCGGAACCCTTCCGGTGGCCCCGGTACAATACCGATATGCCCCCGAAACTTTCCGGTGTCCGTTTGACAACTTCCCATATAAATTTTTACCTCCGGACTGTTCCGGAACTCCTCGTGACGTCCGGGATCTCATCCGGGACTCCGAACAACATTCGGTAATCACATACAAGTCTTCCTAACAACCCTAGCGTCATCGAACCTTAAGTGTGTAGACCCTACGGGTTCGGGAGACACGCAGACATGACCGAGGCGGCTCTCGGGTCAATAACCAACGATGGGATCTGGATACCCATGTTGGCTCCCACATGCTCCTCGATGTTGTCATCGGATGAACCCACGATGTCGAGGATTCAAGCAACCCGTATACTATTCCCTTTGTCAATCGGTATGTTACTTGCCGAGACTCGATCGTCGGTATCCCAATACCTCGTTCGGTCTCGTTACCGGCAAGTCACTTTACTCGTGCCGTAATGCATGATCCCGTGACCGGACACTTGGTCATTTTGAGCTCATTATGATGATGCACTCTTGAGTGGGCCCGGTGATACCTCTCCGTAACACGGAGTGACAAATCCAGTCTCGATCCGTGTCAACCCAACAGACACTTTTGGAGATACAGTAGTGCACCTTTATAGTCACCCGATTCGTTGTGGCGTTTGGTACACCCAAAGCACTCCTACGGTATCCGGGAGTTACACGATCTCATGGTCTAAGGAAGAGATATTTGACATTGGAAAAGCTCTAGCAAAAGCGAACTACACGATCTTGTGCTATGCTTAGGATTGGGTCTTGTCCATCACGTCATTCTCCTAATGACGTGATCCCGTCGTCAATGACATCTGATGTTCATAGTCAGGAAACCATGACTATCTGTTGACCAACGAGCTAGTCAACTAGAGGCTTACTAGGGACGTATTGTGGTCTATGTATTCACACGTGTATTATGATTTCCGGATAATACAATTATAGCATGAATAAAAGACAATTATCATGAACAAGGAAATATAATAATAATGCTTTTATTATTGCCTCTAGGGCATATTTCCAACACAGAAGTGCCACGCTGGCCAGAAGTGTGGCGCCTAGCTCTGCACAATGTAATGTGACGTCTAGATGTCGGGGGCCACACAAAAAGATCAGTTGGGTGAATTTTTTTCCGGAACAGTTCAATTTGTGAATTGATTTCGTCCTCCGATCAGAACAGTGATTTCTGCCCTCCAGCGGTCCGGCTCCCTTTGTCCGTCCCGTGCGCCGCAGCAGTCGGCCTGGCCCCGCACGCTCGTGCTGATTGCCTCAGCCCGTGTACGCCTCATACTCTATTCTTAAAGGCCGAACGCCTGCATTAGCACAGACATTAGCCTAGCCGGAGTGGTCTGCTTTGTGGGCATACATCAGGTACACCAGGGATCAAATCCCAGCACGGAGGCAAAAAGGAAGCGTTTGGTTAGTATAAACTCAATCCGTGCTTTATTATTAGGAAAAGATAAAACTAAACTAAAATAAAAACAGAATTTTTTTGAAAAGAAGATTCAAAAGAAAAAGGAGAGGAAAGAGAGAGAGAGAACACCCTTACGCCAGCCCAGTGGCCCACCCCCAGCGACCCCATTGCTACAGGGGGGAGCCCCGCCTCGCCGGCGACGTCTCACCGTCTGCGTTGATGTTGAGTATCGTGATTATTAGAAAACATAGGATAGATTTGATTTGTTCCGATTATTTCAGACTTGAGTTGATCACGCGTGTCACCTATATATAAAGTTCTCACGGCGCCAAGAATACAACAACTATTCCATCAATCCTTCTCTCTCCCTTCTAACACTTTCAATGAAAATATAAGTCGCCTCTTTATAAACAAGCTAATTATGAAAAGATGGCAACAAAGCTAAGAACATACAAATGGGGTAGACTTACTACAGAATGCAGAGTAAGTACTGATTTGTACATACATACTACCCCAGTTTAAAACTGCGACACTTATTTTGGATCGGAGGGAGTAGTATCTTTTCTTCTTCAGTGATGTATGATTTTATACGATTACCTCTGGTTCAACTTTCAGACTGGTGCCCCACTAGCACTAGCATTTTGTATGCTATTGTGATGGTTTCAAAAGGCTGGAATTCTACATGAGGATGCTCCAGGAAAAGCGTGAAGGCGTCGCAGTTTAGATTGATTCGTGTCTGCTTTTTGTCCGAAAGGCTTCATATTTATTTGTTGGATTTTGTATCTCATGTTTGCCGAGAAACTAAACACTTTCTTTTCGTAAATACACAAAGTTTGCGTATATTTTCATTGATGGGTGAGAATAGAGAAAGTACAAGAGATGGTACAACGCACTAAACGAGCGCAAGAAGGCGTGAGTATGGTATCCAAAGCGGAGGGAAGAGGAATGCTCAACCCAAATAGAGGACACACGCAGCTAAACCCACCTAGCCCGGCCTCTGGCCACATAAGGCAAGGAGACACGAGGCTCAAGACATCCACGTCGCATCACGGCTGACACGAGGCACCATATCCGAACGGTCGCAGCTCCAAACTTGACAGGATCAACGTACTTTCACCTATAGCGCCAAGAGATCGGCTAGTGGGCGGCAGGACAGCCTCAAATCTGTGGAAAACAGCATACAACCCATCTATCGTTATTTTCAATAATTTACATCCCATTTGCTAATTCTTAAAGTTTTTTTGAAGCCCATGTTCTTTTTGTTAGCATTACAGCCCATATTGTGGCCACGGTTAAAAAATTATACGAAATTTTGCATATTTCGGTGCGGTCTGAACTGTTTTTAATCCCGAAATTTCGACTCACATTCAAACTGATTTTAAAAATGTATATCAATATAAAATCCAACACATTCTCCACGCATAAAAATTAATGTAATTTAAAATCTTGAAATGAAAAAAAAGATATTTGAACTAATTGCCGGTTTGATGTGTTTTAAAAATGTACAGTCTATTTCTCATTACTGATGGGCCATTTTCTCGGCCAGCCGAATGAAATCTCTCCTCGTCTTGAAAGATTTACAGCCCAACATGCCTGACAAAGCGACTTGGCAAATCACAAAAAAACTGGGCTGTGGCCGTCGACCCAGCTGTCAGCCTCTCCACGTACAGTACTCTTCCGATGGAAGTCGTTCCTTAACCACGTTGACCATGTCGCGCGGAGAGCACCACGGCGGTGGACGATGGCGAGGCCTAGGAAGGAGTACGAGGGTTCACTGGTTGGTGCGGTGTGAAATTTGTCGTCGCCAGTGCGCCAGCCGTGGGAATAGTAGGGCGGTGAGGCCTCATGCGGCAAAACCGGCCACAGGAGGCAGGAGCATGCGGCACGACCGGCGCTACTTTGGGCGGCTGGAGCAAAAAGAGCAGAGGTTGAAGAAGCACTACGGCCGTTGGATGGACATCGTATGGTCACTGGAGCTAGAATCGTTCATATTGACTAAGTTGACAAAGCCCTTCGTCCCCGTCAACTTAGTAGGCCCACAAGTCAGCCTCCCATCAAGGTGGGTCCCAGCTAGCCGGGGGAGTATTCATTTTTTGTGCGTAATAAGGAGGCACTTCCGGTGGGTCCGAGCTGACAGCGGGAGGAACGTTTTTTTCGCGAAATACGGTGGCCTGTCAGATGGGTCCCAGCAGTCAGGGGGCAAACCTTTTTTCGCAAAATACGTTTTTTTCGTGTTGACCTTTTTCTTAGAGTTGTGAGATTACCTCTGTTACATGCAATCATGCAATATGTTGTTTCATAAATGGGTATAATTCCATTCAAAGATAAATATGTTGTTTCAGAAAAACCTTATATCAACTATCCGATAACAAAGGAAACAAAACCAAAACATGTTGTTATTATAAAAATTATTCAAAAAATTAAACAACATGTACACTTGTGAAAGCGCACGCACACACACATGTTGCACTTACAGTAGCCCCGCTTCTGCCAACGTAAACAACATTGTTATTGTTCTATTCACGAACAAGATGATCATTTGTTCTGAATATTCAGTGCTCTTGTTGGCGTTGGCCTGCCTAACCACATACAGATGAAGCATGAACTATCTATTATATACTTATAAAACAGAAGACAAATAACCTACCACGTTTATCCACATATGTTAATATTATTTGCACCGTTAGATACAAATAATAATGGCTGCCGTTAGATACAAATAATAATGGCTGAGATTAAAAGTTTTTACGTAACATGCTAACATGTACTGTATTTACTAACTTATTGGACTAGCACGTTGTCACGTCTATGCATATGCTTATATGGTACATGTACGGAAAGACTCAATCATCCAGGCAGGAATCGTCCGGACCACACGTCAAGAAAAAAGGAATAGTCCGGACAGCATACGCCTACGAAACCTCGTGTGCATCTAATTCCAAACTGTCCAGCTGTAATCACGTAAAAGAAGATACATAGCCGCATGTAGATCTAATTCCAAATCGGGCATATGCATGCCAAAAAAACAAGGATAACAGAATCTATAGAACTCCACACGGAGTCTTGATAGAAGGAAATTACACATGGAGTCTCGATAAAGAGAAACTCCACATGGATCAGCCAAGGCAACAAATCAAAAAGGCACCCAGCCGGCCACATCCAGCCCCAAGAGTTGAATCCAACCGCCCCAAGAGTTGAATCCAACCAACTCTGGACAAATCAATGTCCGTAAATCTGCTATCCAATTATAGAGCGCCAACGAGATAATCGATGTCTTCCACCGGCCAGAGCATACCACCAACAAAATCGAAGATTGTTGGCCCTGTGATGCCAGACAAATATCAAAAAACGCCAAAACTCCGATGTGATTTCATCTCAATGCCCGATGAAGTCAGGACAGATCTTCTGAGCTGCCTCTCACCTGAATCAGGTCCATAAATATTATGAATTAAGTAATACATTTATCAGAATAGAAGTTGCATAGATAGCTGACTAACAATTTCAGAATCCTTTCACGGCCAAAAAAAACTATGGTGTTGAAGAAGCTTACTGCTTACCAACAATAGGACAAACTAGAACATTCAAGTGGAAGTACAGCGAATGTGGGATTACCTCAATCATACAACAGATCAACAATTTAAAACAAGCAAATGCTAATTATATTTTGCTTGCATTGACATGCCAAAAAGCTCACGTTACTATCAACATTAAAAGCATCATGCTATTATCTGGAGGAATTTGATACACTTATATTGATGAAAGAAAATGATAATTATATTTATGCATATAACACTTTTTTATGGGTATGCATATAATACTCTTAAGTTTGTCGAATCCACAAAGTATCACCCATTGAGAGGGCAGCCCTGCTTGCGGAGAGTCCGGGGATGGGTCCGACCACTTTGGGTCTATAGTACGCAGCCTTTCCCTGCATTTTCTGCAGGAGGCTGTTTCCAGGACTCGAACCCATGACCTCATGGTCACAAGGCAACAGATCTACCGCTGCGCCAAGGCTCCCCTTCACACAATGAAATTAATTAATTTCTTCATACGATGTTAAGGTAAAGAAGGTGAAAGGACCATTAAAATGTTTTACAACTCCGAGTTTGCCACCAAGGACACGATACAGAAACAGGGAGATATATTTAAGCAATGCTCAGGTATGTCTTTACTCTATACTTCTAAAGAATCTAATTAATATTTCTAATCATGAAGAAATTAATCTCCAAATTTTCATGACATTGGATTATTCACCCAAATGAAGCATGTGGAATCAAGAATAACAATCCCCGCAAAAGAAAAAGATTTTACAAACTTCATATTACCACAAGACTGCTTCTAATAAAAGAGCAAGTGCGTAATGCATGCCCATTACTGAAATTCTAATTGGACTTCCACCATTGCGGCTAAGATTAACACTTTTTGAGCTTAACCCCTTTAGGGCTGATGAAACCAGAACTAGACTATGGGGAATGTTTGCTTATTGTTCAAATGAGAATGTAATTATTGCAGAAATTCGTACAGGAAATCCAATGATGTTACAAACAAATCTAATAGATTTGTCATTGATTTAATAGGGTTGTGCCTAAAGTCAACCAGCGCCAGAAGAATATATGCAGATCTACACAGCCGAAAAAGAAACAGGCACGAAAAAGGTGTAAGTAATTCATGTGCACGCCTAAGTAACTCTATCTACTAGGAAGTAATCGTTCACGTACAGACATATTTCAGTATGGGCCCGTACAAAGCTAGCCCCCCTATACAAATTAGAAAAATGTGGGCTTGTCCTTTTGAGAAAAAAAGATACGCCAAAGTAATTCAATCTACTAGCTAGGAGCACAATATCAGATCATCTACACACTTTAAGAAAAACATGGGCAGGTCCTACGGAGAAAAAAAAAGACACGCCTAAATCATTCAATTTACTGGGAAATAGTCTAAAAAATCTAGCCGCCAAACACATCCCATGTGTACATCCATGCACTTGCATCTAATTCTAACGGATAGACATGTTGGACTTAACGGGCAGAAAAATAGACATTGATACGAGGCATAGTACAAAAAAACAAGCGCCAACCTATCTAAATGCCTGATATATTTGAGCCTCTATAAATAGTAAAGACAAAATAGATCATTTATGGTAAAATCTATATATCGATTGATCAAGCTTTCGAGTCGTACTAGATAAATCTAAATATCTTCTATTATTATCCAAATGAAATGTGACTCATGTTTATTCACCAATATAACATAAACAATTTACTTGACTAACTCCATATATGCAGGAGAAGAAAATTTACCAAAAATGATGGACAGTAATAAACAAGGGGCGTAAAAATATTTTACAGAAGGAGAACATTACAAGAACTTACTGGAATGAGGCACAAAAACCAGACACGTCAGGTGATGGATCAAACTTCTTCTAAGATATGATATCACCACTTCTTGAGGAAAACAAGACTCTCAGACCTGCAGTGCTTTTCTGACAATTGAGTCATATCAGTTATAATGGAATCATATCTGAATTATTTGTCTCTCAACTTCTTTGGGATGCTAACTTTAAGTTTTTGGGTGATATTTTTAGGATTTTTTTTCACAGCAATAGGTATAATAATCTATTACACGAAAATATTCGAATGATCAAATTCTGATTGACAAAAACAAACTACAAAGGAAAGTGTAAGTGTTACTGCAAAAATTGTGGTACATATCTACATATAAAACACCTGGTAAGCATATTCTGCTAATTTGAATGAGAACTTCCATATTATATTTACTCTGCACTAATAACAGTGGTATGTAAAAATTGCTAAACTTATTGGATGGGAAGAGCTGAGAAGTACCAAGCAAACCATTTATGTTTACTGAGATAGAGAAATAATGCTTGACACCGATCAGTATAAGAGGGACAATTATTAGATAAGGGTCAAAAGTTAGCACTATGAGAAGCAGTTAAATTGTAATTAATTCGAAATACATTCATACATGTACTTTTGTGAGTTTTATGTTCTTGGAAACAACCCTTCTATCCTACAGACTTTTCAGTTGAGGAGAACAATGATAAAAGCTTCAATATTATAGGCATCTCCTACAACACATGTGAAAAATCTAAAATCTATTGCATATCAGTTAACACATATAGGCCAAATTCAGTTAATACATGCAAGCCTTCTTCCTTTGTCTTAAATACAGCTATTAATAATATATAACTTGCTAATATATGGTAACAACAGATAGAAATAATACACCTTTTATCCCACAAATATTGAACTCTTTTTGCTATAGGAAACTTCATATAATTAGTACGGATGTGTTGAAGAGACAATAATCAAAGTTGGGCAGAATGTCAACTAAAAAAATAATATAGGTTCAATTCCCTAATACAACGCAAGGCACATCAATGGCAGGTCACACAACTATAAATTATATCCTAGAACACTATGAAGAACATGGTCGTCCAACCCGACGACACAGCTCTCGGCCAGTGCCACGAACAGGAGAGCAACGCACTCAGGGAAACAAATCTCTCATTTTCTCCGGTGTCCTCCCCGGCGACCGCTTTGCCTCGCAGCCTTGCTACTTGGGGGCGCAAAATCCTTCTCTCCTACAGAAAACTTCTACACGAAAAAGACAGAGAAAGGTCAGGTGAACATAAGCATCTCCTTCTCATAGCCATAGCAAATCTCCGTAAAGAATCTATGCCATTGTTGGAGGTTACAAGACCAAGATCTGGGAAGGAAGGAGAAGGAGAGGAAGAGGAGTGATTACCTGGAGGAGTGCCACCGCTCAGGTTCAAGTGGACCCAGCTCCATGGACATCCAATCGACGACGGCGGCGAGCAGCAGGCACGTGTGGTCGAGCTGGACGACCTGCCGCCGCCGGGAGCCTGCAGCCACGGCACTCCGCCCCAGATCCCATTTCTCCCCCCGTCCTCTTTTCTTGGTAGGATCTATCAACGAATTTTGGATGAATCCTTAAATCAGGTAAGGAACAGAGAGAAAGGAACGGGAGAAGAATGAGAATGGGGAAAGGGATGAATAGTAGTACAACCGTACAGATGCAACATATTTCTTTAACGAGATGCAAAATAGATTAAAGAAACGCGTGTCGCTTCGTACCGCTTCCCCTATTCCATCTGTCAAGCGCTCCTCTATGGTGATTGCATCGGACGGCCTGCGAGCGCCCCCTCAAAGCACTGTTTTTTTAAAGGTGGGATGGTAAACATATACAGTATAAAAAAAATTATTACTCCTTCAGTTTCAAAATAAGTGTCTGCAACTTTGTACTAAGACACTTAATTTGGGATGAAGGGAGTATTTCTTTTATTCAATTCTGCACTAGATTTTTATTTCTAAAGCAATTGGGTATTACTCCCTTCGTTCTTAAATATAAGTCTTAGATTTTAATATGGACTACATACGGATGTATATAAACATATTTTAGAGTGTTATTCATTTTGCTCCGTATGTTGTTTATATTTAATTTTTTTAAAGACTTATATTTAGAAACCGAGGGAGTAGCTACTAACTTTGTATTGAACGCAAAAAGGTCTTATATATTTAAGGATGGAGGTAGCACATAATATATTTTTCAGAAAATTAAATCTAGGATTTTTTGTTGAAAAACCTACGAAATCCCCATTGTACTGCGGCCGACTACCGACGTCGTGTCCCATCAATCGTGTGGCATCGAATCGCTGGATTAAGACAGTTTTCCAAGATGGATTAGGCCATATTGTAAAATTAGACAAATAGAAAATTGTTAAGCATTCATTGCAGAAAAAAATGCTTACAAAACTAAAATAATATACTAAGGTGACTTAAAGCCTTGGCCAGGAAAAAAACAATTGAAAAGAAAATTTTGAACGGAAAATCACACGAATATAACATCAACTCAGACATAACAAAGTCTCTTTCGACTGAGATTTAGCAAGACTATTAAGAAAAATAGTAAAAACATATTATTTATGAAAACATAACTCTACCGCGCAATTGCGCGGATGGACCCGCTAGTTTTTTCATATGAGAAGAAGCATCCCAGGCCCATCCCTCACCGCCACACCACCTCGCTCTCTCGGTCGACTTCCTTCCTCGTCGTCTTGTCCACCACCAGCCCCCTTACGCCTGGTGTCGACGCGAGCTGTCGGAGCTCACAAATTACAACCATGTCGTTTCAGCGGGAAGGAGAGAAGGAGAGAAGGGAGAGGGACCGTCGCCTTTCCTCAACTATGCCACCACCCAATCAAAAATCCCACCCGCCGCCGCTGTCGCTATTTTCGTTCGAGAGCGAGCAGGGCGTGAGGATTCTGTTCAGGAGGTGGGAGATGGGGAAAATGTTTCAGCGAGGAGAACGCGAGTGGCTGCCCTCGTCCGCGAGAATATGACGTCTCTCGTCAACCAGGTTTTTCACCGAATATTCTCTAAACATGGCTGCCCATATCCACCGTATCCTCTCTTCCAAACGGATGGTATCATCCTAAAATATGGCTATCCCCTATCCACCCATGGACAGCCAGCAAACCAAACGGCCCCTATACTTCCCATGGAAGTCGTTCCTTGAGCACGTTGACCTCGCCGCGTTCCGTTGCATGCATGCATCCATGGGCGTGGTGCGTCCCCACTGTCAGCCTCTCACGTACAGTCATCTTCCGATGACTCTCGGTTGTTGGCCACGTTGACCACACCGTGTTGAGCGCACCTGCATCGAACGACCGGAGATGGGGAAGACGGGCGTTGGAGTCGTAAATGGAGAGGAGTGGGAAACTTCATCGGTTCGGTGCGCGGCAAGACAGCCATGCAGCCGCCCAGGGAGACAGGAGCAAGAACGAGAGGTTGAAGAAGGAGCACGGCTGTTGGATTAGCATCCAACGGTCCAGCTGCTAGAATCATTTGTTGATTAAGTTGACAAAGCCGTGCATACACATCCGCTTAGTAGGCCCACAAGTCAGTCACCAAATCTGACGGGTCCCAGCTGTCAACGGGATGAATATTTTTTTTCGCAAAACAAGGTGGCACTTCCTTCCGTGCGAAGATACATCAGGTGGGTCCCAGCTGTCAGGTGGAGGAAACATTTTTTTCATCTTAATAAGGAGGAACTTTCCTTGCGTGCGACCATGGACCTCGTGGGTCCCAGCCGTCAGGCTCTCCACGTACAGTCCTCTTTCGATAACTCTTGTTTGTTGACCACGCCGCACTGAACGCAGCGAGGCGGTGGACGACGGCGAGGTCCCGGACGGGAACGACTCGGAGATGGGAAAATGCGGCAGTGGAGTCGCAGATTGAGAGGAGGAGAAGGGTTATAACTGGTTCCTATGGCGGCGTAATGTAGTCCGTGGAGAATAACAGGAGGTGTCGAGGGGTGGAGGGATAGCCTGGCGGTGGGGTAGCGCCGCGGCAATGCGTGCTAAGCAGAGCCGCTTAGCCGGGAGGTCGGACCAGCGGTCCCGGCGACTGGAGGAAGAAGACGAGAGATTGAAGGTGCATGCCGGCCGTTGGATATAAATCCAATGGCTGTGGATGACACAATCATTTGTTGACCAAGTTGACAACGCCTGCGTGAGGTTTCACCTATTGGCCCACATGTGAGGCTGCAAAAATGTGGCATATATTTAACCCATGTTTTCTAGAATGTACAGTCCATTTGCTGGGCTGGGGTGAACAAATAATTTCGCGTCAATCCGGCCCATTTATATTTTCTAAGAAATCCCAGCCCATATGCACTTCCTTGAAATACACATATTAGGTGGGCTCATTATATATATAATGTTATGTTAGAAGGAGCAATTAATATCAAAGAATAAACCGGAGAGGCACATTATATATATATAATTAAGAAATTAGCGAGTTATTGCTCAAAATAAAAATGAGGGCGTTATTATTAAATTGGTCCTTAAAATCTTCACAAGCTTTTGTACGCAATCACCAGGATTTTCCTTGCCTGTGAGTCAAAAACAACCAGGATTTTCCTTGCCAACTTCCGTTAAACATTTACTTTTATAAGTTAATAACACATGGGATGTTTTATAATGTATATATAAGTCTCTATAAAATATACGATAATAGTAATAATATAAATATATATAATGTGGTTAAAAGGGAAAACATAAATTGGACACAACATTACTTTTATAAGAGACATGCGTTTTATACCCCACAGTAGGCATACTAACAAGTTCACACACAAATACAAAAGAAAAGGTAAACATTCATATCAAACTCAGGTTCACAGGACATGTTCATATTCATAGCCAACATTCACTATCAACAACTCAAAAGATTCATATATACACAAGCTCAAAGATATCTATGCATCCAAATGATTGATAGATCACACGACAATATTCATACATAATTCACAAAAAGATTCAGATATACACATGTTCAGTATGTTTATGCATCCAAATGATTGAGATCACAGCCAATATGATCCATGGACGAACTTTAATTACCTAGGGTATGGACTGGTAAATGGTGTTCAATCGGAGGTACTTCTTGCTAAAATTAGTTCTTGTACGAGTAAACTTTCGAGTATATAAGAGGCAAGATGCATAATCTGATCTTTGCTTGTAGGTTTATCCTCAAATAGTGGCCTCTTGCCGAGGGAGGTTTGAGCAACTTGGCCACTACTTTCATCCAACTAGTTTACTGGCTCATCTTGGTCATGTATCTCGCAAAAAATCTACATTGCAGACGAGAAAGGAGGCGGTTGAGAAAATAAACCACCCAAATTTTTTGTGCAGTTCAACTGAAATGGAGCATCCTTGGCGTCAAGGCATCGATTAATTGCCGATGAATATACGCGTCAACCAACTTGTCTGGAATCTTTAGACTCCATGCCATATAGTTCGCTACCATATGTGCCGATAACCAAAAGGCACAAGTTGGGACCAAAGTCTGGACTGCGTTTTTCTGGGCTATGCACCAAGCAATATTTTTGGCGTTCACTCTCCTAATAGTTGGAGTTTGACAATTGGTTGACGCCAGTTGATACTCGAATGAATATAGGCACTTCTTGTCAATATCGATGCTTGTCTGAGTGAACTTTGGAGTACATAGCAGCAGCATAAGTACCTGTCCATCTGATCATTTTGTGCGCTTCTCTTGAAATCACCCGATGTAATGATTTGCCTGCGAGTTCAGCTCCAAATTACTCCTTTATGAAATCGCAAACAAGAGCACAATACCAAATTACAATACATATGACAGCACAATAATCGTGGATAAAGACCAAGACCAACCTCGTGTGAGGTAGCATATCAATTACTATTTCCTTTGACCGAAGCCGAGATAAGCCAAGCGATCGACAAAGAAAGGAAGAAAGCATGTGGAGTTTAGCGACCGATGTGAAAGGACGGAAGCTGTCGAGGCAATGAAGCACCCAAAGTTTTTGTGCAGTTCCACCAAAATCGAGCATCCCTGTTGGCACATATATTGAGAGAGTGAGATTACTGTAATAGTGGGACTAGTTGATGAAACATACACTAACAAATAGAAGAACCCTCATTATCTTAATGGGTAAAGTTAGCAACATAGTAGTCATGCTTAAAGCGAGGTATTAGTTTATTTAATCAGTGTCAATTAGCTCAACTCAACACTCAAAGCATTGCCATTTATGATAGGTTGCAAAACTTTAACGTGCAAAGATAAAGGAGTTTCTCATGACAAAGAGTACGATACAAATAGAGATGACAAGAACTAATATGGATGAAGGCCTTAGGCCCGCACTCAACCTCGAGAAAAAAGCTTATTCATGTAGTCCCATAGAGATGATAAAGCACTCACTGGAATCACACAATAGTATATATTTTTGTGCACTTCAAATGTATGGTTGAAATCACTCTTGTTTACCAAAGTCTTTGAGATTATATCGAAAGATTATCAAGAACTTCCAAAGCAGAAAGTTAAAGCAATCGGGCTGGGATACAGTTCATTGTATTGTCTTGTGTAGTTCCACTAAAATGTATGATTGGCACAACATGATCCCTGTTTGCACAAGTAGGAACAAGGTGAAACCTTCATTATCTTAGTGAGAAAGGATAGGAAGACATTAGCATATTACTCAAACAAGAGCATCAAATTCATGATGGACAATACGCAAAACATTGCCTCATTGAACCAATGGCAATAAATTGACATGCAAAACAATAGCACTATTATGTCATGACACTAATAATATTCCCTCCCTGCTCCACCACATGATTCACCTCCATAGACAAACATACACACGTACATGATTCAAAGCATAGGGTCCTACTAAAGATTTGTATAACTCCAACAGAAAATTAGGCAAGAATAAATTAGTGGTACTTAAGTACTCCTAATTAATTAAGTGAGACAGCGAAGTGGAAGGGCTCCCTAGAGGATCGCCTCACATGTAAGGTAGTCGTTGTCGGAGCCCTTGAATGGCCTCGATCGAGGCCTCCGGCTTCAAAGCAAGATCGCCTTGGCACTCGCTTATTCTTCTTCTTCTTCCTCTTCATGCTCTATTTCTCTTTCTCCTCACCAGTTGTGAAACCAAGTACATGATTGGCCTTCTAATTCAGAATTGGTTTTGTCAGTGAGGGAGTACAAGTGTACTAGTAAAAAACATCATTATTTTCTCATGGCAGTCGGAAAATAGAGATGAACACATGCATTAAATATCATTCTTACCTAAAGGAAGGTTATGGTGCCAATATGGATGATGAAGATTGGAACACAGATCTCCCTTTGTGCAGTTCCACCAAAATGAACCAACTGTTCCATTCTGACATTCCAGTTAAACATCACAAAAGTCACTTCTTTTAAGAAGTGTTTTGTGCAAAGGCACCAAAAGGTCACAACAACAACTGTGTGAATTGGATATCCCTGTTTGCACAAAAAGGCATAGAGGAAATGGTCGAGTCTCAAACAATTACAGGAAAAACATTTGGCTAAACTTGTCATGGCTTATAACAAGTGGCATGGCTTCAGCTTTTACCAGGACATTAGATTAAGAACAGCTAAGGCTGCGTTCGGTTCCACGAGGTTTGGTGCAGGATTTTCAGAGGAACACAATTCCTACGGTATTCTTTCCCTTCAAATCGTTCGAACATGAGAAAGGTGAATAGTGTTTCATAGGAAAGCTGGTCCGTAGTAATCGATTCCATAGGATTAGAAACATCCACGCCGCTTGCTCATTTTTTGGGCGGAAGCCCGAGGCAAAGCGCACGCCATGCGTTAGACAGGTTGATGTGTTGTGTTGCCGGAATAAAAAAATCAACCTATGTGTGGTATGTGAGGTGAGGACAAGAGTAGTCACTATGCAGCTGAATAAACAAATAGCATCTCATACTGCCAAGCATGCTACTCTAAAAAAACAAATCTGTACATTTCGTAGTCCATTCGAACACATTCTCTTGAGAGTTTCCTCCGTTCATTGTTCCATAGTTTTATACCTACATTCCTTTCCTATTCCTCTATTTTCATCAAGACCTATGTTTTCGCCCTTTATTCCGAATGGAGCCTAAATATTTGGTATAAGGGCATGGGACAGTGGGTGCACCAAAGTCCAAAGACCATGTACGTAAATAGGGGCATAAAGTGGTGATTCATAGTTTGTTTCCCCGAGAAACAAACATCCAAGAAACATATCTCGGTTGGTCCCATTTTTGTTCACTCTAGCCACCTACTCCTATGTGTGGATAGCAAATCTAGTCCTGGTCATACCACAGTGTACAGCGTTACCCCTATATTTCCCTTTTCGACCAAGAGACCGGTTGGATGACCAACAGTACTACTTTCACCCCCTTTCCTTCCTGTTTGTACCAAGTCCGATGTACATACTAAATTCCCCCACCCCCACTTTATTTCTTGTTTGAACTAAGTAATACAAGATCTGACTCCATGAAGTAGCTTTACCTCTAACAATAGAAGAAAAAATGTGACGTTGGACCATCCGATTGAGAGGGGCTGAGAGGTAGAAAATGATGCACATGCGGCGACGTAGCGAGCTGGGGAAGTAGAGCTAAGGCGGTTTCGAACGGAGATGTACATGAAGGTCGTCGGGATGTGGATAGGTGGGCGGCGGGAGACCGGATCCGCCACAACAACGCATTTAAGGATCGGAGGACCTCCTCGCCCGGCACTCGCCGGAGATAACGGTGCGCCGGCGGTGGGTCTCCTCCTCATTGTCAACGACGGCCAAAATGCTGCCCCTCCTCCCATTCACCGGCGGAGGGGGATACGTCCGGATCTGTAACCAGCGGTGAGGATAGAAAGCCAGTGTTTATTGAAGGGAGAAAGACAGTGTTACTACCCCTATCTTATTTAGATCTGGAGAGGATGAGAGTGTGTGAATAGAGCAACCCTAACAAGCAAGCGCGGAGGCTCCGACCTATATATACGTAGTGAACAACCCTAGCAAGCAAGCAACCCCTATCTTCGTCAACTCGTACAAGACCGAGAAATTTGATTACTACAACGCCCTCTCCCTCATGGATCGAGCTCGGTGCCTTGAGCACTGCCTTTGTGCATGACAGAGGGCCAACCACCTATTGGGCCCACCTGTCATAGACGCAAAGGCAGGAGCAGATAGTAGAAGCTTTCGCCACACGCCATCCCTCCCGCACGAGGTGGACGAACATGCAGCAAAGGATTCGATCTGTAGAAGTAGGAGTAACATCATTGTTCGCCTTCTCAAGAGGCGAAGAGCCAAGCGCAACCCGAACGTGGCGATTCTTGAACGCCGCGTGGTGCAGTTCCTTGGAGTACTAGCCAGGCTCTTGCACGAGACAAAATTGCTATTGTTTAACAATTAAACTCCATTATCCATTGGTTGATACTCATTCTGCATAGGTCCACGCGCTTAGCACCGTTTCCTCCTAGGGTCACCAATGTTTATTTGCTAATTAATAGCATTGCATGCAATGAACTAGCCATTGCAAGTCATTAAAAGCATGCACACCTCTCATCTCTTATTGATTGATATGTCAAGAAACAAGAAACAAGGTAGAAGTTAATGCACGGCCTAAGTGTTTTGGGACTATTTGGTTTTCGTGAAGATGACTTACACACCTAGACGGAGGGAGTAGTATAGCCCTGTAAACCGGAAAGGAGTATTTGCCTTTCTAGAGATTTCAACAAGTGACTAGACTACACTGCGTGCAGTACTCCCTCCCTTTCGGTTTATAGGGCTCAAATCACAAATCTCATGAACCAAGGCATTTTGCGATTGGAGGAATGTATCTCGTACTTTACAAAACTACCCTAATTAAACTCATGCATTAATTACGTAGTTCTCTCGTTTTCCTCTCCGCCTTGGTCGCGGTGCACAATATTGAGCACTCCTACTCCCTCCTTTCCGGTTTATAGGGCTTATCTCAAAATCTTAGTTTTTTCATTTTATAAGGCTCAATTTGGTTGTTCCCCATCACAAGTTCAGATTCCAAGGTGCATTAAATAATTGCATGCAGGTATTAAGAGAAAATTGACCAATGCATGTACTTTATGCATGCATGCATTGCAATTAATACATTGGTAAACATAAATTTTTGAAGAAAACAAGAGCATTAATTGGGTGCTTTTGCAAATTACAAAAAGGATTCCACCACTCACCATCTACCTTGGTTGGTGAAATTTTTGAATTGAGCCCTATAAACCGGAAAGGAGGGAGTATATGACTAGACGCTCTATCTACATGCGGGACATTTCAAAGCATCTGGGCCCGCGTGCCATCCACCAAATCACAGCGAGGTGCTAAAGTCCAGACTCACCTGTCACCCCAGTGTGGCTGTCATGACTCGTCATATCACCAAACCCACACCTTTACCAGCAGTGGTAAGGTCGCCTCCAAGTTGGACTGGACGAAGCAACCATCATTTCACTGGAACGCTCGTTCAAGCCCTTTCTTGAGGAAAACCTCACTCCAGGCTACTCACTTCTGCCATTTTTCTTCTGTACCGATGAAGGAAAGGTGGGCGAATCAGTTATGCTGCTATAATTTCATTCCAAGAATCTTCTTTGTGCGAAGCACAAACCGATTCTCACATCCTATTCTTTTCCCGTTTTCATTGCGATTGTGGTTTCCTTTCGATTGCTTTTTGTTTGTCAATTCATTGATGGATCCTGGAGCACTAGGCAAAGAGTTGCCGGCAGACAACCCACTGGAGACAGCGATCTCCGTGAAGCGAGCACCAACCAACGAAGTTGACCATGTTGGCGGGCCAACCCATGGAGACGAAGAACTCCAAGAAACAAGCACTAGCCCAAGAGTTGAGGACGTTGGCGATTTAACTCCTCAAAGAAAGTTGGAAGAACAGCAAGGGCCCCACCGTGCCTACCCCAGAACTCGATTGCCACCTATGTGAGGCTCAAGACCGAGTTTGAGGAGATAGTCGCCGTTGAGAAGCAAGATTCCACAGGAAGGTGATGGCACCCATCGAGGACGAGGAGATGGCCCCCGGAGGGATGAGATCCCCCGGTGAGCTGCACAAGGTAAAAAATAATGGCTTATTACCATAGTTGTGGTTTTTGATTATTTTCAATGTTCTTGCTAATATGTTAGGGTTGTGCAGGTGCCGGTGGACGTCCTTGATGATTCCGATGTTGTGGCCCGTCCTGTTGGCATCACCCCGGAGATCGATTCCTGTCGGGGGTTGGGTGCGACATATGCCAAAGGATGGCTTATCATGGTGGGAGCGAGTAGAACGTCGCTGGTGCCTGGAAGCGGGATGAGGCGTAGACACGAACGCCGGCGTACTTTACCCAGGTTCGGGGCTCTCCTAGGAGATAACACCCCTAGTCCTGCTCTGCGGGGTCTCCGCATGATCACTAAGCAAAGTGTGTACAAGGTTGCTCCTTGAGCTGTTTTCTGGAGGTAGGAGAAGGCAAGGCTAGCTTTCCCCTTCCTATATGACCTGGTCTAGTGCTAATGGATTCGAACCCTTTGCATGGGTGCCCTGGGGGGTTTATATAGGCCTACCCCCCAGGGGTACAATGGTAATCCGGCTGGGCGCAGGGCCCAGCCGTCAGTCTCTTTGGTCGCCGTCTTCTCCGCCGACTGCTGGGGCCCGCCGACTGGTCCGGTACGGAGCCGACAGGCCGTGTCCGCCACGATGTGTCTTGCGGCTGCTGGTCATCTTGCTGCTTCTAATGACGCTGGCTTGTCAGGTCGTGGTTACACCGCATCATCGGGCGATTACTGTAGCCACTCCCCGTCTTTTCTGGTTAATGGCGCATGGGGCCCATGGGAGGGGCTGGCCAACTCCCGGGGGCCGACTTCCAATGGGTCCGACTGGCGGCGCTCTTGCCGTCTTCTGGACTCTCGCTGACTGGTGGGACCCGTCGTCCCTAGGCCGTACAGACAGGTCGTAGTGGGTGCAGGACTCTGCCCACTGGTACTGATGTCAGGGCCGGCATGGCAAAAGTGACGCGCCGGACGGAGATCTCTGCAGGTACGGCGCACTAGGGCCATGCCTGCCCTTAGAAAGGGGAGGGAGCGGGCGTCACTGTAGCCACTCTCCGTCCCGTCCCTCTTGATGAGGGCATGGGTATTCGTCGGTGTCGGGGGCCGACTCCCGATGGCCGGCTTCTCGGAAGCCGCCAGATCGGAGTCGGCTTGTCTTGAACTCGCCTCCAGGACTCGGCTGCGAGGGGGTAGTCGGCCGTTCCTCCAGCCGGCTTCCAGAGGACGGCGCTTCGTCGTGGCATCTTTGAGGGGCGAGGCCTGCCCCGATGTCTTGAAAGGTTTTGGGCATCGGGTTAGCCTACCCGTGGCCCATTACTCTGATAGTAGTCCCCGAAGCTGGTGTTGCGCCACGGACGATCAGCCGAGGAGCCTTAGCAGTTTCTCTCTCCGGGAGCTCGAGGCAAGAACCTTGTTTGACTTCTGCAGGGCCGACTGGTAGGAGTTTGACTCTCCTAGATTGACTTGTCCAATATTTCGAACGCCCCGGCGGGATCCGGATGGCGTGCCGGCTAAGCTTCCAGGCCGCCGCCCGTTTTGGGCCTGTCACGTGGCAACACGCTGCCGGGCCAGTCTGCCCACCCACGCGCGTGACGGGACAGGTCCACAGGCGGGGCCCGCCACTACCGCGCATCGGCGCACGAGCGGATCCGCTGCGGCTGTGGCGGACGGTTGGGTTCCCGCGGAGTTACTACGCGCAGTAACTTTGCGCGAGAACGTGGGGGTCGTGGGGTCGTGGGCGCAGTTAATCCCACGATCACCCCCTCGGCTTCGCAGCCCATGAGCCTATAAGTAGGGGGAGGAGGGGGGAGCGGCAGAGCACGCGTGCCCCTCCTCCATGCTAATCCTCCTCCTTCTTCTTCCTCGCTCCGCCGCGCCCCAAGCTTCGCCGAGCGCTGCGGTGACCCGCTCATGATGAGCTCTTCTTCCGCCACCGCGCCCCCCTCGGTGCACTCCGGCACCTGGGATGGCTCAGAGGTCCACGACGATCACATCGAGTTCCTCCGCAAGACGCATCGGCTCCCCGGCAAGGACTATGTGTGGGTCCGCCTTGCGCCAGGGGGGTAAATCTCGCCGGCGCCGCAGGACGGCGAGCGGGTCATCTTCCGCTCGCACTGCCTGCGCGGCCTAGGCCTGCCGGCGAGCAGCTTCTTCCGCTCCTTTCTTGAGTTCTATGGCCTCCAGCCGCACCACCACACGCCCAATACGGTGGTGCTGCTGTCCGCCTTTGTCGCCTTGTGCGAAGGATTCCTCGGAGTCCTCCCCACCATCGAGCTTTGGGGGGAGTTTTTCTTCTCCAAGCTCGGCACCCAGGCCACAGGCGTGCCAGCTCAGTGCGGCGCGTTCATCGTCGTGCGGAGTTCGGGGGCCGACAACCCTTTCCCCTTCATCAAGCTGATAAAGTTGGTGAAGATGTGGCAGCGATCGTACTTCTACGTGAAGAGCGTCTTCGTGGAGGGCGATTGGGTCAATCTGCCGGCTTACGTAGCCGGCCCGCCGGCTGGGAGGCAGCCCAACTGGTCGTACCGGGCGGAGATCTTGGCGACGCTCACTGAGCCGGGCGCCGTCTCGCGACTCCGAAAGTCTTGGACGTGATCGGAGGTTCTGACCGGCTCGGATCTGCTGGCCGCCTTTGTGGCGCGCCGAGTTCTCCCGCTCCAAGGTCGCCCCCACATGATTTGTCCCATGAGCGGGAACCGAGACCCGAGTCGGATGTGCACCAAGGAGATGCCCCACGAGGAGGTGGCCTATATGGTGAACTACCTCTCGGACAGCAAGCTCTTGGAAGATTGGCGGTTCGGCATGGAGCCTTACTCGCGAGCCAACCCTCCGCCAGTGGTGAGATGTTTCTTCTTTCTCTTTTCCTTTAGTTTTCTTGACTTTTTCGTTGCCGAGTCCATCTTGTCTGATCTGACCAGTCGGCTTTGGTCAGAATCCCCTTCTCCATCCAGCAGCCGGCACCACGGGGCCGGCCCGCGAGTTCCTTGCCGACCGGGCTGAGAGCGACGTCGACGACCCCGATCTGGGTGCAGCGGCCTTGGAAGACAACACCGAGGGAGGAGGCGGCCCACGGCTTGGGGCCAGTCTCGAGGACTGGCCTGACGATGATGAGGAGGTCGCCCCCCGCCATCAGCCAGGAGTCAGCCAGCCCGACGCGAGCTCTTCTGCCGCGCTGGACGCTCAAGGCGGCGTGAAGAAGCGCAGGACCGTGCTGAGTTTGTTCGGCAGCCGTTCGAAGAAGCCCAAGAGCTCGGCCGCGGCGACCAAGCGGGATGAGGCGGCCGCGAAGGCCATCCGCTTCCGCAAGGAGGTGAAGAAGCCGCCGCTGGTCTCCGCGTGAGTGCTCCCTCTTTTCGCCTTTATTCTTTCTTTGTAGCTTTTGTTCGAGTCTTTACTTGTTTCCATTGGTCCAGGGCTCCCCTCACTCTTGAGAGGATCGCTGTCGCCTCCGTCATGGGGTCGGCGGAGACGTCCGCCACCACTCGGCGGGTTGACCCCGCCGTCGACCTCCGGGAGGCGACGGAGTGGAACGCGCAAGAGAAGCGCGAAGAGGAAGAGGCCGCTCGCCAGGAGAAGGCGGAGGCCGGGAAGGCGGAGGCCTCCGCCAAGAAGAAACTGGCAGAGGCCGAGGCCGCTGTCGCGGCGAGGAGGCAGGCTGAGGAAGCCGCGCACCGCCAATCGGCAGTGTTCGTCACCCTACTGAACTCTGCGCCGCCGCCGCCGGAGTTCACGGGGCAGACTGGGGAAGCCAGCGGCGAGAACCCGATCATGGAGCGGGAAGGCGGCGATGCCTCCATGCCGGATGTGATTGTGCCGCCGCCGCCGTCTGGAAGCGTGCAAGGCGAGGAGCCGGCGGACCCGCCGGTGCCACCGACTGAAGATGAGGTCGTGGTGGGCCTACTTCTTCAAGTCGGCACGCCAACGCGTCGCCGCCTTGCAAAGGCGACTTCGGCGCCGCACCCTTTGGAAGCCGGCGCCGCGAGCTCCACGATCCTAGACGCCGAGGCGACGAGCGCCGCACCCACTGGGTGGGTGCGAGGAGGCGGGACGGGCCCGTTGAACCAGGCGCTTCTGGACGTCCAGACCAAGCTTTGAGGTGAAGGCGACGCCATCCAGAACTGCACCAAGGCGCATCTGGCGTCGCGGAGAGCCATCTGGGTACGTTTCCTCCTCCTTGTTTTTGTTTTTGCTCTTCTCTGTGGGGGCGCGCCAAATACACTCCACCGGGTGTAGTCCCTCGAAGTTTCGGGCCGGTCAGCCGAAAGCGCGGCTCGGAGCTCTAATTGGCGAGTTCCAAGTACTAACTTTTGTCTGAAATGTTTGTCACAGGACTATCATAATCTTCGCGTGACCGCCTTCAACCGCAACGTCGAAGAGCTGGGCAAGCGGACCGCCGACTTGTCGGAGAGCCGGAGTGAGTCCTCTTTCTTCTCTGCGGGGGCGCGCTGGTGCACCCGCGGTCTGTAGTCCCTGAGATTCGGGCCGACTGCTGAGCAGTCGGGCCGGATCTCCCCGGTGACCTTCTTTTTGTTGACGACTAACACCTTCTTTCTTCTTTTCCTTCAGAGGCCAACGCCACTCTGCAGCAGCAGTTGGGCGAGGCCAACACCGCGCTGCGTGCCAAGGGGGAGGAGTGCAATAAGCTGGCTGCAGAGCGCGACCTGCTAGTCGCACGACTGGCAGAGCAGAAGGAGTTTCTCAAGAAGACCCAGGAGGAGGCGAAAGAAAAGGAGACCGCCCTCCTGGCTGAGTTTGCAAGCGAGCGCTCCTCCTGGACTGACAAAGAGGCGGTGCTGTCCTCCGGCTTCCATGAGATCGAGGATCTCGTCGACGGTGAGCTTCCTCATTTTTCTTCTTTGAGTTGCCGACTATAATCGAGCCGACTTCTAGTTTTTTGACTTGTTCTTCGTTCTTTCGTCTTGGCAGACTTCTTCCCTGGGCACTCGCAAGCCGCTAATCAAGCCATCGAGGCTAATCGTGAGGGGCGGAGGGTGGATGGCGCAGAGATCGCCGCCGACGCTCCTCGAACCCTCGATGAGCAGATCCTGAGCATTGAGGCTCGCCTTCGGCCGGCCCACCGGATGCTGCGCCCAGGCAATCACCGCCCTGTGGCCAGACATGCAGGCTCCACGCACTCCCAGTCAGACTGCCGACTGGATGGAGGTCGCGACTGGCCGTCTTGAGGCCTGGAAGGGCTCCTCGGCCCGGGCCGGAGCGTGCCAGGCCTTGGAGTTCGTCAAGGTGTGGTATCCTGGGCTGGATCTAGACCGGCTAGCCACATTCCGGCTAGAGGCCCAGGCGGAGCTGGCGGTCGTGGAAGATGCCCTCATCAAGCTTGCGGCGTCGATCGCCGAGTACACCGACACCAGCATCTTCGTCCCTGAGCGGGCTGAAGACGGCGAGGAGGCGCCGCCGGAGTGGTTCGGGATGAACCCAGACTACGGCGAGGACTCGGCAGAGGTGATCGGCTCCAGTGTCGAGGAGGAAGGCGAGGTAGAGGACGGAGGCGAGATGGAGGCACCAGAAGACGGAGCGGACGGCCAGCCTCAGCTCGACCGCGCCTCCAGCAATGAGTCGCGCCCGACCGAGCCGGCTACCGTCGGAGGTGATCAAGCCGAGGCCGACCAGCCGGCCGCCCCAACACCTGGCACCGCCGACTCCTCCGATCCTCCGAACCCGTCTGCCGCTTCCTAGGTTGCCACTTTATCTTTTGTTTTATCTGCTTAATAGTCTTGAAGAACTTGTTAATTCGCACAATTCCACCCGCGGGGTGTATTTTGAACTTCTGTTCGAAGATTCGATCAAGGGCCCTTTCTATGTAAATATTCATCCGAGTTCTATCTCTTCTTGCTTATTGCTCCTTTGGCTTTTTCCTTTGCCGCCTTCCTTAGTTGCCGTCTTGCCAGCCGGACAGCCGCTCTGCGGACTGCTGCTGGATCAAGTACTTGGCTACTTTGGGAAGGCAAGTACTTAGCTGTTTTAGAGTTCTTTAGCAAGTTGAGTAGAAGACGGCAAGCCGGCTGCTCAAGAGTCGGTTGTAAAAAAGGCTGGAAGTCGGCCTAAACTATGTTTATGCCTTGAGTCCTTAGTGATTTTTCATGTGGACGCCCATTCTACCATACTCCTGCCCACCAGTCAGTCGCTCTGCGAGCTGCGGCTTCTGACAGGAGACGGCTTAGGTGCCACACACTACTTGTCCGGCTGCAGGAAGCATTTCATAGTGCAAGGCGGCAAGTCCCCGGGCCGACTAGTCGAACCCGGTGCCAAGCGGCATAACAAAGAATAACATACTCGTAGGCATAATTCTTATCATATAGATAAAAGAGGGCAGTCCCCGAGCTCTTCTCGGGGGGCCCGAAGTTTTGGTACTTTAATACAGAAGGTAGCGTGGTACATACTGCATCAACTATAAAATCTTCGGAGGAGATTTGCATTCCATGGCCGCTCCGTCTCTTTGCCGGAGTCGTCCCTCTTGCGTGCTCGGGCCTTCTGAGCGTCGATCAGGTAGTAGGAGTCATTGCCCAACACTTTGCTGATGATTTAAAGGGCCTTCCCAAGGTGCCGAGAGCTTGTGGTGGCGGCTGTTATTTGGATCAGCCGGAGCACAAGGTCTCCTTCTTGGAAAGATCTTGGCTTGACCTTCCGGTTGTAGTATCGGCACAGGCTCTGCTGGTAGATGCTGGACCGGCTGAGTGCCAACAGCCGACCCTCTTCCAGCAGATCGACACCGTCTTGACGTGCTTCTTCTGCTTCCTACTTGGTGTACATGGTGACTCGTGGCAGTCGAACTCTATGTCCGTTGGGATGACAGCTTCGGCACCGTAGACGAGGAAGAAAGGCGTGAAGCCGGTTGACTTGTTTGGAGTTGTGCGCAGACTCCAAAGGAAGGCTGGCAACTCGTCGAGCCAACAGCCAGCCGAGCGCTCCAGAGGCTCGACCAGTCGAGGCTTGATGCCGAACAGGACGAGGCCGTTTGCTCGCTCTACCTGGCCGTTTGACTGCGGATGGGCAACGGACGCTAAGTCCAGTCGGATGCCCTGCGTCGCGCAAAAACGGGCCAAGGCACCTTTGGCAAAATTAGTGCTGTTGTCGGTGATGATGCTATGTGGAATGCCTTATCGGATTGTGATGTCGGAGATGAAAGTCATGGCATTCGGACCATTCAGCTTCTTGATCGGCTTTGCTTCTATCCACTTGGTGAACTTGTCCACCGCGACAAGTAAGTGAGTCAGGCCGCCTTGTGCCGTTTTGAATGGTCCCACCATATCCAGGCCCCAAACAACAAAGGGCCAGGCAATGGGAATAGTCTTGAGTGCAGAAGCCGGCTGATGCGGCTTGGAGCGGAATTTCTGGCACCCTTTGCATTTTTGGACCAAGTCCTTGGCGTTTTCCAAGGCAGTCGGCCAGAACAAACCATGGCGGAAGGCTTTGGCGACAAGCGCTCTTGAAGCCGCATGGTGGCCACACTCGCCCTGATGGATGTATTTGAGAATTGCTTGGCCTTGATCCGGCTCCTCGCAGCGCTGGTAGACGCCAGTGACACTGCGCCTTACCAGCTCTCTGTTGACTATAGTGTAGGCTGGTGCTCGGCGTTGCACTTGCCGAGCTAAGGTCTCATCAGCTGGTAGCTCTTTGCTCACCAGGAATTTGAGGATAGGCTGGGCCCATAAGGGTGTTGTGATTTCTTCGGCTGTTAAAATGGCGACTTGGACGAGGGCGGCTGGGCTGGGAGGCGCAGGGCTGGACTCGGCAGCTGCTTGCTGGATCGATGAAGTCCCCGGGCCGATTGGCACAGTGCCCGGGCCGAGCTCTGAAGTCTCCGGGCTGACCGCCACAGTCCCCAGGCCGGGTTCTGAAGTCCCCAGGCCAGCTTCGACTGCCGCGGTCCCGGAGCCGTCTGTCAGGATCCTCGTGCCATCTGTTGGGGCCCTTGAGTCGGATCCGACTGCTTCGGGAGGAGCCGGCACAAAGATAGAGTTTGATTCTGGTGAAGGCTTGACAGACAACTTGAAGAGGCGTTGAAGGGCGACACCGGACAATATTGCTTGATGGGTGGAGCCGATTCGTGCCAGGGCGTCTGCTTGGTCGTTGTCGTTTCTTGGCACATGGAGGAACTCGCACCCCTCAAAATATCCACTGAGTTGCTACACGAGGAAGCGGTAGCTCGCCATGTTTGCATCTTTGGCGTCCCAGTCGCCGGACGACTGCTGGACCACCAAGTCAGAGTCACCATAACACAGGATCCGGCGAATGCCAAGTTCTTTGGCAAGCCGGAGCCCGTGAATGAGCGCCTCGTATTCGGCGACGTTGTTGGAGGCGGCAAAATGGATTTCCAGCACATATTTGAGCTTGTCGCCTTTGGGAGAGGTGAGGACGATGCCGGCTCCCAAGCCGGTGCACATATTGGAGCCGTCAAAATGCATCCGCCAATGGTGGAGTCGGTATTTGGCGGCAGGTACTGGGTCTCGGCCCAGTCGACGAGGAAGTCGGCCAGTGCTTGCGACTTGATGGCGGTGCGAGGTTGGTAGTATATGGTGTAGGGAGCCAACTCTATGGCCCAGTTGGCCACTCGGCCTGAAGAATCTCGGCTTCCGATGATCTCGGTTAGTGGAGCTGTGCAGACCACAGTGATTGGATGTTCTTGAAAGTAAGGCTTCAATTTCTTGGCGGCAAAGTGCACGCCATAGCACATCTTCTAGTAGTGGGGGTAGTTTTGCTTGGAGGTCGACAGTACTTCACTTAAATAATACATCGGTCTCTGGACATGTAGTGCCTTGCCTTCCTCCTTGCGTTCTAGCACAATGACTGTGCTGACTACTCGGCTGGTGGCGGCGATGTATAGGAGCATGGGCTCCTTAGGAGTCGGAGCCGCCAGAACAGGTGGAGTAGTCAACATCTTCTTCAGCTAGAGAAAGGCTTCGTCCGCCTTATGGTTCCACTCGAAAAAAGTGGTCTTCTTCATGAGTTGGTATAAGGGGAGAGCCTTCTCGCCCAGCCGACTGATGAATCGGCTGATGGACGCCAAGCAGCCGGTGAACTTCTGTACGTCCAGCAGTCGGCTGGGTACTTCCATCCTCTCAATGGCCTTGATCTTCACAGGGTTGCACTCTATGCCGCGTTCGGAGACCAGGAAGCTAAGAAGCTGGCCGGCCGGTACTCCGAAGACGCACTTCTCAGGGTTGAGCTTGATCTGAAATCAGTGCAGGTTCTCAAAGGTCTCCTTGAGCTCTTCCAGCAGTGTTCCACGCTTCTCCGTCTTCACCACCACATCGTCCACGTAAATGTGGGCATTTCTGCTAAGTTTCTTGAGGAGGCACTTCTGCATGCAACGTTGAAAGGTTGCGCCGGCATTCCTCAAGCCGAACGTCATGGTCAAGTAGCAGAAGGCCCCAAACAGCGTGATGAAGGCGGTTTTCAGTCTGTCAGCCGGGTTCAACTTGATCTGGTGATATCCTGAATATGCATCTAAGAAACTCAGCAGCTTGCATCCGGCTGTGGAGTCTATCACCTGATCAATCCTTGGCAAAGCAAACGGGTCCTTGGGGCACGCTTTGTTGAGGCTAGTGTAATCAATGCACATTCGCCACTGCTTGTTCTTCTTTAGCACTAGGACTGGGTTGGCTAGCCACTCCGGAAAGAATACCTCCATGATGAAGCCGGCTACTAGAAGCCGGGCTATCTCTTCTCCAACGACTCTTCTCTTCTCTTGTGGCAGGAGGCGCAAGGGCTGCCTGACGGCCTTCACATCAGATCGGACGTGTAACTTGTGCTCCGCGAATTCCGTCGGAACACCTGGCATGTCTTTGGGGGACCATGCGAAGATGTCTCGATTCTCACGGAGGAAATCGACGAGCTCGCCTTCCTATTTGCTGTCGAGGTTTGTGCCCACGACAGCGTACCTCTCTGGGTGCTCCGGGTCCAAGGGTATCTTCTTCGTCTCTTTGGCCGGCTTGAACGAGCCCTCAGCTTTCGACTCCCTGGGATCGGGAGACATCTCCGGCTTCTTTCCTGCCATCGCCACAACCCGGTCAAGGAGCCGCTTCTCAGCTGCAATCACGAGGGACTCGGCTAGTCGACTGCTCTCAGCCGCACAGGCGGACGACTTTCTGTAGTCGCCGGCTATGGTCAGAATTCCCTTGGAACTCGGCATCTTCATCTTGAGGTAGGCATAGTGGGGGATAGCCATGAACTTGGCCAGGGCAGGTCGGCCAAGTAACGCATGGTATGGGCTCTCGAGATCCACCACCTCAAACCACAATGACTCTTGGCGAAAATGATCTTTGTCTCTAAAGAGGACATCTATCAGGATCTTACGGATTGGTGAGCAGGAAAGGCCAGGAACTATGCCATGGAATACATTCCGGCTGTTCTGAAGCTGTCTTTGCTTGATTCCTAACTTCTCCATGGTGTCCTTGTATAGGATGTTGATGCTGCTGCCGCCGTCTATCAGGACTCGGGAGAAACGAGCGGCTCGTCTATCTCTGGCAAAGGTGGCATCCAAAACCAAGGTGTAGGAGCCTGGACTCGGCATCACCTCTGGGTGATCAGCCCTGCTCCAGCTGATAAGCTTCTCAGACCAATGCATGAACTCTGGTGTTTCTGATGCTACTGCGTTCACCTCTTGTTGCTGCAGCCGCCTGCTGCATCGGTCATCGGCCACACTGGTGAACACCACGTACGCTCTGTGCTCTTCTGGATACTCGTCTTGTACTGCGCCGACTGGTCTGACCACCGGCTGCTGGGCCGGAGGAGGAGGCGGTTGCCCAGCAGGCGGGGGAGGCAAGAGGCCGTCTCCCTTGGCGATCCTGGTGAGCCAGTGGCATTTCCGAGTGGTGTGGTTGGACGGCTTCGCACCACTGTGGAACTTGCAGGGTTCGTCCAAAGTCTGCTCATAGGAGAAAGCCGGCAACCAGTTGGGCTTGCGCCCTTCTGACGCTTGGGCGGAGGCTGCCCTTCTGGCTGCTGGTCTTCGATCATGCCACTGCCGCTGCCGGAAGCCGGCTGTGGGGCTTTGCGCTTAATGGTCGCTCTGCTTTCTGTCATCGCCCGACATCTCCAGCCGGGGTTCTAGGAGCCTGAGGAGCCACTTTGCCAGTCGCACTAACTTGAATCTCCGCCTTCATGGAGGAGTCGGCCGTGGCATACTTGTCTGCTATGATGAGCAGCTCGTCGAGGGTCTCTGGCTTGTCGCAGAGGAGCTTGTGCTTGAGGAGGGTGCCTTCTCTGCACCCGGCTATGAAGTACTCGATAGCCTGCACCTCGTGCATGCCCTCACAGGAGTTCTGGAGCTCGGCCCAACGCGTGAGGTAGTCGCGAGTTGACTCGTTGGGGCCTTGCATGCACAAGGAAAGCTAGCGAGGCTTGGGAGGCCGCTTGTACGTGCTGGTGAAGTTGCGGACGAAGGCGTCGGTGAAATCGACCCAGCTGTTGATGCTGCGGGGCTTCAGGTTGTTCAGCCATGTCCGGGCCGTGCCCTGGAGCATGAGTGGAACGTATTTCACGGCAACACGCTTGTTGCCGTTTGCTATGTTAATGGTTGTGGAGTAGTCAACTAGCCAGTCCTCCGGCTTCACGGAGCCGGTGTACTTGGGTGTGTCTCTTGGGAGTGTGAACCCTTTGGGAAAGGGCTCGTCTCGAATGCGGGGACCGAAACACGGTGGACCCAGCTCGTCTTCCTCTTCCAGCGCCAGGGATCGGTGGAGTCTGTCCATTCGGTGGCGGGCGTCGTTCTCTCCGACTCCTTCTCGGCGGCCGAGGCGGTCGCCGAGTGTCGGGTGATCAATAGGCGGCGGGGAGACTCGCCTTTCCCTGCGAGGGGGAGGAGGCAGACAGCCGTCCCGTCGTTCCACTGCTCTTGGGCGACCGTCTTGGTCGCGCTCGATGGTGACGCGAGTCCGATTGCGGCTGGCAGCCGGCTCCTTGTCTTTTCTTCCGCGGACTCCGCCAGTCAGCGTCCGAGACGTCGCGCCTTGGTATCGGCGGGGAGGCGGGTCCTTGTTTTGCCGTTGTGGCGCATCAGTGCGGCAGCCGGCCTCGTTCTGCTCGGCAGCCGTGTCGAGGAGTCGCTGGACGCGGTCCTTCATCAGGCGACGCTCTTCGCCCTCAAAATTGTCCAGCTCGTCCGCCGCCGCCTGGGCGGCCCGGATGTTCTCCACAGGCGTGGCGTAAACGGGGTGATTCGCCCCGAACAGGTTGGCGATGGCCAGGCCGCGCTGCTGGACCGTGCCAAGGCGGCTAGGCCCAGTTGGAGCCGGTGAGCCACCCAGAGCGCGATCCATCTCGCGCTGGTAGGCTTCTGACAGGCGTCTCATGCTGGCCAGCTTCTTCACGCCTTCGACGAGCTGAAGGCGGCGCGCCTCCAGCATCTTGGCGTCAGTGTCTTCGGGAATGGGCGCGGTCAGGTCTTGTAGCGCCGCGTCAAGTGGGTCATGAGCTCCTCCGCCGGAGTGCTCGCCATGACCGATGACGAGCACCTCTGTGACGGTGCTTCCGTTGCTCCCCGTGTGAGGGAGCGGCTCGTCGTAGACCACCACGTTGGTAGGGAACGCGTCGAGCGACGCGGTGTCGGAATCGACCAACATCAGATCGGTGGAGCCTACAGACTCCAAGTCCACAGCTGGCTCGCTGGCGACGTGGAGTTGATCAAGGAGGCCCGCGAGGAGGCTCTCGGGGCCGCCCGTGCCCGCGTCGGATATGGGCTCGTCGGAGAGGCGAACCTCACCGACAAGATCGGCGAGGCAGCTGGCCGCGCAGGCGATCTTAGCGCCATGCAGCGTGTCGGCACAGACTCCGTCTGGCGTGCCGGGCTGGCTGCGCTCGCCAGGGAGGAAAAGGGTTCCCGTCCAGAGCAGGTCTCCGGACGACGGTGCACCTCGCCCCACGGTGGGCGCCAAATGTCGGGGGTTGGGTGCGACATATGCCAAAGGATGGCTTATCATGGTGGGAGCGAGTAGAACGTCGCTGGTGCCTGGAAGCGGGATGAGGCATAGACACGAATGTCGGCGTACTTTACCCAGGTTCGGGGCTCTCCTAGGAGATAACACCCCTAGTCCTGCTCTGCGGGATCTCGGCATGCTCACTAAGGCAAAGTGTGTACAAGGTCGCTCCTTGAGCTATTTTCTGGAGGTAGGAGAAGGCAAGGCTAGCTTTCTCCTTCCTATATGACCTGGTCTAGTGCTAATGGATTCGAACCCTTTGCATGGGTGCCCTGGGGGGTTTATATAGGCCTACCCCTCAGGGGTACAATGGTAATCCGGCTATGCGCAGGGCCCAACCGTCAGTCTCTTTGGTCACCGTCTTCTTCGCCGACTGCTGGGCCCCATCGACTGGTCCGGTACGGAGCCGATAGGCTGTGTCCGCCGCTGACAGGTCTTGCCGGCTGCTGATCACGGTTGCCGTGCTTCTAATGACGCGGGCTTGGTCGTGGGATCGTGGCTACAGCTGCGCCGCCTGGCCGGCGATTACTGTAGCCACTCCCCGTCTTGTCTGGTTAATGGCGCGTGGGGCCCGTGGGAGGGGCTGGCCGACTCCCGGGGGCCGACTTCCAACGGGTCCGACTGGCGGCGCTCTTGAAGTCTTCTGGACTCTCGCTAACTGGTGGGACCCGTCATCCCGAGGCCGTACAGACAGGCCGTAGTGGGTGCAGGACTCTGTCCACTGGTACTGATGTCAGGGCCGGCATGGCAACAGTGACGCGCCGGATGGATATCTCTGTGGGTACGGCGCACTGGGGCCACGCCTGCCCTTGGAAAGGGGAGGGAGTGGGCTTCACTGTAGCCACTCTCCGTCCCGTCCCTCTTGATGAGGGCATGGGTATTCGTCGGTGCCGGGGGCCGACTCCCGATGGCCGGCTTCTCCGGAAGCCGCCAGATCGGAGTCGGCTTGTCTTGAACTCGCCTCGAGGACTCGGCTGCGAGGGGGTAGTCGGCCGTTCCTCCAGCCGGCTTCCAGAGGATGGCTCTTCGTCGTGGCCCCGCTGTCTTGAAAGGTTCTGGGCATCGGGTTAGCCTCCCCATGGCCCATTACTCCGACAATTCCGATGCCGCTGTCCATCCTGTGGACATCGCCCTAGAGATCGATTCCGATGTCGCGATCAGTCCTGCGGACATCGCCCTAGAAATCGATTCCCATGCCGTTGTCCTTGCTTTGGTCATTGCCCAAGAGATCGATGATAAGAAATAGTTGGTCGCGCTAATCCTTCAGGGTAGTTTGCATTGCCCTGTGGTTAATTACCAGAACGATGCGTGTTATCAAACCATCTTAGGACTATTGCACTGTCTTGTGTGGGCGGATCTTGCTACTTTTGTCTGATAGTGAATCATGCGATGAATCATGCGAACCCTCTCCGAGTTATGGAAATGTATGTATCCTCACCAGCTTTTGATGTAATATATGGCATGCTTAGATGTAAGTTTGAACTGTTTATCGTATCAGCAGGGCTTGTTTGATGATTCTTGGTGTTAGTAGGCTAGCTACTGTGCGAGCTATAGTACTCGCAAAACACTCACCGAAGAGAAACATTGGGGCTGATATGCTCATGGTACACTTATGCTTATCCCTCGTCGATCGACCAATAGCCCTAGCTCCTAAAATTGTAGGCTTAGCGATCAATCAGACAATAGTCGACATACATTCAGGCCTCATTTGGTTCATACGATAGGAAAATCATAGCAAACGTACAGAGAACATGCAACACAAAATCATAGCAGTGTAGAGACGTACTCCCTCCGTTCCGAAATAGATGACCTAGGCGGGCTAGTTTGGCCTAGTGAGTTTCAGTGATATGACGTGGTACAATGCTGTCCAGTCTTCGCGTGTGGTAGCAGTATTGCGGGTACAGTAAGTTTTCTTGAAGAAGCAGAATTCAACGAAGTCATGATGGTTCCTTCGTCCGAACAACTTACAGTGTGAAAGGTTGGGCCTGCGATACGACCGGGGTAGACCAGGATAATTTTGTGCATGGCAGGTGGACCAGGATGGTCGATGTCCCACATGTCGGCGAATGAAAGTATTCTTTCCGATATAGAGGACGAGCAACTAGTATTCATTTTTTTATTTTTGATGAAAGCTATTGTCTCCACTGTTATGACGGAGGAGTGTGAAACATGGCAGCCCAGTGAACTTGGCATGTGCACCACTCCCTCCTTCCTCATGTAATGCCCAAGTTACAACTTTTTCTCACTTTCTCTCTATCTATTTCCTCTCAAATGTTTTTTACCTTTCTTTTTTAAGACACAATTGTTTTTT
Source organism: Aegilops bicornis (assembly GCA_021605145.1). Taxonomy (NCBI): domain Eukaryota; kingdom Viridiplantae; phylum Streptophyta; class Magnoliopsida; order Poales; family Poaceae; genus Aegilops; species Aegilops bicornis. The sequence goes on from CM038675.1 coordinate 713,796,436, forward strand.
ATGCCTTTTTTAGAATTATTTTTTTATACCTAGGAGCGCGTGTAGAGACGGGCTCTTGCAGAGCCCACTCCTTGACTTTGTCAATGCCTCTCTCTCCTCCACATAAGGAGTACTACTTGCTATGCATGCATGCGGCGGGAAGCTGGCGTATTGAGGGGCCAAGGCGGTGAGAGCGGGCTCCGGAAGCAGTCCGGACTCCAGCATGGCCCACCTCACATTATCACCATATATTTCTTGGAGTCCGTGCGTGGCGGCGGGCGATCTCTTCTCCCTCCCCCGTTTCTCTCTTCTCATCAAGCCTTGCCGAGCGATTAGATTTCGACTATCGACGGTTTATTCAATTACGGTCCCACATGTCTGTGAAATTGCAAGACAACGTGTCCCCTCTCGTGAGCGGCGTGCGAGCTGGACTGTCGGGGTTGCGGCAGCGTCTGAGTCGTAAGTGTGCCGCCTTTTCCTTTAGAACTTGCGAAGCATAACATTTTCGCGCGATCGATCGATAGAAATCCAGAACAAAATGACAAGGGCGGTGCTTTCCCGCTCGTTAGGAGGGCTAGTTCGAGTGATATGACGTGCTACAGTGCCATCCACTTGCTCCATTTTTATGTAAGCAAGAGTTTACACTCTTACGCGGGAGGAGTGTGAAACACCGCGGATCTGATTTTGATCGAGGGATAACTGTTCCCTGCCAAATAATGGAGGATTGTTAGCGATTATAGCATGATAGTTAGGGCATCTCCAGCGCTGGCCCACAAATTTACACCGGCATCTGTCCGAGGACACTGATGGATGCCATCCGATGCTGCCCGCATACCTTTCGACAACTCTATGAACTAACCGGACAAAATTCGTGCAAACAAAGCAAATTTCAAATTGACCTTATGAAATTCATTACATTTCGAGAACTTTTCCTTTAAACTGGATGAAATTCATTACATATTTCGCACAAACCGTACAAAAACCTACTGTAAACCTAATCTAAACGATCGCCGGGCCCCAACCACCATGTCCGGCAATGAACCCGAGAAAGCCGGCCATTGCCTTTGCCTCCTCCTTATCCGCCTCGATAACCTCCTCCTCCGGAGGACAAGGTTATGAAGATTTCAGCCTCCACGTCGCCATCAAGCGGCTAATCGGCCGCCGACTTTTATCCCACCAAGCTTGGCGTCGACTGAGTGGAGGAGCGGTGGCCTTCCTAGGACCAGAGCGGTGGCGACCTACCATGTACTACTCTTCCTTGCTGCCGGCTGCGCCACAAGATGCGCCAGCAACCGTGGTCGTGGCGGCGGAGGGCGGCCGGGGGGGGGGGGGGAGCCGGCGATCTCCTTCGTCTGCTCCTGTGGGAGTACGTCCAAGAGATCTTTCGAGCACTCCCGGAGTGGAGCCACCGATGTCCTTCGTCTGCTCCTGCGACAGTACGTCCAAGAGATCTTTGGAGTGCCCGGAGGCCATGGTTGGAGTGGTGCCAACAAAAGGAAGGGACTGGAGGAGAATGAGTGTGGGTCTTTGGCTATGGCTGGGATCTGGGGCTCAAGTTAATATAGCGGGCGAATGACAATGAGCCGCGATAGACGGATGGACGGCTGGCAGCGGAGTAGGTTCATCGGCAGCATTCGCTTGCACCGGGATGCCGCGCGGGTGGTGCTCTCTCGGTCGGCGCGCTGCTGCAATGCTGCCGCCAGTGAGAGGTCGTGTCGGGCGTGAATGCGGACGCTGCTTCAGTGACTTAACTGCAAGTGCGTTGTCTCACTAACATGTGGGCCCAACGGGCATCAGGCCCGCATGTCAGTGACACACCAAGTGCACCTGCAGTTAAGGATGGTGAATGCGGCATTGACGTTCTGGAGAGAGGCGGTGATCGTTTCAGGCGGGAAGTGCTCGCTAGCGATGGAAGGGGTTTCGGTAGGCCAGGGCGGTCAGACGCTGGCGTGGCGGTAAAATGTGAACTCATGGATGACGAGCCTTTGAAGCGTATGCGACACGTATTAACAACCAGGCGTCCATGCAACCACTCTTGTCGCTAGCTAGCATTCGATGACCACCATTAGACACCACACAACCATACATAACTTATGAATAATGGACGAATCAATCAGACACACACTCGTGTGCAGTGGCACTATGATCGGTTGCTCACGATAGTACATACTCTGCACCATAGTACCCTCTCTAGCTAGGCCGTTTTATAGATTGTCGTTGTGATGGACGATATACATGAGCAAGGCGCCGAGTCACGAGTATGACTGTTGCACTACTAGGAAAAGGGCTAAAGATGAAATTGACACTAGTGGCGCACCAGAGAAGTGGTGCGCCACTACTATATACTAATGGCGCACCATGTGAAGATACGCCATTAGTGTGTAAGACACTAATGGCGCACCAGGCACAAGGTGCGCCACTAGTAACAAAATGTTTTTTTTCATTTTTTCAAACATACTAATGGCGCATCCAGGCAAAGTGCGCCATTAGTAGTTAGAACTACTAATGGCGCACCAGCCATAGAGTGCGCCACTACTGTATTTTTTTTACTTTTTTTGCAAAACTACTAATGGCGCACCGTCGCATAGTGCGCCATTACTAGTTTCCGCGGTGCGCCAGTAGTATAAAAATTATTTTTAATACTTTTTTGCAAAACTACTAATGGCGCATGTATGTGTGGTGCACCCTCCCCCGCTCCACCGCCGACGAGCACCCCCTCCCTCCTCGCTTCCACCGCCGACGAGCACCCCCAGACTCCGCCCGCTCCACTGGCCACGACGCACTTCAAGCACCTCCCCGCTCCACCGCCACGACGAGCACCCTCAGACCTCCCCCGCTTCCACAGCCGACGAGCACCCCGCACCTTCCCCGCTCCACCGCCGACGAAAGCACCCCCGTGACCTGCCCCGCTCCACCACCGCCGACGAGCACCCCTGCACCTCCCCGCTCCACCGCCACGAGCACCCCGCCCACCGCCAAGACCTCGCCTGGCCTCCACCGCCGACGAGCACCCCCGCTCCACCGCCGCCGACGAGCACCCCCTCACCTCCCCGCTCCACCGCCGCCGCCGATGATTTTTTCAAATAACAAATTTTATGATATTTTAAAAAAATTATTACTGCTTTTATAAAAAAAATTACTATATCATATTCATATTCATTTTTTAAAAAATAATAGAAAAAGTGCAGACTGCAATTGTTGTTAAACAACAATTATTACTGTTTTTATAAAAAAAATATTACTGTTTCATATTCATATTCATATTCATTTTTTAAAAAATAATAAAAAAATTTCTTACTTATGGCGCACGGGTGGCTGGTGCGCCATTGATATGAAAAAAAAAACATTCTAATGGCGCACCGCCTGGGGGTGCGCCATTAGTAATCTTCCCCCATCCACACCGAGCCGCACCTTCCCCCTCCCTCTCGCGAGACTACTTCGATTCGTCCCTCTCCCTCCACTTTTCAGCTACACAGCGTCGCCGCCGCTGCCCGACCCATCATGCAGCCGCCCACGCCCGCCGCCTCCCTCTCCCTTCCTCCCCTCGGCGCCGCCTCCCCGAGCCCCGCCTCCCCCATCGAAACCCTAGAAACCCCGCGCCCCTGCGTCGGCCCCTGCCCTGCGCCGCCTCTACCTCAGTCCGGGCACGGGGTGCAGGACGATGACCGCGGCCGCCGGCCTCCCCACGACCAACCAAGGCGCCCAGGAGGACCGCCGCCGTCTTCCTCTTCGACTACGAGGACCCGGACGAGCTCGGACGCCCTCGAGCCATCCCTTCGACGCCGCCGCCGCCGCCGACCCCGACCCCGACCCCTCCGGCGACCGGCCGCGCCCGCCCAGGTACCTCTCCTCCTTCCTCCTTCCTCCCTCTCCACCCTTCCTCCCCATTCCCTGCCCATGGTCCCATAGGAGGGGTCGATCTCTATGTTTGGTTACAATGAGAAATTATTGAAAGGGATTCATTCATGTTGATTACAGACGGTGTATTTGGTTCTATCGACTGAACTATAGAGCATGTATTTGTCATGTCCAATCGATTTTTTTGTTCTGCTATCATAGTGTCTTTGATATATGAAAATCATATCTATTAATGTTCCCGTGTGATTGCTAGCTAGTTTATGATATATTACCTTAATCTCTTGAGAAAGAAGGTGGTGCTGCTGACTGTGATCTTAAACAAGAACAGATCGGCATCCGTTCGATCTAGCATCGACGAATTTTGCAGATTTAAATTCTTTCATGTTGAACCATTCCCATATCCCCTCGCAGATCTCAGTGTCCTCTCTCAAGTTTCTGCTTAAATCTCTGCAAAAAGAGAAAGCCGCACGAAAAACTACCTTCTTTCCCCACTTCCATCTGAAGTTCTGAACATTGTGAAGGTCATTTTTAAGCAGAACAGAGACGAAGATCATTCATTCCTGTCAACATCATGCAGCAGTGCTTACATTTGTTTTACATCGCCGCCTATTTTTCTGAAAATGAAGCATGTGGCTGTACTTTATTTTGGAGTAGTATATTACAAATACTTGAGTGAAATTATGTGCATATGTGACCATGTGAGACATTTTCTGCTAGATATTCACTACAACCCTTTATTATATTTTAAACTTGGCAAGAAAAATAATAATAACTAGTTTGTTTTGAAGTTGTTACCCAATTAATTAAGTCACTGGCAATATCACCAACAGTTATTTGTATTAAAATCACATCTATTATTTCGTTATTTTTGTTCTGATATTAATTGTGCTTGTATTAAAAGAATTGGGAGTTACTCACTGTACTAGAACTCTGTAGGTTCACTTTGAGAATGTAAGCACCTATTATTGCTACTGATATCATTGGCTCATTGCTGCCTTTGTGGAATGCAAAACTGTTAAGAGTGATTTGGAGGATTCAAGATTCTGTGAAGCTCTTTTGACATTTAAAGCTCAGAACTGAAGGTACTTAATAAACTCAAAAGCATTGATGATAACTCTTGTTGCCTAGAAACAGAGGTAGTTTACATATTGCATTGCTGGTGTTTGTTTATGTTCAGAGTTTAAGCACGTGTAGTGTAGTGTAGTGTAGTGTAGTGAGCTTGTTCTAGTGTAAAATCAGACTAGTATGGCCCTGGCCACAATCTGTCAACTTAGCCTTCTATGATTTTCAAAACAAGTTAACTGCATTCAGATCTCTTGATGCTCAAAACATGTCAATTTCTATCAGCTTTTGATCTATCAAGTTGATATTCAGTCAAGTTGATGTCAAACTTGACACATAAACAACAACTTTAATAAACAGAGAGACAAGTGTTAAATCGGTGAACTGAGAGGCCCTTGAGTTTGCCGGAATGTCGATTAACTTCCGTTCCAGCAAATTCAGGTACTCCATATGTCCTATTTTCAGCAAAGGTCATGCTGAAATTTTCCGCGAATTTTAGCATGACTTTGCTAAAAATAGGACATATGGGGTACTTGCAACTAATGTTGATTATCTTCTGCTCAAAATTTATGCTACTATAATGTTGTAAGGGTACTAATTGGTCTCTTCTGCTGCTTATCAGAGATGGGGGGAAGCAGCCACCGCCCTTCTGCCTCACCGGAGTACTGAGTTGGATGCTTTCGAGTTCTTCACTATCATACTTTCTTCTTGATGACGCCCACGAGGCAGGTATATAAAAGCAGATATCTCCCCTTCACCCATCTCATTATGATAACTCTGTTGTTTGCTACATCACTCCTTGTCCCAAATTGCGGAGGCTGCCCGACGCTTTTATGAAGATGTTGGGTGAAGATCCGCCAGATAATGTGAAGCTCAAGCAGTGGCCCGGCGGGGGTTCGCGAGTTGTGGGACGTGGAGTTGGTGATCGAGGAGGGCCACATGTACCTGTGCCGTGGCTGAGAGAAGTTCTACAGTGCCTACGACCTGCGGACCGGGTACTTTCTTCTCTTGAGGTACGACGATGACGCCACAATGCTCATCGTGAAGGTTTTCGACACGACTATGTGTCGCATGCTCTACGCTGAAGACGAAGATGCCAGTGCGTTCTGCCTCTTCTTATTCCTCTACACTTGGCTTTGTCTCGCATCGATTGTTAACAGTCATTGTTGCATTTGGACAGGCAATGGGAGCAAAGAAGAATGACACACGCTACATGATTCTCGCGGCGATTCTGGCAAAGAAGACAACAAGAAGGATGATCCGGACTGGAGTGGGGGAGAAGAGGAGCAGAGTGGGGATGAGGAGCTGCAGGATGACGATGGGCATCAGGCTGAGGATGACCTAGCACTGGTGGTGGCTGACCAAGGGCAAGAGATGGTGGTGGCTGACCAGGTGCAAGAGATGGTGGTGGCTGACCATGGGCAAGAGATGGTGGTGGCTGACCATGGGCAAGAGATGGTGGTGGCTGAGGGTGGCCTCGCGATGGTGGTGGTGCCTGACAATTACCACACACCGGTGGTGGCGCTGGTGATCCCACAGCTGGGCGACATGACCACGCCAATTGTGGTAGAAGACTACATCCCACAGCTGCCTCCACCGCCTCGCCGCTCTTGGCGCATCAGGCTGAGGAAGGAGAAGGAGAAGAACAATGAGAACTGAACTATGTCAGGTATGTCAGATCGCCAAAATGATATATATATATATATATACTTAGTTACCTATTTATCTCTAATATGCTTAGTTTCCTATAGGTTAGCTCCAAAATTACTTATGTTAGCACAAAATGATCAAGTTTACATAATAAGCTTATAGTCTTCTTCTTATTCTTCTTCTTATCCAAAATGACATAGATTAGCTTCATTTTACCTAAGTTGGCTCTAATATGCTAACTTAGAGCTTATATGCTTAGTTTCCGATAGGTTAGCTCCAAAATTACTTATGTTAGCACAAAATGATCAAGTTTACATAATAAGCTTATAGTTTTCTTCTTATTCTTCTTCTTATCCAAAATGACATAGGTTAGCTTCATTTTACCTAAGTTGGCTCTAATATGCTAACTTAGAGCTTATATGCTTAGTTTCCTATAGGTTAGCTCCAAAATTACTTATGTTAGCACAAAATGATCAAGTTTACATAATAATCTTCTTCTTATTCTTCTTATTCTTCTTCTTATTCTTCTTCTAGTCTTCTTCTTCTTCTTCTTCTCTTCTTCTTCTTCTTCTTCTTCTTCTTCTTCTTCTTCTTCTTCTTCTTCTTCTTCTTCTTCTTCTTCTTCTTCTTCTTCTTCTTCTTCTTCTTCTTCTTCTAACTTCTTGTTTACCATTTTGCAGATTTGATTTAATTCACGGAAGCTTGCATGGATGGAGTGCTTCTTTTCCATTTGTGTTTTTATTTTGTATCAATGTGAAACTTTTGTGAATTGATGGATAACGGTGTTGAATGAACATTGTGAAACTTTTGTAATATGTAATGATGGAACTATGTGTTGGCTATGTATGATGAAACTTGTGTATTGGATATGATCTGGTGGACGCAGGTAACATCGTTACATATGGCCCCCTGTATGTAAGCTAAGCAGATCTGTGTTGTATGTTATCTCTAATATTTTTTAACCTGTGAAAATATCAGAAATGAAAAAAAAATCCCTAATATTCATACTAGTGGCGCACCACACAAGACACTAATGGCGCACTATGATAATCACACTAATGGCGCATCACCCAACAGTGCGCCATTAGTATGCCAAAGCACATGGTTAAATATGGCCCCCTGGGAGGCATACTAATGGCGCATGGTGTTCTATACTAATGGCGCACTGGGTGGTGCGCCATTAGTAATAAATACTAGTGGCGTGATACTAATTGCGCACCAGTGATGCGCCATTAGTAGGCAAAACTGGTGCGCCATTAGTGGGCCTTTTCCTAGTAGTGTTGGTGTTGAGCCAGGTGAATACATGCTCGGTGTTCGCGGAGGCCTCCGGCAAACGTCTAAACAGTAATGTCACATACGCATAATTTTGGTTTTTATTTCTTTCTTCAAGACAGGTAGGCCCGCATAGATAGATAGATAAAGAACACAAGCTAATGAGGCGCATGCGGACTGTTTGACTGGTCAACCAGACAAATACGGAGCTATACGCTGAGCCAGTGATCGTATAATCACCATACGTATCTCGTATACAATGATCAAAGTGAGCTATCAAGACAAGTTCGATGACCGCCAATGCATTTTACTCGGTAATAAATGACCAGGATTGAAGGGGAATCCAAATTTGCTTCGTCTTCTGTCCTTGAGCTCTTGACAAACCAATGCACTATACGGTTGTCCGGCCACTCCACCCTAGAGCTCTCACCAAGCGTCGTTCATGCCACCGTGCTGCACACTAACCGGTAAGGCAGCAATGGCATCCCGCCGCGCCGAGTTCCTCGCCGCCCACGACCGCACACAAAATGGTAGGGAAGCGATGTCATCCCACCGTGCCGAGTTCATCGCCGCTCGCGACCTCACAACTATGTGGGAGGAATTTGAAGATGCTAAGGCCGAATGGGCGGTAGAGCAAGAGGCGGCCAAAGCCGCACAGAGGGAGCGGAAAAGTCAGAAATCACTCAAGAAAAGAGAGGCCCGCCGCCGCAAGAAAGAAAAGGACGCACGCGCTGCGGCAGAGAGGTCGGCAGAGATCCAAGCACGGTGGGGTGTCGTCGACAAAGCCGGGAAGGAGAATGACGGTGTCTGGCCAGCATGTGAGAAGTAGTAGTGCTAGTAGTTAGTGTGTGTGTCTGTGTCTGAGTACGAGCATGTACCAATACTAGTACTAGTTACTACTGTAGTTTTTAGAGCAAATTACCAGTACATTAGCCTAGACTAAATGGAAAAATTTCTATCCTAAGCATCAAATGGCATCTCTTTCTCTATAGGAATTGAGATGCATGTCATCTCACTTCCTATGATTTTCATATTCCTATCCTATGAACGAAAGGAGGCCTTTGTTGGAGTAACTCATCAGTAGCTAGCAAGATCTTGGTACAATAGTTTTCTTCAAGAAGCGGAATTCAACGAAGTCATGATGGTTCCTTCGTCCGAGCAACTTCAAAGTGCAAAGTGGACATGTGATTTGACGGCTCATTAGTCATTGTTACTGCGGTGCGACGACCTGGGTGACTCCCATGGAGTTCTGCCTGCATGGAAAGTGGACCAGGATGGTCGACGTCCCACATGTTGGCGAACGGAAGTATTATTTCCGATATCGAGGAGCAAGGAAACTGCGTGGTATAGTATCACTGCTGGTTGGTTCGCAAAAAAATAGTATCACTACCGATTTATAATTATTTTTTATTTCTGATGAATGCTAGCGTTTCAACTCTTACGACGAAGGGTGCCAAACACGGCACGTGCTGGATGTCCCACATGTCATTGAAAGGAGTGGGACATGAACAGCGTGGTAGAGCCCAACGTAAAAAAACAGCATGGTAGAGTGTCTCCATTTCTTCCACTTCTGGGTCGGAGACCACACATAGTAGTACTTAGTGGTATGAATGATACAAAGTGCGACCTGGAGACAAAGACAAGTCTAGTTGGAAGGTCTCAGGGCATACACGTAAACAAATATAAAAGTTAATATGTGCCTCCAACTAATATAGTAGTAGTAGAGTACTTAGGCACGTACTCCATAACATCACCGTGCATTGCACATACAACATTTAGTGGTAGTACGTAGTAAGAGACTAATGCCGCCCAAGAGTTCCCTTCTCGACCTACTTTTGGGTGTTTGGTAGAGTGTATGGAGGGTGCATGAGTCCACACTAGTTTATCACAAATACACTAGAAGCATGCATGAAGAGATCATGCATGAAGAGGGGTGTTGAGTTGAGCATGCATGAAGAGGGAACAACTATGCTGAGACGAGAACGCAACCAAACACACCCTATATGCCATGCATGTTCATACCATTTGTGTCTTTCTACTTCACTTATTGCGCTACATTACTCAGGTTCGTACGTCCACTCCTTGGTACATGTTCGTCTCATAGTTCCAGTCCCACGTGTTCTTCATATAGATGGAGCGATCCTTGCATAACACGTGCACCTTGATGCTAGATGTCTCGCGTGTTGGCAAAAGGATGAACAAAGCTCACGTAAAAAAATAGAGTGGAAGAACATAGATTCCGGACGACCGAGAAGGAGCAAGGAACCTCGTGGTGGAGCGTCTGCACTCATAATATTTAATATTATTCAGTTATATAAAATTAACCAATCATCTCCACAATGGACTGGAAGAGTACGAAACACGGCAGCCCAGTGTAGTTACATCATACTAGTACATGGCTAACCCATGCTATCACCATATTTCTTGTCTTCCGTGCAACACCTATCTCTAGTAATCCAACAACCTGTATCGCTTCTCCCTCCTCATCTCTATCAAAGTGCGGCGGGCTGGCGTTTCTGCCGTCTATTGAGGTCGGTTAACTATCACATGTTAGCGACATGCCAAGAGAATTCTAAAAAAATTCCTTTCACGTTTCGTTTTCAAAAAGAAAAAATCCTTTCACATATGAATTTGCCTGTATGCTTTGAGCAACTTGCATGTCCTATACTGCTCCTGTTTGATACTCTAACTTAGCTAGAGGTTAGACTAACTCATGACTAACCCTGAACTAACTGCAGCCAAAGAGGTGTTTGGGTGACAGGGTTAGATTGACAATAAATGCACTTCATGGAGATAAAAGTGATTTTTAGTGGTCCCAATGAGAACTATCTCCGCTAGCACCTCTTGGGTGGGATAGTTTTTTGGTGGGTTCATGCAACTTGCTCCAGCTTTAAACCCTCATGCTTGGATACTTTAGGGCTATTTGAGCCCCAACTAGCTCAAACTAACTCTAACCCATGGATCCAAACAGGGCCTATGGCCAGTCTCGACGCGGAGCAGTCGTGTGCACCGGGAAGCGGCGCTCTCTCGGCCGTCGCACCACTTCAAAGCTGGCGCCAGTGAGAGGTCGCCTCCGCTCTGGCCGGGCATTAATGCGGCATCGACGCCTGCGACGCTGACCGTTTCACGCGGGAAGCGCGCGCTGGCAAGGGATTATAGGTTTTGAACCCTTTCAGGTGTAGTACTGGTAGTTTGCAAAACTACTCAATTATTGCACTCAGTTTCCTAAGAAATTGTGGTAGAAAATGTTACTCCACAGCCCGCTTCCCTTCTCCTTCCTCTTCCACCGCCCGCGCACATCCGCGGGAAGCGACCGGTCAACCCTTATATAGGAGTGCTAGCACAAAAAGATGCATGCATGACCACTAAAATTTCCATATTAAAGCGCCGCTCCGGCGGGAGTATGGCGTATGTTGTTACCTTCGGCCGGCCCATGGCTACCAGGCGACGGCCACCAGAGAAGAGGAGGCGGGAGGGGAATGAATGCAGCTACTGTTTGGGTTCGCCTTCCGGCTTAAATAAATGCGCAACATCACGTGTACCCGCGGGTGCACAAATTGTAGCGTACGTGTCTGCTTAAGTGGGCGTCACGTAACTGGTGTGTGTGTGAGAGTGATTCTGTGAGACAGAGTTGTGTCAAAAAAATGTCACTTCCTGCTCGTGATTTGCATTATATAATTACAAGCAAGATTCTCGTGCATTGCACGGAACATCAATATGAATTTTTTTACAGAACATCTGTTGTGATTGACCCATGCAGGAGTAATCCCATGTGTAAAAACTAATGATATCTCGAGAATTTTATCGGAAAACTGGTATCTTGAGAATGTCATCGAAAAAATGAAAGATGAGAGATAAGGCGAGGAGGAGTGGAGCGTGGTGGTGACTGGTGGTCTGAATGGGCGGAGGCATGGGGATGTGTCGGTGGGAACAACACCTATGGGATCACAAGAATCCCTACTACGGTTGCGGGGCGCGGGGTTGTGAGAAGAGCGGATCAAACAGATAGCACACGGTTTCTTTATCCAGGTTCGGGCCGCGAGGATGTGTAAAACCCTACTCCTGCTTTGGTGGATTGTTTATCTGTGTTCTTGAACTAGCAATGGGGCGTGAGGAGCTCTAAAAAGCCGAATCCCCCTCCTGGTCGCCTTGGGCCTCCTTTTATAGGGAAAGGGGTCGCCACAGTGGCACACAGGAGGTGGAAAGGGTACAGTGATGCGAGGTTATCCCTCGCATTACATGACAAGGCGCATTTAATGCGTCTTGCTTAGGTGTCCTTGCTTTATCGGGGACGGGGGAGAGCCCTGTCTCGTCCGTCGCCGCTCCCTCTTGTGTCGACACGCGCCCTGGCCAGCGGTGCCCGCGGTGCCATGTAGGCAGGCAGGCAGCTGAGGTGGCGCGGTGGCGGGTCTCCACAAAGATCCGGCCGCCGCCACGCAGGTGCCTTCCCAGCTGGTTGGGTCGGCAGCTGCATGCGAATGGCGGTGGAGGTCTGATTGGCGTGGGCCTGATGGTGGCCCTACGGGTGTTCATGGCAAGGGCCTTGTCGGGGCCCCGGCAAGGGTCTTGCCGGGGCGCCTGCTGTCATCCCCGGCAAGGCTCTTGCCGGGGGCCTTGTGGTCCTCCTTGGCTGGGATCCCGCCGAGGATCATCATCTTCTAAAGTGTGTGTCGATCTTGAATGTCTTCACAAAGATCTGCATGCCACCACGGGATGTCTCGAATCCTTGCCCCATGGGGGCAGTGGACTCAAGGGTGACTCGCTTCGTAGGTGTGGGGCGAGCTGCCACGGCAAGGGTCTTGCCGGGTTTGCTAAAACCGCCCCCGGCAAGGATCTTGCCAGGGGAGTCCGCTTTGTCCCCTTTGCTCTTTGTGGTCTTGGTCTTGGCATCGTTCTGCTTCTTTTGAGCTTCGGCCTTACCTTGGCTCACCTCCCTTGCCGTGCTCGGTGTGGCGGTGCCCGTGGCTCAGACTGCCCGTGCACGCGATTATAGGGGTACAAAAGTGTACCCCCTTTTGTACACCGGCAGGAGCCCTCGGGCCTGGGCACACATAAGCGCCAGCGTTGTTGGGCTAGGCCCAAAAAGCGGTCTTGTGCGCGGGCAAAGGGGCGGTTTTTACATGAAAGTTCTTCACGACCGCGCTTCCTACACGTGGCGCGGCATGGGGAGGTCTGTGTGACGTGGGCGGCATGCGTGGGGCTGAGCTCTGCACGCATGCGTCACGTCAGAGTAAAGGGGGCGGTTCGCCCCTTCCCCATAAACGGTGGGAGGCGTGGAGGCGCGGCCCATTTACTGAACGGGGCCGAGGCATGGTCTTCAAGGCGTGCACTCCCCACAATCACGGGGTGGGGAGAGGTTGCCTCACCCGTCGCCTCGGTCCTGCACGCCTGGCACGTGGCTCTCATGCCTTGGGGTGGCGAACGGTGGAGGCGGGAAACCGGGCCGCCGCGGGCTGGGGCAGCGGGTCAGTCCCAGTTCCCTGGGCCTTCCGCGTCTTGATTGGCTGAGCGGGGCGGCCGAGCCCCCACCCCGTTCCTTTATAAAGAGCGGGAGAGGGGGAATGGCGTCTCGCATTCTTTCATCTCCTCATTCCTTCAGCTTCTGCTCCCCCCTTCCATCCGCCATGGAGAGAGGGAATCCTGGTCCTTCAACGGTGGCGGCGAGGGTCGCCGCTCGACAACATGTCCCTCCTTCTCAGACTGCGGTGGCGAGCCAACCAGGGAAGGGGAGGGGCGAGGCCGTGGGCGAGGCCGAGGCGCTCGGGGAAGAGGAGGACGGGGCGGCGCGCCGGCCTCGCTTCCGCCAGCAGTTCCTCCCCCCATGGAGGGCCACATTGGGGATGACCCTTGCGAGTTCTTCGTCAGGCTGCGCCGGCCGCCTCACCGTCGCCTTTGTCTCTCGACTCCATTCGCGCGGGAGATGGAGCTGGATCCGCCGGAGTCATTGCAGCTGCACATGAGGGGCCGTGGGATCAGAGGCACGCGGGTTTGCGTCGACTTCCCAGCCCCTCACGTGATGTATCTTCGTCGGGGATGGAAGACGTTCGCTCATATCCACCGCTCGACGGAGGGGCTCACTCTCCATTTCAAGCTGATGGAGGGCGGCCTCCTCTCCGTCAAGGTCTTCGGGCTCTTCGGGACCCGTGCAAGGTGCTGCGTGGAGAGCTCTTCTGATAGCGAAGACTCCTCCTCGGGCGGGAGTGACAAGGAGGACAACGGCAGCAACGACGAGGGTAGCAGGCGGTAGGATGACGGGTCCGACTAGGAGTCGGGCGCTGCTCCATGCGGCACCGGCGACCCCATCATCCGTGTTGCCGGCTCCCTGAACTTCTCGGGGTCGTCTCCTTGGTAATTTGGCGTTGGGAGGCTGCGGAAGAGGAAGAGGCGGGCGGCAAGGCCGTCAAATCGAGTATCTGTGGCACCGACGCCTTCGACGCGTGCTGATGTCCTGCCGCCTCGTCTTCGAGCTCTGCTTCCAGCGCCGCCATCACCATCCAGCCTTCGGACAACCACCGAGATGTTCTCTTGGTGTCTTCTGCCACCCGTAGCTCGCCTAGGCGCCCCTTTTGCCCTTTTCGTCTCCTTGACCTGCCTCCCGAGGAGAGGGACAGTAAAGGGATTACGGGCACCTTATCTCTTTTTAGTTTGTAAGCCTTCGGGCCTTGGCTGAATTTAAAACTTGTAATCCCATCATTCATGTTTTTCATTCCCTATGGACTGTACCTGAGTGGAATGTTTTTAATGAAAAAGGGATGCTTGCCGGGTCATTTGTTTGCGGGTAGAACCCACGTCAAGGAGTAAATCCTTGATATCTCTAAGATAAACATTTCCTTGCCCGGCAGCAGGCCTTGCCGTCTTCCCACGTCGCTCGACCTTTCTCACGCTTTTGGCGGAGGCAGGGATGAGGTGGGTTCAGGCTCCTTGTTTCATCCTTTCGCTGCCGCGACTACGACCAAACCTGGCCCCAGGAACGAGCCCTAGGGCCTAGAGTTTAGGGGAGCACGGTAGCTTTAGGAAGGAACGAGGTTTCACATACCTCACTCCATAAGGGAATGCATGATAAGGGATGAGGAACTTATCTGAAGCTGTAGCCCCCGACAACTCTGGTTTGCCGTGGGTGAATCTTTGCGCTTGCAGCCCCCGGCAATACTGGCTTGCCGGGGTCTAGATGCTGGTCTGTCCCTCTTCTTTTTTTCGTCCTCAAGTGATTCGACAAGGATATCTGTGAGTCATGCGAACCAAAGAAGACAAAAGAATGGCAAAGAGACGCACACTCGACCTCTAAGCTAGGGGTTAGTCGCCGCTAAGCACTATCAACCCTAACCAAGGACGAGACTCGACCTAGCATGCATGCTATAACTTAGGGTGCCAGCGCTTCATTTATTTATGCTCAGGGTCTGCGCCTGGCTTTGTACAAAGGGTTACATGCATCATCGGCAATGCTTGTACAAAAGGTGGCTTGTCGGGGCCCGACAAGTCGCCTCACGGATAAAACTTGCGAAGATGCTCAATGTTCCAGGAGTTACTCACTGGAACGACATCTTCGGTCTCCAGGCGAACTACGCCAGGCCTGGTGACTCGTATTACCCGATAAAGGCCTTCCCACTTTGGCGTCAACTTGTTGGAATTCTTGGCCGATTGAACGCCCCGAAGGACAAGGTCGCCTTCCTCAAGGCTTCGGGCATGAACCTTGCGGCTATGGTAGCGGCGAAAGGCTTTCTGGTAGCATGCTGCTCTCACAGCCGCCCGAAGACGATCTTCCTCAAGGAGCATTGCGTCATCTTGCCGCAGTTGCTCTTGCTCAAGCTCATCATAAGAGAGCACTCGAGGTGACCCGTATATGAGTTCAGTGGGGAGAACTGCTTCTGCCCCGTATACTACGGCAAAGGGTGTCTGGCCGGTGGCTCGACTTGGTGTCGTCCTGATCGACCAAAGAACCGTCGGCAACTCATCAATCCAGCGCCTTCCACTCTTGTGCAGCCTATCAAAGGTCTTTGTCCTTAAGCCCCGCAACACTTCAGCATTTGCCCTCTCAGCTTGACCATTGCTCCGTGGATGAGCAACGGAAGCGAAACAGACTTTGCTGCCGAGGTCTTGGGTATATTGCATGAAGGTGCGGCTTGTGAACTGTGTGCCGTTGTCGGTGATGACCCTGTTGGATGCGTAAAACGACACACTAGTCCCTTGAAGAACTTGACGGCCGATCGAGCTGTGACCTTCCTCATCGCCTCCACCTCCGGCCACTTTGTGAACTTGTCGATTGCAACGCATAAGTACTCAAAGCCCCGACAAAGACGGGAAAGGGCCCAAGATGTCGAGCCCCCAGACCGAGAAGGGCCAGGAGAGAGGAATGGTTTGAAGGGCTTGAGCTGGCTGATGAAGCTTCTTTGAATGGAATTGACACGCTTCACACCTGGTGACTAGTGTCGTTGCATCCTGGAGGGCGGTGTGCTAGAAGAAGCCTTGCCGAAAAGCCTTGCCGGCAAGGGCCCTTGACCCGATGTGGGATCCACATATGCCTCCGTGTATCTCCGCCAACAGCTCCAGTCCTTCCTCTCGAGGGATACACTTCAATTTCACACCGTTCGGCCTCTTTTACATGCGAGACGTCATCGACGAACTGGTACATGGTAGAGCGATGGGTTACTTTTTCCGCTTCTTCCTGCTCCTCAAAAAGTTCCCCTGTTTGGAGGAATCGGACGGTATGTTGTGCCCACGCTGGAGCCTGGGGCTCGACGGCGAGGACTAAAGGCATTTCCTCCGCCATAGGAGCGGCTGTCTCGACGGCAAGAGCTTGACGCTCCGCCGGAGCTAGCCGTCCCGTGGCGGGCTTAGTGTCCCCGGCAACATCCTTGCCGGCGGCTCCGGGGAGCTCGGCGGGAAGGTACTTGCCGGGCCCTGACTTCCTCCTCTTGTTCTGCTCTGTTGAAGGATCAACGGATGGCTGAGTTAGCTGAAGCACAAAGGTACCTGGTTCCACAGGTAGCTTGAGGGCGGCGCGTTTTGACAGGTAATCAGCGATATCGTTCTCCGCTTGGGGAACGTGTTCACTGTTCAGATACCGTCAAACGCTTCTTCCAAATTTTCTCACTTCATCGACGTAGGCCTTCATCAACGGGCTCTGGTAATCCTTGTTGACTTGCTTGACGACAAGCTGCGAGTCACCCCGACGATGAGTTTCTTGATTCCGAGGTCCGCCAAGCGATCCTAAGACCGGCAAGTAGCCCTTCAGACTCTGCCGTATTATTTGTTGACACCTCCACAGGAAAGTGCATCCGATCACGTACTTGAGGTGCTCTCCGGTGGGCGCGACAAGCAGTACGCCAGCCCCGGCGCCTTGTAAGGAGAAAGCTCCATCAAAGTACATGATCCAATCACAAGTTGCCTCCTTGCCAGGGAGAGCAGTCTCTGGGGCTTCTTCATCAGGTGTTGCGGTCCATTCTGCAATGAACTCCGCCAGGACTCAGCTTTGAATCGTCGAAGTACTTTCAAACTCGAGGCCAAAGCTGGACAGCTCCAGTGCCCATTCCACAATTATTCCCGTTGCATCTGGATTGTGCAATATCCGTTGTAGAGGGAGGCGAGTGACGACAGTGATCTCATGTGCCTGGAAGTAGTGACGCAGCTTCCTCGAGGCCATAAGAAGGCCGAAGAGCAGTTTCTGCACACCGAGTACCTTGATCTAGCCCCTGCAGGAGGAACTAACAAAGTAGACCTGGTGCTGCATCATTTTCTTCTCCGGCGGCACTTCAACTGGCTGTGTTGTCTCTGCGTTGGTGGTGTCGGGCTCTGTCGCTGCCATTACCTCGTCGTCAACCTCTCTCTGCGCCACTAGTGCGGCGCTGACCACCTGGTTCATTGCCGCCAGGTATAGCAGCAACGGCTCCTGTGGCCTAGGCGCAACTAGTATAGGCGCGGAGGAGAGGTACTTCTTCAAATCTTGCAATGCTGCTTTGACTTCAAGCGTCCACTCCATCGGGCCCGCCTTTTTCGTGATCTTGAAAAGGGAAGGCACGCCCGCAGACTTGAAATGAACCTGCCCATGGCGGCGACTCCAACCAAGAAGCCGACGCACATCCTTGATTCGCTTGGGTGCTTCAATCTGCTCTATAGCTTTGATCTTGTTCGGATTGGCCTCTATCCCACGCCAGGACACCAAGAACCCGAGAAGCTTGCCGGACGGGACGCCAAAGACGCACTTCTCGTGGTTCAGCTTGAGATTGATCTTGCGCAGTTTGCAAATGTTTCTTGCAGATCTGGTATGAGGGTTGCCCTGTCCTTGGTTTTGACCACTATGTCATCCATATAAGCTTCCATATTTCTATGGAGCTGGGGTTCAAAACCAATCTGGACCGCCCTTGCAAACGTCGAACCAGCACTCTTCAACCCGAAAGGCATCCACATGAAACAATACGTACCACATGGGGTGATGAATGCTGTTTTCTCTTCGTCTTCTCTTGTCATGAAGATCTGGTGGTAGCCGGAGTAGGCATCGAGGAATGACAACAGATCACACTCAACCGTGGAGTCAACAATCTGGTCGATGCGCGGCAACGGGAAGGGGTCCTTAGGACAAGCCTTATTGATATCTGTGTAATCAATACACAACCTCCACTTCCCATTTGCCTTGCGCACTACGACCGGATTGGCCAACCATGTTGGATGGAGCACTCCTCTTACCAAACCCGCTGCTTCCAGTTTCCGGATCTCTTCTGTGATGAACTCTTGTCGTTCCAAAGCTTGCTTTCTGACCTTCTGCTTGACGGGCCGCGCATGAGGACAGACAGCAAGGTGGTGCTCAATCACCTCCCTGGGAACGCCGGGGATGTCGGAAGCTTGCCATGCAAACACATCGACATTCGCCAGCTGGAAGGTGACGAGGCTGTCTTCCTATTTGTCGCCAAGGGTGGAGCTTATGGTGAAAGCTCCTCCCGTGCGCCCCTCATTGACAGAAACCTTCTTGGTTCCCGGCGGTATGGCCCTGGGCTTCTTGTTTCCGCCGGTGGAGCTCTCTGGCATGTCCTCGACGGCAGCGCTACACTCCGAAGAGGTGCGCTTGCCGGAGTGGGTGTCCGAGGTCTCACCGGTCTTCTTCTTCTTCTTCCCTCCCGGGGTCCCAGCCGGGGAGCAAGTGCCCTAGTGGCGGCAGCTGCTGCAATCGCTTCGGGTATAGTTGGTCGCCGCAAATCAGCGATCTTTCTTATTGGAGGGATGGTGATGATCATCACAGTCCCGCATCTTCGTGGTGTTATAGGCGTAGTGTGACGCCGCCATGAACTTGGCTACTGGGCGGCCAAGGATCCCGTTGTAGGGCAAGGGGATCTTGGCAACATCAAACACGATCCTCTCTGTCCTGTAGTTCAGGTCGCTTCCAAAAGTCACGGCCAGCATGACGTTTCCCTTGGGTTGGCTTCTTCCCGGGTTGACCCCTTGAAACGTGCCCGTCTCTTCAAGGTCTCCATCAGGAATCTGCAGTTTCTCGATCACGGCAGGCGAGATCAAGTTTAGACCGGCCCCGCCATCGACTAGCATCTTCGTCACCTTGAGGTTGCGTATTGTTGGTGAAACCAACAATGGCAAGCACCGACCACGATAGTGCGATCGTGGTGATCCTTGGTGTCAAAAATGATAGGTGTGCTTTGGACCACTTGATGGCCTTTGGGCATCAAACGACGGCTCTGCTGGAATCTCGCGCCCATCGCTTAAGCCGGGCGGTGAGAAGTATGCAACGAGGCGCCGCCGTCGACGCACACATGGCCTCTGTAGCTTTCAAACTCTTGGTCACCGGATTCGTCCTCTTCGTGATCGCCGTCTTACGGCTTTTCATCACGGCCCAGGCGGGCCTTTCCGTTGTTTATCCTTGTCGCGACGGCCCGCTGCCGCCACGCTTCTTGCCGGACCCTCAAGATCGTTCGGGCCCTCTCCTTGTCCCGCCTCTCATACTCAGCCCTCTCGCTTCTCGGCGAGGAGCTCAACCCTGTCGGCAGCCTTGGAGAGCATGGCCTTTGGTGCGATGGATCTTGCAAGATCGCTTGTCGGAGTTTCCTGGCTTCTCGGCAGCCGCCAGTGGCCCGGCGACACATCCGCAACTTCCTTGCCGGGTCATCTGCCTTGGTTTTCTTGGTGGAGCCGGTGTCATCAGATCCTCGACGGCAAGCACGGCTTTACCTTTGCGCTTCTGTTGCAGCGCCGCCCTTCTTCGCCGGGCGGCAGATCCTCATCCGAGGAGTCGGTTTCACGCCGCATCTTCGCCGGGTACTTCCTTCCCTCTTCAGGTCGGGCACATCTGCCGCCAGAACATAGAGTTCTCGCTACATCTTTCACCTTGTTCATTGCCGCTCTTGGCGCATCTTGCGGTTACGCACATTCGATGGAACGCTACCGATGATGGCGGCAGGGTGAACATCGTGATATTGTAATCAGATCCGGCTGAACCTCTCAGATATACTTGCGGAGACTCTCGCCTCCCTTCGGGGAATGACGTGCGGTGTCGCTTGCACAGCCATGGGCTTGGTGGCCTCAAAGAAAGGCGCCCATGAACTCATGGCACAAATCCGACCAGAGGAAATAGAGTCTACCGCAAGTGCATCAACCATGACATGGCGTTGGGTTTAAAAGCCAATGGAAAGTAATTCGCAGCACCTTATCGTCGCTGGCTCCGCAGCTTGCATCGCGATGGTGTAGATGCCGAGGAACTTCGGACGGTGGGTCTTGACGCTATACTTTTTGCCCACGTCAGGTTTGAAGGTGCGGTGAGTGGGCCACTGGAACTGCCGCAGCTCACGGGTAAAAGCCGGACAGCCTACCTCTTAAGATAGGCCTCAAGGGCTCTCCGGTGCCGGGTGGTTCACCGCAGGCCCTGCTCGCCTATCCGATTGGGGGCGCGCTCCGCGCCGGCGCTCGATAGTGGTTCGAGCGTCTTCATGTTCTCGTTCCCGAAGAACTTGGCGCTGGTCACAGTGGGTCCGCGGGTCAGACGACGCTATGGAGATTTCATCGCCCGTAACATCGCGACGGGCTGGCGTCCGCG
The DNA here is from genome assembly GCA_021605145.1 of Aegilops bicornis. Classification (NCBI taxonomy): domain Eukaryota; kingdom Viridiplantae; phylum Streptophyta; class Magnoliopsida; order Poales; family Poaceae; genus Aegilops; species Aegilops bicornis. The sequence continues at coordinate 713,817,287 of CM038675.1, forward strand.
GTACCGGGCTAGGAGGAGGCGAGTGCACCGTGGTCGCGGCGCCGCCGGCTTACCTGCCACTGGTGCGTGGGACTCCGTTGGAGCGTCGACCCGGGGGCTCCACCGGACTCGGTTTGTCTTTGTTGGCCACCGCAACAAGGCTTTGGATAGTGGCTCTCCATTCGTCGAGTTTCCCCGTAGTGGGAGGAAAATCGAGGAGCAACTACGCGCGTGCCAGGGCTTCTGCTGGCATTGGTGGCAGCGAAACCTGCACGGATCGCGACACACTTCGACTTCTAACCATGTCAGAAGGAGCTCTATCACGACCCCGCGGTCGCATGCCATCTTCACCAGCGCCTCGGCGAGCGGGCAGGTCTTCTACATCCCAGGAGTGGCGCTCGCGGCTCTTGCCGCGGCAACGCCCGGGGTCTTCGGCGTGATTACGCAGCTCGTCGCGCGCCGCTTGAGAGGAGCGCACCGCCGGCACCGGCGTGGGAGTCTTGGAAGCCCTCGCGTCGCACTCGGGCGGGGTGGCAGCAATCCTGGAAGGCCCCGCGCCACCCGCCGAGGGCCTGGCTCCTTCTTTGGATTTGGCGGCGTGCGGCCCGTTACCAGGCGCACAAACATCGCTGCCTCCCAAACTCCGGCTGCTGGGACGGTGTTGGTGTTCGCGAACGGCGCCCCGGGTCCTTTCTGCGACCGGTCCGCTGCTCGCCCGCGTCGGGATGGGATGTACGGCTTCCGACGGGCCAACCGCCACCGTCGTCTTCTTCTTGGGCGCCATGACGATGAAGAAGCGTCGAACTAACTGCTAGAGCCGATTCTTGCAACTGTGCCCCCTACCTGGCGCGCCAAAGATGTCGGTGGGAACGACACCTATGGGATCACAAGAATCCCTACTACGGTGCGGGGCGCGGGGTTGTGAGAAGAGCGGATCAAACATATAGCACACGGTTTCTTTATCCAGGTTCGGGCCGCGAGGATGCGTAAAACCCTACTCCTACTTTGGTGGATTGTTTATCTGTGTTCTTGAACAAGCAATGGGGCGTGAGGAGCTCCAAAAAGCCAAATCCCCCTCCTAGTCGCCTTGGGCCTCCTTTTATAGGGAAAGGGGTCGCCACAGTGGCACACAGGAGGTGGAAAGAATGCTGATGATGCGAGGTTATCCCTCGCATTACATGACAAGGCGCATTTAATGCGTCTTGCTTAGTTGTCCTTGCTTTATCGGGGACGGGGGAGAGCCCTGTCTCGTCCGTCGCTGCTCCCTCTTGTGTTGACACGCGCCCTGGCCAGCGGTGCCCGAGGTGCCATGTAGGCAGGCAGGCAGCTGAGGTGGCGCAGTGGTGGGTCTCCAGAAAGATCCGCACGCCGCCATGCAGGTGCCTGCCCAGCTGGCTGGGTCGGCAGATGCATGCGAACGGCGGTGGAGGTCTGATTGGCGTGGGCCTGATGGTGGCCCTACGGGTGTTCATGGCAAGGGCCTTGCCGGGGCCCCGGCAAGGGTCTTTCCTGGGCGCCTACTGTCATCCCCGACAAGGCTCTTGCCGGGGGCCTTGTGGTCCTCTTTGGCTGGGATCCCGCCGAGGATCATCATCTTCTAAAGTGTGTATCTGATCTTGAATGTCTTCACAAAGATCTGCATGCCACCACGGGGATGTCTCCCGAATCCTTGCCCCATGGGGGCAGTGGACTCAAGGGTGACTCGCTCCGTAGGTGTGGTGCGAGCTGCCACGGCAAGGATCTTGCCGGGTTTGTTAAACCTCCCCCGGCAAGGATCTTGCCGGGAGTCCGCTTCGTCCCCTTTGCTCTTTGTGGTCTTGGTCTTGGCGTGGTTCTGCTTCTTTTGAGCTTCGGCCTTACCTTGGCTCACCTCCCTTGCCGTGCTCGGTGTGGCGGTGCCCGTGGCTCAGACTGCCCATGCACAGTTATAGGGGTACAAAAAGTGTACCCCCCTTTTTGTACACCGACAGGATGGATGGCGCCGGCAGGCGGCAGCGGCCACCATGCATGCTAGATTGTTCCAGAGACTTATTCCTTTTTAAATTGCTGAGCAATGAGGTTGCGGGAGATAATGATGTGGAGAGAGGTGTGGGTATCTTTTGTAAAATTATCATAGTTTGCTTTCTATCCTCAGATATAGATCATATGGTCTCAGACATAAGATGGCAGCACACCATCACCGCCAACTCATTTTTTATAAGGGAACAGATGATAAGTTTGCTGACTACTAAAGTAAAGTGGAATTTGTCCATGTTATGCAAGTAAATAAAGGTGATTGTTTATCATACGGGTAAGGTTGGATGAAGGGTGGTAGGAACAAATGCTCCGCCTAGAGCATGTGTGTGTGAGATGAAGTCTTAGTGTGTGTGTGGGGTGTGTCACTACTAGGGAAAACCTTATACACAGAATCTTAGCAGCAGCGCGGTCTAAAAACAGGCGCTACTGCTAATTAGCAGCAACGAGCTTTAGAAAAGAGCGCTGCTAATGACTGAGTAGCAGTAGCGCTCTAGGTGAAAAGAGCGCTACTACTATAATTCCCATGGTGTTGCCTCCAGGCTAGATATAGTAGTAGCGCCCTTCCCGTGGACGCGCTACTGCTAAAGAACTTTGTAGCAGCGGTTTTGCTCAAAACTTGCTACTGCTAAGTATGACCGCAACTAATTAAGTTTAGTCCCATACTGCTAAGCGAACAAGGTGTTTACCACCTTAAATATGTTGCTTCTCAACCTATCTCGAGCACTTGGTCTTCATTGACCTATATGTGTATGATTTGTGGTTGCAATATGAATCCTCGCCTGCACTCTATGCAGTGCGGTGAGGATTCATGTTGACTATTTAGATTATACACAAAAGATCAATGATGACCAATGTATATTTTTGATGTTTTTACTAAACAAAAGAAATAATCGCTTCCATGAGCAGAGCGGTTTTCCTAAAACGCTACTGTAGATAAGTTAGCTATAAGCGTGTTTTTCAGACGCGGCGCCATCTTGCTAGTTCGAGTTAACCACCCCCCACATCAAAATTTCGCTAAGTCCTCCTTTCCCCCCCACAGGCCTGTTCCCCTACTCCCTGTCGCCGCCGCCCGAGCCCGAGCGCTCCTGCCCTCACCGCCGCCGCCGCCGCCCGCCCTCAACCTCACCGCCGCCGCTCTCGACCACACTATCGCCGCCCTCGACCTCACCGCCGCCGCCCTCGACCGAGCCCGCCGCCCAGACCGCCCGCCCTCCGAGCCTCGCCAGACTGCCGCCACTGACCGAGCCCGCCTCCGTCGCCGAGCACCTCCCCGCCACTGTCTCTCCCTCTGTAAGCCCCCCAGCCCCTCTCTCTTTGCTTAGTTAGTAGATGAAGTTAGTAGTAGTAGATGTTAATTTATGGTAGATAATGATTTTCAGAAGTAGTGGATATTAATTACTAGTAGTGATGGTAAACTAGTTGTATAATTAGCAGTAGTACATGTTAATTAGTAGTAGATGTAGTAGTTAGATGTTAATTAGTAGTAGTAGATGTGCTAGTTTCTTTCTATTTATAGTACGCTTATATTTAGTAAGAACTAGTTGAATTAATAGAACTAGTTTAGTTTTAGTTGAACTAGTTAAGTTTTAGTTGAACTAATATAGTAAGTAAATTAATAACTAGTTGAACTACTTCATTTTTAGAAAGAACTAGTTTTTTTCTTTTTATACTAAGTTTATATTTAGTAAGAACTAGTTGAATTAATAGAACTAGTTTAATTAATAGAACTAGTTGAACATGCCATATTTGGTGTTATTTTTTAGTTTAAGCAATTATTTCATGTTTTGGTTATACCTCCGAGTGGCCTATGTTTTGCCGGAGTGTTGATTAACTTCCGTTCCGGCAAATTTTAGGCGCTCGATATGTCCTTCTTTAGCAAAGGTCATGCCGGATTTTTCCGTGAATTCTGGCATGACTTGTGCTAGAATATGTACAAGTTTAATCTTTGAATTATGAACGTAGGAAATGTCGTACTTTGGACGATTTACAGCCTCTCGGGGAGTGCAGCTGGTGCCACGATGATCGAGGTATGTGCGACAGGTTCGTTCAGCTGGATGAAGATCGGCGCTTCAGCATTAAGCTCGAGGAGACCTTCGATGTTGAAACGGTGCGCAACAACGATAAGTGTTTTTTTCGTAATTAAGCATGACTTCAACTATTTCAACGTCTAAGTTTCATCTTTTACAATTCGACTAGCTTATCCCATGCCATGCAAGACGCTATGTCTTGGAGAGGATGGGTTTTGAAGACCATGAAAATTTTCAAACAAAGAAAATACACCTAAGGACCCATCATGATATCGATTTTGAAGTAAATCTGTACAATTCTCAGAGCGTAACCCATTTTGGTTGCCAAAATTGGGAAGCACTTTGCAAAATGTATGGTTTTTATGAGGGTATGATTGTCACCATGGATCTTGGTGATCCTGACATCGAGCAAGACAATATGGACATTTGGGTCCTTGTTGATACGCTTCTGATTCTACCGCAATGTGAGTTTCTCAAACATAGTTATTAACTAATTTATATTGTCTATTTCAAAATAGTTGACAACTTATTTCCATTGACAGCTTATTTTGAATCTTCAAAGAATGTGCAGAAGATGGTAGACAAAACCCACTACACTGATGGCTCCGAATTAACTTATAAAGAGAAAAATCATCTGATTGCTTATTGTACTTTTTTTAAGAATTACAATACCTATTATCGAACTCCTCCAAATTATGGTGAATACGTGCCACTAGTGCACGTGTTGAACCACGATAACTTCTATGGAGATACCCTGGTAAGATATTTTACTATTACGACATCCGTGCATCTTTTGCATACTTCTAAAACTAGTACATCATTGCTAACTACGAAGTTATTACTATGTTTTTCAACAGAAAATCCCGACGGAGTGTGTGCCTCATCTAATGTATTACAATGGTCGCTTTGAAGTTCTCGAACCTACAGCCAGGTCATCCTACGGATCTCACCATGCATATCGAATTTCCAAACCGTGAACACATGCTAATCAAAGAGTGGAAAAAATGTTTGGACATTTGTAAGGAGGTTCTTGGAAGCAACATTAAGCGAAAGGCAAGAATTGGAGACAGGATAATCTGCATTCTCCATAATGGAGAGCCAGGGGCTATCTTGTTTTTTGCTATTTTACCTTAGAGAATATAGTAGGTCCTAAGAGAATGTAGTAGGTCCTATGAGGTACAATATGTTTATTATGTGATACAATGTGTTAGAGTTGAAGATGTGAGGAGTACTTGTGATTACGACTAGTGACCAATGATATGATGATGATGATGATAAGTTGTTAATGATATAATGATGATGATGATATTTATTATATCATTGGGTGAAAGAACCGCGGATTAGTTTCAAGTGGATGTCCGTCCACTTGAAACTAGTCCACACGGTTCTTTCACCCCGTGATGTAATAACTCATTATGATGTAAAAACAATTTGTAAATTCCTGTTGTATGAAAACTTGTGTAAAGGTGTACGAATACAACATGAAATAAAACAGAAATAAAATACGAAATAATAGTAGCAAATACAAGAGAGAAGCGCTACTACTAATTACCGGCGCTCCTCCCGAACTTGCTACTACTAAGTCGATTTAGCAAGAAGGCGTGGGAGGCACGCCATCGCTATACGTTAGCTGTAGCGCCTTATCAGTAGCGCACCACCCCGCGCTACTGATAGGTCTAAAACCCGCACTGCTGCTAGCCTTTTCCCTAGTAAAACGACGGCTCTGCCGCTGCAATCTCTCGCGCCCACTGTTTAAGCCGGCGGTGAGAAGTATGCAGCGAGGCGCCGCCGACGGCCTTACGGCCTCTGTAGCTTCAAACTCTTGGTCGCCGGATTAGTCGCCCTCTTCGTGATCGCCGCCTTCGTGCTTTCATCACGCCCCGGGCGGGCCTTTCCTGTTGTTTATCCTTGCCGCGACGGCTGGCCGTCACACGCTTTCTTGCCGGACCCTCAAGACCGCTCGGGCCCTTCTCCTTGTCCCGCCTCTCATACTCAGCCCTCTGCTTCTCGGCGAGGAGCTCAACCTGTCGGCAATCTTGGAGAGCATGGCCTTTGGTGCGATGGATCTTGCAGTATCGCTTGTCGGAGTTTCCTGGCTTCTCAGCAGCCGCCAAGGCCTGGCAGGCGACACATCCGGCTACTTCCTTGTTGGGGTCATCTGCCTTGGTTTTCTTGGTGGAGCCGGTGTCATCAGATCCCTCGACGGCAAGCACGGCTTTACCTTTGCGCTTCCTGTTGCGGCGCCGACCCTTCTTCACCGGGGCGGCAGTATCCTCATCTGAGGAGTCGGTTTCCACGCCGGCATCTTCGCCGGGGTACTTCCTTCCCTCTTCAGCTCGGGCACATCTGCCGCCAAGAACATAGAGTTCGCTACATCTTTCACCTTGTTCATTGCCAGCTCTTCGCGCATCTTGCGATTACGCACGCTCGATGGAACGCTACCGATGATGGCGGCATGGTGAACATCGTGGATATTGTAATCGTATCCGGTGAAGCTCAGATATACTTGCGGAGACTCTCGCCTCCCTTCCGGGAATGACGTGCAGGTCGCTTGCACGGCCATGGGCTTGGTGGCCTCCAAAGAAAGGCGCCCACGAACTCATGGCACAAATCCGACCAGAGGAAATAGAGTTCACCGACAAGTGCATCAACCATGACATGGCATTGGGTTTAAGAGCCAACGGAAAGTAATTCGCAGCACCTTATCGCCGGGCTCCGGCAGCTTGCATCGCGATGGTGTAGATGCTGAGGAACTCGGACGGGTGGGTCTTGCCGCTGTACTTTTCGACCACGTCAGGTTTGAAGGTGCGGTGAGTGGGCCACTAGAACTGCCGCAGCTCACGGGTAAAAGCCGGACAGCCTACCTCGTAAGGTAGGCCTCCAGGGCTCTCCGGTGCCGGGTGGTTCACAGCAGGCCCTGCTCGCCTATCCGATTGGTGGCGCGCTCCGCGCCGGCGCTCTATAGTGGTTCGAGCGTCTTCATGTTCTCGTTCCCGAAGAACTTGGCGCTGGTCACAGTGGGTCCGCGGGTCGGATGACGCTATGGAGATTTCGTCGCCCGTACGACGGGCTGGCGTCCACGGTACCGGGCTAGGAGGAGGCGAGTGCACCGTGGTCGCGGCGCCGCCGACTTTCCTGCCACTGGTGCGTGGGACTCCGTCGGAGCGTCGACCCGGGGACTCCACCGGACTCGGTTTGTCTTTGTTGGCCACCGCAACAAGGCTTTGGATAGTGGATCTCCATTCGTCGAGTTTCCCCGTAGTGGGAGGAAAATCGAGGAGCAACTGCGCGCGCGCCAGGGCTTCTGTTGGCGTTGGTGGCAGCGAAACCTGCACGGATCGCGACGCACTTCGACTTCTGACCATGTCAGAAGGAGCTCTATCACGACCCTGCGGTCGCATGCCATCTTCACCAGCGCCTCGGCGAGCGGGCAGGTCTTCTACATCCCGGGGACAAGGCGCATTTAATGCGTCTTGCTTAGGTGTCCTTGCTTTATCGGGGACGGGGGAGAGCCTTGTATCGTCCGTCGCCGCTCCCTCTTGTGTCGACACGCGCCCTGGCCAGCGGTGCCCGCAGTGCCATGTAGGCAGGCAGGCAGCTGAGGTGGCGCAGTGGTGGGTCTCCATGAAGATCCGCACGCTGCCACGTAGGTGCCTGCCCAGCTGGTTGGGTCGGCAGCTGCATGCGAACGCCGGTGGAGGTCTAATTGGCGTGGGCCTGATGGTGGCCCTACGGGTGTTCATGGAAAGGGCCTTGCCGGGGCCCCGGCAAGGGTCTTGCCCGGGCCCCAGCAAGGGTCTTGCCGTGGCGCCTGCTGTCATCCCCGGCAAGGCTCTTGCCGGGGGCCTTGTGGTCCTCCTTGGCTGGGATCCCGCTGAGGATCATCATCTTCTAAAGTGTGTATCTGATCTTGAATGTCTTCACAAAGATCTGCATGCCACCACAGGGATGTCTCCCGAATCCTTGCCCCATGAGGGCAGTGGACTCAAGGGTGACTCGCTCCGTAGGTGTGGGGCGAGCTGCCACGGCAAGGGTCTTGCCGGGTTTGCTAAAACGCCCCTCGGCAAGGATCTTGCCGGGGGAGTCCGCTTCGTCGACTTTGCTCTTTGTGGTCTTGATCTTGGCGTCGTTCTGCTTCTTTTGAGCTTCGGCCTTACCTTGGCTCACCTCCCCTGCCGTGCTCGCTGTGGCGGTGCCCGTGGCTCAGACTACCCGTGCACAGTTATAGGGGTACAAAAAGTGTACACCCCCTTTTTGTACACCGACAGGATGGATGGCGCCGGCAGGCGGCAGCGGCCACCATGCATGCTAGATTGTTCCAGAGACTTATTCCTTTTTTAATTTCTGAGCAATGAGGTTGTGGGAGATAATGATGTGGAGAGAGGTGTGGGTATCTTTTGTAAAATTATCATAGTTTGCTTTCTATCCTCAGATATAGATCATATGGTCTCAGATTACAAGATGGCAGCACACCATCACCGCCACTGCTTTTTATAAGGGCATGTATGATAAGTTTGCTGACTACTAAAGTAAAGTGGAATTTGTCCATGTTATGCAAGTAAATAAAGTTATTGTTTATCATACGGGTAAGGTTGGATGAAGGGTGGTAGGAACAAATGCTCCGCTTAGAGCATGTGTGTGTGAGATGGAGTCTTAGTGTGTGTGGGGTGTGTGTGTGTGTTTGTGTGTGTGAGAGAGAGAGAGATAGAGAGATGGAGTCTTAGTTTGTGTGTGTGTGTGAGAGAGAGAGAGAGGAGAGAGAGAGACGGAGTCTTAGTTTGTGTGTGTGTGTGGGTGAGAGAGAGATGGATTCTTAGTGTGTGTGGGGGGGTGTGCGTGCGTGCATGTGTGTGTGTGTGAGAGAGAGAGAGAGAGAGATGGGGTCTTAGTGTGTGTGTGGGGGGGGGTGCGTGCGTGTGCGCGTGTGTGTGTGTGTGCGTCTGTGTGTGTGTGTGTGTCGCGGGGTCCTCTGTGGCGGATGTAATTTAAGTGTGCATGGCTTCATCATAGAGAGGTGATGTGTGGCAGAGGCCACCAACGATGGGGTGCGAGAGAGAAAATGCCCATAGAGAGGGAAGAGAAGGTGTGCACGCGTGAGAGGAGTCGACTTCGAGAGAACGTGTTTGTTCGAGAGACACCGAGGAAGACTACTATATATCGATGGTGCATGTAGGCGGGAATTAAACAAAGGGATGGTCTTATTGGTTTCGGGGATATAGGGGAAGAGTGAGAGGCGGGGGTAGCTAGAAGGAGATTGTTAAGTGTGAGTGTGTGTTTTACCCATCCAAAGTGAAGTTATGTGCACAAAAGAGGAGAACGATTCGATGTATGCGTTAGGATTGAGGGTAATTAACTATGTGTGGAGACATAGAGACCTTGAACGTGCATGTGTGAGAGGTATACATGTATACGCCGGATGTGTGTGTGTGCTGCCAGCATGATCGAGATAAAAGAAAGAAGACATAAGTCATAAGATCAACGACATGGGAGAGACGGATCGGTATGACAATATGCATGCATGTGAGAATGCAGGGAAGAAGGCCCGACAATTGAGCATGTGTCTTTGTCTTTAAGAGATAGTGGCGTGGGCTGGAGCATGCATCTATGGCGAGCAGAGGGAGTAAGGCGCAACGATTGTGCAAAAGAGACCAACCTATAAATGCATATGTATGGAGAGACATATATAGTGTGGGTGATAGGAAGCAAGGCTCCGTGCGAGAAAGAAATGTTGACGGAGAAACTACAGATAGATACAGAGATGGAGATGCTAGCTAGAGGGACATCCGCTAGTTTGGGTGTTGGAGATGACTGTCGGGTGGTTCAAAGGGTGAAGTTATATATGTGTGTGAGAGGGCACTTGACTGCATGTAGAGAGAAACATATGTAGTGTGCGTGATAGGAATCAAGAGTGAGGGCGAGAAAGAAGGTTGATGGAGAAACAGATAAATAGAAAGATAAAGATGCTAGCTAGTGTGTGTTAGAGATAGGAGTCGAGTCGATCAGAAGGCTAGGTTATGTGTGTGGGTGTGAGAGAGATAGAGAGAGGGTGCGTGTGAGTCACATACAAACAGATATCAGAGAGAAATGAGATCCAGAGAGACGGAGTTTTGTGTCTCAAGGGAGAGAAAGATATTTCACAACGAGAGTGATAGCTAGAGAGACATACGAGGGAATGCAAGATATCTCTAGGGAGAGAGGGTGTGTGTGAGCGACATACAAGAGAACAATGGAGAAATATGAGACCCTGGGAGACAGAGTTTGTGTTTGTGTGTGAGAAAGAGATATTGAAGAGGAAGTGTTGTAGGTTCTCATATCTAAGGAGCGAAATACATCTCTGTATGAGGGGTGTGCGAGTGCCACACATGGGAATAGTAGAGAGAAATGAGACCCCGGGAGACAAAGTTTTGTGTTTGTGTGAGAGAAAGAGATTCCACATGGAGAATCATAGTTAGAGACACATATCAGGGAGCGAGATATACTTAGAGAGAGATAGAGTGATGAAGGTCGAGGGAGAGAGTACCGTCAAGTGTTACGAAGATAAAAGATCATTGTCGACATACAGTAGCACGAGAGATACCGAGAGACGATGAACGCCAGATAGGTCCGTAGAGATAGTCCTATATAAGCATGAGTGATAGCTATATGAGACGAATATATGGATTAAAGGGGATTCAAATATTTAAACAAGAGATCACGACATCGATAATATCATAACGCAAATTGGTGTATCAAACATGCATATTCATTTGAATTTGGGCACACGTGTAATGTTATATAGTTTATCAATATTGGTGATCCATAGATTCTTCAATAACAAACAATGCATGGTTTATATGCAATTAATGTCTAAACGGGATTACACTATATGTTGCGTGTGTGAAACACATTATACATGTTTGAGAAGTAAAAAAAACCCGCATGAAACACACATTAATTGGAGACAGTTAGCGAGGAATGCATACATCAGATTTCAACATAAAGTGGTTTCAAATATTTGAAAATCCAAATTGATGGATACAACCTTATGAATCTGAGATCATGCCATTTGTAAACCATATTTATGTATAAATGGTGTTGTCCTTTAGAAAGTATATATAAAAAATGATGTATATAGAATGTAATTCCAATTGAAAATGGATCCTGCCCAAAAAAATAGAATACAAACGGGATTCGAATTGAGTTGGCACGGTAAACGTGCACTCTGCAAAATTTGAACGAGCGGGGAAAGTCGCAGAATCACCAAAACTAAAATCATGTAGATGGAAATCACTACTCCCTATCCCTGCCACGCAAAGCCTATCTGATGGATTTCTATAGGTTTCGATAGGGGTAGGTTTGTAATTTCACCCAAACGCGCCTCTCACCCGGATTCATACACGGTGGGCGCCAAAACACAATGTGTCCTCGGTCAAAATCGACTCCCTCCCTGATTCATATTCATACAAGGTGGGCGCCGAAAACAAACTCTCGTCGGCAAATATTCGGTGTATGCGAGATTACCGTCCTACCCCCAACCGACTAGTGTTCTTTGTGATGTAGTAGAAATTTGAAACGGGGGCTAAGTTTGTAAATTTCCTCGCATTTGAGACAAGCGCGCCCTGAATACATGGTTCCCCCCTTCCTCTCTACCTCCCTTTTCCCTATTCGTACTCAGTGGGCGCCAAAACACCCTCTCCACCCCACCCTCATCTGTCCGCCGCCGTCCGCCACCCCATCCATTGCCGTCCTCCTCCACCATGCCGGAGCTGATACCCCGACGCTGCCGTCCATTACAAGAGATCGATCTCTCTCATCCACGGCTGCGGACCGGGATCCTTGCATCCCGTCCTCTCGCTTCATCCCCGCCGTCGTCCACCTTGCCGGCGCCGCTCCTACGACCGTCTCGCCCACCGCGCTACCGCCATCGCTCACCCTCCTAGATCTTCTTCCACGCCGCCGACAGCCATCGCTACCGCAGCACCGTCAAATTCTCAACAGATGTGTACATGGCGCCGCACCAGAGGCGGTACTCTTTCGTATCTGCTCAACTTATTTATCGCAGCAAGAAAATAGATCGCCACTGCTTTACTCTGATTTCTTATCTTGGTTGCGAAGTTGCCTTTGTCCAGTTTGCACCTTCAGATCCGCCATGGCACGCTCAACACCATACTCCCAATGCTTATGGTTTTCCCCTTTTATATTCCACACGAGTTAAATCACGATGAGACTAAATTTCAAAATTGGGTCACCGATTTTTTCAGAGCTCGTCGAGTTTGCGGTGCACTAAGGGGCCTCGGGTGGGGACGGTGGTTGTGGGGGCGGTGGTGGGGCCTTGTCGGACGAAGAAAACTCGACGCGGGTGGGGGCGGGGTGGGGTGGTGGAGGAACACAAAGCGGTGGGGCGGTGGTTCGGCCGTGACCCGTCTGCAATGTTCTGTATGGGAAGAATTAGAGACGAGGAAGAAGAAGGGTTAGGAGACGTAGGATCTTCATCCAACCGCCTGAAATGGTCGAGAGACAGCTAGGAGTTGCATTCTTAATGCACTCTGGTTCATCATGTGTGGGCACTACGCAACCAACATTTTATTATCCAAAATCCGCTTGCTCTTCTTTACCATGTTCCTCTTCTGTTCTTCTTTAATATGTAATCTCTCCGTTCCTAAATACAAGTCTTTGTGTAGATTCCACCATGGACTACATATGGAGCAAAATGAGTGAATCTACACTCTAAAATGTATCTGGATACATCTGTATGTGATCCATAGTGGAAATCTCTACCAATACTTATATTTTGGAACGGAGGGAGTATGATAGTAGTACAGTATGTTCCTTGTACTGAAGATGAGCAGGGACTTGCAGTGTAGAGGTCTATACGGTTGGTTGTGATGGACACTTTGAGCCTCTTTGATTCGTAGGATCTTGTAAACATAGGAATAGGATTTGTAGTGGCCTGCCCACTTGAATCCTATAAGAATAGCAAGGAAATGCTGGGAGCTGTGTCGCCTTTGAGAGTTACATCGATATTAACATCAGCACCTTCACTTGAAGAGATCTCGTATCTGAAGCCTTTCTAGCCGCATCGCAATACTAGCACATATATTCCAGCAAGTTCCACTTTGCTGATTTTACTCTGATGCTTAAGGTTTTCTTGTTATATCTACACTATGATCTGTGTAGCTGCTTTGTGTCGCACTAGCAGCAGTCCACTCTTGAAGCTAAACACTGCAATGACTTACAAAATTGGCACCAAGGCATTGAGTGCCATTCTGGATGCAATGAAACTCATACGCTCCCTGCCTGTTGATTCTTGTTCAGAATATGATCCTAATGACTATTCTAACCTTGGGGAGTCAAAGGCAGATGGCCTGTCCTGTTCACCCATCAAGGTGCCTGTTCTAATTTGGCAATGTTTTATTGATTGCGGGTATCTTGCATATGTTGTCTTGCATTTCTTCTACTTTGTTGCACCGCCATCTGCTTAGTTTACTCATCATATATGTCGAGATGCCATGCCCATCCATTATCAATACATATTCCATCTGTCATCATACCAGGTTGTGCCCTCCTCGGGGCACCCCCCAGGTGCTGCTCTGGCCTATCGGGAGTCTTCTGATCCATAAAAATCTCCAAAAGTTTCACGGTGTTTGGACTCCATTTGATATTGATTTCCTGCCATGTAAAAAACAAGCAAAAAAAAACAACTGGCACTGGGTACTGGGTCAATAGGTTAGTCCCAAAAAATGATATAAAGTTGCTATAAAATGATTGTAAAACATCCAAGAATGATAATAAAACAGCATGAATACTTCATGAATTATAGATACGTTGGAGACGTATCAGCATCCCCAAGCTTAATTCCTACTCGTCCTCGAGTAGGTAAATGATAAAAGAAATAATTTATGAAGTGTGAATGCTAGCAAAGTGCACAAGGTTGATCAATGACAATTTCAATCACTTTTCCCTAGCATCATAGCAACAATTCTTTCTCATAAAATTTCTCATGTTAAAGTAGCAACTGTTGGGGAACGTAGTAATTTCAAAAAAAAATCCTACGCACACGCAAGATCATGGTGATGCATAGCAACGGAGGGGAGAGTGTGTCCACGTACCCTCGTAGACCGAAAGTGGAAGCGTTAGCACAACATAGTTGATGTAGTCGTACGTCTTCACGATCCGACCGATCAAGTACCGAACATACGGCACCGCCGAGTTCAGCACACGTTCAGCTCGATGACGTCCCGCGAACTCTGATCCCGCAGAGCTTCAGGGGAGAGTTCCGTCAGCACGACGGCGTGATGACGGTGATGATGTTGCTACCGATGCAGGGCTTCGCCTAAGCACCGCTACGATATGATCGAGGTGGAATATGGTGGAGGGGGGCACCGCACACGGCTAAGAAATCAAGAGATCAATTATTGTGTCTAGAGGTGCCCCCTGCCCCCGTATATAAATAGGGAGGGAGAGGCCGGCCCTAGAGGGGGCGCGCCAAGTGTGGGGAGTCCTACTAGGACTCCCAAGTCCTAGTAGGATTCCCCTTTCCTTTCCGGAGTAGGAGAAAAGGAAAGAGGGGGAGAGGGAGAAGGAAAAGGGGGCTGCACCCGTTGTCCAATTCGGACCAGAGGGGGGGGGGGGCTCCTTCCTTTTGGCCTCTCTTCTCTATTCCCGTAATGGCCCAGTAAGGCCCAATACTTCTCCCCGTGAATTCCCGTAACTCCCCGGTACTCCGAAAATACCCGAATCACACGGAACCTTTCCGATGTCTGAATATAGTCGTCCAATATATCGATCTTTACGTCTCGACCATTTCGAGACTCCTCGTCATGTCCCCGATCTCATCCGGGACTCCGAACTACCTTCGTTACATCAAATCACATAAACTCATAATATAATCGTCACCGAAACTTTAAGCGTGCGGACCCTACGGGTTCGAGAACTATGTAGACATGACTGAGACACGTCTCCGGCCAATAACCAATAGCGAAACCTGGATGCTCATATTGGTTCCCACATATTCTACAAAGATCTTTATCGGTCAAACCGCATAACAACATATGTTGTCCCCTTTGTCATCGGTATGTTACTTGCCCGAGATTCGATCGTCGGTATCTCAATACCTAATTCAATCTCGTTACTGGCAAGTCTCTTTACTCGTTCCATAATACATCATCCCGTAACTAAGTCATTAGTTACAATGCTTGCAAGGCTTATAGTGATGTGCATTACCGAGTGGGCCCAGAGATACCTCTCCGACAATCGTAGTGACAAATCCTAATCTCGAAATACGCCAACCCAACATGTACCTTCGGAGACACCTGTAGAGCACCTTTATAATCACCCAGTTACGTTGTGACGTTTGGTAGCACACAAAGTGTTCCTTCGGTAAATGGGAGTTGCATAATCTCGTAGTCATAGGAACATGTATAAGTCATGAACAAAGCAATAGCAACATACTAAACGATCAAGTGCTAAGCTAATGGAATTGGTCAAGTCAATCACATCATTCTCCTAATGATGTGACCCCGTTAATCAAATGACAACTCATGTCTATGGCTAGGAAACTTAACCGTCTTTGATTCAACGAGCTAGTCAAGTAGAGGCATACTAGTGACACGCTGTTTGTCTATGCATTCACACATGTATCAAGTTTCCGGTTAATACAATTCTAGCATGAATAATAAAAATTTATCATGAAATAAGGAAATAAATAATAACTTTATTATTGCCTCTAGGGCATATTTCCTTCAGTCTCCCACTTGCACTAGAGTCAATAATCTAGATCACATCACCATGTGATTAACATCGATAGTTCACATCATCACGTGATTAACATCCATAGTTCACATCGCCATGTGGCCAACACTCAAAGGGTTTACTAGAGCCAGTGATCTAGTTCACATCGCCATGTGATTAACACCGAAAGAGTACTAAGGTGTGATCATGTTTTGCTTGTGAGAGAAGTTTAGTCAACGGGTCTGCAAAATTCAGATCCGTATGTATTTTGCAAATTTCTATGTCTACAATGCTCTGCACGGAGCTACGTTAGCTAATTTCTCCCACTTTCAATATGTATCCAGATTGAGACTTAGAGTCATCTGGACCAGTGTCAAACTTGAATATGGTGGAGGGGGGCACCGCACACGACGAACCTTTTGTCACCTCCATAATCAAGAAACATATCCTTATTCCACTAAGGATAATTTTGACCACTGTTCAGTAATCTACTATTAGATCACTATTGTACTCCCTTGCCAAACTCAGTGTAGGGTATACAATAGATCTGGTACACAGCATGACATACTTTATAGAACCTATGGCCGAGGCATAGGGAATGACTTTCATTCTCTTTCTATCTTCTGCCGTGGTCGGGCTTTGAGTCTTACTAAATTTCACACCTTGTAACATAGGCAAGAACTATTTCTTTGACGGTTCCATTTTGAACTACTTCAAAGTCTTGTCAAGGTACATACTCATTGAAAATCTTTATCAAGCGTCTTGATCTATCTCTATAGATCTTGATGCTCAACATGTAAGCAGCTTCACCGAGGTATTTCTTTGAAGAACTCCTTTCAAATACTCCTTTATGTTTTCCAGAAAATTCGATGTCGGTGTGGAACGACACCTATGGGATCACAAGAATCCCTACTACGGTTGTCGGGGCGCGGGGTTGCAAGAAGAGCAGGGCTAGTAGACAGCACAAGGATCGTTTACCCAGGTTCGGGCCGCGAGGATGCGTAAATCCCTAGTCCTGCTTTGGAGGGTGTATTTCAGAGAGTTCTTGAGCTCTCGAACTAGCTATGGTTAGTGTGTGGTTCGAAAGAGTTGATTCCTTCTCAAGTATGCCATGGGCCTCCTTTTATAGTCGGAAGGGGCTGCCACAGTGGCACACAGGAGGTGGAAAGGCGTACAGTGCGTTGAGCTTATCGCTCGTATTACCGGACAAGACGCATTTAATGCATAGCTTAGGTGTCCCCTTGTTTAGGGACGGGGGCGAGGCCCGTCCCGTCCGTCGCCACTCCTCCTCGCTTCGACACGCACCCTGGCCAGCGATGCGTGCGGTGCCATGTAGGCAGGCAGGCAACTGAGGTGGCGCGGTGGTGGAGCCTTCACGAAGATCTGCATGCCGCCACGCAGGCGCTCGATGCGTTGGCCTGGGAGCTGCATGTTGCCACACAGGTGCCTGCCCAGCTGGTTGGGCTGGCAGCTGCATGTGAATGGTGGTGGAAGCTTGGTTGGTGGCCCTGCTGGCGTCCTTGGTGAGGGCCTTGCCGGGTGGCCAGGCAAGGGTCTTGCCGTGGCGCGCTATCGTCCCCGGCAAGGGCCTTGCCGGGGGTCTGGTGGCCTTCCTCGGCAAGGATCTTGCCGAGGATCGTCGTCTTCTAATCCTCATCTGGTCTTGAGTGTTCCTTGTCTTTACAAAGATCTACATGCCACCATGGAGGTGCCTCCCGAGCCCTGGCCCAACATGATGTTGGAGACCGTGGGCTCAAGGGTGGCTCGCTCTGTTAGTGTGGGGCGAGCTGCCCCGGCAAGGGTCTTTCCGGGGCTGCTGAGGCTGCCCCGGCAAGGGCCTTGCCAGGGGAACCTGCTTCGTCCCTTTGCTCTTTGTGGTCTTGGCCTTGGCGTTGCTCTGATTGTCTTGGGCTTCGGTCTTACCTTGGCTCACCTCCCTGCTCTGCTTGGCGTGACCATAGGCGCGACTTCGACTGCCCGTGCACAGGTATAGGGGTACAAAAACGCACCCCTCTTTTTGTACACCGACAGGAGCCCCCGGGCCTGGGCCACACATAAGCGCGACACGTTGTTGGGCCAGGCCCAAAATGGTGCGCGGGTAGGCGGGGCGGTTTTTACCGCAGTAAAACTTTTCGCACGTTGCGCTTCCCACGACTCGCGTGCGCGGTGCGGCGTGGAGGGGTGTGCGTGACGTGGGCGGCATGCGTGGGGCAGTTTTCGCACGCATGCATCACGTCGTAGTAAAGAGGCGGCTCGCGCCTTCCTCATAAAAAGAGGGAGGCGTGGAGGCACGTCTCATCTACTGAATGGGGCCGGTTCGCGGTCTTCAAGGCGTCCACCCCCCACGATCATGGGGTGGGGAGAGGTTGCTTCACCCGTCCCCTTGGTTCTGCCCGTCCGCCACGCGTCCTTCATGCGCATGGGGTGGCAAGCATTGGAGGCGGGAAACCGGGCCGTCGCTGGTTGGGGCAGCGGGTCGGTCCTGATTCCCTGCGCCTCTGATGGCTGGATTGGCCGAGCGGGGCAGCCGAGCCCCGATCCCACCCCTTTATAAAGAGGGGGAAGGGGGAAGGGGGGATGGCGTCCCACACATCTTCTGTCATCTACCTCCTCTCGCTTCTGCTCCTCCCTTTGACTCGCCATGGAGAAGGGGAACCCTGGTCCTTCAACGGTGACGGCGAGGGTTGCCGCTCGACAGCGCGTCCCTCCTCCTCCTGAGCCCGCGGTGGTGGAACCGGCCGCGAGGGGAAGGGGGAGGGGGCGAGGCCGGGGTAGAGGTCGTAGTGCTCGGGGAAGAGGAGGACGGGGCGGTCTCACATGCAGCCCAGAGATAAAAACAAGGTTTCACATGCCCCAGTTTTGTTCCGGAATGCATGACAGAGGATAACAGACTTATCTAGATCTGCAGCCCCCGGCACTCTCATCCTCCTCCGGTTGGATCCTTGTACTTCTAGCCCCCGGAAACTATGGTTTGCCGGGGTTGGGACGCCGTCCGTTTTCTTTGTTCCAAGTAGCTCGACAGAAGTGCTCATGTGCCCTGCGAACCAAAAGAGGACAGAAGAGAAACAGATAGACGCGCACTGACCTCTAAGCTAGGGGTTAGTTGCTGCTGAGCACTATCAACCCTAACCAAGGAAGAGACTCGACCTAGCATGCATGCTATGACTTAGGGCGCCAGCGCTTCATTTATTTATGCTCAGGGTCTGCGCCTGGCTTTGTATGAGGGGTTACATGCCTTGCCGGCAAAGCTTGTACAAAAGGTGGCTTTCGGGAGGCCCGGCAAGCCGCGCATATATGGGTAAAACTTGCGAAGATGCTCGATGTTTCAGGAGTTGCTCACCGGGACGGCATCTTCGGTCTCAGCGGACTGCTACTGGGCACAGTGACTCAGACATTACCCGATAAGGGCCGTCCCCACTTCAAGCGTCAACTTGTTGGTATTCTTGGCCGATCGAACGCTACCAAGAACAAGGTCACTTTCCTCAAAGCTTCGGGCATGAACCTTGCGGCTATGGTAGCGGCGCAAGGCTTGCTGGTAGCGCGCTGCTTTCACAGCCACCCGAAGACGATCTTCCTCAAGGAGCGTTGCGTCATCTTGGCGCAACTGCTCTTACTCAAGCTCATCATAAGCGAGCACTCGAGGTGACCCGTATATGAGTTGTGTGGGGAGAACTGCTTCTGCCCCGTAGACCAGGGCAAAAGGTGTCTGGCTGGTGGCTCGATTTGGCGTCATCTTGATCGACCAAAGAACCGCCGGCAATTCATCAATCCAGCGCCTTCCGCTCTTGTGCAGCTTGTCAAAAGTCTTTGTCCTTAGGCCTAGCAACACTTCAGCATTCGCCCTCTCCGCTTGGCCATTGCTCTGTGGGTGTGCCATGGAAGAAAAACAGACCTTGCTGCCAAGGTCTTGAATGTATTGCATGAAGGTGTGGCTCGTGAACTACGTGCCGTTGTCGGTGATGACTCTATTTGGCACACCAAAACGGCAGACCAGTCCTTTGAAAAACTTGACACCGACCGAGCGGTCACCTTTCTCATCGCTTCCACCTCTGGCCACTTTGTGAACTTGTCGATGGCAACGTACAAGTACTCAAAGCCCCGACAACAAGGGGAAAGGGCCCAAGATGTCGAGCCCTGCATCGAGAATGGCCAGGAGAGAGGAATTGTTTGAAGGGCTTGGGCTGGTTGATGGAGCTTCTTTGAATGGAACTGACACGCTTCACACTTGGTTACTAGTGTCATCGCATCCTGGAGAGCGGTGGGCCAGAAGAAACCTTGCCGGAACGCCTTCCCGGCAAGGGCCCTCGACCCTATGTGGGAGCCACATATGCCTCGATGTATCTCCGCCAACAGCTCCAGTCCTTCCTCCCGGGGGATGCACTTCAATTTCACACCGTTTGGCCTTCTCCTGTACAGGACGTCATCGACGAACTGGTACAGGGCGGACCGACGGGCTACTTTTTCCGCTTCTTCCTGCTCCTCAGGAAGCTCCCCTGTTTGGAGGAATTGGACGGTATGCTGTGCCCATGCCGGAGCCTGGGGCTCGACGGCAAGGGCCAAAGGCATTTCTTCCGCCATGGGAGCGGCTGACTCTACGGCTAGGTTTTGACGCCCTACCAGAGTCAGTTGCTCTTGGGCAGGCTCAGCATCCGCGGCAGCACCCTTGCCGGCAGCCCCAGGGGGCTCGGTAGGAAAGTACTTGCCGGGAGCTGACTTCCTCCGCTTGTTCTGCCCCGCGCGTGGGGGCAGACAGCTAGGTGGTGCTCAGTCACCTCCCTGGGAACACCGGGGATGTTGGATGCTTGCCACGCAAACACGTCGACATTCGCCCGCAGGAAGGTGAAGAGCGCGCCTTCCTATTTGCTGTCGAGGGTGGAGCCTATGGTGAAGGCCCCTCCCGTGCCATCCTCCCTGACGGGCACCTTCTTGGTCTGCAGCGGCTCGGCTCTGGATCTCTTGCTCTTGTCGGTAGAGCTCTCTGGCACGTCCTCGACGGTAGCACAACACTCCGAGGAGGTGCGCTTGCCGGAGTGGGTGCGAGAGGTCTCGCCGGGCTTCTTCTTCCCTCCCGGGCCTTCAGCGGCGGGAGCAGGTGCTTTGACGGCAGCTGATGCAACTGCTTCCCGGTAGAGTTCGTCGGCGCAGATCAGCGCGTCCTTCTTGTCGGAGGAGACGGAGATGATGGTCAACGGCCCGGGCATCTTTAGCATGTTGCAGGCGTAGTGCGACGCCGCCATGAACTTGGCTAGTGCCGGGCGGCCGAGGATCCCGTTGTAGGGCAAGGGGATCTCGGCCACGTCGAAGATGATCCTCTCCGTCCTGTAGTTCAACTCTTCTCCAAATGTCACGGGCAATGTGACTTTTCCCTTCGGCTGGCTCCTCCTCGGATTGACCCCTTGAAACGTGCCCGTTTCCTCGAGGTCTCCATCAGGGATTTGCAACCTTTTGATCACGACAGGCGAGATCAGGTTCAGGCTGGCCCCACCGTCAACCAACATCTTGTTCACCCTGAGGTTGCGTATCGTTGGTGAGACCAACAATGGCAAACACCCGACCGCGGTGGTGCGGGCAGGGTGATCCTCGGCGTCAAATATGAGGGGTGTGCTGGACCACTTCAGCGGCTTCTGAGCGTCGAACGACGGCTCCGCTGCTGTAATCTCACGCGCCCACTGCTTGAGCTGGCGGTGAGAGGTATGCAGCGAGGCGCCGCCATCGATGCACATGGCCTCCGTAGCCTTCTGGTAACCTTGCTCACCAGACTCGCCGTCCTCGCTGTGATCATCATATTCTTGTTTCTTGCCGCGGCCCCGGGCGGGCCTCTCTTGCTGGTTGTCCTTGCCGGGGCGGCCTCCTTGGCCGCAACGCTTCTTGCCGGACCCCTCAGCACCGTCCTGGTCCTTCTCCTTGTCCCACCTTTCATACTAAGCTTTTGTCTTCTCAGCAAGCAGCTCGACTTGTCGGCAGTTCTGGAGGTCGTGGCCCTTGGTGCGGTGGATCTTACAGTATTGCTTGCCGAAGCTCCCTGGCTTGTCGGTAGCCGCCAAGGCCCGGCAGGCGGCACACCCGGCAATCTCCTTGTCGGGAGCACCTGCCTTGACCTTCTTGCTGGCACCGGTGTCGTCAGATCCCTCTACGGCAAGCACGGCCTTGCCCTTGCATTTCCTATTGCGACGCCGGCCCTTCTTCGTCAGGGTAGCTGCATCCTCATCGGTAGAGTCGGTTTCTGCACCGGCGTCTTCGTCGGGGTACTTCCTTCCCTCTTCAGCCCGAGCGCATCTATCGGCCAGAATGTAGAGCTCGGCCACATCCTTAACCTTGGTCATCGCCAGCTCCTTGCACATCTTGCAATTTGCGCACGTTCTGGTGGAATGCGCTAATCATAGCGGCGGGATGAACATAGGGGATGTTGTACTGCACCCGGCTGAATCTCTGGATGTACTTGCGCAGGGTCTCCCCTTCCTTCTGGGGAATGATATGCAGATCACTGGCCTGGCCATGAGCTTGGTGGCCTCCTGTGAAGGCGCAACCGAACTCATGGCATGATCGACCAAGAAGAAATGGAATCCACCGCAAGTGCATCAACCAAGACATCACATTGGGCTTGAGCGCCAGCCGGGAAATAGTTGGCAAGCACCTTGTCGTCATGCGAGCCCCAAAGAGCCTCGCATCGCGATGGTGTAGATGCTGAGGAACTCGGACCGATGAGTCTTTCCAGTGTACTTCTCGCTAACGTCGGGCTTGAACGTGCGGTGGGACGGCCACTGGAACTGCCTCAGCTCACAGGTAAAGGCCGGGCAGCCCACCTCCTAAGGTAGGCCACCGGAGCCCCCCGGTGCCGGGTGGTCCATAGCGGGTCCCGCCCGCTTGTCCGACTGGCGGCGCGTTTCACGCCGGCGCTTGACGGTGGTTCGGGCGTCTTCGTGAGCTCGTTCCCGAAGGACCTGGCGCTTGTCGCGGAGGGTCCGCGGGTTGGACGACGCTATGGAGATGCTATCACAAGAGTCGTCATGACGGGCCGACGCCCGCGGCGGCTGGCGAGGAGGAGGAGAGTGCACCGTGGCCGCAACTCCCCCAGTCCTCCTCCCCAAAGATGCGGTGGTTTCGGTGGAGCGCCGACCGAGGGTCTGCCGTCGCAGATCGTCTTTGTTGGCGACGGCGACGAGGCTCCGGATGGTGGCCCTCCATTCGTCAAGCTTCTCCGAAGCAGGAGGGAAGTCGAGGAGCAGCTGCGCGCGCGCCAAAGCTTCTGCCGGCGTGGGCGGCGGCGACAGCTGCGTGGATTGCGGCGCGCTTCGACTTCTACCTACGTTAGAAGGAGCTCCGTCACGACCCAGCGGTTGCGTGCCCTTTTCGCCAGCGCTTCGACGGGCGTGTTGAACCCCTTCATCCTGCGGACGATGCACGGGGCTCTTCCCACGGCGGTGCCCAGGGTCACCAACGCGGTGACGCTGCTCGACGCACACACCATGGGAAGAGCGTGCAATGGCCGCTGGTGTGGGCGTCCCGGAGGTCGCTGCACCGCCCGGAGGTGGCACTACGACATCCCTGGAGGACCCCGTGCCACCTGCGGGGGGCCCAGCTATAGGATCGGAAGTATGTCTAGAGGGGGGGGTGATTAGACTACTTGACCAAATAAAAATCTAGCCTTTTCCCAATTTTAGTTCTTGGCAGATTTTAGCTATCTTAGCACAAGTCAAGCAATCTCCACACAATTCAAGCAAGCATGCAAAAGAGTATATGAGCAGCGGAAAGTAAAGCATGCAACTTGCAAGAATGTAAAGGGAAGGGTTTGGAGGATTCAAACGCAATTGGAGACACGGATGTTTTGTCGTGGTTCCGATAGGTGGTGCTATCGTACATCCACGTTGATGGAGACTTCAACCCACGGAGGGTAACGGTTATGCGAGTCCACGGAGGGCTCCACCCATGAAGGGTCCACGAAGAAGCAACCTTGTCTATTCCATCACGGCCGTCGCCCTCGAAAGACTTGCCTCACTAGCGGTAGATCTTCACGAAGTAGGCGATCTCCTTGCCCTTACAAACTCCTTGGTTCAACTCCACAATCTTGTCGGAGGCTCCCCAGTGACACCTAGCCAATCTAGGAGACACCACTCTCCAAGAAGTAACAAATGGTGTGTTGATGATGACCTCCTTGCTCTTGTGCTTCAAATGATAGTCTCCCAACACTCAACTCTCTCTCACAGGATTTGGATTTGCTAGAAAGAAGATTTGAGTGGAAAGCAACTTGGGGAAGGCTAGAGATCAAGATTCATATGGTAGGAATGGAATATCTTGACCTCAACACAAGTGTAGGTGGTTCTCTCTCAGAACATGTGTATTGGAAGTGTAGATGTGTTCTGATGGCTTTTTTCACGAATGAAGAGTGGGTGGAGGGGTATATATAGCCTCCACACAAAATCTAACCGTTACACACAATTTGCTAAACTCGGTGGGACCAAATGGTTAAACTCGGTCGGACCGATTCAGCAAACCTAGTGACCGTTAGGATTTTCGGTGGGACTGACATGCATCTCGGTAGGACCGATATGGTTAGGGTTCGGGCATAACGTAATCTCGGTGTGACCGATTACACAAACTCGGTGGGACCGATTTTGGTAATAAGCTAACCAGAGAGTTGGTCAGGTAAACTCGGTGGGACCAGTTCGCTCTTTTCGGTGAGACCGAGATGTTATGAAAGGGAAACAGAGAGTTTGCATTGCAATCTCGGTGGGACCGGTCGCTCACTTCGGTTAGACCGAAATGTTACAAAGGGGAAACAGAGAGATTGCAATTCCATCTCGGTGAGACTGAGATCCCTATCGGTGAGACCGATTTGGCTAGGGTTTGTGGCAGTGGCTATGACATTTGAAACTCGGCCGGATATAAAGAATCGGTGGGGCCGAGTTTGACTTTTGGTTTAGATCAAATGAGGATGTGGGAAGGTAGTTGAGGGTTTTGGAGCATATCACTAAGCACTTTGAGCAAGCAAGCCATTAAGCAACACCTCATCCCTCCTTGATAGTATTGGCTTTTTCTATAGACTCAATGTGATCTTGGATCACTAAAATATAAAATGTAGAGTCTTGAGCTTTAAGCTTGAGCCAAACTTTTTGTCCTTCGAATTTTGAGGGATCCACTTTCCTCATCCATGCCATGCCATTCATTGAGCTTTTCCTGAAATATTAATCTTGGAATAATGTTAGCTCAATGAACTATATGTTGTTAGGAATTACCAAAACCACCCAGGGATAGCACTTTCAATCTCCCCCTTTTTGGTAATTGATGACAACATATAGATCAAAGCTTCGACAAATGATAATAAGAGTGAAAAATATTGTCGCTTTGAGAAGTATGTGAAAAGCAAGAGCTCCCCCTAAATTTGTGCATATCTTAAGATTTGCTTTGGACTGCAAATGCACAATGAGTTAGGATCATGGGTTACTCTTCCATGTCACAAACATCTTGGTGGAGCGCTCAAAATGATAAGAATTAAATACATGCACTCATCACCAAGCAAAGTGAATGATTAAATAGGGATAACATGATAGTATCATCCAACAAGCATAAGTGTAGCTAATGATCAACCATATGATCATCAAAGTCTCACAGCTAATAGCATAGTATCTCAAGCAAACAAAGTTCAACCAAGAAGACAAGAGAGAACAAAAGCAAACAAACTCTCTCTCTCTCTCTCTCGAAGCCTATGATCTATACATTTTTCTCCCCCTTTGGCAACAAGTTACCAAAAAGTTCATAGAAAATGCATAGCACTAAAACGACTCTCAGGCTTGGTCTTCAGGTGGTCGAGTCTGGATAACGCCGAGGACGAAGGCTTCAGTTGAAGTAGATGGAGCTGGAGCTGGTGTAGGTGCTGGAGCTGGTGGCGCTAACGTTGTAGCTGGTGCAGATGAAGTGGCTCTGGTGTTAGTTACTGGCGCTGCAGACGATCTCTGAGCTCTCGGCACTCTGGCAAATGCATCAGTTGTTGTTTTGCCCTTCCTCTCCTGCATGTCATCCTGTAGTTGCTCCACAACAGACTGAATCTCAGTTACTTTCACATCTAAGTCATAGAACTTTTGTTGCATGATTCTTTCCAAGCTCTCTTGGTTTCAAGTCAGGGTGGCCAGTCCTTTCTCAATCCTCAGAGTTGATGCTATCAGATAACCGAGCTGCTCCTGCTTGTTCTTCAGAAAGTACTCAGATGCCTCCTCTTGAGTTGGCATCTTGGCAGCCTTCTCCATCTTTTCCTTCTCCTTCTTTGCTTGAGCTTGTACTGATGATGGTTCATTCTCATTCATCACAACTTGATTGTCCTCAAAATCTGGATGGATGGGCAAGTGTTCCTTATCCAACAGGTATGTGCCTGCGCCCATCTTCAAGTTAATCAATTCCTGAATATGTGGGGCATATCCACAACTTCTCTTCTGATCAGCTGCTGTCCTCTTGATAGTCTCAACTATGAGGCTCATGACCTTGAACTTCTGTGGCACATCAAATATATGTAGCAAGTTAATTGCGCGCCCTCTGATCATGTTGTGGTCACCTGACTTGGGCAAGAGAGTGTGCCTTAGGATCCAGTTGATTGTAGGCAGCCCTGACAGAAGAAAGTGGACTCATCCAAACTTGAAAGTCTCAAGAGCTTTGTCTGGGATCTCCTTATACATGTTTGACATGGAATTGTGATCCATCTTCTTCTTGGCATAAACATCCAAGTCATATTCTTGCTCTTCTGGGGCATTGATCAACTGAGCCCATTCCTCAATAGTTGATTGGTACCTTGTACCTTCAGACATCCATACTATCCTGCTATCTGGATAGAAATGTGTTGTGGAGTAAAATTGCATTATGAGCTCCTCATTCCACTTTGTGAGCTTCTGCCCAACAAAGTCTGCAACTCCACAAGCACTGAAGCTGTCATACACTCCAGGATATTGTTCTTCATTTTCCTTCATGTAGGTCCAGTCGACCCACCTCATATCACACGCTATGGGTTTCTTGTCCAGCAACACTGTCTCATAGAAGTCTTGTTGTTCCTTTGTGTGGAACCTGTAATCAACAGCAGTCCTTCTCCTTGTAGCATATGGATCTGTCTCTCTCCATTTCCTCAGCCCTGAATCTCTCCTGATCTTCATGTTCTCAGCCACAGGATGAGCATCGTTGTGGTCTGGAATCTTGGGTTTGAGCTTCCTCAGAACTTGTCCTTCATCATCTTCCTCGTGACAACATCGAACCTTTGGGGCCTTGTTCTTCTCAGCAGCTGGTATACTCCTGGTGTTCCTCTTAGGTGCACTCTTGGGCTTGGAGGCAGCTTTGGGTGCTTCTTTGGGCTTTGAAGATGTAGCAGCCCCTGGCCTTATAGCATCACCCATTAGCTTTTGTGCCTTAGGTGCTGGTGCAACAACCTATTCCTCTTCTTCTTCAGAATCTCTCCTCATGGAGGGTTTGCCAAGAACTCTGGCAGTAGTGGTTCTGACTCTCTTTTTCTTTTTGTCTTGGCCAACAGCTTCCTCTTCTGACTCCATGGTAAACTTCAGGGTTTCTCCAGTGGCAACCTTCCTAGGTTTAGAAGTGGGAACTCTCCTTGCAGGTACCTTCTTCTGCATACCTGGCTTTGTGGCTGCAGCTAAGCCATATTCCTTCTTGAGCACTTTATTCTTTGAAGTGGCTTCCTCTTCCTCTGCCACATAATCTTCATCTTCAGACTCTGAAGTCCTTTTCTTGCTTGCTCTAGTGGCAGCCTTTGGCAAGTTGCTTGGAGTACTTCTACTACCCTCATGTGAGCTGCTAGAGGGACTAGTGCCCTCACTCAAGTGAACCTGCTCCTCTGACTTGTTCTGGCTGTCACTTTGGTCAGACATGTTGCAAGCACTGACTGCAGACCCTGTGAATAGATTGTAGATGAGATAGAGTAGATGAGCATCACAAAATGCAGAGATTTTTGCAAAAGAATGAGTCGAAGACTTAGTTTTAGTTTTCCACAGAAAGCATTTCGGATCAACCGATTTGCAAACTCGGTGATACCGAAGCAGCTGTTGGAACCAAAACTAGTGAACTCGGTCAGACCGAGTCACAGTTCGGTGGCACCGAGACTGCTAGGGTTTCACAAAGTCCTGAACTCGGTCACACTGATTTGCAATTCTCGGTCAGACCGAGAACCACATGTGCAATGGCCTTGGCCAAATCGGTGGAACCGAGTTCTGCAACCAGTGGAGTGCGAGATGGTTTCATGGAAACCTAACCCTAAATTTTCGATTTAATTCTAATCTACGGAGTGTTTTGACTGGATAGAAGTGTTTCAATCGTGGCAAGAATCATAATGAACACAATGTGCTAGGAATCGAACGGGGATAGCACTGTGATCGAGTCCATACCCTAGTTCGGCGATGAACTCGCTACAGCGGCAACGGCGGCGGAGACCAGCGACAGGAGGCAGCTGGCGACGAGGAGGACGATCCGGAGACCCAGGAGGCAGAGCGAGCTATGTGCGGGCGAAGAGGTTTCAGAGAAATTTCCAAAATTTTGCCCGTGAATATATATAGCCCGACCCTGTCGGTGTGACCGAGTGGAACAACTCGGTGGCACCGAGATGCATAACTGTTGAAAGTTACAGCAACTCGGTGTGACCGAAAAGTTCAAATCGGTTGCACCGAGCTGAAAACCTAGATCGACTTAGTGATCTCGGTATGACCGAAATGGAGGAATCGGTTAGATCGAAACACACAAAGAAGTTTTGGAAGTTTAAGTCTATGACAAATCGGGGACTCCGAGTGCTCCTCACACAGAGTGGTTCGAATATGACTTGATCAAAATTTGTGATGTAGCATGAATAGAGTTTGAGACGAGAAAGCATAGATAGCTAGAGAGGGTTCTTAGGCATTCTTGTCCATCCACTTGGCAAAAGAAAAGAAAACCAATCAATCAAAACAACAAGTGGATGTCCTCGAATGATTAAAATATGCAATCAACATGCTCACACAATAAAATGGCAATTGAAATATGTGGCAAATCATGCACAATCAATTCTAGCATCTATCAAACAATTTGCGATGACTAGGTCATCTATATATGAGTATATTGACTTAGGAGTCAAATGAGAACATTTGATCATAGGTCATACTCATCGTTTAAGCACAAGTGGGGTTACCACTTTTACATAAAGCATTGTTGTGTTCACACCATTAGAGTTGCTTTAGCTCAATTTTTAGAGTAAAGCCCCCCCTAGATGTGATATCCCCCCTAAGAGGGATGAACTAACCTTGGGTTTTGTCGATGATGACTTCATGTAGATGTTGAAGATGTGGATGCTCAATGTTGATGTAGATCATTTGGAGCTATCCATTGGAGTGAGTTGCAATTTCAATACCTACACGGGTTAGTCCCACAAGGAACAAACAAGGATATCCATAGACATAGAGTGAAGCGCACACAAGATGATGTCTATGAAAGCTTTTAGGTTACCTTGTCCCTTGTCTTACCAACAAGAGGGTTTATGAATCCTTGAACTAGTGCAAGATGTGGAAGTTGATTGCACTTGTTCTTTCCAAGATGATAAGAGTGAAATATGTTGGCGGAATCACCCTCAAGAACTCTCTAGTTCTTCTTCTTCTGGATCCACACCATCTTGATGGGAATCCTCGGAGTTGTAGTTGTACTTGATGAAGTGGAACTTGAAGTAGTCTTGGGAACCCATTTGACCAAGGCCTTAGGAGCTTCTTCAAATGCATCAATTTCCTCTTGAAGCTTGTCCTTGCCTTTTGCTTGTGGTCTTGTGGTGGAAGATCATCTTGAGCTTGTGTCCCTTTGAAAGAAGTAGGATCATACTTCTCTTGTTGAGGAACAAACTTCGTCTTGGGGTATTGATCTTCTTCCCACTCAACTCCATTGGCATTGAACTTTCGTTCAAAACCAACACCTTGATTCTTCCGGTGCCTTCCTTGCTTGCGTACAATTTCCTCGAATTGCTTACTTCCGGCAAGACTCTTGTAAACACCTTTCTCTATAATTCCCTTCAATAAGCTATTTTCTTGCTCAAGTGTAACTTGGCTAAGATAATCATTAGTGGAATCAAGAGAACTACTAGAAGCAACAATATTGGATTTAGCATGATCATTGTTACTACTGGAGGAAGAATCTTTCTTGTTCTTGTTACTAGACTTGACTTGAGGCATGTAAGTGGTTAAGAGTAAACACTTGGCAATGTAAGAAGAACTTTTCTTATGAAGATCATCATTGATTGCTTTTAAGAACTCATGCTCTTGCTCAAGATTGAGCTTTTCAAAGCGTAATTTCTCATGAGTCCTTAAAAGTTCTCGATGATCTCCTAAGATAGTTTCATGAGCTAACTTAAGAGCGTTTAGTTCTTTAGTTAGAGACTCAATCTTCTCCTTATCATTGTCATTCGTTTTATCTTGATTAGCATGATTAATTGACGTTTCATCATAGTATTCATCACTAGAGTTGTCAACAAGTAAATCATCATCACCTAACAAGTCATCTTCATCACTATTGAAATCAACATACTCGGGGTGTGATACCTTTGGGCCTTTAGCCATGAAGCATGTTCCAACTCCTTCATTTGGTGAGTCAAATATGTCGTATGAGTTGGTTGTCACAAGAGCTAGACCGGCAACACCTTCATCTTGAGTATATTCGGAATCAGAGTGATAGCTTCTCTCGGAGTGGTTGTCGGAGTCGGAGCCGGATATCCATTCACCAACATGAGCTTGATGTCTTCGTTTTGTGTAGCTCCTTGATGACTTGTCCTTTCTTTCCGAATCCTTGCTTCTCCGTGAGGGTCTTCATTCATAACGATCATCTCAACTCCTTCTTTCTCTAGATGGTGATTCTTCTCTTCTACTTCTTCTCTTGGGAGAATCTTCTCTTCTCTTGTAGGGGGCCGTACACTCATTGGAGTAGTGTCCGGGCCTTCCACAATTGTAGCAGTTTTGCTCTCGACTAGAAGATCTTTTGTCATTGTAGGACCATGACTTGGAGCTTCTATCTTTGCTTCTATTCTTGTAGAACTTGTTGAAGTTCTTCACCATTAAGCTCAATTCCTCATTGAAGGTTTGTTTCTCACTTGATGTTGTGGGGGCTTCACATGAGGCTTTGTAAGCACCACTTGATTTGTTGTGAAGTTCCTCTTTATCCTTGAGTGACATCTCATGAGCAACAATTCTTCCGATGACTTCCGTTGGCTTGAGATCTTCGTAATTTGGCATCATTTGGATCAATATGCACACGGCATCATATTTTCCATCCAAGGCTCTTAGGATCTTCTTGATGATGAATCTATCGGTCATCTCTTCACTCCCTAAGCCGGCAATCTCATTTGTGATAAGAGCAAGCCTAGAGTACATTTCAGCGACACCTTCACCATCCTTCATTTTGAATTTGTCAAGTTGACTTTGAAGCACATCCAATTTGGATTCCTTGACGGAGTCGGTACCTTCGTGCATATCAATCAAAGTATCCCAAATTTCCTTTGCATTCTCAAGACGGCTGATTTTGTTGAATTCTTTGGGGCACAATCCGTTGAAGAGGATATCACAAGCTTGAGTGTTGTATTGCAGCATCTTCAAATCTTCCGCGGTAGCTTCACGGTTCGGTTCTTTCCCATCAAAGAATTCACCTTGCAAACCAATACACACAATAGCCCAAACGACGGGTGTCGGTGTCAAAACCGGCGGATCTCGGGTAGGGGGTCCCGAACTATGCGTCTAGGTGGATGGTAACAGGAGACAAGGGACACGAAGTTTTACCCAGGTTCGGGCCCTCTCGATGGAGGTAACACCCTACGTCCTGCTTGATTAATATTGATGATATGGGTAGTACAAGAGTAGATCTACCATGAGATCAAGGAGGCTAAACCATAGAAGCTAGCCTATGGTATGATTGTTGTATATTGCGTGTTGTCCTACGGACTAAAACCCTCCGGTTTATATAGACATCGGAGACGGTTAGGGTTACACAAAGTCAGTTACAATGGTAGGAGATCTAAATATCCGCATCGCCAAGCTTGCCTTCCACGCCAAGGAAAGTCCCTTCCGGACACGGGACGGAGTCTTGAATCTTGTATCTTCATAGTCCAGGAGTCCGGCTGAAGGTATAGTCCGGCCATCCGGACACCCCCTAATCCAGGACTCCCACAGTAGCCCCCGAACCAGGCTTCAATGACGATGAGTCCGGCGCTCAGGTTGTCTTCGGCATTGCAAGGCGGGTTGTCCTTCCAGATTTCGTGTACCTTCTCCCCTCCGCGAGTAGTCATCAGAGCGCATCCAGCAAAGGTCCCTTCCACCATGGCCGGCCATCGTAACTCCTCCTCTCGCCCTTCCAGTCCTAAGCCTGGAGACTAGGAGAGCTGCTCCATCCTGCATAGCGAGCTAGTATCGCTTCAGACCCAGGGATTCCTCCCTCCGGCCTATATGGTCCCGGTCCGAGCCGGACTCGCCACCTATAATGGCGGAGAGCAAGCGGAGAGCACCCCCAACCAAAGGAGAGTGGGTATGCCTTGTCCCTTATCTAATAAGGGGACTTGGATTTCCAATTCATACGTTTCTCCGGGGGCTTCTGGAGTTCTATGGACTCCAGCTGCACAACCTCACGCCTGCCTCTATATTGCATATCGCGGGCTTCGTTGCCCTTTGCGAGCTGTTCTTGGGTGTTGAGGCTCATTTCGCACTGTGGAAGAGGCTATTTTGCCTGGTGCCCCGTTCTCAGGAGGGGTCAATATATCAAGTGGGCGAAGCCGAAGTGTGGCGCATCGCCGGGACCGGATATCTATCCGGAACCCCAAAGAAGGCATCAGAGAACTGGCCTTCAGAATGGTTTTATATGGAGGATGTCCCGCTGCCGGATCCTATTCGGATCGGCCTCCTTGAATTCAACAGCGCTCCCCTGAAGAAGCGCCTAAGCTGGCGTCCACGGAGCTCTCAGAGAGAAGGTGACAGGGACGTCCTCTACCTGATGGGCCGGATAAGACTATTGGCTCATTCCGGACTAACCATGATCGGAGTCATGCCCATATGCATCATGCGAGGGGTGCAGCCGCTTGATAGAGGCCACCCCATGTGGGACTTCAACGGGGAGGATGACGCTACCCGTTACGGCCGTAAGGGGCCGGACTCGGCTGCCACTCTGGTAAAGATCTTGTCCACTTTGTACAAGGGAGAAGAGGAGGAATTCCTCCGTGTCAACCCACAGGGTGGATTTACTATGTACAATCCTCCAAGTTGGGTAAGCAGACAATTTCACTTGCCCATCCATTTTATATTCCCATGATTAAATATATAGTCTAACAATTTCAACGCAGGAAATGCGTCAGGAAGTAAAGGACATAAACAGCCGTCCTCCACAGCCCGAAGATCCAGAACGGTCCCTCGATCCGGCCTTCGAAGAGGACGCGGACATATCGGTGGAGTTGATTGATGGGGTGTTTTATCAGCTGAACAAGGACAATGCCTTGGTGGCCATTATAGTCGATTACCCAAGGTTAATCCCGGCCTCCCAGGTAACTGAGACCGAAGCCCCAGCACTTTGGAAAGGGATCCATCCTCACGTGTTTTCAGTTTTCCTGACAACAACCGTGTTTTGCAGGGGAGGTTCCTAAGGCGGGAGACCGAGCCTGCGGTGGCTAGCCAACGTGGGGCTGCAGGGCCCCGTGGGGAAAAAGGAATGTAGTCCGGACTGAGGCGCCGGCGCAAAGGTATAGCGCACCTTTTTGTTCCCAGGTGTTATTCCTTCAAGGCATATTAACACTCGTGCTCAGTGCGGGACAAAGAGGCCTCGCCAGACTATATCCGGAGAGGCTGCCAATCGCGCCTCCACCAGCCGGGCTCCACAGCCCGGTCCGGAGGCGGAGGCGAACACGAGGCACGCACCGGACGCTCCTCCGACAGAGGATGCGGACAGGCTGTCTGCCACCCATTCCGAGGTGGAGAGTGCCATGAATCACCGGCGCCGCCGGACAGTTCTTCGCACGCTTGTTTCTCCCAAGAGGCGTTGGATGCCTTCAATTCGGGAGATGCGTATCTCCGTGCCGCTCAAAACGGTCTAGCCAGAGCCACGGAGCAATATGTAGAAGACATACGGGTGAGAAAATTTGATAGTTATATGGATCAGTAGCCCCCGAGACTTGAAACAGTTAGAATAACTGATTTAAGGATCATCTAACATGCAGGCTCTTTCAGAGAAGAATACCCAACTGTCTCAAGAGCTAAAAGAGTGCAAAGCCCAACTTGAGGCCGCACTAGCCGCGACAGGGGAGCCCAAGGGGACCCCCTCTGGTAATATATGCTTCAAAAAGATAAGTATTATGCGAAATGTGGCGTATGTGCTAATCTGACAAATGATATTGCAGATGGCGCCGGACTGGATCCGGAAAAGCAACAACTTCTGTGCCAGTTAGAGGCTGGTGAGAGCGTGCTGACAAAGGTGAGGCGGGAGAAGAATGATCTTCAGGATGCCAACACCAAGCTGGACGTCGAACTAAAAGATGTTCGTGCCCAGCTGTCGAACTCCACTAAGGAGAATCAACGGCTTCGACGCGGCATATTTAGTAAGTGCTTAAACAAACTCTGAAAAGGGAGTTCGGCGAGGAAGTCGACTAACAGAGTTATGTCTGTAGGTATTCTAACAGGTCGTCCTGCAGAAGAGATGCCCGGTTCTACGGGTGACCTTCTTCCCGAGCTTTCGCAACTACACGAGCGAGTTCGGCAGGCGATGCGAGGCGTTGCCCAAGCCTTATGGCCTTCCCACTCCATGCCCGAGGGTCTTGGAGAGCTTGCAGAGAAGCTGAAGGGAGCTCGGCGGCGCTTCCAGTTGTGGAAGATATCGGCCTGCCGTCAAGGCGCTGGGGAGGCCTGGGCCATGGTGAAGACACGGTACACAAAGTCTGACCCAAACCACATGGCCGAGGTCGGACCTGTGGGGCCTGATGGGAAGGAGATCCCTGTAAGCTTAGTGTACGGCCAAGTAGAATTGGCCGCAAAGTATTCCCAGCAGGACTGTAAGCTAGACAGCCTATTGGATGGTATTGAAGAGGAATACGATCAGTCATAATGACTATGTAATTTTAATTGACATATGTAATGCCTTCTAGCCAGATTGTAGATTGTTTGTCGTTGCCGACCTTTTCGCTTCGACCTCGGGACCTGACGGTCTGTAGTGTGTCCGAATACCCTTGTGGTTATATAGGAACCGGGGTATGCATGGAGACCAGGCGTAGGGGTCATTACTGCTTTATCAGACAAGTGCCCAACTAGTTATGTTATATTACATGGTTAGTAAGAAACATTGTCCAGGGAGAATAGTTCCGTTAGGGGTTCCTTTCCCTGGGGGGGCATGCCCTAAAGTGCATGTCCGGACTGCGAAAAAAGAGAGACGCAGAAAAAGCATCTGGGGGCACATAAATAAATAAGTAAAAGGTCATCTTTAGTTCACCGACCGAATACTCCCTTAAGAACGCTAGCTTTCGGCTTCACCCAGTCTGAGGTACACATCCGGCTGACCCGGCAGTAACAATCGCAGAGGTGCTCCCTTTACCACCTAGCCGAACAATCGGGAACGTAGGGGTAAGCACATGAGCCAAGCAACCCAGCTTGGCCAAAACTTAAGTCATATCGATGCATATAATGGTGAATAAAAGGTACATGTGGAAGTTTGACACATGTGTTGGGCATGAAGCCCGTATAAATAAGCTTCTGTTTAAAGAAGCCCCCAGGTTTAGTGAGCGCGGGTAGCGCGTCACTTGATGAGCCTTTAAGGGCTATAAGAGAGAAAAAGGGGGGAAGGAGAGAAATGTAGGACAGAAAATGTAAAAAATGGACAGAGGAAAGAGACAAACACAGAGTCCGGCGCTAGGCGTAGAATCTTCGGAGACGGGCTGCGTTCCATGAGTTCGGCTCGAGTCGGTTATCCGAGGCATCTCGCAGGCGGTACGCTCCACCAGTCAGGACTTGGTCAATTATGAAGGGACCTTCCCACTTGGGCTTGAGTTTGTCCATTTTCTTGTCCGGCAGGCGCAGAACTAATTCGCCAACGTTGTAGTTTTTGGCCCGCACTTCTCTGCTTTGATATCTTCGAGCTTGCTGTTGATAGAATGCGGAACGGGCTTTTGCCACGTCATGCTCCTCCTCCAAGGCGTCCAAACTGTCCTGCCGATCGAGCTTGGCTTCTCTTTCTTCGTACATGCGCACTCGAGGTGATTCATGAATTATGTCGCAGGGCAAGACTGCCTCTGCGCCGTACACCATAAAAAATGGTGTGTATCCGGTGGCGCGATTCGGAGTGGTCCGTAGCCCCCAGAGTACGGAGTCTAGCTTCTCTACCCAGTGCGTGTTAGATTCCTTAAGGGACCACACTAATCTGGGTTTGATGCCGCTCATGATAAGACCATTTGCACGTTCGACCTGACCGTTAGTTTGTGGGTGATAGACGGAAGCATAATCGAGCTTGATCCCCTTGTTTTTGCACCGGAGTTTTACCTCATCGGCCATAAAGTTCGTGTCGTTATCAGTGATGATGATGTGGGGGACGCCATAACGGTGTACGACCCCGGATATAAAGTCTATCACCGGTCCGGATTCGGCCGTTTTAACAGGCTTGGCTTCTATCCATTTGGTGAACTTGTCCACCATGACCAGTAAGTATTTTTTCTTGTGGGTTCCTCCTTTAAGGGGTCCAACCATGTCAAGCCCCCAGAACGCGAAGGGCCAGGTGATGGGGATAGTTTGGAGGGCGGTAGGTGGCATATGGCTTTGGTTTGCAAAAAGCTGGCAACCGATGCATCATTGGACCAAGTCCTGAGCGTCTGCCCGGGCCGTCGGCCAATAAAAGCCTGTGCGGAAAGCCTTTCTTACAAGGGACCGGGCTACAGCGTGATGACCACCGAGTCCGGCATGAATTTCAGCCAGCAAGTTTTGCCCTTCCTCTTCGGAGATGCATCTTTGAAGGACTCCGGTAGTGCTTTTCTTATAAAGTTCTCCCTCATGGACTTTATAGGCATTAGATTGTCGCACTATGCAGTGTGCCTCATTTTGGTCCTCTGGGAGCTCCTGCCTAGTAAGGTAGGCTAGGAATGGTTCTGTCCACGGGGCGATGACGGCCATTATTACGTGGGCTGAAGTTGTAATTTCATTGGGAGAGCCTCCGATTATGTCAGATTGTTCGGCGTCGGGCAGTGCGGTTGGGTCCGGGCTAGTATTACCAGGTTCCCCTTCCCATACTACGGATGGCTTGAATAGCCTTTCCAAGAAGATGTTGGGGGGGGGGGGGGGTACTGCATCGCGTTTTGCGCCGATGCGTGCCAGGACGTCTGCCGCCTGATTGTTTTCCCGGGCTATATGGTGAAATTCAAGTCCCTCGAACCGAGCTGACATTTTTAATACGACATTGCGGTAAGCTGCCATTTTTGGATCCTTGGCATCGAAGTCTCCATTTATTTGGGATATCGCGAGGTTTGAATCCCCGTGCACCTATAGGCGTTGAATGCCCACGGATACTGCCATCCGGAGACCATGTAAAAGGGCCTCGTATTTGGCTGTATTGTTGGAGTCTGTGTACATAATCTGGAGTACATATTGAACTGTGTCTCCTGTGGGGGACGTCAAGACGACACCAGTGTTGGGGAACGTAGTAATTTCAAAAAATTTCCTACGATCACGCAAGACCATCGTGACGGCATAGCAACGAGAGGGAAGAGTGTCCGTCCACGTACCCTCGTAGACCGAAAGCGGAAGCGTTATAACAACGCGGTTGATGTAGTCGTGCGTCTTCACGATCCGACCGATCCAAGCACCGAACGTCACGGCACCTCCGAGTTACGCACACGCTCAGCTCGATGACGATCCCGGACTCCGATCCAAAGCAAAGTGTCGGGATGAGTTCCACAAGACGACGGCGTGGTGACGATGATGATGCTCCACCGACGCAGGGCTTCGCCTAAGCTCCGCGACGATATGACTTCTCCGGCGCAGGCTTCGCCTAAGCTCCGCGACGATATGACCGAAGTGGAATATGGTGGAAGGGGGCACCGCACACGGCTAAGGAAAGATCCGTAGATCAACTTGTGTGTCTTGGGGTGCCCCCTGCCCCCGTATATAAAGGAGCCAAGGGGGAGGGGGCTGGCCGGCCAAGGGGAGGCGCGCCAGGGAGTTCTACTCCCTCCGGGAGTAGGATTCCCCCTCCAATCCTAGTTGGAATAGGATTCACCGGAGGGGGAAAGAGAGAGGGGCGGCCCCCTTTCCTAGTCCTAATAGGACTAGGGAAGGGGGCGCAGCGACCACCTAGGGCTGGCCCTCTCTCCTTTCCACCAAGGCCCACTATGGCCCATATAGTTCCCGGGGTTCCGGTAACCTCCGGTACTCGATAAATTCGATTTCACTCGGAACCATTCAAGTCCAAACATAGGCTTCCAATATATCAATCTTTATGTCTCGACCATTTCGAGACTCTTCGTCATGTCCGTGATCACATCCGGGACTCGAACAACCTTCGTGCATCAATACTTATAAACTCATTATGAACTGTCATCGAAGCGTTAAGCGTGCGGACCCTACGGGTTCGAGAACTATGTAGACATGACCTAGAACCATTCTCGGTCAATAACCAATAGCGGAACCTGGATGCCCATATTGGTTCCTACATATTCTACGAAGATCTTTATCGGTCAAACCGCATAACGACATACGGTTGTTCCCTTTGTCATCGGTATGTTACTTACCCGAGATTCGATCGTCGGTATCCAATACCTAGTTCAATCTCGTTACCGGTAAGTCTCTTTACTCGTTCGTAATACATCATCTCACAACTAACTCATTAGTTGTAATGCTTGCAAGGCTTAGGTGATGTGTATTACCGAGAAGGCCTAGAGATACCTCTCCGACAATCGGAGTGACAAAACCTAATCTCGAAATACGCCAACCCAACAAGTACCTTTGGAGACACCTGTAGTACTCCTTTATAATCACCCGATTCGTTGTGGACGTTTGGTAGTACCCAAAGTGTTCCTCCGGTAAGCAGAGTTGCATAATCTCATAGTTACGAGGAACATGTATGGGTCATGAAGAAAGCATTAACATACTAAACGATCAAGTGTTAAGCTAACGGAATGGGTCATGTCAATCAGATCATTCTACTAATGATGTGACCTTGTTAATCAAATAACAACTCCTTGTTCATGGTTAGGAAACATAACCATCTTTGATTAACAAGCTAGTCAAGTAGAGGCATACTAGTGACATACTGTTTGTCTATATATTCACACATGTATTATGTTTCCGGTTAATACAATTCTAGCATGAATAATAAACATTTATCATGATATAAGGAAATAAATAATAACTTTATTATTGCCTCTAGGGCATATTTCCTTCAGTCTCCCACTTGCACTAGAGTCAATAATCTAGATTACAAAGTAATGATCCTAACACCCATGGAGTCTTGGTGCTGATCATGTTTTGCTCGTGGAAGAGGCTTAGTCAACGGGTCTGCAACATTCAGATCCGTATGTATTTTGCAAATCTCTATGTCTCCCACTTGGACTTGGTCCCGAATGGAATTGAAGCGTCTCTTGATGTGCTTGGTCCTCTTGTGAAATCTGGATTCCTTTGCCAAGGCAATTGCACCAAGATTGTCACGTAAGATCTTCATCGGTCCCGATGCACTAGGTATGACACCTAGATCGGAAATGAACTCTTTCATCCAGACTCCTTCATTCGCTGCTTCAAGCAGCTATGTACTCCGCTTCACATGTAGATCCCGCCACGACGCTTTGTTTAGAACTGCACCAACCGACAGCTCCACCGTTTAATAAAAACACGATCCGGTTTGCGATTTAGAATCGTCCGGATCAGTGTCAAAGCTTACATCGACGTAACCATTTACGACTAGCTCTTTGTCACCTCCATATACGAGAAACATATCCTTAGTCCTTTTCATATTTCAGGATGTTCTTGACGCTGTCCGATGATCCATTCCTGGATTACTTTGGTACCTTCCTGCCAAGCTTATAGCTAAGCATACGTCAGTCTGGTACACAGCATTGCATACATGATAGAGCCTATGGCTGAAGCATAGGAACATCTTTCATTTTCTCTCTATCTTCTGCGTGGTGGGGCATTGAGTCTTACTCAATCTTACACCTTGTAACACAGGCAAAAACCTTTCTTTGCACGATCCATTTTGAACTTTTTCAAAATTTTATCAAGGTATGTGCTTTGTGAAAGTCCAATCAAGCGTCTTGATCTATCTCTATAGATCTTGATGCCCAATATGTAAGCAGCTTCACCGAGGTCTTCCATTGAAAAACTTTTATTCAAGTATCCTTTTATGCTATCCAGTAATTCTATATCATTTCCAATTAATAATATGTCGTCCACATATAATATCGTAAATGCTACTGAGCTCCCACTCACTTTCTTGTAAATACAGGCTTCTCCAAAAGTCTGTACAAACCCATATGCTTTGATCACACTATCAAAGCGTTTATTCCAACTCCGAGAGGCTTGCACTGCACCATAAATTGATCGCTGGAGCTTGCATACTTTGTTAGCACCTTTTGGATCGACAAAACCTTCTGGTTGCATCATATACAACTCTTCTTCTAGAAATCCATTCAAGAATGCAGTTTTACATCCATTTGCCAAATTTCATAATCATAAAATGCGGCAATTGCTAACATGATTCGACAGATTTAAGCATCGCTTCTGGTGAGAAAGTCTCATCGTAGTCAACTCCTTGAACTTGTCGAAAACCTTTTGCAACAAGTCGAGCTTTGTAGACGATTACATTACCATCGGCGTCATCTTCTTCTTAAAGATCCATTTATTTTCAATGGCTTGCCGATCATCGGGCAAGTCAACCAAAGTCCACACTTTGTTCTCATACATGGATCCCATCTCAGATTTCATGGCTTCCAGCCATTTTGCGGAATCTGGGCTCACCATCGCTTCTTCATAGTTTGTAGGTTCGCCATGGTCAAGTAACATGACTTCCGAATAGGATTACCGTACCACTCTGGTGCGTATTTTACTCTGGTTGACCTGCGAGGTTCAGTAGTAACTTGATCTGAAGCTTCATGATCATCATCATTAGTTTCCTCACTAATTGGTGTAGTTGTCACAGGAACCATTTCTTGTGATGAACTACTTTCCAATGAGGGAGCAGATACAGTTATCTCATCAAGTTCTACTTTCCTCCCACTCACTTCTTTCGAGAGAAACTCCTTCTCTAGAAAGGATCCAAATTTAGCAATGAAAATCTTGCCTTCAGATCTGTGATAGAAGGTGTACCCAATCTCCTTTGGGTATCCTATGAAGACACATTTTTCCGATTTGGGTTCGAGCTTATCTGGTTGAAGTTTCTTCACATAAGCATCGCAGCCCCAAACTTTAAGGAACGACAACTTTGGTTTCTTGCCAAACCATAGTTCATAAGGCGTCGTCTCAACGGATTTTGACGGTGTCCTATTCAACGTGAATGCGGCCGTCTCTAAAGCATAACCCCAAAAGCGATAGCGGTAAATCGGAAATAGACATCATAGATCGCACCATATCCAAAGAAAATACGATTACGACGTTCGGACACACCATTTCTGTGGTGTTCCGGGTGGCGTGAGTTGCTAAACTATTCCACATTGTTTCAAATGTAAACCAAACTCGTAACTCAAATATTCTCCTCCACGATCAGATCGTAGAAACTTTATTTTCTTGTTACGATGATTTTCTACTTCACTCTGAAATTCTTTGAACTTTTCAAATGTTTCAGATTTGTGTTTCATTAAGTAGATATACCCATATCTGCTCAAATCATCTGTGAAGGTGAGAAAATAACGATACCCACAAGGCCTCAACATTCATTGGACCACAAACATCAGTATGTATGATTTCCAATAAATCAGTTGCTCGCTCCATAGTTCCGGAGAACGGCGTTTTGGTCATCTTGCCCATGAGGCACGGTTCGCAAGTACCAAGTGATTCATAATCAAGTGATTCCAGAAGCCCATCAGAATGGAGTTTCTTCATGAGTTTTACACCGATATGACCTAAACGGCAGTGCCACAAATAAGTTGCACTATCATTATCAACTCTGCATCTTTTGGCTTCAACATTATGAATATGTGTATCACTACTGTCGAGATTCAACAAGAATAGACCATTCTTCAAGGGTGCATGACCATAAAAGATATTACTCATATAAATAGAACAACCATTATTCTCGATTTAAATGAATAACCGTCTCGCATTAAACAAGATCCAGATATAATGTTCATGCTCAACGCTGGCACCAAATAACAATTATTTAGGTCTAAAACTAATCCCGAAGGTAGATGTAGAGGTAGCGTGCCGACCGCGATCACATTGACCTTGGAACCATTTCCCACGCCGATCGTCACCTCGTCCTTTGCCGATTGCTCGTTTTATTCCGTAGTCCTGTGTTGAGTTGCAAATATTAGCAATGTAACCAAGATCAAATACCCGTGTGCTACTACGAGCTCTAGTAAGGTACACATCAATAACATGTATATCACATATACCTTTGTTCACCTTGCCATCCTTTTTATCCGCCAAATACTTGGGGCAGTTCCGCTTCCAAAGGTCCGGTCTGCTTGCGAGAAACACTCGGTTCAGGGCTTAGGTCCAGACTTGGGTTTCTTCTCTTGATCAGCAACTTTCTTGCTGTTCTTTTTGAAGTTTCCTTCTTCTTCCCTTTGCCCTTTTCTTGAAACTAGTGGTCTTGTTGACCATCAACACTTGATGCTCTTTCTTGATTTCTACCTCCGCAGCTTTTAGCATCGCCAAGAGCTCAGGAATTGTCTTAGTCATCCCTTGCATATTATAGTTCATCACGAAGCTCTTGTAGCTTGGTGGCGATGATTGGAGAATTACATCAATGACACTATCATCCGGAAGATTAACTCCCGGCTGAATTAAGTGATTGTTATACCCGGACATTTTGAGTATGTGTTCACCGACGTAACTATTCTCCTCCATCTTGCAGCTATAGAACTTATTGGAGACTTCATATCTCTCAATCCGGGCATTTGCTTGAAATATTAACTTCAACTCCTGGAACATCTCATATGCTCCATGACGTTCAAAACGTCGTTGAAGACCGGTTCTAAGCCGTAAAGCATGGCACACTGAACTATAGAGTAGTCATCACTCGCTTTGCCGGACGTTCACAACTTCTCGCTCAAGATCTGCAAAGCAGTTCGTCACCCGGCGGTGCTTCCAGGGCGTAATTTTTACGTGCAGCAATGAGGATAATCCTCAAATTACGGACCCGATCCGTGTAATTGCTACCATCATCTTTCAACTTTGCTTTCTCAAGGAACGCATTAAAATTCAACGGAACAACAAAGACGAGCCATCTATCTACAAGAAACATAGACAAGCAAAAATACTATCGTGTACTAAGTTCATGATAAATTTAAGTTTAATTTAATCATATTAAAACTCCCACTTAGACAGACATCTCTCTAGTCATCTAAGTGATCACGTGATCCATATTAACTAAACCGTGTCCGATCATCACGTGAGACGGAGTAGTTTCAACGGTGAACATCACTATGTTGATCATATCTACTATATGATTCACGTTCGACCTTTCGGTCTCCGTGTTCCGAGGCCATATCTGTTATATGCTAGGCTCGTCAAGTTTAACCTGAGTATTCCGT
This sequence comes from Aegilops bicornis, assembly GCA_021605145.1. Classification (NCBI taxonomy): domain Eukaryota; kingdom Viridiplantae; phylum Streptophyta; class Magnoliopsida; order Poales; family Poaceae; genus Aegilops; species Aegilops bicornis. The sequence continues at coordinate 713,860,694 of CM038675.1, forward strand.
GTGCAACTGTTTTGCACCCGTTGTAGATGGACGAGAACTTATCACACCCGATCATCACGTGGTGTCCGGGTACTACGAACTTTGGCAACGGTGCATACTCGTGGAGAACACTTCTTGATAATTTTAGTGAGAGATCATCTTATAATGCTACCGTCAAACAAAGCAAGATAAGATGCACAAAGGATAAACATCACATGCAATCAATATAAGTGATATGATATGGTCATCATCATCTTGTGCTTGTGATCTCCATCGCCGAAGCACCATCATGATCACCATCGTCACCGGCGCGACACCTTGATCTCCATCGTAGCATCGTTGTCGTCTCGCCAATCTTATGCTTCCACGACTATCACTACCGCTTAGTAATAAAGTAAAGCATTACATCGCGATTGCATTGCATACAATAAAGCGACAACCATATGGCTCCAGCCAGTTGCCGATAACTCGGTTACAAAACATGATCATCTCATACAATAAATTATAGCATCACGTCTTGACCATATCACATCACAACATGCCCTGCAAAAACAAGTTAGACGTCCTCTACTTTGTTGTTGCAAGTTTTACGTGGCTGCTACGGGCTGAGCAAGAACCGTTCTTACCTACGCATCAAAACCACAACGATACTTCGTCAAATAGACTCCGTTTAACCTTCTCAAGGACCGGGCGTAGCCACTCGGTTCAACTAAAGTTGGAGAGACAGTCTTCCGCAAGCCATCTATGTGCAAAGCACGTCGAGGAACCGGTCTCGCGTAAGCGTCTGGCGTAAGGTTGGTCCGGATCGTCTCGTCCAACAATACCGGCCTGAACCAAAGTATGACATGCCGGTAGGCGGTATGACTTGTATCGCCCACAACTCACTTGTGTTCTACTCGTGCATATGACATCAACGCATAAAACCAGGCTCGGATGCCCTTTGTTGGGGAACGTAGTAATTTCAAAAATTTCCTACGATCACGCCAAGACCATCGTGACGGCATAGCAACGAGAGGGAAGAGTGTCCGCCCACGCACTCGTGAGACCGAAAGCGGAAGCGTTATAACAACGCGGTTGATGTAGTAAATGCGTCTTCACGATCCGACCGATCCAAGCACCGAACGTCACGGCACCTCCGAGTTACGCACATCGTTCATTTCGATGGCGATCCCGGACTCCGATCCAGAAAGTGTCGGGATGAGTTCCACAAGACGACGGCGTGGTGACGATGATGATGCTCCACCGACGCGGGGCTTCGCCTAAGCTCATGACGATATGACTTCTCCGTGGCAGGGCTTCGCCTAAGCTTCATGACGATATGACCGAAGTGGAATATGGTGGAAGGGGGCACCGCACACGGCTAAGGAAAGATCCGTAGATCAACTTGTGTGTCTTGGGGTGCCCCTGCCCCCGTATATAAAGGAGCCAAGGGGAGGGGCTGGCCGGCCAAGGGAGGCGCGCCAGGAGTTCTACTCCTCGGGAGTAGGATTCCCCCTCAATCCTAGTTGGAATAGGATTCACGGAGGGGGAAAGAGAGAGAGGGCGGCCCCTTTCCTAGTCCTAATAGGACTAGGGAAGAAGGCGCGACCACCTAGGGCTGGCCTTTCTCCTTTCCACCAAGGCCCACTATGGCCCATATAGATCCCGGGGGGGTTCCGGTAACCTCCCGGTACTCCGGTAAATTCCTGATTTCACTCGGAACCATTCCGAAGTCCAAACATAGGCTTCCAATATATCAATCTTTATGTCTCGACCATTTCGAGACTCCTCGTCATATCCGTGATCACATCCGGGACTCCGAACAACCTTCTGCATCAATACTTATAAACTCATTATGAACTGTCATCGAAGCGTTAAGCGTCACGGACCCTACGGGTTCGAGAACTATGTAGACATGACCTAGAACCATTCTCGGTCAATAACCAATAGCGGAACCTGGATGCCCATATTGGTTCCTACATATTCTCTGAAGATCTTTATCGGTCAAACCGCATAACGACATACGTTTGTTCCCTTTGTCATCGGTATGTTACTTACCCGAGATTCGATCGTCGGTATCCAATACCTAGTTCAATCTCGCTACCGTAAGTCTCTTTACTCGTTCCGTAATACATCATCTCACAACTAACTCATTAGTTGTAATGCTTGCAAGGCTTAGGTGATGTGTATTACCGAGAAGGCCTAGAGATACCTCTCCAGAGCAATCGGAGTGACAAAACCTAATCTCAAATACGCCAACCCAACAAGTACCTTTGGAGACACCTGTAGTACTCCTTTATAATCACCCGATTCACGTTGTGACGTTTGGTAGTACCCAAAGTGTTCCTCCGGTGGCAGGAGTTGCATAATCTCATAGTTACAGTGAACATGTATGGGTCATGAAGAAAGCATTAACATACTAAACGATCAAGTGTTAAGCTAACGGAATGGGTCATGTCAATCAGATCATTCTACTAATGATGTGACCTTGTTAATCAAATAACAACTCCTTGTTCATGGTTAGGAAACATAACCATCTTTGATTAACAAGCTAGTCAAGTAGAGGCATACTAGTGACATAATGTTTGTCTATATATTCACACATGTATTATGTTTCCGGTTAATACAATTCTAGCATGAATAATAAACATTTATCATGATATAAGGAAATAAATAATAACTTTATTATTGCCTCTAGGGCATATTTCCTTCAACCAGCCCCTAGTCCGGCCAACATTTTGGATCCGTCGAAATGCATGATCCAGTTTGAATATGTGGCGTACTCTTTAGGGAGCTCGGCCTCCGTCCATTCTGCGACGAAGTGGGCCAAAACTTGCGACTTAATAGCTCGCCGTGGCTTGTAAGTTATGTCGAACGGGAGGAGCTCGATGGCCCATTTTGCAATCCGGCCCGTTGCGTCACGGTTGTTGATAATATCGTTGAGTGGTACTTCCGAGGCTACTGTTATTGAACACTCCTGAAAGTAGTGCCGTAGCTTCCGGGATGCCATGAATACCGCGTATGCAATCTTTTGATAATGCGGGTACCGTGATTTGCATGGAGTGAGGACAGTGGACACGTAATAGACCGGCTTTTGGAGGGGGAATTTGTGTCCGTCTGCTTCCCCGCCGACGACGAAAGCATGGCCGACAACCTGATGGGTTGCTGCAATGTACAATAGCATTGGTTCGCCGATGTTTGGCGCGGCCAGGACTGGGTTTGTTGCCAATATGGCTTTTATTTCATCGAGTCTAGCCGTGGCGGCATCCGTCCACTCGAAGTGTTCGGTGCGCCGAAGGAGGCGATAGAGGGGTAGTGCCTTTTCTCCCAAACGGGAGATAAAGCGGCTTAGAGCCGCCACGCATCCGGTTAATTTTTGTATTTTTTTTTTGAGGTCCTTTGGGATATCCAATTGTGACAAAGCTCGGATCTTGGCTGGATTTTCTTCGATTCCTCTACCGGATACAATGAAGCCCAAGAGCTTTCCGAAAACGCATTTTTCCGGGTTGAGCTTGATGTCATATGTTCGGAGGTTATCAAATGTAAGCCTCAAGTCGTCTACTAGAGATTTGACATGTCTTGTTTTGACGACCACATCATCCACGTACGCCTCCACTGTTTTGCCGATCTGGTTTGCCAGACATGTCTGAATCATGCGCTGATATGTTGCGCCGGCGTTTTTGAGCCCGAAGGGCATTGTGTTGAAGCAGAATGGGTCGTATGGTGTGATGAATGCCGTTGCGGCTTGGTATGACTCTGCCATCTTGATTTGATGGTAGCCGGAGTATGCGTCGAGGAAACACAATGAATCGTGTCCTGCAGTGGCATCGATAATTTGATCGATGCGGGGGAGGGGGAAGGGATCCTTTGGGCAAGCCTTGTTAAGGTCTTTAAAATCAACGCACAGGCGCCAGGATTTGTCCTTCTTTGGTACCATCACCAGGTTTGCTAGCCAGTCCGGATGTTTTATATCTCTGATGAATCCGGCCTCCAATAGCTTGGCTAGCTCCTCTCACATGGCCTGTCTCTTGGGTTCGGAAAAACGCCGAAGGGCTTGTTTGACAGGTTTGAATCCTTTTAGGATATTTAAGCTGTGTTCGGCCAGCCTGCGTGGGATTCCTGGCATGTCTGAAGGGTGCCAGGCGAAGATGTCCCAATTTTCACGTAGAAATTCTCGCAGTGCGGCGTCTACATCAGGGTTTAATTATGCCCCAATGGAAGCTGTTTTATTAGGGTCCGTTGGATGGACCTGGAATTTGACTATTTCGTCTGTTGGTTTAAAGGATGTGGACTTGGATCTTTTGTCGAGTATCACATCGTCCCTGTTAACCGTGGAGCGCAGCGCAGTCAGTTCCTCAACCGCTAGGGCTTCGGATAGTGCCTCAAGGCCCAATGCGACTGTCTTGTTTTCGGCGCGGAGCGCTATGTCCGGATCACTAGCGAGAGTGATGATTCCATTCAGCTCGGGCATCTTGAGCTTCATGTACCCGTAATGGGGTATCGCTTGGAAGATTGTAAACGCTTCCCGCCCTAGTAGAGCGTGGTATCCGCTATTGAACGGGGCCACCTGGAACGTGACCTCTTCGGACCTGTAATTATCCGGCGTGCCGAACACCACATCTAGTGTGATTTTTCCTATACAGCGCTTCCCGGGGATTATTCCTCTAAAGGTTGTGCTGCTTCGCTCGATGCGGTTCCAGTCTATTTCCATTTTTTGAAGGGTTTCCTCATAAATGAGGTTCAATTCGCTGCCTCCATCCATGAGTACCTTGGTGAGGCGAAACCCGTCCACTGTTGGACTGAGGACCAATGCAGCTGGTGCTCGGGCTGTTCGGAATTTAGGTTCATCACTGGCATTGAAAGTAATAGCCATGTCGCTCCATGGGTTTATCGTTGCTACTTGATAGACTTCGGCGAGGCTGTGGAGTGTTCTTTTTCGCATATTATTTGATGCGAAAGTCTCGAAGACTGTGAGAACTGTACTGGTGTCCCTGGGGTGGCTTTCTGCGGCCTCCGAAATTAAGAGGTCTTCGCCAATTTTGGCCACCTGCCGGAGTATCCAACATGCTCTAAGGCTGTGAGTTGGTATGGCGTCCTCTGTACTATGAATTTTACATGGTCCATTAAGCCATCTTTCCAGTACGGTTCCATGCCCTGTAGAGTGTTTTGGTTTTTTGGTATTTAACCGGGGTGTCTGACGATGATGCACCCTTTTATTTCGGACGAGGTTGCTATTCAGGGCCGGATTGTCCCAAAATTTTATTTCGGTTTTCCAGGCGCTTTCCATCGCACAGTACTTTTGTACTATGGACGCCAAGTCAGCGAAGCGTGTAATATCACGATGACTTATGGCATTGAGGATTCCCTTGTCCGTGCAATTATTGCAGAAGGTTGAGATTGCTTCTTCCTCGCGGCAGTCCTTTATCCTGTTCATAACCAGGAGGAATCTGGCCCAGTAATGATGTACTGTTTCTTCGGGCTTTTGCCTGATTTGGGATAGATCGCTTATGTTCGGGTGGGTGGGTGGTGTTAAATCCGAAACCTCACCCAATCTAAGACTCAGAGGCCAAAGAGTTTCCGAACTCTGAAGTTCGGATTCTTGGATGTTGTCCAATGAATCTAGCCCGTTGCCTGATTCTAAGCTCAGGTCTTGAGTTACATCCTCCCCTCCGCGAGTATCCGGCTTGGAGGGATTGGGAATCCGGACGTAGCTAGTCCTTAAGATAGATGAAGGGTCGCCGCACTGCGCCTCTACCACGACAACGTGATGGGTGACTTGGGGAGAGTTAATTTCTCTTAGATCGGGTTTAAGCCCAACCTGGTCGTAATCCGTAGCGACCCCCAGGGCGGCGATGCGATCCAAGAGCTCGTTTACGGAAGAGAGCTCCATTGGATCTAACTGCTCGACGAGTTCCGAGCTGACGTGAAGATTGCTTTTGATGACCCGAGAGGTCACCGTCGGTGCAACAGCCGAACAGGCGGTCATAAGAAAACCACCTAGCCGGAGAGTCTGGCCGACAGCCAAAGATCCCTTAGCAACGGCGCCGTCTTTAAAGACGGGAGGAGGCATCATTCCTGATTGCGACGGCATAGAGGAACTCTCAATGAAAGCACCAATGTCGGTGTCAAAACCGGCGGATCTCGGGTAGGGGGTCCCGAACTGTGCGTCTAGGTGGATGGTAACAGGAGACAAGGGACACGAAGTTTTACCCAGGTCCGGGCCCTCTCAATGGAGGTAACACCCTACGTCCTGCTTGATTAATATTGATGATATGGGTAGTACAAGAGTAGATCTACCACAAGATCAAGGAGGCTAAACCCTAGAAGCTAGCCTATGGTATGATTGTTGTATATTGCGTGTTGTCCTCCGGACTAAAACCCTCCGGTTTATATAGACACCGGAGAGGGTTAGGGTTACACAAAGTCGGTTACAATGGTAGGAGATCTAAATATCCACATCGCCAAGCTTGCCTTCCACGCCAAGGAAAGTCCCTTCCGGACACGGGACGGAGTCTTCAATCTTGTATCTTCATAGTCCAGGAGTCCGGCTGAAGGTATAGTCCGGCCATCCAGACACCCCCTAATCCAGGACTCCCTCAGCGGGGTTATGTCGAAGAATATGCATTTTCATATTATGCTTCCAACTAGCAAAATTAGTACCATCAAAGTAAGGACCTCTACGGTGATAATTTCCCTCGCTAGACGCCATACTCTCCTAGGTTGTGAAACCAAGGCTATGACCACCAAAAGCTATGGAAATCAAAGCAAATGGAGACCAAAGCTCGATACCACTTGTAGGATCGGAAGTATGTCTAGAGGGGTGATTAGACTACTTGACCAAATAAAAATCTAGCCTTTTCCCAATTTTAGTTCTTGGCAGATTTTAGCTATCTTAGCACAAGTCAAGCAATCTCCACACAATTTAAGCAAGCATGCAAAAGAGTATATGAGCAGCGGAAAGTAAAGCATGCAACTTGCAAGAATGTAAAGGGAAGGGTTTGGAGGATTCAAACGCAATTGGAGACACGGATGTTTTTGTCGTGGTTCCGATAGGTGGTGCTATCGTACATCCACGTTGATGGAGACTTCAACCCACGGAGGGTAGCAGTTCTTGCGAGTCCACGGAGGGCTCCACCCACGAAGGGTCCACGAAGAAGCAACCTTGTCTATTCCATCACGGCCATCGCCCACGAAGGACTTGCCTCACTAGAGGTAGATCTTCACGAAGTAGGCGATCTCCTTGCCCTTACAAACTCCTTGGTTCAACTCCACAATCTTGTAGGAGGCTCCCAAGTGACACCTAGCCAATCTAGGAGACACCACTCTCCAAGAAGTAACAAATGGTGTGTTGATGATGAACTCCTTGCTCTTGTGCTTCAAATGATAGTCTCCCCAACACTCAACTCTCTCTCACAGGATTTGGATTTGGTAGAAAGAAGATTTGGGTGGAAAGCAACATGGGGAAGGCTAGAGATCAAGATTCATATGGTAGGAATGGAATATCTTGACCTCAACACAAGTGTAGGTGGTTCTCTCTCAGAACATGTGTATTGGAAGTGTAGATGTGTTCTGATGGCTTTTTTCACGAATGAAGAGTGGGTGGAGGGGTATATATAGCCTCCACAGAAAATCTAACCGTTACACACAATTTGCCAAACTCGGTGGGACCGAATGGTTAAACTCGGTCGGACCGATTCAGCAAACCTAGTGACCGTTAGGATTTTCGGTGGACTGAGATGCAACTTCGGTAGGACCGATATGGTTAGGGTTCGGGCATAACGTAATCTCGGTGTGACCGATTACACAAACTCGGTGGGACCGATTTTGGTAATAAGCTAACCAGAGAGTTGGTCAGGTAAACTCGGTGGGACTGGTTCGCTCTTTTCGGTGAGACCAAAATGTTATGAAAGGGAAACAGAGAGTTTACATTGCAATCTCGGTGGGACCGATCGCTCACTTCGGTTAGACCGAAACGTTACGAAGGGGAAACAAAGAGATTGCAATTCCATCTCGGTGAGACCGAGATCCCTGTCGGTGAGACCTATTTGGCTAGGGTTTGTGGCAGTGGCTATGACATTTGAAACTCGGCGGCGCCGGATATAAAGAATCGGTGGGGCCGAATTTGACTTTTGGTTTAGGTCAAATGAGGATGTGGGAAGGTAGTTGAGGGTTTTGGAGCATATCACTAAGCACTTTGAGCAAGCAAGCCATTAAGCAACACCTCATCCCTCCTTGATAGTATTGGCTTTTCCTATAGACTCAATGTGATCTTGGATCACTAAAATATAAAATGTAGAGTCTTGAGCTTTAAGCTTGAGCCAAACTTTTTGTCCTTAGAATTTTGAGGGATCCACTTTCCTCATCCATGCCATGCCATTCATTGAGCTTTTCCTGAAATATTAATCTTGGAATAATGTTAGCTCAATGAGCTATATGTTGTTAGGAATTACCAAAACCACCCAGGGATAATTGCACTTTCACCAGCTCCGTCTTTGGATCCGGCGACGTGTAGTCGGTCGTCTGGTGCGCGAACGACGCCGCCGCCAGCTCGACTACTGGCGATCTTTGGTGCTTTCGCGGATTCTGACCTGGGTCCTGTCTGCGATCGGTCCACTGCCCGCCCGCACCGGCATGGGCCGTTCGGCTCCCAACGAGCCGACTGTCGTGGCTGTCTTCTTCTTAGGAGCCATGGCGACGAAGAACTGCTAGGCTAACTACTAGACCAGATTCTCACAATTGCGCCCCGTACCTGGCGCGCCAAAGATGTCGGTGTGGAATGACACCTATGGGATCACAAGAATCCCTACTACGGTTACCGGGGCGCGGGGTTGCAAGAAGAGCAGGGCTAGTAGACAGCACAAGGATCATTTACCCATGTTCGGGCCGCGAGGATGCGTAAAACCCTAGTCCTGCTTTGTTGGGTGTATTTCAAAGAGTTCTTGAGCTCTCGAACTAGCTGTGGTCAGTGCGTGGTTCGTAAGCCGAATCCTTCTCCAGTATGCCATGGGCCTCCTTTTATAGTCGGAAGGGGCAGCCACAGTGGCACACATGAGGTGGAAAGGCGTACAGTGCATTGAGCTTATCGCTTGTATTACCAGACAAGACGCATTTAATGCGTAGCTTAGGTGTCCCCTTGTTTTATTGGGGACGGGGGCAAGGCCCGTCCCGTCCGTTGCCGCTCCTCCTCGCTTCGACACGCGCCCTGGCCAGCGATGCGTGCGGCGCCATGTAGGCAGGCAGGCAGCTCAGGTGGCGTGGTGGTGGAGCCTTCACGAAGATCTGCATGCCGCCACGCAGGCGCTCGATGAGTTGGCCTGGGAGCTGCATGTTGCCATGCAGGTGCCTTCCCAGCTGGTTGGGCTGGCAGCTGCATGTGAACGGCGGTGGAAGCTTGGTTGGTGGCCCTGCTGGCGTCCTTGGTGAGGGCCTTGCCGGGTGGCCCGGCAAGGGTCTTGCCATGGCGGGCTATCGTCCCCGGCAAGGGCCTTGCCCGGGGTCTGGTGGCCTTCCTCGGCAAGGATCTTGCTGAGGATCGTCGTCTTCTAATCCTCATCTGGTCTTGAGTGTTCCTTGTCTTCACAAAGATCTGCATGCCGCCATGGAGGTGCCTCCCGAGCCCTGGCCCAACATGATGTTGGAGACCGTGGGCTCAACGGTGGCTCGCTCTGTTGGTGTGGGGCAAGCTGCCCAGCAAGGGCCTTGCCGTGGGAACCTTCTTCGTCCCTCTGGTCTTTGTGGTCTTGGCCTCGGCGTTGCTGTGATTATCTTGGGCTTCGGACTTACCTTGGCTCACCTCCCCTGCTCTGCTTGGCGTGACCGTAGGCGCGGCTCCGACTGCCCGTGCACAGGTATAGGGGTACAAAAATGCACCCCTCTTTTTGTACATTGACATTCTACATCATTTCTGATCAATAATATGTCATTTACATATACTTATCAGAAAGGATGTAGTGCTCCCACTCACTTAGGCTTCACCGCAAGTCTGTATAAAACTATATGCTTTAATCAAAGCGTATATTCCAGTTCCGAGATGCTTGCACCAGTCCACAGATGGATCACTGGAGCTTGCACATTTTGTTAGCACCTTTAGGATTGACAAAACCTTCTAGTTGCATCATATACAACTCTTCTTTAATTAATCGATTAAGGATTGCAGTTTTGTTATCCATTTGCCAGATTTCATAAAATGCGGCAATTGCTAACATGATTCGGACAGACTTTAAGCATCGATACGAGTGAGAAAATCTCATCGTAGTCAACACCTTGAACTTTGTCAAAACCTTTTTCCGACAAGTCTAGCTTTGTAGATAGTAACACTACTATCAGCGTCCGTCTTCCTCTTGAAGATCATCGGGCAAGTCAACCAAATTCCACACTTTGTTCTCATACATGGATCCCATCTTAGATTTCATGGCCTCAAGCCATTTCGCGGAATCTGGGCTCATCATCGCTTCCTCATAGTTCGTAGGTTCATCATGGTCAAGTAACATGACCTCCAGAACAGGATTACCGTACCACTCTGGTGCGGATCTCACTCTGGTTGACCTACGAGGTTCGGTTTTAATTTGATCTGAAGTTACATGATCATCATAATTACCTTCCTCACTAATTGGTGTAGGAATCACATGAACATATTTCTGTGATGAACTACTTTCCAATAAGGGAGCAGGTACAGTTACCTCATCAAGTTCTAGTTTCCTCCCACTCACTTCTTTCGAGAGAAACTCCTTCTCTAGAAAGGTTCCATTCTTAGCAACGAATGTCTTGCCTTCGGATCTGTGATAGAAGGTGTACCCAACTTTCTCCTTTGGGTATTCTATGAAGACACATTTCTCCGATTTGGGTTTGAGCTTATCAGTTTGAAACTTTTTCACATAAGCATCGCAACCCCAAACTTTAAGAAACGACAACTTTGGTTACTTGCCAAACCATAGTTCATACTGTGTCGTCTCAACGGATTTAGATGTTGCCCTATTTAATGTGAATGCAGCTGTCTCTAATGCATAACCCCAGAACGATAGTGGTAAATCGGTAAGAGACATCATAGATTGCACCATATCGAATAAAGTACGGTTACGATGTTTGGACACACCATTACGTTGTGGTGTTCCAGGTGGTGTGAGTTGCGAAACTATTCCGCAATGTTTCAAAATGAAGACCAAACTCGTAACTCAAATATTCTCCTCTACGATCAGATCGTAGAAACTTTATTTTCTTGTTACGATGATTTTCCACTTCACTCTGAAATTCTTTGAACTTTTCAAATGTTTCAGACTTATGTTTCATCAAGTAGATATACCCATATCTGCTTAAATCATCTGTGAAGGTCAGAAAACAATGATATCCGCCGTGAGCCTCAACACTCATTGAACCGCATACATTGGTATGTATTATTTTCAACAAGTCAGTGGCTTGCTCCATTGTTCCGGAGAACGGAGTCTTGGTCATCTTGCCCATGAGGCATGGTTCGCAAGCATCAACTAATTCATAATCAAGTGATTCCAAAAGCCCATCAGCATGGAGTTTCTTCATGCGCTTTACACCAATATGACCTAAACGATAGTGCCACAAATAAGTTGCACTATCATTATTAACTTTGCATCTGTTGGCTTCAGTATTATGAATATGTGTATCACTACAATCGAGATCCAACAAACCATTTGCATTGGCTGTATGACCATAGAAGGTTTTATTCATGTAAACAGAACAACAATTATTCTCTAATTTAAATGAATAACCGTATTGCAATAAACATGATCAAATCATATTCATGCTCAACAGAAACACCAAATAACATTTATTTAGTTTCAACACTAATCCCGAAAGTATAGGGAGTGTGCGATGATGATCATATCAATCTTGGAACTGCTTCCAACACACATCGTCACTTCACCCTTCACTAGTTTCTGTTCATTCTGCAATTCCTGTTTCGAGTTACTACTCTTAGAAACATAACTAGTATCAAATACCGCGGGGTTGCTATAAACACTAGTAAAGTACACATCAATAACATGTATATCAAATATACCTTTGTTCACTTTGCCATCCTTCTTATCCGCCAAATACTTGGGGTAGTTCCGCTTCCAGTGACCAGTCCCTTTGAAGTAGAAGCACTTAATCTCAGGCTTAGGTCCAGACTTGGGCTTCTTCACTTGAGCAGCAACTTGTTTGCCGTTCTTCTTGAAGTTCCCCTTCTTCCCTTTGCCCTTTTCTTGAAACTAGTGGTCTTTTTAACCATCAACACTTGATGCTTTTCTTGATTTCTACCTTCGTTAATTTCAACATCACGAAGAGCTTGGGAATCGTTTCCGTTATCCCTTGCATATTATAGTTCATCAAGAAGTTCTAGCAACTTCGTGATAGTGACTAGAGAACTCTGTCAATCACTATCTTATCTGGAAGATTAACTCCCACTTGAGTCAAGTGATTGTAGTACTCAGACAATCTGAGCACATGCTCACTGGTTGAGCTATTCTCCTCCATCTTTTAGCTATAGAACTTGTTGGAGACTTCATATCTCTTAACTTGGGTATTTGCTTGAAATATTAACTTCAACTCCTGGAACATCTCATATGGTCCATGATGTTCAAAACATCTTTGAATTCCCGATTCTAAGCCGTTAAGCATGGTGCACTAAAGTATCAAGTAGTCATCATATTGAGCTAGCCAAACGTTCATAACGTCTGCATCTGCTCCTGCAATTGGTCTGTCACCTAGCGGTGCATCAAGGACATAATTCTTCTGTGCAACAATGAGGATAATCCTCAGATCACGGACCAAGTCCGCATCATTGCTACTAACATCTTTCAACATAGTTTTTCTCTAGGAACATATCAAAATAAACGGGGAGCAACATCGCGAGCTATTGATCTACAACATAGATATGCTAATACTACCAGGACTAAGTTCATGATAAACTAAAGTTCAATTAAACATATTACTTAAGAACTCCCACTTAGATTGACATCATCTAAGTGATCACGTGATCCATATCAACTAAACCTTGTCCGATCATGACGTGAGATGGAGTAGTTTCAATGGTGAAAATCACTATGTTGATCATATCTACTATATGATTCACGCTCGAACTTTCGGTCTCAGTGTTCTGAGGCCATATCTGCATATGCTAGGCTCGTCAAGTTTAACCTGAGTATTCCGCGTGTGCAACTGTTTTGCACCCGTTGTATTTGAACGTAGAGCTTATCACACCCGATCATCACGTGGTGTCTCAAAGATGAAGAACTTTCGCATACGGTGCATACTCGTGGAGAACACTTTTATCTTGAAATTTAGTGAGAGATCATCTTATAATGCTACCGCCGATCTAAGCAAAACAAGATGCATAAAAGATAAACATCACATGCAATCAATATAAGTGATATGATATGGCCATCATCATCTTGTGCTTGTGATCACCATCTCAAGCAATCATGATCACCATCGTCACCGCACGACACCTTGATCTCCATCGTAGCATCGTTGTCGTCTCGCCAACTATTGCTTCTACGACTATCGCTACCGCTTAGTGATAAAGTAAAAGCAATTACTGAAGCGATTGCATTGCATACAATAAAGCGACAACCATATGGCTCTGCCAATTGCCGATAACTCGGTTACAAAACATGATCATCTCATACAATAAAATATAGCATCTTGCCTTGACCATATCACATCACAACATGCCCCTGCAAAAACAAGTTAGACGTCCTCTACTTTGTTGTTGCAAGTTTTACGTGGCTGCTACGGGCTGAGCAAGAACCGTTCTTACCTACGCATCAAAACCACAACGATAGTTCATCAAGTTAGTGCTATTTTAACCTTCTCAAGGACCGGGCATAGCCACACTCGGTTCAACTAAAGTTGGAGAAACTGACACCCGGCAGCCACCTGTGTGCAAAGAACGTCGGTAGAACCAGTCTCGCGTAAGCGTACGCATAATGTTGGTCCGGGCCGCTTCATCCAACAATACCGCCGAACCAAAGTATGACATGCTGGTAAGCCGTATGACTTGTATCGCCCACAACTCACTTGTGTTCTACTCATGCATATAACATCTACGCATAAAACCTGGTTCGGATGCCACTGTTGGGGAACGTTGTAATTTCAAAAAAAATCCTACGCACACGCAAGATCATGGTGATGCATAGCAACGAGAGGGGAGAGTGTGCACACATACCCTCGTAGACCGAAAGCGGAAGCGTTAGCACAACGCGGTTGACGTAGTCATACGTCTTCAGGATCCGACTAATCAAGTACCGAACGTACGGCACCTCCGAGTTCAGCACATGTTCAGCTCGATGATGTCCTGCGAACTCCGATCCAGTAGAGCTTCATGGGAGAGTTCCGTCAGCACGACGGTGTGATGACAGTGATGATGTTGCTACCGACGCAGGGCTTCGCCTAAGCACCGCTACGATATGATCGAGGTGGAATATGGTGGAGGGGGGCACCACACACGGCTAAGAGATTAAGAGATCAATTGTTGTGTCTAGAGGTGCCCCCTGCCCCCGTATATAAAGGAGGGAGGGAGAGGCCGGCCCTAGAGGGGGCACGCCAAGTGTGGGGAGTCCTACTAGGACTCCCAAGTCCTAGTAGGATTCCCCTTTCCTTTCCGGAGTAGGAGAGAAGGAAAGAGGGGGAGAGGGAGAAGGAAAAGGGGGCTGCACCCCTTGTCCAATTCGGACCAGAGGGGGGGGCTCCTTCCTTTTGGCCTCTCTCCTCTATTCCCGTATGGCCCAATAAGGCCCAATACTTCTCCCGGTGAATTCTCGAAACTCCCCGGTACTCCGAAAATACCCGAATCACTCGGAACCTTTCCGATGTCTGAATATATTCGTCCAATATATCGGTCTTTACGTCTCGACCATTTCGAGACTCCTCGTCATGTCCCCGATCTCATCCAGGACTCCGAACTACCTTCGGTACATCAAATCACATAAACTCATAATATAATCGTCACCGAAAATTTAAGCGTGCGGACCCTACGGGTTCGAGAACTATGTAGACATGACCGAGACACGTCTCCGGCCAATAACCAATAGCGGAACCTGGATGCTCATATTGGTTCCCACATATTCTACGAAGATCTTTAT
The DNA here is from genome assembly GCA_021605145.1 of Aegilops bicornis. Classification (NCBI taxonomy): domain Eukaryota; kingdom Viridiplantae; phylum Streptophyta; class Magnoliopsida; order Poales; family Poaceae; genus Aegilops; species Aegilops bicornis. The sequence continues at coordinate 713,875,744 of CM038675.1, forward strand.
CGGTCAAATCGCATAACAACATACGTTGTTCCCTTTGTCATCGGTATGTTACTTGCCCGAGATTCGATCGTCGGTATCTCAATACCTAGTTCAATCTTGTTCTTGGCAAGTCTCTTTACTCGCTCAGTAATACATCATCCCGTAACTAACTCATTAGTTACAATGCTTGCAAGGCTTATAGTGATGTGCATTACCGAGTGGGCCTAGAGATACCTCTCCTGCAATCGGAGTGACAAATCCTAATCTTGAAATACGCCAACCCAACAAGTACCTTCGGAGACACCTGTAGAGCACCTTTATAATCACCCGGTTATGTTGTGACGTTTGGTAGCACACCAAGTGTTCCTCCGGTAAACGGGAGTTGCATAATCTCATAGTCATAGGAACATGTATAAGTCATGAAGAAAGCAATAGCAACATACTAAACATCAAGTGCTAAGCTAATGGAATGGGTCAAGTCAATCACATCATTCTACTAATTATGTGATCCCATTAATCAAATGACAACTCATGTCTATGGCTAGGAAACTTAACCCTCTTTGATTCTACGAGCTAGTCAAGTAGAGGCATACTAGTGACACTCTGTTTGTCTATGCATCCGCACATGTATCAAGTTTCCGGTTAATACAATTCTAGCATGAATAATAAACATTTATCATGAAATAAGGAAATAAATAATAACTTTATTATTGCCTCTAGGCCATATTTCCTTCAGCAACCAATTCACATGTTAAGGTTCAAACAATGAATTCTCTTGAAACTCAACAACATATGTTCTTAGTCACCAAGCAATTGCAATTCAACTTATTCAACAGAGTCTAAGTAAGAGATCCACATACTCAACCATCATATAGTGCAAAAGGTTATATTGCCCCTTATGTCTAGGGAAGCAGAGGTTGCCATGCGCTTATTTTATTTGTATGCTCAACCCCTTAGTGCAAAAGAACGTCATGTTATATTGCCCCTTATGATAGCAACCTTTATTATGCAGTCTGTCGCTTTTATTCTTCAAGTTCGTACAACGCTCAATTTTCTCTTACACTAAATGATCTAACACTTTTAGAAGAAATTTTTATTGCCTTATTGCACCGATGACAACTTACTTGAAGGATCATATTCAATCCATAGGTAGGTATGGTGGAATCTTGAAAATAAGATTTTGGTTTAAGGGTTTTTTGGATGCACAAGTAGTATCTCTACTTGGTGCGAAATTTTTGGCTAGCAAAGATGGGGGACAAGCACCACATGTTGAAGGATCTATGACAATATAACTTCTATGTGAATATGAACAAACATAAACCATTACGTTGTCTTCCTTGTCCAATGTTAACAATTTTGGCATATAATATTTTGATGGGGGCTCACAATCACAAAATATTTCCAAGATAGTGTATTTGCATGTGAAAGTTCTTTTCCTTCTACTAATCATTCATGAATTGCTTGTATGACCAATATTGTGATTGTCAAGACTCAAAAAATTTCACTTTCTAAACCCAATGTGAAGCTACTACTAGGCATGATATGAACATATAAATTTAACTTCATGATATTCAATTCATTCAACAATTTACTCATAGGATATAAGTGAAGCACAAGAGTAAATGATAAGCTACTCCAAAAAGATATAAGTGAAGATCATAAGCATAATATTTATTTCTCTCAAATTAATTTAAGTGAAGCAAGAGAGAATTTCTTCAAAAATACAAAAGCACACCGTGCTCAAAATGATATAAGTGAAGGACTAGAGCAATTCCATAGAAAAGAGCTTCGTTGACGAGATGTGAGTGTTGCTTACCTAGCCTCCCTGGCAACTATTGGAGGACTCTATTTTATTTAAAAACTTTCAGTTCTAAGTATTTTATTAAAACATCAAGCAAAACAAAATAAAATTACATTTCAAGAATAGCACACATCATGTGAAGAAGCAAAAACTTAGGTTCAACCGATACTAACCGATAGTTGTTGAAGAAGAAAGGTGGGATGCCTACCGGGGCATCCCCAAGCTTAGATGCTTGAGAATTCTTGAAATATAAATTTGGTATGCCTTGGGAATCCCCAAGCTTGAGCTTTTGTGTCTCCTTAATTCCTCTCATATCACGGTTTCCCTAAATCTCAAAAACTTCATCCACACAAAACTCAACAAGAACTCGTGAGATAAGTTAGTATAGACCAATGCAAAAACCTTATCATTCCCTACTGTAGCAAATCAAAAAAATTATTATTCAACATTTCATACTAAATGAATATGCATATTTAATACTCCTATCCTCAAATAGAATCATTAAACAAGCAAACATATGCAAACAATGCAAACATAACAACAATCTGCCAAACCAGTACAGTTTGTAAAGAATGCAAGATTCATCATACTTACCTAGCTCCAAAAATTATGAAAATTTTCCCAAACTGTAGGAAATTAATCATGTCTTATTATGCAAAACGTTTCAACATTTTATCACAATCTCACTTTTCTAGGGAATTTTTGCAACGGCGAGAAACTTTCTGTTTTGAAACAGCAACAACTATACTTGCAAAATAAGCATGGTGAGGGCTATCCTTGACATTTTTATTGAAATGCAAGATGCAAAACTTTATTATAAGTAACAACAAGCAAATCCTAACAAAATAAAATGACGCTCCAAGTAAAACTCATATCATGTGACAAATGAAAATGTAGCTCCAAGTGAGGTTACCGATAATGTTGGAGACGAAAGAGGGGATGCCTTTTGGGGCATCCCCAAGCTTAGTTGCTTGGATCTTGCTTGAATATTACCTTGGAGTGCCTTGGGAATCCCCGAGCTTAGAGTGTTTTCACTCCTTATTCTCCTCATATCACTACAAAAAAAATACACTTCCGTGATGATACGTGTTTGTCACAGTAGGTCACGTTTTTTGTCATGCATGTACATCCATGACAAATTTATGACAGAATCAAGATAGTCATACCGTCTTTGTCGTAGAAGTGTTCCATGACATTACCAAAATTATCATCACGGAAGTGTCCACTTCCATGACGATAAATCGCGTCACGTAAGTGCTTTTCGTCAAGGGTGACCGACACGTGGCATCCACCGTAATCGAACGCCGTCAAGCTATCGGGTCGGGTTTTGGATCCCGGTAACCGTTAACAGCCCCGACCAATGGGAAATTCCCACGTGTAAAATTCTTATTGGCCGGACGAAACACGTGTCACCGTCGATTGGGTCGAGAGGGCGCCTATGATACGTCGACACATGGCACGCCCAACAGAGGCCCATTCTCGTGAAAAAGGCCGCCCGTTTGACTTGGTCAGCCGGCAGTTCGCCCATGGAAAGCCCGTTAACGGCATGTTCGCATATAGCCCATTTACAGCTCGCTAACCCAAGGCCCGTTATGCCCTATCCGAATTAGGCCCAATAGCGTCATCTGGGCCATCCAATATGGTTCCAGCCCGTTTTCACTTCTGACCCATGTATGGCCCGTGACGTATTTCGGCCCATGTGAGGCCCTATGTAACTCTTAGCCTATTAACGGCTCGTGGTGAAACTGGCCCGTAATGAACAGTGTATCACTTTACACCCATTAACGGCCCGTGGTGAAACTGGCCCGTAATGAACAGTGTATCACTTTATACCCATTAATAGCCCATTATTCCGTTGGGCCATTTCCCGTGCATGTATCTTTCGGCCTTCTCAGAGCCCATTTATTCTTGGGCTCATTTCTAGCATTCGTTTACTTACGACCCGTTACTGTCATTTTCTGCTTGTGGGCCAAATTCAGCCCGTGGTTACCGTCGGCCCGTTTTTGGTCCGTTAATCGCTAATGCTTTCATAGCGTCATCAAATACGGCCTATTAACGATGGCCCGTTAAGGTCGGCCCATGAACGGACGATTCCAACTCTAGACCGTTTACGGCCGTAATGCGGCCTGTTATTGGCCCATGTTTGGCCAATCGATCATACGGCCCGTATAAGGCCCATTGATGATACGGCCCGTAGAAGGCCCATTGTTCCTACGGCCCGTAGAAGGCCTAATGTTTCTACGGCCTGTAGAAGGCCCACTGTTTCTACGGCCCGCAGGAGGCCCAGTGTCACTATAGTAAATATTAGCCCATGGTTATTGTGGCCTAGTTTTAAAAATAGGTTATTGCAGCCACTAGTTAACTGCGGAAAAAGAACTGCAATGAATACAAGCAAACAAATAAACAAGACAACAAGGAAATAAATAAGCAAGCAACTAACGCTAGGCTATCACGGCTATTACACATATTACATCCACTGGGCATCAAAGTTCGCCACCAGTGCAAATATAGGGAACAAAGCAGCATATCATATACACTGGCCATCAAAATTGGCCACCAGTGCAAATAAACGCGGCAGCAAAACAAGAGCATAATCGAAACAACTTCAAGAGCTCAAGAAACGTTATCCCTGGTATCCACCATGTCGGCAATAAGCTTAGCAAGCTGATTAGCTTTGTCCTATTTGGCGCTAAAATCATCCAACGCTGTCGTTACACCGAAAGTATGCATCCGAATGCTCCAGGACTTCCGCAGTCCTTCCGCTTCTTGTCGCAAAGACACCGATCGATGTCTTTCACTTGTAGTTGAGACTCAAGAAACCGAACTGATTCAGACGGTGAGTTTGAATAGCTTGTGCAAGCGGTAGTGGCCAAGAACTCCAACACTAAACCAAGACAGATGTGTCACTATCCTGAACCTTATCTGCATTACTTCATTTACCATTGCTTAATAAGGCACTCTTCCCCAATATTCTGTCAGCATTCTAAAAGAAGAAACAAGCAGACACATAACAAGTTTAGCATGTACTACTATATGAAACTCATTTCGGTGAACCAGTTCATTAGTAAGGTGGACAAGATTAAACTACCAAGTCTGCTATTGCCAAGTACTAGTACATAATAAGAGCATCAAACAAACATATATCTATGTCCTATGGTAGCAATCGAATCTTAAATTAGAACAGTTGTTCTTCAGGTTTAGGCACTTGTTCTACATGAACAGAGTACAGTAAGACGCAAGAATATAATACTTAAAAATAGAAAATGAGCTCATAGACCTTACCACATTCTTGGTTCGGGACCAAGATGTAACAAAGGCGTTTCCATCGTAAATCCGATAAATGTGTCTCGGGAGAACGTAAGGGAATTTGATGAGTTTCCTTGCCGGTGAAGTACGCTTTCTTGTGTAATTCCGACATCGCCACCAAGCATTCTTGAAGCAGAGGTATTAGCACAGGTTACCTCATCCTGAGTTTCCAAATCGGTCCTTCTCTATAGAGAAAAATGGGAAATTTTGTTGTATTATAACCATCATGGAGGTAGGATGTATGGGACGAAGCAAAGTAATTGCCATGAATAACATTACTTACACATAACTCCTGGACAAACACCAGCAACTGACATTTTCCTTCATCTTCAGTATAATATTTCCAAGATGGGAAGAAAGATACGCACATACGATTTAACAACATCAAATGCGATAGATGCTAAACTACGACTAGCTGGTTGTGCTTCCTCCACAGGAATAGGCGTACTAACTGGTGGAGCTGGGGTTCGCTGTGATAGTACTGGCCCTTTGGGCACTGGAGCTGCCTTACTAACTGCTCTTGTTTGGGAGTTCTGTGGTGGAGATGGTCTTGTGTCAATAGGAACTGGGTTACTATCGGCTGGGGTTGGGGTTAGATTGGGCGAAGCTGGTTCTCTGTCCATCGTAGTAGGGGTACAATCTGCGAGAGTTTGGGTTATGTGTGGTAGGGTTGGTTCTTGTGCATGTACAACCGGGGTGCTATCTCCACCAAGAGGTAGCACTATTTTATTTGAAGACCATGTTTTTAGTCCGCTAGATACTGGCATCACCCGCTCCAATTCAAATGGCTGATAAACAGGAAACATAGTTGAATGTACAGACATTGTATGAGAGATAGATGCAATAGATAGTGTGGAAAAAAGAGTGCATGAAATAGTTGACATGTATATTGTTTGACTAAAACAGATAGCATGACATAATTTCACATATATGATGTCTATCTAAACTGGATATCATAGCATAACATAATTCAAAGATATGATGAATAACTAAACAGGATCGCATGACATAATTCACCTACATGTTATCTAAGTAATCATGATTGCATCATTTAATTCACATATGTGATTTATATGCTAAACAGAGGGCATTCGATATGATGTCTGAACTAAGAACATGGTGTTGAATATTGTGTATATGATGTCTAAACTATGCAATGCAAGACACCGTATGCATGATATGAGCAAGATAACTGCCAAGTTAGAGCATACACCTCAGTGGGGGAATAGGACTGGTCATCTGTCTCTAAATCCATCTCTGAGGAGCTATCGGGACCCAGCAAGAGATCTGCTTCGACAGGTAGCACTATCTGCTCTGAAGGCCTTGTTTTCACTCAAGATTTTTCCATCTCCCACCCAAATGGCTGATTCACAGGTAGAGTAGTTTAATGTACAAACATTTTCAACAAATGGAAATGTAATGAAGAAAAGGAAGGGCAAGATATCATTCAAATATATGATGCCTGGTTAAACAGGATGGCATGGCACATTTCACATATATTATGGTTGGCTAAAATACATGAGATTGCATAATTCCCATATATCATATAGAAACTAAACAGGTGGCATTACAGAACATGTCTAAACTAAGAAGATGACATATATGATGTCAAAAGTAGGCACTGCAAGGCAACATATGCATGATATGACTAACATCTTCATGCCAAGGTAGAGCAAACACCTTGGGGGGTAAATAGGAGTGGTCAGCGGCATCCGAATCCGCCTCAGAACAGATATCTTCCTCTGGATTACAACTGGAGAGGGGTGGGAGGGTTTGCCATTGAACCCACCATGGAGCGATGTATGCATGACATTGTATTGCCAAGAAAACTCTTCTCTTTTTCTCTACATGTTCAAGATGACTGTGTACAATATCGACATGCATACGAAAAAAATATGGTGAGATTATGTAAGGAGAGCATGCAGAAATTTAGAGTGATGGTAACAACCAGTGGATCGATGTTTTTCCATTGAACCAAAATATCCCTAATGGATCGACGTGAATGTATAGTAATAAGTGATGCAACAAGTGTACAACCTCTTTGCCGTAGCCATGTCGACCTCAGTATCATTGGGTTGGTCGCTGAAGCAGTTGAGGCAGAGGTGGTCATCGGAGGTGTGGAGGAAGATCTGAGTAATCATAGAGGGCATCCGAGCCTTTGCCTGTTGTGATGGATTGTTCTGTCGTTGGAGCAGCTCCGGTGGGCCGTAAGACGTCAAGGCTGAAGCAGCACAAGACAGACATCATCAATCTCAGGTGGGATTCTAATAGCATCTCCAATAGATGATGTAACATGGATGTAAAATTAACATCACCAAAAACCACCTGACTACAACAGATGAGGTAAAAACTGTTGACTCTGAACTTAACTGTCGAAACTGAAATTTACTATGGAATCTCAATGCTACTGTCGAAACTGAACGCAATGGTAGCAGAGAGGCACTTGACATCTAGTTTAGGGAGGGCCTGCAGTTCATCTTCAACCTGCACCCCCCTGAGTCGCCAGCCACCACCGGCCGAACCGCCCGGCCCAGCCGCCTCCGCCCTAAACAACTCGCCACCGCCGCCCGGCCAGCCCTCTAGGCTCCCTCCCCACCTCGAACCCTAAGATAGATAGTGGGGTACCTCTTGAGCCCCCATCCCCCGCCAAGTGGTGGTTCTTCCTTAACTCCGCAAGCCCCCCCAACCCTGAAAATTGACCGACCCAAAAGTCGATTCAGTCGACTGAAGTGTGGCTTAATCGGAGCAGAGCAGCAGCACGAGCGAGGGGGAGAGCAGCAGCAGCAGCGCGAGCGAGCGAGCGAGAGCCGGAGCAGCAGCAGCAGATCCGGCTGGTATGGACGCCGCCGCCGAAGGGGCCTCGCACTGGGGTAGAGCTGCTGTGGACATGTCGCCCGCGACGCCGGCTTCAAGGTAGCCGCTCCATGGGGGTGCGGGATGGACCACCATCGGTGCCGGGAGGTCTAGTTAAGGAGAAGGTGTGATGCGATGAGTGTACAACCTCTTTGGTGGCGCTGAGTAGGCCTCGGCTTCGTCCGAGGAGTCGGTGAGGATGCTACGGTTTCGGTGGAGCAGGTTAAGGCGACGCTGTGGGGATGGAGCAGCCGTGATAGACGAGACGATCGTCGGAGCAGCTCCTTGGAGGTGGAGGACGGGGCGGCTGAACTGGCGAGACGGCGAGATGGACGACGGATCCTCATCCGGGGAGGTGGACGAGGGATGTCGAGCTGTTGTGGTGGACGACGTCGTCGGGGAAGAGGCTTCGGCTGGGCAGTGGTGACGTGGCGGACGGAGGAGGGTGCGGTTCCGCGGCTGGAGCGGAGAGGTTATGGCGGCCTGGGATTTCGAAAGGCGAAAAGGGGGATGGGAGGGGGTAAAGCATGACTTAGGAACGCGCTTGTCCAAAATGTAGGGTGTGTTACAAAAGTACCCCCCATCGAGTTGAACTAGCGGCCCTTTCTGCTCAGGGTTAGAAGGGGGATTTTGCGTGTCGGGATTTGGCAGCTGGAGGGAGTTTTCGCACGCGTTGTACTTTCGGGATAGCAAGGCGTGGGTTGTGAAGGCGCCAGTTTTGGGAGCATGATATCTGAATTTTCGGGATATAACAAGACGCGGGTTGAATTTTAGGGACAAGCCTAACGTGTCGTAATATTGTACTTGTACGTACCAAATCAATTCGCACTTCCCTCAACCAAAAATAAAACAAAAAAATAAAACTATTCACACCACACAAAGAGGGAGTCTTGCCCCATTTTGCTATACAAATGCTATTCAAAGCTACTCCCTCCTTCCATCTATATAGGGCCTAATGCGTTTTTCGATGCTAACTTTGACCAAATATTAGAGCAATGATATATGGCATGCAACTTACACAAAGCACACCGTTAAATTAAATGCATGAAAGGTTATTTCAATGATATAATTTTCACATTGTGCATGTCATGTACTATTAATCTTGTCAATAGTCAAAGGCGGTCTTAAAAATCTCATTACGCCCTATATAGATGGAAGGAGGGAGTATGAATCCATGTTATGTCCGATTAAATTTTTTCGCTTGCTGTAAAATGCATGTAGCCTACTCAAACCAACATTTTAGTGCATTCCAAATGTCTATACTACCGCTGCAATTCGAACTAAATTTGAATTTGTTTCTCTATTTCAATAAGAATCTACAATCATGATTGTTGCCAACTTCAACCATCAAAGTTTCCTTGCTATCCGCCAGATATAAATCAGACGGCCTATAATGCAGGATGGCAGGCACACCATCATCAACAACTCCGTTTTTTATAAGAGTAGAGATAAAATATATTAAATGTAGTATACCATGTTCATAACCACACCATGTTTATCACCGTTATATATATTCACACATCCGTCGGTTTGAAACACTATGATAAATTCTTCAAATATCCGAATTCGCTTTTTATAATGAAGTATATATGATCTCTATTCGTCTTTTACACCCACACAACCCTCTTATCTTTGTAGCTAGCGCTAACTTTCTCTTGTGCATGCACACGCCCGCATCCCTCTCACCCTCCCTCATCATTCTCTAGCTCCATCGCAAGAAATTGCCTCTTTTCACTTTAGGTCGCTCACCCACGGTGTGTGTAGGCCCCCCAGCTCCTTTACGGCACACATCGATCGATATGCCTCTCTAGCCAAGTGTGCCTAGCACAAACACAAGC